>OZ026575.1:3781543-4396543 GCA_964020215.1 Aurelia sp. 3 sensu Dawson et al. (2005) | reverse complement strand
TGTCATTTGATGGTAGTCACCGGATAATAGCCTTCTGATCGCGATGGTATATTACTTTGTCCATTGGATGATACTTGCGATAACCATAATGTTAAAACCGGTTGTAACCAGGGCCGATACCAGCCATGACTACGTAGGAGGGGGGGGGGCGAAAAACCCCAAATTTACGACGAAAAAACCATCAAAAACAACAGCAACAACAACAGTTGTAGGTGTAGTGGATTCAACGTGCGGCCCATAAACACATAACTCAAAGATGTATCTTAGTTTCCTTAAAGTGCAAATATTCAAAATGTATCAAACACAACTGAACAAAAAACTGTCAATAATCCATGTTTAGTTCTCTTTATTCTTCGTCCCCAACAAGGAAAGGAATAAATACGCTCACCAAAATCATGCCGACGTCAACTTGGGCTTGGGCTTGGGTCGTCGCTGCTCGAGACTAGGCCTAGCTTCAGTGGCTTTTCGTAAGGAACGCGCTCGTCTTGTTTGTCTTGTGCTCTCTCTACAACTCTCCTCTACAACTCTGTTGTAATAGTTTTACATGTTTACCATGGCTCCTTAGGGAACTGGATCAGCGCAACACCGCCAGCACACAGGGCAAAATGCACCCACACAAAAGGCAAGATACCTCAAGGGACAAAACGTTCTGGGGGTCTCCTGAGTCTTGTCGACTCCCTTTGTGATTTCCTTTGAGGTTTGCCAACATTCTCCCCACCTTGACGTACTACGTTAACATATCTTACTCCAGTAGGCTTAGTCTTGGTGGCTCTTTCAGGAACGTATGCCTTTGTTTGAACTATTTCATGATTTTCTGGATCTTTGTGTCCTTCGAGGAGGTGCAGTTTTTGAATAGATCTATTAAAGTTTCCTTTCTGTGTTTTGACTGTCACTGTCCGAATTAAACCATCTGCTCCTTCGTGAACTTCTGCCACCATTCCCAATGGCCAACTGCTGCGTTTCACATTGTCCTCTGAAATCAATACAACATCACCTTTCTGTAACGGAGGAACTTCATTTCTCCACTTTTGTCTCACGGTTAACTTTGGTAAATATTCTGCTTGCCATCTTTTCCAGAAGTGACCGATCAATCGTTGACGATAAAGATATCTATCAGTGATTGGAGCTTCACATTGCGTCCCATGTGGTATGTCTGGAACAGTCTTTAGTGCTCTTCCAAGAGCAAGATGTGCCGGTGTGATTACTTGTCCATCTTTGATACTTTCTCCAACAAAAGTCAAAGGTCTTGAGTTAACTGTTGACTCGATTTCTGTCAAAACTGTGTACATCTCTACATATGTAAGGAAAGCTTTGCCGAGAATCTTTCGTAATGGCTCTTTTAGTGAACGACAAATTCTTTCCCACCAACCTCCTCGATGTGGGCTTCGCTCCGTAATGAACTTCCACTTGATTCCTCTATTTGCTAAATCTGTTTCTACTCTCTGAGTATCAATCTTCTTCCAAATTTTCTCTGTCTTCGTTTTTGAAGTCTCCACAATCCATTGCAAGTCTTTATTCGCTCTTTTGAAAGTAGACTGGTTATCTGACCACATTGTGTTGCAGAGACCCCTCCTGTTATACATCCTCTTGAAGGCTTGCACGAACTCGTCAGTTGTCATATCATTGGTTAATTCGAAATGAACCATTCGTGTTGATGCACAAGTAAATATGCATACATACGCCTTTTGGGGTACTGAACTTCCTTTCAACTTTAAGAACAAGTGTCCTGTGAAATCTAATCCAACATGTGTAAATGGTGGTGAAGGACTCGCTCTCTCTACAGGTAAGGGAGCCATTCTTTGCATCAGTGGTTTGGTCACTTGCCTTTTACATTTGAGACATCTGTGAATTACTCTGGTAACATTTCGGCGGCCTTGAATTATCCAGAATCTTTCTCTCGTTATGGCTAAAGTGGTTTCTGGTCCTGCATGTGTAGCTTCTCTTTCATGTACTGATTGAATAATCTTGTCTACGACCATATGTTTTCCAGGTAATATGATTTGATGCTTACTTTCTTCAGGTATCAAAGAAAACTGCAATCTACCCCCGACCTTGATAAGCTCCTTTTCATGATCAAAGATTGGAGACAGGCTATTCAACTTGCTAGTTTTCGGGAGTTGTACATCGTTCTTTAGTGCTTCAAAATCTCCAGCAAATTCTTCTCGTTGCACTGTTCTGTACCAATATTCTTCTGCTGACTTTATCTCTTCTGACGTTAAATCTTTTCCAAATGATTCCATCGGCTGGCTTGTAGCTTTACTTCTTAAACTCGTCTTAAAATTACGAACTGCTCGCAAGACGTAAGCAGTAACTCTTGCTAACTTCAAAAATTTCTCATATTTGGCTGGATCAATTACTCTTGATACAGACTTTGTAGTTGAATGGTTACAAACTGTAATTTTGATCATCTCTGTTTCTGACTCTGGAGAAACCTCGAGCTTATTTTCCGGCCAATTTTCTTCACTGTTCTTTAACCACGCTGGCCCATTCCACCAAAGTTGGTTATGAATAACTGAATCTAAATTCTCCCCCCGAGTTAACAAATCGGCAGGGTTTTCATTTCCTGGGCAAAAACGCCAACATTCAGGTGATACGTTTTCTTGTATCGACTGCACTCGATTCGCAACGAACAATTTCCAGTTTCTGCTTGGCCTTCGTATCCAGCTGAGTGCTACCAAACTGTCTGACCAACACACTATTCTGTCGACAGTCACTTTCAATGATTCCAATACAAACTTTAATAGTTTGGAAAGAATAAATGCAGCTAGCAACTCAAGTCTTGGCAAAGTCACTCTTTTAGTCGGTGCAACTCGGTTCTTGGACATGACTAACTGAACATTCACTTTTCCAGATTCGTCTTTCAACACGACGTACACTACTGCACCATAGGCTTTGGGACTAGCATCTCCAAATCCGTGGAGCTCGACGCTGTTGACATTAGTAAGATCACTTACAAAACATCTAGGAATGCGCAGATTTGATAACTCTTTCAAATCTTCTTTCCATTTATTCCATGAAGACATAAGATCTGCTGGTAACTTTTGATCCCAATTTAACCCCCGTGTCCACAGTTCTTGGTATAGGATCTTTGCTGTAACAGAGAATGGACCTAACCATCCCATTGGGTCGAAAAGCTTTGACGATATACTGATAAGACTCCTCTTGGTTCCTTGGTCTTGAATATTTGTCAGTTTCTCTCCTTGATTGAACAAAAATTCATCTGTTTCTGTATCCCATGAAATGCCCAATGCTTTCAATGGGTCACCTTCGCTTTCAATCTCTATCACATTCTTCGTTGCTCTTTGATCTTGTGGTATACGGACAAGAACCTCTTTAGAATTACTTGCCCACTTGACTAATTCGAAGCCTCCAGATTTCATCATTCCCGTAGCTTCTTGATACAACTGAAACGCACTTTCATTATCTTCAGCTCCCGTTAAACAGTCATCAACATACATGTTCTCTTTGATGGTTTCTGAAGCTTTTGGAAAGGACTCCTTGTTTACTTCAGTATGATGTTGCACAGTTGCTATTGCTTCAAAAGGACTTGAAACATCTCCAAATGTTAGGCGTGTCATGCAGTATGTCTTTGGCTCTATCTTTGTATTAAAATCACGCCACAGAAATCTATGCACATTCTGATCTTGCTTTGCAAGCTTTATTTGCAAGAACATCTTTCTGATATCTGCCATTAAGGCGACACGATGAAGGCGAAACCTAATGATGATTGAAACTAAATTAGGTTGTAACACAGGTCCTGGTAGAAGACAGTCATTGAGGGAAACTCCATTCTTATTCTTCGAAGATGCATCAAATACCACTCTACACTTTGTTGTCACTTTATCTGAGCGAAAAACTGGATGATGAGGCAGATAGTTAATCTTTGTCCCTGAATTTGAATCCGTTTTGTCTGTTTCTCTTGCGTGCCCATCTTTCAAGTACTGATTTATTGCATCTTGATACATGCTTGCCTTTTCTTTGTCATACTGAAAACGTTTCTCTACTTTCACAAGTCTGCTAACAGCTTGCTGCCTATTGTCTTCCAAACCTGTACAATCCTCTCTCCATGGCAATGCAACTTCGTAACGTTCTCCATCATAGACAAGGCTATCTTTGAATTGTTGCATCGCACTTTCCTCGTCTTTTGTCAGCCTTTTTTCACTTTCATCGATTCCCAAAGATTCTAATTGCCAAAATCGTTTGAGATCGAGGTTGAACTCTTCCTCTATTGTCTTCACTGTAGCAAAATTTGTCGTTGCTCTGTTGCTTGGATGATATTCTGATCCTACATCTAAATTTCCTGAGATCATCCATCCAAATATTGAATTTGTTGCTATCGGACTGCTAGCATCTCTCTTCTTTAGTCCGCTTCTTAAGATCTGACCCCACTGGTCTGAACCTAATAGAATATCAATGTTTGCTGTTTGTCTTGGGTAGCTATCAGCTAACTTTAATCCCTTTAAATATCGATATTTTGAAATATCGACTGGAACTGCTTCTAGCGGTGCACACACCTTATCCACCGCCCATGCACTTACATCAGCAGACTTACTGCCATCCAATGCTGTCAAAGTAAATTTGAACTTTCTCACTTTAATTGTTCTTGATTGACCACCATGCATTAATATTGTCATCAGTTTTGATGGTCCCTCAGATTGCATTCCTAATGACTCTGCAATATCCTGCTTTATGTATGAGTGATCACTTCCACTATCTATCAGAATCCTGACATCTGTTTCAGTGCCATTCTGAATTAACTTTGCCTTTGCTGTGGGTAGCAGCCTCATCTTAGTTTCTGAATCTGTTTTCACAATACCGTTTAAAACTCCAACATGGCTTGCTACTATAGCTTCTACTCTCTCGGAAGAATTGACCTTCTCATCTTTAGTTACTTCTGTCTTGGGATTCGAACTTGCTCTATGTAGTAATGTATGATGTTTTCTCTGACATCCCTCGACCATACATCCTTGGCTCATACAACATGAACTGTAATGCGTGGAACTTATAGGCTTCAAACAATTGAAACACAATCCTTTATCTTTAACTGTCTGTATCCTCTCATCAACTGATTTCTTCTTGAATCCAAAACACTTCTTTGATTCATGATTTTTCTCACAAAAACCACATTTATTTTGATTATTTCGGCCTTGATTGACAGTTTCTTGACTAGTTTGAGCTGCTAATGCTGTTGCTGATGAAAACCTACTGTCCCCTTGATCCTTGTTTTGTGTACGTGGCCTATTTGACATTCTGGGATGAGTTGAACGGTTTGGAGTCGACTTCTCTATGGCCTCTTCAGACATTACATGTGATCGAAGAAAATCGAAGAAAAACTCTGCCGTAACTCTCTTATCTTCTTCTTCATTCTCTAGCTTGGAAAGTTCATACTCCCACTTTCTCCTTATGTCATTTGGCAGTTTACTTTGGAAAATTGGTACAAGAATTCTGTGACACACTTCAAGGTTTGGCTCATACTGCTCCAGAGTGTGATATCTATTAACCAAAGTGTCATACAAGTACCTCAGTGACTGTGCAGTCACCCTTTCTCTCTTCTCTATGTTTAGTATCGATTCGACCAAATGTTCAACGACTAAACGTTGTCTACCATAACGCTTCTTCAATGCATCTATGGCCTTTGAGTAATTTGAACTCGTAACTTCAATGTATTCAATGGCTTTTCTTGCAGATCTCTTTACATATACTCTCAGATAATTGAATTTCTCTCTCTCACTTAATGTATTGTTCTCGTGAATACAAGATTTGAACTGATCCCACCATGAAACCCATTCTATCATATTGCCATGAAACTCTGGTAATGTAAACTTGGGTAATTTCAAATTACTACTTGAATTTGATTCTCTGTATTCCTTCAGTGGTGTCCTATCCTCTACTGATCTCAACTCTGCTTCCTCATCCTTTGTTAATTGTGAAATAAGTCGTTCTGCCCCTTTTGATGCACGCAGGATTCGTTGTTGAAATTCTGTCCAAATTCTTATCTCTCTATCTACAATACTTTCATCTATCTGTAATGTAATGATTTCTTGGACTATAGACCCACACTGTTGTTCCTTTTCATTCAGTCGACGTAATGAATTTTCCATCTCAGCTTTTGATACTTCACCCTGATCAAACTCGGAAATCTCTAACAGTATCATCTCTATCGCTGAACCATAAAATTTATATTTTCTGTAAAGTTGCTCCATCTCACTTGGATTTCTTATATCATCACTTCTTGTGTCTGCATTAACATTGGCTTTGTGCTGCACTGCCTCTAATATTTTCTTACTCCAACTATTTATCTTTAAATCCATTTCTTTCTCAATTTGATGAACAAAATTCGACTGTTTTTCCATTAAAACTTTCATTTCACTAATCTCTTGAAAAATATTCTCATGATCTTTGCTTTCTCCATGTCCGTTATCTCCATTATGTCCGGAAAATTCATATTCTCTGTGATCTGTTTCATACTTTGGTTCATCTGAACTAACTTGAAAACGAGGCTGTCCGGTATTTGAAAACTGTCCGGTTTGTGTGGTCTGCCCGTGGTGTTCCCAACTTTGCTGTCCATTATCATGCAATTGTTCATGTATAATCTTGCCTTCATCTCTTCTACCATCACTGCCTTTCGAATGTCCGAACAGATCAATGTCCCGATCTTCGAACTGTACGCTAAACAAATCCTGCTCCAATATTCTATTTCTATCGCGAATTGATGACGTCCTGTCCAAACGTGAACGTGCAGACTTGCTTATCTCTTCAACATTCGGCAACAAACGCGGTATCCTCGAAGGAGTTTTCAAGATCGACTCTGTTTTATCTTGAGACTTTTCACTCTGAACGGAATCCTCAGGAGAACCTCCTTGACTCGTGATTAATTCCCTTTTGGCGAACTTGTACAGCCTCTGTATCAGCTCTGCTTTTCTCCCCGTGGCTGGCAATGCGTTTTTCTCCAATTCCCTTCGGAGCTCCACGACATTCAACTTCAAAATATCATTATACAATTGATCCTCCGACGACATTGTCCCATGAGGAATACAGATAGCAAGTTCACGAAAGACTGATCCAGTAAACAATTAAATAACGAATATGGCACGAGCGATTCGACTTTCAAACCAATATGTCCCAAATCTTTCTTCAATCTTGAGCGAGTAAACAAATCCAATGACAAATAGCAGGTACACAAACTGTCCAACGACCCATGTCCAAAGAATACCAATATCAATAGAATTAACTAACTAAGAAACTATCAGTTTAACTTAGCAAAACAAGTTACAAATTCTTTCAAATTTTTGTGTAAGCTCTGCTATCTATATCTTACACAATTATGAAAAACCAGAAAACAACTGCTGTCTTTCTAGTTTTCTAGATAGCGAAAAAGCGCTTCGCGCGAAAAACAAGAACTAAGACGCAAGCATGAATTCAATACAAACAATGCAAACCATAATTGAATTCAAAGCAAACAAGTAGATACATCATGCAATGCAACAAACGGGAAAAAGTTACACCGATGTAGTACGTAAAGTTCCCCTCGCATATCAGCACATAACAAGGTACAACAACCCATCATTTCGAAATGATGCAAGTACCAGCGTAATAAGCCAAATTCAAAGGGAAGAACTTCACGCAATACCCCAATGAAATGGATAATTCATCTAATTCAATTAATAATCAACTACCCTCTGCTACTATGTAGTGGATTCAACGTGCGGCCCATAAACACATAACTCAAAGATGTATCTTAGTTTCCTTAAAGTGCAAATATTCAAAATGTATCAAACACAACTGAACAAAAAACTGTCAATAATCCATGTTTAGTTCTCTTTATTCTTCGTCCCCAACAAGGAAAGGAATAAATACGCTCACCAAAATCATGCCGACGTCAACTTGGGCTTGGGCTTGGGTCGTCGCTGCTCGAGACTAGGCCTAGCTTCAGTGGCTTTTCGTAAGGAACGCGCTCGTCTTGTTTGTCTTGTGCTCTCTCTACAACTCTCCTCTACAACTCTGTTGTAATAGTTTTACATGTTTACCATGGCTCCTTAGGGAACTGGATCAGCGCAACACCGCCAGCACACAGGGCAAAATGCACCCACACAAAAGGCAAGATACCTCAAGGGACAAAACGTTCTGGGGGTCTCCTGAGTCTTGTCGACTCCCTTTGTGATTTCCTTTGAGGTTTGCCAACAGTAGGAACATACGCTAAAATTTGGCCACATTTCGCAATCCAACGTTGAAATCAACACAATTAGTGAATATCAATCAAAAGTATGCCATAAATTCAATAATTTCTGTTGGAATTTATGTTTTAACACTAATAAATTCATGTTTTTATGCATTATTTCACCTCAAAATCCTACAAAATTAGTTATTCAAATCACAAAAATTCCGACAAGAGAGCAAAATTTTCCGACGAATGGTTTCCTGGGGGGGGGCGCTCCGCCCCCCAGCCCCCCGTTGGCTTCGGCCCTGGTTCCAACCTATCATGTACCTCATTGACATGAGATCCTGCGCTCGCCCCTCCCACGTGGCTTCTTCAACAAAACTTATCAATAGATCAATTTCCAATATCACAGTTTTCATCCAAAACGGTGTTGAAAGTAGATAGGCCTGTTGACTCGAGCACCCGTATTTCATTATATCAGTAAACATCGCAAAATGAATGTCTAGAACTGTAAGACCTGTAACAGGTTCATTTTTATGACTTCCCCTTGTTTCACATTTATCATGATTGAAGTGCCGCCTCCCAGTTTGCTTTCATTTATTGCTGTTAGTTATTGCAAGTTGCTTGTTTGTTGCCTAGCAAATTCAACGCGTTTTGAATCAAAGGATGGCTGACAAACGTTTGCCCAGCAGGGGCCAGCTATTGCCCTTTCTGAAGATTAAATGCATAAACAGTAAAACCAGTAATTCTATATCACCGGGCAAAACGCACAGATTAGATCAACAAAATTTAGCTTTTTGGAATGGCTTTCGAAATGCCTTTAAATGACGTTTTGGTGGTTTTGCAGCTGATGTATTTTTGCAAATTTCGTTAGTTCCTAGTAACTTCGTCTCTACAACTTTTTCTGTTTCCATCACGGAGTCGGGCTTTAGAGTTTTTTTTTTTGCGACGTGGTATACAAGAATGTACATTGCAGTAAGTACGTGTTGCATTTTGCACCAAAATAAACAGGTTGAATTTCTTCTCTTAGTTGGATTGTATCAGTTCAGTTCAGTTCATTCATTTTAAAATTCATCTAATACATCACTACAGTTCAACATACCCACCTATCTTATTAACAATGATAAACTAAAATTAAATACAGCAAACAAAATAGAAAGGAAAACAGGATGGTATACTTAAAGCAAAATATTGAGAGACTAAATAGGTGAGTATGGAGAGCTGCAGTGAGATTAGGGGAATTTCTTAAAGGAGGGGCTCCCTCAATAGGCAGGCTAATCGAGGAGATATTTGTTCATATTAGTTGCGCGATTTCCTTCGAATTTTGCTAGAAGTGGAAGACATTTTCTAGTTTCCCTCTCAGGAGAAAAATATCGTGTTATCAAAAATCTATTTTGTTTGTAGTGTATTAGTTGCACACTTTCGTATGAAGTTTGCTGGAAGGGGAACACATTTTATAGTTTTTCTGTCTGGATCCCAATATCATTGTATTATATTAAAACTGCATTTGCAGTGTATTGAATGGACAGCTGCATACATTAGAGGCTTAGATGCATAAATGCATCTCTCTAGAAACGTGTCTCCTATTGTCTTGTCTTGTCTGGTTTGGTCTGATTTGGTCTTGTTTTGTTTTTATTGTCTTTGTCTTTGGGTTGTGTTGTTGTGTTGTTTTGCCTTGTCTTGTCTCGTCTTGTCTTGTTTTGTGTTGTCTTATCTTGTCTTGTTTTGCCTTGTCTTGTATTGGCTTTTCTTGTCTTGTCTTGTCTTTGCTTGACTTGGCTTGACTTGTCTTAGCTTGACTTGTCAGTCTTGTCTTGTCTTGTCTTGTCTTGTCTTGTCTTGTCTTGTCTTGTCTTTGCCTTTGTCTTTGTTCTTGTCTTGCCTCGTTTTGTCTTGTCTTGTCTTGTCTTGTCTTGTCTTTCCCTTTGTCTTTGTTCTTGTCTTGTCTCGTTTTGTCTTGTCTTGTCTCTATTTGTCATGTCTCTATTTGTCTTGTCTTGTCTTGCCTTGTCTTGGTTTGTCTTGTCTTGTCTTGCCTTGTCTTGGTTTGGCTTGTCTCGTTTTGCCTTGACTTTGTATTGCCTTGTCTTGCTTTGTCTTGTCTTGTCTGGTCTTGTCTTTTCTCCTTCCGTGTTGTCTCGCCTTTTTCCTTGCCTTTGCCCTTTCCCTGTCTTGTTTTGTTTTGTTTTGTTTTGTTTTGTCTGGTCTTGTCTTGTCTTGTCTTTTCTTTTCTTGTCTTGTCTTGTCTTGTCTTGTCTTGTCTTGTCTTGTCTTGTCTTGTCTTGTCTTGTCTTGTCTTGTCTTGTCTTGTCTTGTCTTGTCTTGTCTTGTCTTGTCTTGTCTTGTCTTGTCTTGTCTTGTCTTGGGGGTTGATAGAGGGAGAATTCAAAAATATTGTTAACATTTCCACCTTCCTCAATAATCATGCATCTTATCAAAGAAGATCACAAGTTTAAACGTCAAAGAAATAGTTAAACAAGTTTTTAACTTCTCTTTCCGTGTGATTTTATTAAAGTACTGCGTTGGGGCTCATGTTTTATGATAATTAATAAATTTTTGTCATCTGTCATAGGTTCCAAGACTTGTGAAACGGAAACGGATTATTCGCTAATTCCTGGCGAATCGCAGCCCCTTACAGATCTGAAACTGAATTTCGTTTCTTCGTTATCGTACGCCGATCGCCTAATGTTGAAGAAACATCGCAAAGATCCTGAGTCTACTGGAGGCTACGACAGCAAGGGAAATTCGCCGCTTTCAAAGAAGCCTGTAAACGCGAAATCACGACAGATATCACCGAAAACAGGAAAGGTGTCACCGAAAACACCGCAAGCATCACCGCCACATTCGTTGAAATATGATCCCAAAGACACAAACACTCCTGCAAAGAAGAGAATAGCTCCCACGAAAAACGATGTGCAATATTCTAGCGCAGTCAGTATACGACTGTTGCAAAGTGACGAGGAGGTCAACTCTGATCGAGATGGAGCCTCACCGATCGTAACCGAGAATGCTGAGGAGATTCCCACGCCGAGAAGCGATCGCTGCACTTTATCACAAATGGGTCGTCTCGCTATTGTTGAACTGAGTTTCTCAGATCCCGAAAATGATGCGAAAAGTATCGATGGGACTCATGCTTCGCTTTCAAGCTGCCAGTCTTCGATGTCTACGAGGCGTGCCGCAAGTAGTATACGGAGTCATACTAGTGATTCAGCAATAGCAAAACCGGTACTGATACCGCATCCGCCCGCCGCACCACCAAATACGTATGTCGCGCGGCAGAAGATTTTGATGGAGAAAAAGAAGCAAGGTTCGAATAGACCTGATGTTGATTTGTCTAAAGTCAAGAAATTGTTAAAGCGAGAAGACAAACGATGGAAGCCATCAGAAAAGTACGTTGGCTTAGATTCATTTTTTATGGCTGGTGTTGAAAAGGAGGACAAAGAAAATATTGGTGCGCAGGCGTCCCAGGAGATTTCTAACAAACATGTACCTCCCATAGCGATTGAGACAAATAACTGCCCTGAGATTACTGTGAGGTTAGCTGATAGTTGGAGACCTGACTCTAGTTTGTCGCAAGCGGAAGGGTCTGCTGCTGTTGACAAGAGTGTAAGCAAACCTAAAATGCGTCAAAATCAAAACAAGGCAGTGAAAAAGGACGATAAACTAAAGCATGATACTCAAAAGACAAATGGTCCAAAAATTTCAAACAGTCCGAATATAAGTGTTGGAAAAGGCCATGCTAAAGTTAAAGATAAAAACACCGCTGCACCGCCTAGCGTCAAAGCGTCATTAAGCTTAACGCCTGATAATGATACACCAAGGATGAGTATGACAGACTTCGATTTTCTTAGTGCGATGCCACCGATGCCAAAAGGAGACGATTTGAGCAAACTTCACCGCGCGTCAACTGTTACATTGTTCGCATTAAGCCCGCAGCCGCCAGATGTTTGGAACGATGATAGTGAAATTGATTTGCTGAGTGACCCGAACTCGCCAAAATATGAGAAACATGATTTGATGGAGAAATTTGCAAAAAAGCTTGCAGTGAGTAAGGCGGAGACAAAAGGAACGGAGGCGAAAACCACAACAGATTCCGCGCGGCTTGAATCAGATCAAGATGATGTCTTAGCATTAGAGGCACTATCCAAAGAAATAACGAATGAGAAATTGCCCGAAAACGAAAATGGTGAGACGAAAGACGAAAACGAAATTTGGGATGACGATAGTTTAAGTATCGAGGATAACGATGATGGTTCGGGATTAACGAGTTCTGGTGATGGGGATACCCATTATGAGGGGGATGACTCCGATGATGTTGACCTTCAAGATGTTAAAGATCAGATCGTAGGGTTAAATGCGATTTGTTAGAGGATATTGTTTGTCATGCACCATAGTTCCAATTCAAATAATGATCTATTTTATCAAATACACGCATTTATAGGGGAAAACTGTTGTCAGAATCGCAGTTGAGTTTACCAGCATAGGTTTTGAATTTTTAGAAATGTCAATGTAAGAATCGTTGTAAAAACCAGCATAGATTCCAAATCTTTAAGAGTTTTGATGTAAATTTCTGCTACCTACAGTGTGTCTCAAAAAGTTATGCCCCGTTTGTATGGCTGCTGTGGAGGAGCTGTAGATTCAATCATCTCGGTCCTTACACAGCTGCATAGGTTAGGCTTCAACTCAGAGTTTGAGACTTTGTATGAGTCAATCTGACAAGTGATTGCTGATTTATGAAAGAGAAGAGGCAAAATAAATGATTGCTTCAAAAGGCGCACTTCTATTGTTCTCCAGCAAAGTCAAAATGAAGTCAGTTTTCAGAGAAAGGGTTCTAGCGTCGTATTAAAATTATTGTTAATTCTTTAAAGGGTTAGCAATGTTGCCTAATCATAAGAGAGCCTTTTCTACCTCTTAAAAATGTAGTGAAAAGTTTATTCGATGCCAGAATCCTTTCTTTGAAAACTTTCTTTATTTTGACATTGCTTCAGAACAATAAAAGTGCTGTTTTTGAAGCAACCACTTATCTTGCCGTTTCTCTTCCATGAATCAGCAATCACGTGTCAAATTGACTCAAACAAAGTCTCAGACTCGTAAGTTGAAGCTTGACCTATGCAACTGTGTAAAAGCCAAGGTAATTGAATCTACAGCTCCTCCATACACAAGCCACACGAATTAGGCAGCATTACTTTGGGACTTCTTTGAAGCGAATGACTTGAAAGTAAGTTGTAACTTCTTTGCTACCGTGTGTCCCAGGAAAAGCGCAGCGGATTTGAAAAATTCAGTCAAAGCCGCTTCATCTTTATTATCAAACGATTGTTTTTATTGAAATCTGCAATAATTAGGATAATTTGAATATATTTTCCAGTATTTTTGGTGACTTGGTTGCAAAGTTAAAAGTCAGTAAGCTTCAAAATTGCCCGTAGGTCAAAACCAGAGCTGCTGCAATAGCAATAGTGGATTATATTGTCAAATTATAAAACATGACAGTCCCAGCGATTACCGAAGATTGCTGACAAGCACGCGAACACACAAGTTGATTGAACCGTGCGCAGACATTTTTATGAAGATTTCAGTCAAGACACAGTTGCTTTGTGTAAAAATGATTAGGTCATTTTCAGAATTATGCTTTCAAATGGAAATTAAGACTGAGAGCTCCCTCGAAACTAGATAACTCATTAATCATTAAGAGATCTCTTCGTCACAGTTTCTTGATCAAACTGTGTGCTTGTCTCTAATTCTGTGAAGTTGCAGATAATGCCACGCTTTTAATTTTGCAGTTTACTTTGTACTAATGCTAGCAGCTCTGGTTTTGCCCTGATAGCAAATTTAAAGTTTGTTGATGTATAGCTAGCTCTGCAATCAGGTCACCAAAAATTCTGAAAATATATCAAAATTTGATCTAATTATTGTAGATTTAGAGGAAATAATTATTGGTTTTTAATTTGAAACAGCTTGCGTTAGAGTTTTTCAGATCTGCTGCATTTTTTGAGAAACTCGGTATATAATTATACTTTGGATTTTTCATGAATCTTGACTATTTTTTCGAAATTTCAGCATTATTCAAATTTGCATAATGTGAAGATGTGACGTCATCAAATGTCTAAATCGTAAAGAAGAATGAAGACTTGCGCGTAATACCATATTGTAGACATTCATAAACTATTGTTTTCTTGGAAATTATTCTATTTTTTCTCAAAGTTTGGCAAATACGATGGTTTGAAGTCGATTCAACTTTTTCTTAAATTCGTGAAAGAAATCCTAATTGCTACAGTTTGCTTCAAGACATTCGGATCGAAGAAATAGGTCATAGAATTTCGCACCGACATTTTGAACGATTTAGGACCTATGCTGCATCTAATTCTTAGGCATCGTTACTAAACGACTGCGTTCACGGGCTGCCATCACAATTTTAAAATGGCATAAAATTGTCACTGATTCGTCTCCCGCTCATACAACAACAGCACAACTGTTGCTGGTGCAATTTGAAGCAGGCGGAATTTTAAAACGGAAGTTTAACCAATCATCTTTGGTTTAGCCAGCACAATTCAAAATTCCGTTTGAGCACGCGAAGTGATGAAAACGGGACCCTTTTCAGCGCTTCCGAGATTAGGTTGATTGATTCTGCCTAGAAAATTTAAATTTCTTTGTCGCTAATATTCAGCGTCTTTATCACAGAGATTACAAAGAGATTGCTAGCGTCGAGTTTTAAATCCTTCTCAAATTGCGCCGGTATTTTGCGAAGATTTTGGTGCCGTCGCATTTTTAGCCGTTTTCAGATTATGCTGGCATTATGTGAACGTGGTCAAAAACTGTTTGTATCTCCCCCTAAATATTGAACAAATATAACATTGCATCAGAATAAGCAAACAACATGCATTTTCTGAGATATGCAAGGTCTGTTGGTTTATGATTTTTAATTGTTAATGCGGTCCTGTTGACAAATAGACCAATTTTTCTGGTTTCCAAAGTTTAGTCATGTTCCTCGTTTAGACAGTTACCTGCAAGTTCTGTGTTTCTTTGTATTCCTAAGCACCCGAAGGCAGTTTAGGACATTGAAAAGCTTAGCTTATCCAGGCAATGTCCTGGTCCTTCCTCTTAAGTTGACGACACTTCGACAGAGAGTTAGCGACTCTTTTCACTCTTCGTAGCAGGTTGGACATGGCAGGGACTCGTACAATCAACCTTTAGAAGTAAAATGCACTACTACTGACCAATCCCCCGCTCGTACTTATCTGCACTTGTATTTATGAGGAACCACCGAAGGAAAAGACTTTCAGCGAATTAGAATTTTTCTGTTTCACTTTCTGACAATCCAGGATTCGTTTTTCTATAAAATTTGCTCGATCGGAAAATTCAAGTTTTTTTTCACAAGTCTTTCGTTGTGGTTCAGTTAGAAGTCATTTGGTTAGAAAATGTCATCATGTAAAATGTCAAATACTTGCAATAATTCATACTTCTGTTCTTCGTTACACTTGTCATCAAATTTATCGTCTGGTTGCATTTGCCTGAGCACAAGGGTTGCTCCACGGGGTGGACTGGGGTGGACATGTCCACCCCACTTTCCTCAGGTCGGTATTTATTCCTAAGCAAAAGCGATATCAAAAACATTAGGTATACCTTCTGGCAATCAATTTTACCTCTTGTCCACCCTACTATTTTAAAGCTGGCGCCGCCCTTGCCTGAGCATACACTCATTTTTGATGAGAAACTAAGGTATCGGGCATCATCAATGAAATCAATGAATTTCCGCACGTACTTCCATAACGCACTATTCGAATGGAATTTACTCGACGATGAGACAAGAAATTCAAAATCTTTGTTTCAGTTTAAGCATAAATTACTTGAAATTGTAAGACCACTAGGAAACTCAACATACAAAATCTGTGACATTTCTGGTGTCAAACTGTTGACAAAACTCCGCGTGCATTTTAGTGCCCTAAATGAACATCGCTTCAAACATGCTTTTGACTGCCTCAGCCCAGTTTGTTTCTGTGGTAAAGACAATGAAAATAACAAGCATTTTCTCCTGCATTGCCCCCTATACGATGTACTTCGTGGAGATCTCTTTGACCAGCTCTCTGATGTTCCAGGTCTAGATATCGCCAGTATCAGTAATATGGATGATGATACTCTTTGTCATCGACTCTTGTTTGGAGATCCATCTCTGGGTACTATTGAAAACAGAGTAATATTGGAAGCTACGATCTCTTTCATAAAAAATTCTGGCCGATTTGATTGATACAACAATATCAAGCCAGCAGCAGCAGTTCCCTATTCCTAGTTCCCTGTGTTTATGTTTGTGCTCTTTTTTGTTTTTCTTGTTTTTGTTCCGCATTGCTGAGGTGGATTACTGGGATAAACCATGCACTGCAATATTTTTCTCTCGTTTTTTACGGCTAAGAGTTGAATAACCTTAATTTCTTTTGACCAGTTATCTGCCTTGGCTCAGTTGCTTTGTTGTCGTTTGTGCGTATTGTATCTTGGTTTCGTAGTTTTGTTCCTTGTTTTTTGTATATTTAAATTAATTGGATTTGTAAGTGCCATCCATAGTGAAGACCCGGTGACTTTATGTCTTTTTTCACTATGGATGGCACAGTGTAATATAACCCTATTTATTGTAGTTTTTAATCTTGATAAAAAAATAAAATAAAATAAAAAATCTGAAAAGCCAGATTAAAGGAAAATTTCGAATCCAGGATTCCTCATTTTGAGTGAAATATTCGACATCATATTCCAGTCAACGTTTTGTGAAAAATCGACAAGCGATTGATTAGAAGTTGTTTGGGGAAATTGTTTGTTTGCATAATGATTGACCTCCGTTCCTCATTCAAATTTCATGCTCCAAAGCAAATTTAGAATTAATCTTTTTTTACACTTTCCAAAAAATGGACTGGAAAGCGAGAGAATGGTCCGAGAAATCAATGAATTTCCGCATTTTTGAAACTATTTCTTCGGACAGTGCGCATATCTTAAACTGACCAAGCAACGTCTCAAAAGATAGCGGAGCCTTTCAGCTGCATGCTGATACCTTGTTTGTATAACATTTCCTTTCCTTTCAAGAAAAGATTTGCGATGTAGCTCTTGAAGTTTTTTTTGGGTCACCCGGTAGATACTTTCAAAATGATACCAAAACAGTTGCTATTACTGTACAATATCAAACATTATGAGTGCAAATTACTTTTATATTCAGGTCGGGTACACGTTTTTTTTAAGAAGCTGGTTTAAGAAACTAGTACTGAGATGGCTGAAATTTTAAGAAACTCTAGTATTATGTCTGAGAAGTATTTTTTCCGAGAAGAAACTTTTCAAAGTTAAAAGCATGGATATTATAGCAAATAGATCGTTGAACCTATATTCTTTTGCAATATCAACTAACCATTTGTGTTTTCATCATGACAGAAGACTGTTTATTCCTATGTGATGCTTTAAATGTCAAGAAATATTTCTGCAGCAGTGTTAGCGACCACATTGACAATTCATGCATTCAAAAGATAAGAAACCAATGAAGAAACTTTCAGTACTAAAATGGACAAAATTTTATGTTGAATTAAGAAACTTTTAGTACCATGGCCTGATCCTAGTTTCTTATGAAAAAAGACGTGTAGTTTCTCAAGTTTCAAAAAACTGAACCTGCCGTTAAAGCTGTTTCTCGTACGCTTTTTCTGATAACAAGTGAGCTTATTACAATTATTCATTTTACATCTCCAAAAGTATGTTTCAACCTCGTCCCCAGGGCCTTTTCTCTGTCACAATATGACAAATGGCCCTGGGGACGAGGTTGCATATGGTTTCATCGATTTATTTGTTCGTTTGTCCATCCGTTTCGACATTAGAACATTTAAACTAGTATCTTTTTTATAAATTACTTTTTTATAATCCACACGACCTTTCTAACAATTTCACACCTAACCTCTAACGATGTCCTGCCTCCTGTGCCTATTGATTGAAAATTTTCCAGATTTACAGAGAAAAAACAGAAAATGTTTAACTATGCTTCTTTCTTGGTAAACACTATTTCGAAGCCTTTTAAAACAGATTTGATTAGCGAAGTTCAACATTTACCGTCATTTCTTTACTCTTGCTATCATGAAAGCAATTTTGAAGTCGTTTTCAAATTCAGTATTTAACAGAAATTTGCTCTTCCCACCCATTTCAAACTAACAAGTACCAAATCGCGACCAAAACGGCAGCAAAATTTTGATTAGCTTCAATGAATTTCTCTGTACGTCCAATGAAAAAGCGGTCATGTTTGCCGGTTGAATAATTTATGAGAGATCCTACGCAAGAAGGCTAACGAGTGGTTTAGTTGCCCATTGCTGTTGGAAGGTCCTCTAATCTGTTACTGGTAACACTATTATCATGAAGAAAAGGCACTAATTATCAAATACCCACCGGCCTGAGCGCAAAGGTTTAAATCAACGGAAAGATACAGTTTCGCTTTGGTTCTCTTGGTCTGTCATCGAGTGATGTTCAATTGAAGAACGCACAGAAGGCTAAATAAACGATTTGGCTTTGTATGTCCAGCTAAAGACTTGCTGCTTGAAATGTCAGGTAAATTTGCTAGATTTTCTGAATGAAACTAAGCGTTACAGTGTTCTAACTCAGCAACCGCGAGATGCTTTTGTAATGGATAGAAGTGCTGTGTATGTGTTGAACGGAAAGTGTTGGATATGGGGCCTTGGATTCGATGAGGTCTTCTCTACTACTTAATCCCAGCACTCGTTGCTTAAACACACCTTCACATTCACCTTCACCAGACAAATTTGAAGATGGAAACAAGCCCCAATTCAAAGGGAAACAAGGAATCAACAGCTCTAGCACTGATTCGCAGTATTGTATACCTCTCAACACACCTCAGCCATGTTTCATCCCTTCAAATTTACATCTGGTACTGCGTATACAGAGTCCGACGCAAAGACAGAGAGATACGGGGCTTTATCTGCTATAAAAATCCGTTGATGTGTGTTGCATGACGCTGAACCCTCAAAGAACTTATCTCGTACAGTAACGATCCAAAAAGTCTTTGATAGAACTGAGAAAAAACAAGTGATTCTAGGTACAATAAGTGTTCACCAGCAGTATGGAACCTTGACGTGGCTGTCATTTGCACGTTCCTTTTTGCGCTCCTAGATGGATTCTTGGTAGGTAAATCCGAGACTTACTGCTGACATCTGTCAATCAACCATTTAGATATATAATCTACGTACGCCCTGTTACAGCGGCACACAACACAACATCATAAAATTGTCTGTTACTTCAACGCAGCTTTCAAAAGACCTGGTGGGTAAAACTTGAGACCGTCAATAGGCTGCTTTAGCAAGCACGATTTGGACGTCTTTGAAAGCGCAGCTACTTTTTTTATGTTCTTAGAGCATTCTAATTTTCCAGGCTTTCCCTCCCAGAAAGCTTACCTGTCTCCAGACTGGCTTTAAGTCTATTCCGTGGTATATCAGCACTAAGGAATTTAATTACTTCTGCTGTGCCGTATTGTTTCTCCTTCGCAGCAATCTCTTCGTAGTTTACGCCCCCGCAGAGGTAAACATATTCCTTAGTGCTGGTATACCAAGGAATAGACATGAAACAAGTCCACTGGTCTCTGATTGGATAACAAAATTATAAAAAGATAGCCATAACTTCCAAGCGTTGTCTGGCCAGTGTTATGACTTGCAACAGTTTAAAGACATTATCGAACACTATTTCAGTGTACAAAGCTTTGTTTTTGGAGCAGACTTTTCTTCGTGGCAAGTTTCTTGCTGAAGTGATGAAATTAGAAAATTATCATGTTGCCATATAATTTTGCAGAATATTGAGACTTTCTTAAGTTTAAGACATAATACTAGGCATTATCAAAGGAAGCGAATCTCATGGCTTACTTGATTTTGAATTCTCATCATTTTATTACGTTATTTTGTCACTGACAACGCTTGGAATTTGGAGCAAGGATGTGATCTTTTTGTTGAGAGCAGAATTACTCATTTTATAGGTATCCTTTTGAAGAAACTTGGCTCTTAACTCAATGTGTAGTGCAGTTTTTTAACGTTGGACTCGTTCCTTATGGTAAAATTCCCTTGTACTGTTTCATAGTTTTCATAAAACTGGATTTCACAAAAGAAAATTGTTCTGCCCAGAGAATTTCAAGAAAGAATCAGATCATGAAAAGTCACTTGGCTCATTGGGTATGCAAATTTATCAAGTTGATATCTTGAATCGTAGAGAAGCTGAAAAGTAAATGTCGATTTTCCAATTAACATTCGGGTAGAAGTCTCCAGGGGGATGCTGTTACTTTGAATGTCACTGACCAATTTTGAAAGTTTTTGTTGTAAAGGGAGCAGAAAGAACAGGGAACAAAATTTGATTGGCGATAGCAAGGACCGAGATACAGGGGGGTCCAGGGGGGGCCATGGCCCCCTCAAAAATTTTCAATTGTTGCAATAAATCTTTATTCATTTATTAGTATTTCAGAATATCAGATAAGTACTCCATTTTCTTATGTATATCTCGCTCAATTTCTATCTTTCATTAGTTTAGGAAGCCCTTTGGCGGTATTTACAAGGTATGAAACTTGTCCCACACCAGAGCTATACGTACATCCCAACATAGATTTACTTGTAAAGTCAATCTGTATTGAGGAACGAAAATTAGCGTTGTCTTAAGTCAATTTGAGAAGCCTGGTATCATATTTTCCCAGGGGAGTCCCCCAGACCTCTTCTGCCTTTTAGGTTTTTGCTCACTTTCCCATGGCCCCCTCATGTAAAAAATCGTATCTCGGTCCTTGGGCGATAGCGCTGCCAAATAGACCTTTTAGCTTTTCTGAAAAAGAATGTGGATCGAAAGATATTTCATTACATTTTGTAGTATAAAAATATCGCTCGATCCAGACTCTTTTGTAAAATAGCTAAAAGGTCTATTACGGAAAGCCGAACCGCGGACCACGGAACTACGGAACTGATGAAGAAAACATAAAAGAAACCTCGCGGAGAAGAGTACGATAGCGCGAAGAAGGATGAAAACAATCAAAGGAGGCAATAGTGGAGGGGGCCGGCAAAAGACGAAGTTGACAGAAAATAACAAAGGTCTGTCACTCGTTAATACAAAACTTAAAATCGATTTTAGAGGTATACGTAGAAAGCATAGTTAGTTTACAGGTTGATGTTGTCGTAAAAAGAACACCACATCAAAGATATGATTGAAAAGTTTCAATTCACAAGGAACGGCAAGGTCTTTATTCTCTTTCTTCAGAATTATCAATATTTGGTCAACCTCAATGTGATAAAAGTGGTCTCCATAGTGATACCTAAAAAATTCTGACTTTTACTATTTTTCGAATCATATCAATTCTCTAAAGGATACAATGAAATGAGATTTGTTTGAGATCAAAGAAAAGCATAGCAAGAGAGAAAGAAACGGAGAACAAACTTTACTTCGAGGACACGAGAACATTTGGCGATGTAGGCACTTTGTGTGAAATTAAAGCTTCCATCTTCTATCTTGATTTGTCATGACCAATGTTGCTTAACTACAATGAAAATATCACACTCAAGAATCAATGGTGAGCTAACATTATTTCCATCAAGTCCTGCAGCGATTTCCTTTCAATTTGTTTTAGTTCACTTGATTGGAAGGCCTGTGTACCACCTCAGACTCAATGTAGATCTGAAGGAGGTCCGGAAGGTGTTCTGAAAAGTGAAAATATACCAAGTGTCAAAAGATACCCTCTTTTGGCTATAAAAAGGAATGAAATGAGAACACATCATGGCTTTCCGGGTACATAGATATACTTGTTAACTATTTATTTGAATGTACAATTGCATTTTAAAATCGTGTATCAAATACTGGAGATACAAGTCCCTAAGTTAAATTTTGCGTACCTGTCCTGAAATCAGAAGTTTTGAGAATAAAGGGCCTAGCGACGGTAAAAAAGTTTCAGTTTTGAGTTCTAAATTTCACTTTTGAGAAGAATGATACTTTTAAATGGTTTAGTAATTTTTGAAATTACTTTTCTTTTGAGGAATCGGTCCTTGCCATTGGATATACAATTGCAAACGTCATTCTGCATTTAATCCATCGATCAATTCGACATAATTCGGTAGAAAGCAGGGACATTGTTCTGAAATACCTTTCCCAAAGTCTTTATGCCCTCAAACGTTCATTGTGATTGATTTAGGTTGTAGTTAGCGTATAGTGATTAGTTTACAAGTATTCTTTGTCTTCTTATTGTGTATTGTCCTAGTAGTGTTCGTTGTTTTTTGTTATATGTAAAAACATGGGGTAGCCATGCAATTTTGCTCCTCAAGTTATTGTCCCTGTAGTGTTATGCAGTTGTAAAGTATTAATATGTAGAGTAGGTAAACATGTATTGTAAGAATTTTATGTGGATAAAAAAACGTTATTCTTGTCAAAGAACACCAAAAGCCCAGGAGACACTCAGCATATGCACATACGGGGAGGTAATTCCAATAGTTTTGGATTAGAATATTGCCAAATTGATATTTTGGGTCCAAATAGAGCTGAAATTATGTTAATGATATTTCTTACATCAAACTTTGTTGCATTGATATTTCTGGGTTCGTTAGAGGTAATTATGACCTCTATTTGCATTGTCTCATTGCTGCATTGTTCATGTAGAGGTTTCTAAGTATAAAATGAGCCGATAGTTTTGGGTTGCAATGAAGCTGAAATGATATTTTTAAGGTTGCCTGAAAATTGCTTGGACTGACCCCCAGTTTGCGTACGTGCCGAGTGTCCCCCCTGGAGGAAAGGGAGCACATCACTTTTCGGAATCTGAAACACTTGTTTTACAAAATTTACCCTCGGTTAACAGATGTAAGCAAAAGTATTCATTTTCAAAAAAGTTGCAGGCTCATTATCCGAGGAATTAGAGTGGCATAGCATTGAATTTCATTAGATTCAACAAAAATTAGTAGTAGGTACCATCGTCGATCATATGTAAATGCTTTCTGTCCGAGACACTGAAAGCAGCAGCATTTCGGACCATTTTGTTTATGTCTTTCTTTCTGATAAACAAATAAACAATATGTCAGATAAACATTACTTGCCAAGAAACCTGTCCGCTGAATATATATTTGAACTGATTGTGTTTATTTCCAGTGATCACTTCAATAAATTGAAGAAATGTGATTGATTCAAGCAGAACAATAGATTAATTTGATGTGTGCTTGCTCCTTGATAATGCATCAAACGATTTCAAGAATGAAACAAGTACAAGCGTAGCTGCACCTGATGAAAACTGCCAAAAATTGTGAATTACCCTAGTTACTTCAAGGAACTAGACTGAACTACTTCGACTGGTAACCTAGACTTCAAAAGAGAAATGTTATGACTTTCAAGACATAGGTGAGAGTTTATGAATTGCTACGACTGATTAAAACCCTGGTATTTCTACTAGCTACAATCGTGGCCAAAAGTTATTGGACGATTGATAAAGACCTAGATATTCGCTAGTAAAAGGCACCCCCTTCCCCCATGTCAATGTTGTTGCAAGAGATTGAGCGTTAAATCAGTTCATAAACCATCTGGTCATGGAAAACGACAACATTGACTCGGAGGGGGGGGGGGGGGTTGGAAAGCAACTGAAGGCTAAAACTGTAAAGAGGTTGTATTAATGCCTGCTTCAGTAGCTGTCCAGGAACCTCTTGGCCACGATTCTATAAGTACTTACAAGAGTTCTTCCTACTTGTTTGTTCTCACAAGTGTTTCAAGAAAATTCACAAGTATATTCTCATCATCTACCTGTCTTATGATTATGTCTTTGGTCTATTCAAATAGCACGTTTGTAAAAAGACTTTCCAGTTATATTTTGTAGCAAACACAAGTATTTACTCATCGCAGATACTGATCAAGAGCTGGGGTAAAACTTGTATTAATTGTATAGATACATCAAAGCAATACAGATACAGATCAAAAGGTGGGACAAAGTATGTGTTAATGTTGATGATAATCCAAGGAAGATCTTTGCAACATCACTTGATTTCACAGAAGATAGAAGCACGGTCTACGCTTCGTTGATCCTACAAGGAGATGCGCCGTCCTATACAGTTCAACCTTACGCTGATCAAATCGTTCGTGCTCTAGTGTTGGTGATAAGATAAAAACAATATACATTTACTTCATTCAAGTTCCACACACATTGAAAGCGACCGTTTTAAACATCACTGATACTGAGCAAAATCTTTCGTAAAACTTTCGTTGCCTTGGGTGATACTACAATACCACCATCAAGAAACGACGTCAACATATCACTGCTAAGTCACTGATTACTTAAATTCTCTGCTAGGATCGATCAGTTGATAGTGTTCTTGAAAAAGTACAAGTTAGACATACATGGTAAGTCTGATTTATCATTTGCTGCATCCGAAAGGTGCTCATTTTTCATGCTTTTTCATGCGTCTTCACACTGCGATCCAAATATTTTCCAGTCATGACTTTATAACATATTATTTCATTGCAAGTCACAGAAAATTGACAAGCATTAGCCTAACTCGTTTGCTAATTCAACAGCAACATTGAGGGGCAACGAAAACATTTTGGGAGTTTATTAATCTTTAGAGTTTTGAGTCTTCCAGAGGTTTCAGAATTCCTAATATTTTTCGAGATTTTAAAAGATCTTCGCAAGTTTGCAAGGCTCTGCAACATCTTGCAAGATTTTGCTAGTTTTTGAAGGATATAATCGATATTTCTGAGATTTTCAAAAAATTGTTGAAAGATTTGTTTTGTGAGTTGGCGTGATTTATTGGGTGAAAATTCTATCGGACATTTTCGAAGATTTCTAGGGTTTCTTTGGGATCTCAAAGATTTTGCATAGATTTTGAGGTACTCAATATTCTTTGACATTTTTATGATTTTTTAAAATTTCAAAGACATTCTACGAAATTGTAGGAAAACTTTACAATGATTTGTCCCTTGGAACAGATCACAGTCACGAGATATTTCTAGACTATGCCACTTAACAAAGGCAAGATGTTTTCTCAACAATGTGAAGTTTTTATGCAATCATCTCGAATTTTCATAACAGCTAATGCAAACAAATTTCTTAATTTCTTTACATCGCAGACAAGATGAGTAACTTTATGCCTTGTTCTATTACCAGTTTCTCAAAAGTCACAAGAAATCAAGCTAAATTTGGATTACACCGTTTCAACAAAGCTGTTAATTGCTAATTGCACCTCTAGCCTGTCGACCTTCTCGGAATGATCAAAAAATTTTTTACGCAGCTGCTGTCATACGAAGTTTTTAAATTTTTCTTGATTTCTTCATTAGCTGACATAACTAATTTCTGGATTTCTTCATAAGCTGACATGACTGATTGAGTCTATGCCTTATTCTCTTGCTTGCTGTATAAATATCACGAATAAATCAACTTTTTCGTGGATTGCACTGTTTCAACAAAGCACTTTGAACGTACTTGCAGCAAATTTACCTTGCCACCAATCTAAACAACTTTGTACACTTTTGAAAATACCAGACACCAGACAAAGCTTCTTCCTCGTTCCATTGCCAACCTCTCAAAAGTCACAGAAGAACGGACCATTTCACAGACAGCAGCATTTAAATAAATTTTAATTTAATTTTCGCCATGAAAACATTAACGACGATCATTAGAAAACTGGCTGTCCCTTCAAGCATCAACAATTTATGTTTTGGAAAGATTGCAGATTGTCGGTTCATTGTGCCTGGGACTACACTAACAACACAGAAAATTGTTCATTCTAGTCAAGATAACAATTCTCTTACTCTGCAGACTGCAGCAAGCTTTGAGTAAGAGATATAAGTTACTTATTCAAATTTCCGTTAAATGTGGTTTGTGTAAAATGTAACTTGTTAAGAAACAGTAAGAGTTAGCTATCGTGAAGAACATTAGAGACAACTGACAAGATGCCAGGTCTTATTTATCTCAAACTCTGCTGTCAACTACAAGAAAGACATCAGCAAGTTTGTTACCCTAAGTTTCAGAGATTTCTTGCATGTCCAGAAGTTAGAAGTAGCTAGACTGGTGAGTAATAAGCTGGTAAAATAGAAACAAATTTTTCACATAAACCTAATCTGACACTGGAGCAAGATTCGAGAAGGGCAAGATAGGCCTTTGAATT
Organism: Aurelia sp. 3 sensu Dawson et al. (2005); assembly: GCA_964020215.1. Classification (NCBI taxonomy): domain Eukaryota; kingdom Metazoa; phylum Cnidaria; class Scyphozoa; order Semaeostomeae; family Ulmaridae; genus Aurelia; species Aurelia sp. 3 sensu Dawson et al. (2005). The sequence continues at coordinate 4,370,278 of OZ026575.1, read as the reverse complement.
TCCAGGAGTAATCAGGCCCGTAGGAAGTGGAGGAGCAGGTAGGGCTCAAGCCCCCTCCAATAATTTTGAAAACAATGGTTCTATGTCACAAGCATTAATGAGATATATTGTTCTCTATGGTTTTGAGAACAATTGCCCTCCTTTGCAATCAGCAGCTGCTTCGCACAGCCCTGGCAGTAATGCTTCTAAACGATAACTAGAATATTTACGTTTCTGGTTTTAGGACAAGAGAGCCGCTGCCACGACTAGAATGAACAATTATGCATGTCATTACAAGTCAAAGATAAACGGCGTAGTACGCTGCTGCAGACTTCACGAAAGACTTTAGCAAGTCTGTAGTTAGAATTTGAAGATTCGTCTTCTAAGCGTCGTGCTCTTCAACGTGGGCTTTCATGGCCTATCATAAGATTCTATCAGCCTACAAGAGACTGCGATTTAAAATTGCTGTGTATACAGTCGAAAGAAGATGAGATGATTGCCTTCTAAAGATCACAAGCAACATTGAAGATGAGTAACTTCAAAACGACAAACACATGTCTTTTCTTGGATGTCCTACATATAAAACACGACATTGCAGTCAAAGCAACAGCTTTTGCAACGACAACAATCGGTTGCATCGCCGCAATTGGTGCTGTGATCGGAAATGCTCTCGTACTCCTAATTTTCATCAAATTTGCACGATTACGAACACCTTCAAATCTCCTGATAGGTAGCCTTTGTGTCAGTGACATTCTGACTGGGCTTATTGTAATTCCGCTGTCTGCTGTACGTCGGATTGGTGAGTCGTACGACAGACATAATTGCAACGTGCGACTTGTTTGCGCGTTTTTCGCATTCTTATGTCTTGCTACATCAGTCGTAACAGTCGGAGAGATAAGTATCGACAGACTTTACGCCATTGCTATGCCGTTTCGATACCAAAGAAGGGCCAATAATGTGAGATATGTTCTGTTGATATCAATATCATGGCTCGTACTTTCCCTTTTTGCACTCTTACCTTTCCTGAGAGTTATAAAGACGACAACATTCTTTATTGGGCTGTTTACGTTAATGGGCATTTCAATTGTCGCATTTCTTGCATCATATGCAAAAATATCGCGAATCGTCCAATCACATCGTCGCAAACTTCTTCCTGTACGTCAGAACACGATCGTTAGCCAGGATTCACGAATGAGTGTGGGGACAATCGTTATGAGAGAGCGCAAAAAGGCGAATACGATAGCAATTGTAATATCGTTCGCTTTAGTTTCGTATGTTCCGTTAGCTATGATGTTTATCTTACGGGGTGTGATCGGAGATACAATCGCATTAGTATCGATAGCTGATCCATGGGCAGATTTATTCGTGCATGTCAACAGTATGATAAACCCAATCATTTACTGTTTAAGAACAAGAGAAATCAGAGATCCAATCATACGAATTCTGCCGGATCAAATCGCTACAATCTTTGTGAGAACAGTAGGGCCTAAACCATCCATTCCAACAACCTAGCTAACTGAGTCGAATATTCGAGAACTTGTGGTAAAAGTATCGGAATTTCCTCACAGATAGAATGCAAGGTATTTCTGTCTTTGCAAGCTGAGAGACTAAATGCTAGGTTACCTTGATCTCTGAGATCTTGGTAAGAACAGTAATATCTGAGCCGCTGATTTCAACAGGATATTTTCTTAAAATCTTATGACCGTTGCATTCTGCAAAACGTGAGTCACAGCGATACAAAAGGTTAGCAAATTTCAGATCAGAAAAAGACAAGAAAAAGCCCCTAATGGTAGCAGTGCTGGTTAGAGAGCCTTTCATTGTTCCTGTTTGAAAGCAAACTTTACTTTGGCAATAATTCAACGGGAAACAGCAAATCGTCGAATCAGACTTTCCAAACAAAGATGCGGCGAAGCCACAGCGAGGAGACTAGTCTTAAATATTCGTAAATAATCGTAAAGAATTTTGTGAAATTTGAGACTTCACTTATAACCTAAAGCAGGAGGGTGAAACTGGCCCTTTTAACTGAAAATGAGATTATTTGGAGTCTATACAATTTAATGATTACTGACATTCAGTTATCGATAATAACGGTGCAAAATTTACACTTGTTGAAAATAAGTATGATAATTGTGTCAACACCAGATAGTATTTAGTGATAGTAACTAAGGAGAATTTTGAACTGGTGGAAAATATGCATGATTAGCCTAATAAATTTTGTTCACAGTAAATCAAAAAGTTTGTTACATAAATATTTGAAGACAATTATTCCGTGATGTAAAACTTTGAGACAATCTTGAAGACTTTATGCCTTTTTTCTACTACGTTTGATAAAGGTTTAATGGTCTTGTTTATTTACAGAACAGCTCCACAACCCTTCTTCAACGTCAACATTTTTCAAATAGACCTTTTAGCTATTGTACAAAAGAGCCTGGATCGAACGCTATTTTTATACAATTTTATACGCGAGATTCGATCTGGTGTGGCGTTACAGCTTCTACCACTAATGTGCACATTCAAAAATTCTACTGAATGCATGAGCCGTAGGAGACTGCTGTGTTAGCCTAAAAATGCTTGAATCGCCTCATAAAGAAACATATTCATTTAAACTTACGACGATGTGGTTGTATCTTTCTTCTTCATTGTCTTTGGCCAAATATTTCTACCAATATGCAAGCATACTGTGGTTTTGCAGGTGCTGCCATGTTACATTGATTCTACGCATGCGCATGTTGTGCTAGGGCGAACCCATATCGAGGCATTGCGTAGAATCAATTCAACATGACAGATGGCAGCGCCTACTGGGCTACTAGGCCACAGTATGCTTGCATATTGGTAGAAATATTTGGCCAAAGACAATAAAGAAGAAACAGACAACCACAGCATCGTAAGGATGAATGAATATGATTCTTTATGAGGCAATTTAAGCATTTTTAGGCTAACACAGTAGTCTCCTTCAGCGATTCTGATTCTTTTCAGAATAGCTAGAAGGTCTATTCAACGGTAGAACCCTTTCTTTCAACATTTACTTAAATTTTCTAGAATGAAGAACAACGTAGGTGTCGTTCTTGAAGCAACAATCTATTTTGACTTTCTTGTGACATAAATTAGCAACAAGTTGTCAGATCATGGGTAGTTAGACACTGCAGATACACTGCAATCTGTATGCTTCTACTGCAGGAAAGTTACATTGTTCTGCAGAGGAGGTTTCGAAAGACTGACGGAAATTGCTTTTGCTGCTCCTAGGAGTCTTTCCTTTCCTCTCTTTTGGTACCTCTTCTGCAATAGTTTATGAATTTTCCTGCGGAACAGCATTGAGACCATTGATGGTATCGAACTTTCGAAATTTGTCCCATGCTCCAACCATGCTTTTCTTTTCGCAAAATCGTCTCTTAACGTAATATCATTATCATTTTATGGTCAAGCATAATTTCTCTAAAATGTCTCAACCGATTAGATAAGGCTCAACGGTAAATGAATTTAGTCTGAAAAATATAATGTGAACGATTTCTTGAGCAAATTAAATGAAAAATAAGCAGCAAATGAAACCTGCTCTTGGTCAAGCCAATGATCTTTGGTCAATCAAATTTCCAGAAGAAATTTAAAGATTGACCATGTCCAGTAGAAACCCGCATAAAAGAACCTACTTTTATAAGAACCTTGAGGCTGAAATTTGATATTTTAAACCCCCTAAATAAGAACACCTCCGAGGCTGAAACTGGGGGAAGTTCTTATATAACAGGTTTCATGTCTTCAGAATTTACAAGAACTTTAAAGAATTCTTAAAATTCTGATCAGAATCCTTCAGTGGTACAAAAGACTATCAGATTTTTAATGATGACTCTAACCTAAAATTGTTCTGAAGAATTCTCTAAAAAAATCTCTTGATTTCTTGTGTTGAAAACAGTATTAATGTGTGCAAGGTGTATATTGTATATTAGAACCTCTTTAAGAACCTTGCAGGCTGGAATTTATAATTACAGCCACTTAATTAAGAACCTATTCAGGCTGCCAAAGAAAAACCTAGGTTCTTTTATGCGGGTTTCTACTGTAGTCAAAATTTTATGATTTTTCAAACAGGAATACACTTTGGAACATCCAGTAGAAAGTCAAGGAAAGAAATCAGCTTTTTATGGTTCCTATTTTAGAATGTCGTTTTGAAAAATCAGTTTGCAGTCTCTTTTTTCCTAAGTTCTTGTTTGCCGGGCATTACAGTACTCTCTTTTGACGGAAATTTGTTAAAAATGATCAAGCATAAGATTTTGGTTGAAACATGACAATTTTTCATAGTGAGATTACCTTTGAGCAGCTGCTGGTCATGAATTCATTTTGCAATAAATCTGTTTTATCAGCTGTTGACAACGTAACACTGGTTGACTTTCTAATCGCAATTATTCCAACAAACAATTTGCTTGTCTTTTACATTCAAAATTTGATAATCTGTAAACTCCTAAAAAAACTCGCAATTTCTTGCAAGGTGGTCGAACATAAAAGTCAATATTTTGAAACTGTGTTGCAACAAATGAAACGTTAATTTTCAAAAATCAATGAAATAAAATGGTTTGTTTATTCTACACCGTATGACCCTGGGTGCAAGGAAACAAAATAATCTTTATTTAATAAAATGCATAGGCAAATCATACGTCTGTGTCTTTATCGCGGTTTCTTCCTGCTTTTCCTAGCTTTCCTCTGCATCCCTTCCTCAGCTAAACTCGTTGATTCAAGTTTGTCATGGCCTAATTCAGTTTTTCTGTAAAAGCGAGGCTGTCCTCGTTTGTAGAAGAAACCACGATAAAGACGCAGGTATGATTTGCGAACACATTTTAGGAAATAAAGATTATTTCGTTTCCTTGCACCCATGATATGACCTTGAATAAAGTATCAGCGGACATGATTATGATTGAAAACGGGGTTTCACTGGAACATGTCATGTGACAAGACGTTTATTTCACTGTGCAAGAGAAGGCTGTCACATGTACGAGTGAAACTGAAAATGGCGGTCGCTGCAAGGTTGTACCGTTGTACCAGTGCCAGTGGGTATAAACTGTTTTGTATCGAGGAGAACAGAGAAGAAGAAGCAGAGAAAACACAATCAACTTGCTCAACTAATCAATGTAATCAACGCTTTAGCCATCTTGTTTATTATGATACCCGAATTAACAAAATTTAGGACGATCAATTGTTTAGGCCACTTGCATATCGTCAGCATGCCCTTGTTTTAATCTGCGAAACTTCATATTTGAATTTGCTAAGAAGTGCTATTTGACGTTATTTTCTATGACGTCACTTCATGTTGACCTGAACGAGGCTGCCAAATTTGTTGATATTATACCACTCACATTGCCAACCTCCTTATCGTGCCTTCGCACACTCGTACAAAATAACAAATGGCGACAATATTTGGTATAACTTACGAAGATTCATTAACCAATTTATGAAAGTTGGGGGCATCAAAACTTGGAAAGAACTCACGCTTGATGTTCAGCAATTGGTAAGGTTGCTTTTTAACAATAATTTTATCGACTCCGGACTTGTCCTTGAAGTCTGGTAGCAGCGTCTGAGAACTCATCCAGGCTCAAATGGACATCGGCCTCAGCAGTTCTGAAACGTATCTGCTTAATGTACAAAGAACAGATGAAAAATTGCAAACTTGATAACAATTAGTGTCTGCTGCTTTTGATTGACACCTAAATACATAGCTATTAGCTGTAACAAAGGGATTTCTACGGCCTGTTAATCAACCACAAATGAAAAAAACCAAAGTTTATACTATCTGTGTGCCTAAATCACTTACGCGGCATGCTAGAATGGGCTACTAGGAAAGATCAGAGCATACGGCGAATAATATGGAAGAATCTAAATGTTTACATTCGGAATTGGTCGATGTTGTTCAGAGAGCTAAATGTTGGGAGTCTGCAACTTAATTCATTTGCAGGAAAACATCCCTTTGTTCGCAACTGTTAACAGCTTTGTTTTGGTCTGTAAATCGAGAGCGATGCATCCAATTGTTGCATGATCCGTCCTCGTTCATCAGTTATATACAACATTCACCTCAGTGTCATCTAATATAAACACATATACAACATTTAGAATGCATATACACCGATGGCATTCAAGGTCAAAGGTGAGTCAGAAGACAAAGGCTTGGAAACTAAGTTCACACACATTTCATGCATTGCTCCCTAGCTTTTGGGGCAAGGTCTATGTCAGTTTGTCCGAGCTTGCCTCTAAGTATCGGGCTAATTATGTTTGGAACCTACTACTGTATATATCTGGTTTGTTTTTGATGTAACTTCAATTTGGAAACATTTTTCATAAAAATCAAATTGAGTTCCTATCTGAATTTTCTTAGTAAACCTCCAGATAAATATTATCTGCAAATAAACCTAAAGATTATAGGCAATGTATGCAGATGCATATGTCCAGTGCGAATCACTTCCACCGAGTAAACCAGAGCACTAAAAAGAATTAATGCCAATAACTCAGTTGGAAGAAGGATCCTCGATTCCAAACAACAAATCAAAATTGTAATGTCTTTCCTTAGTGAATCCTTATCATTAGAATTAGGTTGTTTCCCAGGAATGATTTGTGTTATCTATTGTTTTCGAATACACGTTTTTTTTATAAGAAACTGGTTTATAAGAAACTAGTACTAAGATGGCCAAAGTTTTAATAAACTCTAGTACTATGTCTGAGAAGTACTAAGAAACTTTTCAAAGTTAAAAGCATGAATTTATAGCAAATATATCGTCGAGCCTTTATTATTGGGCAATATTATCCAACCATTTGTGTTTTCAACATAACAGAACACTGTTTATTCCCATATGATGTTTTAAATATCAAGAAACATATCTGCAGCAGTGTTAGCGACCACTTTGACAATTCATGCATTCAAAAAACAAGAAACCAATTAAGAAGCTTTTAGTATTAACATGGACAAAATTTCATGTTAAATTAAGAAACTTTTAGTACTTATGGCCTGATCCAAGTTTCTTATAAAAAAAAGCGTGTAGTCATTCAAGTTGCAGAACAGCCTCTTGCATCTTAGAGTAAAGCAACGAACGCATTCTGCGGAAGTTTCCAACACTAAACGCAAGTAATCTCTATTTCTTTATCTAAAACAGTTTGCTTTCTATTTCTGCTGAACACACTACACACTTTAACGCTCATCTCCTTCAAAGATGCTAATATCTGTGGCTTGTACATTCCATAGAGGACAGGATTGATGGCTGAATTACTGAAGACCAGTAGCATTGTTGCTGTTGTTATCTCAGGGGGAGAGCATCCACGGCAAATGATATTCACAGCAGTATTGATGATGTACGGCAACCAACAAGCGGCGAAAACACCAACGAGTAAGGCTATGATCTTCGTTGCTTTGCTGTTAGCTTCATTCACTGTAGTGGAAGACTGCCTTCGCATTGTCACGAGGCGAAACGACTTCCTAGGCCTTGATTTGATCAGATGTTTGTCGCAGCCGGAATTCTTCCTTAAGATCATCCGATCATCCGGTCTGGAGTTCTTCCTGGCAATCAAGCGGGTCTCTAATCCTTTCCGGGCGATGAACAAGATCCAAACATTCATTACAACTATGAAGAGTAACGGAAAGACGAAATTGACAACCAATAAGAACACAGCGTACTCCATCTCAAAGAAGAACCAACACTCCCCCATTACAATCATGGTCCGGTTGCTTCGCCAACCCATTACCGGTAATGATGCAGTGATTGCAATATACAACCAGGAACATACCATTATTGCAATGTTTCTCTTCTTTGTAAACATCCGGCCAGTTCTGTGCTGCAAAGGAAACCGGATGGCACAGAATCGTTCGAATGTCATGATCGATAAATTTACGGCAGATGCTGGTAGTGACAGGAAAAAAGCTGTATTTGAAAACTCGCATACTTGCACGTTAAACGAGAAATATCCACGAAGAAGTTGATCAAAATCAAATGGGATAACAGCTATGGCGAGGAGCAAATCTCCAATTGCTAAGTTTGTAATAAACATGTTTGTTGTTGTGTGCAGCTTCTTGTATAAACAAATAACAACAATAAGAGTAATATTGCCAAGGATGATCATTAGTAGGATGATGAGCATTAATGTTAGATAGGTATATCGAAAGCCATCTGGTATATTATGAGACACGATGCTTCCTGTAGCTGCTTTCAGCGATCCTCCCTCATTTTTCGTTGTTGTATTAAGAGTACTGTTTGCTGATGCAATTGAAGAAGTTATTATGAAGCTTGTCAGATTCATCTTGTTCCTGGCATCAGTTCATACGATCATTTCTTTGCCTGAAAGAAAAATGGTAATTTTTCAGGATATGTTCATACCATCTCATTTATATTAGAATTAAAAAGTGCAATACATGGTTAAATCGTGCCAAACTCAAGCAAGTGTAACCTTTATAATCTTCTACCACTCTTTTTAATCAATCTTCTTTCAGATGTGCCTCAAAATCAGGCAGGTCATAGAAACACAGCTTATTGCTTATGAAGTGAAACACAACTTCCCAAGAAAATGAGACATCTTTAGATTAACTTTTATTTGATCCAGTTGTTCAGAAAGAAATCTTAATAAGCAGCAACTTAATATAATTTTGCGCATTTTGGAGGGGTCATGTGATTCTGATAGGTTGCTGTGACATGACAAGTGTGAACTGGGATCAAAATTCGAACTGTAATGAATCGAAATCCATGAACATTGAGATTAAGCTTCATTACGTTTGTCACTTCATGAAATTCCTTGCATCTAATCTACGATGATGTTTGGATTTTGAATTCAGCTTTTTAACATCATTCTTTAAGCTAGATCAAATCATGATTATTCCAACAAACACACCTTCATTAGAGGCCTTAGCAAGGATGCTTTTGGAGTTTAGATTGGTATGAAAATTTCATAAAATCAATGTCAAATTTATCGAATTTCTCTTATCACAAGATGTCTATAGCATCTATTGAATTATGATATTTGCCGATATTTGAAGTCTGATTTTACGTTTAAAAGAGTTATCTTGGATCAAGTTATGATTATTCCAAGAAACACACCTTCATTAGAGGCCTTAGAAAGGATGCTTTTGGAGTTTAGATTAGGATGAAAATTTCATAAAATCAATGTCAAATTTATCGAATTTCTCTTATCACAAGATGTCTATAGCATCTAATAAATGATGATTTTTGCCTATATTTGGAGTCTGATTTTACGTTTAAAAGAGTTATCTTGGATCAAGTTATGATTATTCCAAGAAACACACCTTCATTAGAGGCCTTAGAAAGGATGCTTTCGGAGTTTAGATTAGGATGAAAATTTCATAAAATCAATGTCAAATTTATCGAATTTCTCTTATCACAAGATGTCTATAGCATCTAATAAATGATGATTTTTGCCTATATTTGGAGTCTGATTTTACGTTTAAAAGAGTTATCTTTCTAAGATGAAACGAGTTATGATTATTCCAAGAAACACACTTTTATTAGAGGTATTAGAAAATAGTTTTGAAGTGTCAAAAGTTTCATTGAAATCAAGATCAAAATTCATCAAATTAAGAAAGATCAATTTACTGATTATCTTGAACAACACACTTTCATTAGAGGAATAGACCGAATCGGCTAAGGTTTGTTTTTACCCATTTCAACTCATGTGACCAGGGAAGTTTAAGTATTGTCCTACTTTTTGCACACATGGCACAACTTTGCATGCCGCGAAATATGTAGGAGAAATCAAAAGATATTTTATCAAGAGATTGATCACATGACTTGAAATGGGTGTAAACAAACCTTAGCCGATTCCGTCTATTTGATAAAATACTTTCGAAGTATGGTGCAAAGTACCGGGTGAGTCAATTAAGATATTTCTCGTTTGAAGGGCAAGCGAATTTACTAATTGCCAATATACATCTTCAATTGTGTTAAGAAATTTCTGGTTGAAAATATGTCACTCCGTTCAGATTTCACAAAATATGTTCTCGAGAAAGTCCCTTCGAGAAACCACAGACTCTGGAGAAACCTTTGAAAACGTGCCATAAGTGAGAGCAAGTTTTCTTAATACTCATTCTTTACAGCAAGCAATGACTTTCATACGCTCTAGCACGTGCTATCCTCTTGGGAGGCTGAACAAGTCTTCCCCAAATTGACTGACTCCAGGGGATTCCATTCTCTCAAGAGGACAAAATACATGAATACATGGGTGATTGCCACTCAGTAGAATTTTCCGAGTGGACTGAAAATCTTTTGTTTACGTGAGAAAGTATCGCTTTGAATTTGAATAGAATTCCCTTGCCGCTCCGAGAATTTTACTGAGTGGAAATCAGCCTTTAGTATCATTATTGTTGGGAAGGAAGACAAAGGAAATTATGCTCGTCATTTTCACTATTTCTTGCAGGTTTTTGCAGGGGCTTTCTACAGAAAGTCTCCCACATCCATGGCATGAATGACCGATTAAAGCCGGGTAAATTTCTGAATCTTATTTAACACATTGCCTATGAAATAAGGCAATTTTCAATATCATCGCTTGATATTCGTTCAGGGAGCAGTATTTTCTCAGAGCAGCAATTGTCTTTATCAACTCACCGGGTACAATAAAGACTTTATCAAAATTAAGAAAAAGCTTTATCAAATTACAAATTGGAAGCGTCACAAGATATCTGCAGAGCCTTGTCTATGATGATATTATTTGGAGTTTGATTTAGTTTTAGGAATGTTATCCTTTATGAAAGATCAAGTATCGACTATCTTCCAGAAACACACCTTCACCAGAGGAATTAGAAAGAACACTTTTAAACAGAGTCAATTGAAAACTCTGTTTTAAAGTACAAACTAGAATCAAAACTTTCATCAAAATCAAGAGGAAAATTTATGTCAAAAATGTCATAAGATGTCCGCACAGTCTAACCTAGAGTGATATGTTTTGAGTCTCACTCTGTGTGTAAAAGAGTCGTATTTTTAGGATTGATCAAGTTAGGACCAAACAAGGACAGATTTCGTAATATAATAGCATCAGTTGCTTTGGTTTACACCTCAATTCAAAACGAGTAGCGAATGCAGAAAAAAGAAATTCTCTCGACTAGTAATTCAAAACAAACATAGCTGCAAAGTTGCCCTGAAACCAGTAGGGCAAACTCTCACCTGGTGCAGGCGAAGGATGGTTTTTAAGGGAAGTTATGTGCTTATAACGAAAGAAGAAGGGTAAATCTAAAGTTCTGTCTCGCGGATTTTGTTTATTTGATCCAGAAGCTGAGCTGTAACTGTTGACATTTGAGTACTAAAGATGCAAGAATTGTTATGAATTCTGTTCGGCTTCTGAATCAAGTAAACAAAATCCGCCAGACAGTACCTGAGATTTACCCTTCTTCTTTCGTTATAAGCACATAAATTCTCTTTGAAGCCACCCTTCGCCCGCACCAGGCGAGAGTTTGCGTTACTGGTTTCAGGGCAACTTTGCTACTATGTTTGTTTTGAAGTTTTGGTTGAGAGAATTTCTTTGTCTACAATCACTAATCGCTTTGAATAGAGGTGTGTATCAACGCAACTGATGCTATTGTATTACAAAATCTGCCCTTGTTGTTATGATCATCTTCAGCGACCTTCATTAAAGGAATTAGAAAGAATAAAGTGTAAAGTTTAGTCAAGATTTCATCAAAATCAAGATCAAAATCTACTAAATTTTCTAGTCGCATGGTCTCTATGGCGTCTTATCTATGATATCATTTGGAGCTTGATTTCACTTCCAAAAGAGTTATCCTTTAAGAAAGATTATTTTATTGACTATCTTCAGCATACTAGCTCTTCATTTGAGAGATTAGATATAATGCTTTTAATACCACGTGACTACCGCTCCATCACTTTTGAAAGTCTAATAGATAAACATCTTTAGTTTTGATTACAAAGAGATTTTGAAGATGTCCTTTTAGGAAGGTCGTTATTTTGATTGAGTTCATAATGTTTAGAAAGTAGGTAGAAATAATCATTACAAGATGAACAGGTCTGAAAAAGACCTTCAGTGTTCACTGACTTCGCAGACCATCATTTATCAGACTAACGAAACCAGATCTACAAAATACCATCCCAAGGGGGGCACTCAGCACGTACGCATACGGGGGGGTCAGTCCAAGAAATTTTCAGGCAACCCAAAAATATCACTTCAGGTTCAATGCAACCCAAAAATACCAGCTCATTTAATATATGTAAACCTGTAAATGAACATAAAATATCCCTAAACAATGCAAATAGAAGTCAGGATTGCCTCCATGGAACCCAGAAATATCAATATAACGATGTTTGGTATAAAAAAATATCATGAACATAGTTTCAGTTTTCTTTGGACCCAAAAATATCACTTTTAGCAACATTCTGACCCAAAAATATCGGACTTGCCTCCCCGTATGTGCATGTGCCGAGTGTTCCCCTGGGATACCATCTAACCCTTGTGATCTACTGATGCTGAAGGCTCTCTGTCAACCATCAGCAGAGCGTCAGAAAATTTTTTATTTCCTGCGGACGAAAACTTCTTGCTATAAGATTTCCTATCAGTTCTCCAGCACAACAACTGAATCGATCAAAATGAAACACGATCAAACATTGGATCAAAACCCTGGATGAAAATTCTTACACGAACTTTTGCAAATATACTGGATGAGCCAGAAAAAAAGTTCCCTTTTTTGAAAATTCATAGAACAAAGATAACTTCACCGATTTGAATCATTCAAATTCTAGTTAAAAGCCGAAAGATCGAAGTATCTTTGTGATTTTTCTTGCTGCCTTAGTAGCACTAGAAGTATATGTAAATTCAATTTTATAAGAATTTCATGTTTGCAAAATGACTGAAAAGGGCCCTAAAACATCGATCAAATCATAAAGGACTCATCGCACAAAACAACAAAGAAAATACCAACAAAGAAAAAGGATGAGAGCTATCCTTAGTACATTTATTGCCATGGGATTGAAAAAATCTTCAGTATTTGCTTGAAAATAAATGTCTTAAAACTCTCGAGAAAGGTGACACGCCCATTTCTTATTGCCGTGTGAGGAGAGTCCTTGATATGATTTGAGAAATGTTTTAGGCCCGATTTTAGCCACTTTTGCAGCCATAAAATTTTTGTAAAGTTGATTTTTCTCTTATTTGTAGTCTTGGTAAGAAGGCGAGAAAAATCACAAAAATGCTTCAGTCTTTTAGCTTCTAACTAGAATTTGAATCATTCAAATCTCTATAGCTATAAATTTTCATGATGATATGAATTTTCTTGAACAGAGAAATGTCCCATCCCCCCCCCCCCCCACTTGGGAACTCCGCTGGTCAAAGCTTCTGTTGATGGAAAAGCGATAAAAGTGACGCATCCATTTTCGATTACAGTTAATCAACACGCTTTCCATTCATTTAGAGTGAGAAATCATACAGGCACGAGGCCCCTTGGTCATTTTATCATTGCAACAGCACCAGCTTTACAGTAAAACGACAAGTAATTTTTGTTGCTGGGGCCCCTTCGGGGCCTTTTCTTCAAAACTTTCTCGGGAGGATGAAAATATGTAATTTACAGATAATGAATTTCCTGTGACTTTTGTTGAAATCCAAAATTTCCTGCGGACATTGTCCGAGCGTCCGAAGGCATTCTGACGCTCTGACCATCAGTCTTTGCAGTTGTTAACTACCCTATCCCACAATGCATTTCCTGAGACCCGGAAAATCCCCAATTCCTCACAAGACAAAAGATATCCTTTGCCTGGTGAGACTATTCAAGAATGCCATTACAACATATCGAATTTTTTCTTGCGGAAACAAAAACACCTTTTACATCAATTTTTGCTGCGAAGCAGAATAATGTTCCTAGTCAGTAAATCTGAACTGGATTTGGTTTGCTCGTCCCGTCCATTCTCAATAGCTTTTGAAGACCTTATTGTAGCTGTCAAATGATATCATTACGGTCAGCAATTTTAACAAACAAAATGTTCACATCTAAGCATGGGCAATAATGCACCGTGTTATATTACTGTTTACCTTGCTGCTTTCTCTTCGGCTGAAGCCTAACCAGTACTGGAATCAAATTCAAATGGCTCCTGCACGTCTGAACAGTTAGTTCCTACACAGCGTTCATCCTCATTTCAAACTTCCTCTTGCAATAGATTTGAAATGAGGATGAACTCCGTTTAGGAGCCAACAGTTCAGACGCGCAGGAGTCATTTAGATTTGATTTCTAGCAACGAAGAAAACTGTGATATGGTAAAGTGCAAGCTGCGAGTTGCAAATGCGAGTTGCGAGTTGCTTATGTTTTGCGAGTTACGAGTTGCACTTATTGTGCGAGTTACGAGTTGCGAGTTGCACTTATCATGCGAGTTGCGAGTTGCGAGTTGAACGAAAGGTGCGAGTTGGAAACTCAAAAGTGCGAGTTGCCTGTTTCCTTTTGTAGAAAGGCCTTTTTCATCAAATAAAAAACGTATTCTAAAGTCGCATTTCAATTTGCAACATTTTTTTGGGTTTTCGGAAAGCTTTTTTATGCCATCGTAACTTTCCTTATCAGAAGCCACTTATAAAATACCTTGCCTATTCTTCAAACGTTAAGAAACTTCTACAATTTGCAGCCTTTGCTCCCCCTGTCGTTCAAAGACATTACTGTAATACTGTAAACTGGGAACTTGCTTAAAAGGTGTCTTGAAAGAAAATCAAAGGGGATTTCGTTATCGTTCAAGACGACTTGTGCAAGTCCATGTTAATTGTTGAGCTCAAAACTTGCAGTGAATTGTGTATAACCCTTTTGCTTTCCAAATTTTGAGGTATTGTTGCCATCCTGTCCGTAGTAGTTTCAGCCTGACTTGTTGCATTTACTTCAGTCAAAGAATTGCGCTCTGGCCTTGGTTATGTGTTGCAGATTGTTTTTGACGTAAAGCATGTAACCAGCTCATATAATATCAAAGAAAATAATAATGCGCCGTTTTCTTGTGGACGGAAGGCCTATCCGTCATATTTTTCACCGTTTTCTAAAGGTGCCGGCATGGTGTGAATGAAGTCTTAATTTTGACGTGCATCTGGCTTGCAGGTGGGTACAAATTTGAACATCCAAGATCAACACTTCTGCTTTCAAAGCAAAACGAGGTATCTATGCTCAAATTGCTATCAAGGAACATTTGCGAGTGATTAGTCACTGATTAAAGCTAAATTCACGTCTCTTGACCTAACCACGTCTCTACAATTTTATTTGGGGGCCTGTATTTCACAAAAAATTATCTTTGCAAAGAATGAATAAGTCTGCAGTTACCTGCATTCTGGATTCAAGTCAAGATAAAATATCTTTCAGCCGATCTGAAGTAAAGAACTGCAGTTAACCAGGCTCCAAAAGAGTTGTTTTCTCGCAGTTTTGCAACAGTTATCTTGGAAAGCTGCCAATACACTTGAAGCTTCATATATTTTTTATTCCAGTCTCGATCGAATCTCATTTACCTGATCTTAAGTTAGACTTAACGCCGTGTCTTATATTAGCATTGATAAGGAGGCAAACAAGAAGGTTACTTGCTTTCCGGAAAGTCTTGATGGCAAAATGATCAAATAGATTAGGAAAAACCTACAGCCGCCTGAAGTCAAAGAAACTATCAGATGAAAACGGTAGAGAGATTTCCTCGAAAAATGAGTATATTGCGTTCTTCGTATCTTGTCTTTGTTTGTAAAGCAGGGAAATTTCTATAGCAAGTTGCAAATTCATTGTGGTCAAAATTGCTGAACTGTTCTGTCATCTAATACACTTCCAGATGCAAGGGTTTGAGGGAACTATGCTCCTTAACTTTAAAACTGCACTAAACGTGGCTGATAGTAGACTTGTTCCAAGTGTATTCCGTGGTATATCAGCACTGAGGAAAATAATTACCTCTGCGGAGGCGTAAGCTGCAAAGAGGACGCTGCGAAGGAAAGGCGAAGGAGAAGAAAACGGAATACCGTCTCCTTCGCTTTTCTTTCGCAGCGTCCTCTTGATAGTTTACGCCCCCACAAAGGTAATTATTTTTCTTAATGCTGATATACCATAGAATAGACTTGGATAGCCTGTTAACCAGACCCTATTTCAAAGGAAATTTCCTTTTTTTCAATTTCCTTTGAAATTGGGTCTGGTTAACAGGCTAAGACTTGGAGTAATCTTGGCTGATAGCAACAGACTGAAGAGTATAAAGCTCTTTGGATGGTAGGCTACTTCAGTGGTAAGGGTGCTTGTCTTCTGCGCAGCATAGATGTCCAAGACTTAAGAAGACTGGCGTAAATAGCTATTCCACCTTCTTGTGATCAAATGGCTTGGAAATAACTTTAGGTACTGCATTATGATCTCATCATATGCATCTTCGATATCAACATTATTCCCACATTACACTGTTTTAGTTAGTTTGAGGTTGTGGCGTCATCAGTTTGCTAAGTCGTAAACCAGAAAAGTAACAACTGTATTTGTAGCTCATTTCATTCATCCACTCACTCATGTATTTATGTATATATATTCAATCATATAAATAGAGTCGTTCATGATTCGAGATTCGAGCGCAATAGATCTCGGTAAAAAATTCCAGGCCGCCATCTTTAATGCAATCGTCTACTAAAGCCTACTAATTTACAAGTTTGTCAATTGTAAAAGCTAATTACAATAGGATATAAACATAAAATCGAACTTGTTATGAACCCAACCTGTGGTAAGTGTTCTTTACAAAGCCTACAATTGCATTCTTCACCATTCCACCACCGAATTTGCTTTTTTAAGACTTGCAAGAGTCCTGAAGGGTTTTACTTCACACGGGTAACAGCTGCCACATTCTTTTTCCAAGGAGCCTATAGTCTCGATTCCAAAGGACACAGTCCGTATCTTTGGAAGCAACGCATCGTTACCATGCCTCAAATCGTAGCCAACATTGCGCTGTGTGAAAATATCCTTCATTTACTCACTCAATTTTTCATGTATTCATTCATTCATTCATTCATTCATTCATTCATTCATTCAATCATTCATGTATTTGAATCAAAGAAGCAAAATCTGCAAGGCAGATCGTTAGATTCATCCATCTTCTCTAGTTATAAGCTCAAGATCTCTCATAAAACTACCTTTCGCGTGCGCAAGACAATAGTTCGCCTTATTGATTTCAGGGAAATTCTGACGACCTTGTTTGTTTTGAATTACTGGTTGACAAAATTTCTTTTGCCTGCAATTGCTAGTTGCTTGAATTGGGTTGTCAATCAAAAGCAGTGGATGCTATTGCTTGCAAAATCTGTCCTCGTTCACTTCAATATATTAGCACGTACTGTTTCCTCTTGGGACTGGGAGGATAGAATCTCTCCACTGAAGCGTTTTCAAGTCATAGCTATAAGGTTGTTTCATTTATTCATTTGGAAAATTTAGTCTTTATCATGTCACTTGGGTCGCTAAAATCGTGCAGAAAGACGCAAAAGACAAGAACTCTGAGTTTGAGTCCTTTGTCGTTTGGGTCTTTCTCCACGACTCCAACGGGACAAACGACCCAATGTGAATTCGGCTTTAGAATTTGTACCGAGAAGCAAATTTCAGCCTGGAAAAAATCTAAGACTACTGATTGAATATGTTGACTGTTCAATCAAACATTGCAAAATATCGTTTTACCTTAATATTTAGGGATTAGGGAATAGTAAGCCTTTCAAACGACGAATTTTTTTCTCATTCACCCTCTGTATATTGATGCCATCTATTTTCATTGCCCGTTGCCTTCATATTGTGCTTGGCCTAAGCATTTTGGTTTGGTCATTTGAAATTCAGCTCGCTTGTATCAATCTTTTCTGTTCACCATTCTGGTTTGAGTCCCATATGCCGAAAACTCATTATTACTTGCAATTAATCAATAGCTTCGAGAAAATCGTAATTACGTTATGGCGTGATGTGAAATCCTGCAAATAACGAACTTTTGAACTCACTGATCTCTGATCTGCAATCAGCTGCTATTAAATGATTCATACTTATGAGGTAATACAAAATTGACTAAAAGAAAGCCGACAAAACTTGATTAGGTTGCATCAGCAGCAGCAAAAAACCAATTTTCACTGGATTTTCAGTCTGTTGGATGAGAAAGTTTAAAGTTATGCAAGGGTTGTCCAAAATGATTTAGCTTAGCTTGTGCCGTTGAAAACAAGAGTTTGAAATTTCAAGATGGGTTCTGTTTAGAAAAAAGTTGATAAACACTTTGAGCATCAGTTTTAATGTAATGTCTACCTTATGAAAGCAAATAGGACTTGAGAGGTGTTGAGAGGGCTTCAAATTTCGAGAAGAACGAACGTTATAATTCAACAGAGCAGCGAATGATGTATTGATAAATTTAAATCGTGAAAAAAGTTAACGTTATTTAAGTAATTTGCAATGCTTCAGGGAGCGGGGGGAGCAGGTGGGGCTCAAGCCCCCAATAATTTTGAAAACAATGGTGTTACGCAACAAATATTAATTAGATGAATCGTTCTCTATTGTTTTAAGAACATTTGCCCTCCAATCAGCAGCTGCTTCCTACGGCCCTGCTAGTCTGTCAAACAATCTTATCTGGTGTCCCCCAAGGCTCGGTGTTAGGCCCTATCCTTTTTAATGCATATATAAATCCATAACAATCAAATTGTAACAGACGACTATGAGCTGACTGAGATTCTCAATAATCATTACATTAATATTGTCATAAATCGATGAAAAATAAAGTCACGACAACAACAACAACAACAACAACAACAACAACAACAACAACAACAACAACAACGAGCCTCCAAAAAAGATTAAAACCTGATTAGCACGAATCTGAGACCTCTTGCGAAATGCTTCTTTTTTCTGAAAATACCCCTACATGATACATTTTTTACCTTTAGCTTGTGTCAAAAGTTCGAGGCTGACCTAGACCTAAGATATGGGGCCTCTTGTTTCCCTGTGCTCCTCTGACTTGATGATGGTGCTTCGGTCAACTGAGACTCATAAAATTATTCTGAAAAACCTGAAACTATTAGGCCCAAACTCTGAGCTACCTAGAATACCAATCAGATTGCGAGCTTTGTGAATTACTGTTGTTACAGCAAATGTGATAGAATTTTCGATTCGATTGAAGAAGTAACAACATTCCTGCGGGACCCGAGATTCGCAGCCATGATTCCAATAATACAATTGATTATTGCAGAAAAAAGTGTCAGCTTTTCACTGTTTCATTATGAGTCCCTGTGGAGTAAGGTTTACTGCAGGGATACAAGGGCCTCATCATTATAGTCTATAAGGCTGACCTAATTATAGTAATAAAGTTTTTCCTTACAGCAGTATCAACAAGAATATTTGCACGTAAACATTCAAAAGTTTTCTCAAAGGTTGATTAATTTACATCTTGCTTCAAACACACACTTGTTTGCACAAGAATCTTTCCTCACTCGGTAAATACTTTTCCATAGTTTATCATCTGTACACAAACTCAGTGACACAGCATATGGTCATGCTATTATTGATGTTAAAATTTTGCTTTGTATATTTTGACAAAGGAACTCAAGTATTTGAGAATTTTACAGATATATAGAGTTGGCTTATATATGTGCTCTATCAACAATATAATTCATGACAGTAGTAATTCATTTATTACAAACAATTTACAGTACATATTACGGGATTACTCTACAGGGTGTCCGAAAATGATTGTGCCCCGTTTGTGGAGGAGCTTTATATCAAATCTTTGCGTAATGATAGTTGCATAGGTCTGGCTTCAACTTAGAGTTTGAGACCTTGTTTGAGTCAATCTGATGCGTGGTTGCTGATTTTTTTGCAGAGAAAAGGCAAAATTTGTGGTTGCTTTAAAAACAGCACTTCTGTTGTTCTCCAGCAATGTCCAAATAAAGTAAGTTTTCAAAGAAAGTTGTTGAATCATTCAAGTTCGTGAAGAACTCTTGGTGCTATGAATTTTCAATAGTGGGAAGTTTTTCTGGCTCAATTGAGCTGAATTTAGTTTACCAATACGTGTCTTTTCACATTGACCATGGGGTAGTCATTGTCTTTCGCTCCCCATGGTCTCGTCCCTGTAGTTTTGTATATTGAATAGAAACGTGTAGCTAGTAGAATGTAAGATTCGTTCTAATATTTTTGTATGAATAAAAAGATTACGGAAAAAATAAAACAATCACTAACTATTATGATTTAGTAATGATGCTAATAAAGCTTTCCTGACTTTCCACAGTCGTTCCCAAATTTTTTGAGCGATCCAATACATACCCAATATTTCGTAGCAATTTTGCTGTTTCCAGTAGACTTTATAGCTATTCTGAAAAGAATCAGAATCGAACGATATTTTGCTCCATCTTGTAGATTTTTCGAATGTGCACAATTGTCATAGAAGCTCTAAAGCCACTCGATTGAACCTCTCGTATAGAAATGTATGAAAATAACGCTCTATCCAGGCTCTTTTTTGTAGAATAACTAAAAGGTCTATTTCCTACCGATTGAATCCCACAAAGTTAACAAGTTTAGCGTTTCAGCATTTTCATAATTACTGAGTCTAAACATGAGCCATAGGACACCCAGTGTGTAGCAGTTTAAATTTATATCAGAAGCGAGCCACCTTAACTTATTGTTTTTTTGTGTCTTGAACTTGTTTTTACTTCGTACTCAACCACCTTTCAATGTTTCGTAATTTTGAAATTTTCAGTAGTGAGCTCTTAGCTTTACGAGTTAAGATGAATCTTCACTTAAAGTGGCTCACTACTGAAAATTTCCAAATTACGAAACATTGAAAGGTGGTTGTTTACGAAGTAAAAACAAGTTAAAGACACAAAAAACAACAAGTTAAGGTGGCTCGCTCATGGTCTAAATGATGAGTGATTTCGTCAGACAAACTTTACACATCTAAGTTCGCCTTTGGTTGATAGGTGAACTTTTCAGTTTTGAATATCGGTCACATACTTTCTATTCTGCAGCCTGCCAAACAACCCGGTAGGAGGAATCTCATTTAAATCCCAATGTTGAAAGATTCATTGTTAAATAGTTCATGAATTGCTCACTGATCTTTAACACTTTTCTCAGCACAGAAATGACTTAAATGCAGCAATGGTAATTGCGAATATATTAACTTAATTTCAAGGATTCAACTTCTTCTGCTGTTTGTTTGTAAAATATACATCATCTTTCATTAGGTGGCTGAAAAATTGTTAAATTTTCATGACCATGGTCACATTGTGTTTTTGTGTGGATAGGATTTAAGAACGATGACCAAATCACTGATTACACATTTTTGGCTGGAAAACACGTTTATTCCTTTTACATTCATGTCAATTAAATGGCTTAAGATAAAGCCCTGCATTTCGCATGGATCGTGTCTTCTAAACCACTCACAGAATGCCCTGCCGTTTAACCTATTTGCAAGTGCTGCTACGAAGACGAGAACGGGGCGTAATTTCATGTGTTCTCTTCCACAGATACTGATGAGCAAGGGCAAATTTTAAAAACCTAAAGATTTTGACTCAGTGCGCACTACACCAGCACAGTTTGAAAACGCTGAAAAATGTGACGAATAGGCTTCTCGTCTACACAAAAACGGCGCATATTTTGTGCCTGCAGTTTTTGAAAACGGTAGGTTTTGAAAACGGGACCGTAACTGGCACATTTTGGAAATGGCATCGTGTGAACACTCGAGAATGATGAAAACGGAACATTTTTCGACGCTTTTTGAACGATACTGATCGATTCTTTCTGTGTTGGTACATTTTTTTTGGCATCATAATCTTGCAATG
Organism: Aurelia sp. 3 sensu Dawson et al. (2005); assembly: GCA_964020215.1. NCBI lineage: Eukaryota > Metazoa > Cnidaria > Scyphozoa > Semaeostomeae > Ulmaridae > Aurelia > Aurelia sp. 3 sensu Dawson et al. (2005). Next base: position 4,348,588 of record OZ026575.1, on the reverse strand, counting down.
AGATTTTTTACCGTCAAAATTCCTCCCGTTTTTAAATTGTTCCGGCATCGTGTGAACGCCAGCTCAAAGTTTGCTACCGTCACATCTTTCACCATTTTCAAAAGGCGCCGCCATCGTGTGAACGTAGTCTTAGGTTTCCAACAAGACAAAACGATTTACCTCTCTGAAGAATAGATCTCACATACCCTGGGTACCAGAGCCTAATGTGGGGGAACGAGAATGAAATAAAAATAGAAAAGGGGGGAGAGAAGTTTCTCTCGTTCCCCCACATTAGGCTCTGGTACCCAGGGTAAGATCTCACACTTCAAAGTCTACTCAATAAAAACAAAACAAAGAGAGAAAGCAAGATATCATGGTTGGCTGCATTGAAGGTGCGAAAGTTATTCTTTAGGAGGTGAAGTCGCTTTGTCTTAAAATGAATTATCTTTATTAATCCTTGATATACTGATCAGCATAGGCGACATTTGTCTGAGCATGCGCCCACCTTTGGGGATGTCCGATTGAAAAGTGGTTTGCCTCGTTTCGGAGTGGCAGGAGAATCTTGAAGCTGGCTGATCATGAAGTTCTCAATAGCGGTCCTAAAATTTAGGCTGTGTGCATGCTTTTGCTTGCGTATATAATAATATAATAATAATATATAATAATATGAATAATGAATAATTTATTTAAAATTGGGGCACAACTCTAATAGCTGTGTAAGAGCTAATTAATGCCAATTGTCCATCAGGCATATAAAAAATGTATATTGCAATGCACACGCGCTGTTGTTTGCGTTTTCCCGTTCAGATTGGTATGTCCCTTGGATGCCATCAGGCCGTTTTCTATGAAAAGCTCAAAATCCATCTCGCTTGCACGCGCGTGTAAGTAATCTGCTTGCTAACCAACAAGCTTACTCGCATGAGCAAGCTTCTTTCCGCATGCAGATATTTTGCACTCAAAACACTCTAAGGAATTAGTATGGTGGAAATCTGCACGAGCGAGCGTTTACGCACTTGCAAATGATTGTGCAAGGTGAACGCGGCCTTACGGCCAGTGGTTTGAATATTCATAGCTTCATACTTATCGTAAGAAGTGCCATTTCATGCCTACGATATCATTGTTGTTTTTGCATAGATGGTTTTGAACTCTTTTAAAAAGAGCGTTTTCTCTCCAAAAATCTGAATGATATGGCCTAAAGATTTTTTTCGGATGATGATCTTGTGAGATAAGCCTAAAATCATGCTCTGGCAATAATCTCTCAATGCCCATGGGAAAGGAGTGGTGGGATATGCATTATTTTTCAATGTCCATCAAAATACTGATGAGCTTACTTGCTCCATGGTAGATAAGACCCCAAGATTGTTTCCCCTTTTGGAAAGATGTCAAGCTTGATGGGGGCACCACGATTAGAAATGTAACTTATCCTCGTTCCCGAAACTCGAACTGGGGGTCTGCAGATTCTAGGAAGGTGCGTGACTTCCATTTGCAAGGAGGTGTGACCACCTAAAAAGTGTTTTTCACCCGGTACCGGCATTCTTCCAGCCAGATGATATCTGAATCCGGAAAGAATAGATGCTCCGAAAAGGAAAAGCAAGACCGAGCGACATTGAAATAGCAAGCCACCCTGCAAAATACACCTTTTTGACAACCGGCTCTAAAAATGCTTTCCTTCGAAAATGATGTTCCCCCGATGTTCCACAAACTTTAATGCAAAAATTTGTACTATTTGATATAAAATGGCACAATTTTTGCGTCATCATATTAGATTTCAAGTATGTTAAACTCTGTCCCACTCTCATTCCTGCAAACATGTGTATGCCGCGATTTCAATTTATTTCGCTGTGAACATATTGCAGTAAACATGTCACACTTGCTTTGTTAAAATTACTATTGTTAAGAGAATAGCATTTTGGGGTTTTCGTATGGGGCTGTGGGTCCCTGTGCTCCATCGCACGGTTGGCCGTTGGTGCGGTCTCGGTTGGGTGGGATGTCTGGTTCTTCACATCGTCCTGCCTAGTTGTGCAGGCTCCTATATCTAGATATATACAACTTAACTTTGAACACATTGCTGTTCACCTTATGCGTAAGTTTTTTTCATAAAGTTTAGTTTTTTTTAGGCTCTTTTTGTTTTCTTGTATGTTATGACCTATAGTAACTTTCCTTATTTTCAAACATTTTGTGTATTCTGATAGCTGACCATGTACTAGATTGTGCCAGGAGATCAATAATAATGAATAAATGAACTATGCATTTATGACATAAACTTATACCTCAGAAAGTAGCATACTCATTTCTTTGCAGAGATGCATAAGAAGCAATTATTACTAATTAATTAGCTTGTGTCCAAGAACTTTCGAAAAGGACTGGGGCACAGGCTTTTTTCAGCTGCAGGAAAAACAGTTTTTATTGAGGTGAGTGGCCGAGCAGCTCATGCAGCTTTTGTTAGGTTACTAAAGTTAACCTCGCTTGTGTGAGTTCAAAATCTAGTTGAGTGACCTCCCAGATGCCAGGCAAAGTGACTCATTTCTCCGTTTTGCAAAAAGGTGCACAATTCTACGTACGGTACTCTGGTAAGTTTGTAATACTACAGTGCACTAAAAGCTTTTTTATATGAAATAAATAGATATGATAGGAGATGCAGTATACCTAAGACCCTGCCCTGCTCTTTTCAAAAACGTTTGTTATACCACGTCTACCACGGTACACTGGTAACTTTGTAATACTACAGTACAACATTGGTAGCATTCGATTTGAAATGCTACACCTTTAGCATATAAATAGATATGATAAGAGAATGCTATAAACCTCAGTCTCCGCTCTTTGCTAAACAAGTTTGTAATACTACAGTAATGGTAACTTTGTAATACTACAGTACAATACTGGTTGCATTCGATTTGAAATGCCACACCTTTAGCACATAAATAGATGTGATAAGAGAATGCAATTATACCTCAAACTCTGGTTACACTCTTTTGAATGATACGTAATGGCAAGATTTGACTTGATCGCTGCACTCACTGCGATGTGGTCTGCATCATTTGTTCATCTTCTCACGTTTAAAGTTAACTTTATAAACAAGAACTCTTGTAAAGCTTAATTTATTTCCATTTGATTAATAATTAATGAGGGCTGTACTGCACTCAGACTTGCCCACTCAATATGTTTTGTAAAAATACTTTCAATGTAATTTCCTAATCAACAATGAAAAGTACCATCAGCTGATTCAATAATCAAAAAAGTTGAGTACGGAGATTGATGGAAGTTTGACTTTGATTTCTCATAGACAAAAACAGCTTGCAAATACGAGCAAAATTTCGGAAGAGTGAGAAATTCGTTTCCTCGAAAATATTTTTTTGACTTTGCTTGGGTGCTCACATTTCCGAGGGGTGTATCACTCTGTTAAAGTCTGGTACTCTTCTAAAAATCCTACTGGTATGTTCTCAAGGAAAATTTGTATTAATCTCTAAGCATCCCATTGTAAGATTTCATACGCCCTTCAGGAAGAGTAATACACCTCTTGCACATTTCCATCAAGCTGTATAAAGATATCCTAACTATGTCCTTATCAAAAGCAGGAATCTAAAATTTTGCAAGGTCACGTTGACATTTTAATTTCACAGTAGATTCCTAAGACAGAAATACAGTTAAGGGAAGGGCCATGGCTTCTTGTCAGGGATGGGATGGAAGACACCTGGGAGGGGCACCAAAATATTGCTCGCTGAAAAAAGGGGGGGACGAAGAACATTGCATGTTTCAGGAAGGGGGTATCAAAGTAGTTTGAGATAAATCCCTTGTTTCTCTAAAAGGCTAGTTCGTCAGCCGGTTGTTAACCGGAACTGTTTGTATGATAAACATCGTTGTTGTTGGCCTTATCTAGACAAAGTTGGCAAATTTGGCAAACACTAAAGTAAAAAGAGAGGGACTTGTTGTTTTTATCAATTTTTCCCCGTTACCTGTGATTGGTCGACTTTCGTGCTACAACGAGAGAGAACAGACCGTTTACCTCGGAAGGCTATTGGCCGAGATTCCCCTCTTCCTTTCTTCGCTCTTCCTCCTCCTTCGCACTCATTCCCCGCAACGTTACGCTCCTTGGCAGTTAGTCCTCCGTAGAGAACAAATATGAAATTAATTATTCTCTTTTTTCATTTTTCATTCTTTTTATTCATTACCAATCATTCCTGGCAGTCACATTGCGAGATTTGTGAATTACTATTGTTACCGCAAATGTGATGGAACTTTTTCGATTCGATTGAAGAACTGATAATATTTCCATGGGATTCGAGATTCAAAGTCGTGATTCCATCATAATTCCACTGATGATTGCAGAAAATAGGGTCAGTTTGTCAGCTTTTTCACTGTTTCATTATGAGTCCTTGTTGAGCAAGGTTTACCGCAAGGATACAAGGGACTCATCGTCATAAGTCTAGTCTCCTTCCTGGGTGAAGCATGTGTTTGCACCAGCAAGGGTGAATTTTGCAAAAAAGAGGATTCATGATTGATTAAGATAAAGTGATTTGACATACTATAATGTTTTGCTTTCACTGTTTCTTTTGATTTGACTGGATGGACTAAAAGTTGTGAAATCTATCCTCCTTGAAGGCAAACGCTTGTCTTCTCGGAAATCTAAATATTTTACTTGGCCAAATTCACCCTTTCTGTTGCACCCGAATTAAAATATTCTAGCATTCAAATGCAAAACTTTCTAAGAACGGCAATAAATGAGAAAATGATATGAGTTTCAATTTTGTTTCTTTGAGTGGGCTTGTCAGGATTTCTAGCCACTGAAAGCTAATTTAGGCCCGCTGTGCATGCCGCATCCATGCTTGGGACCCCTAGTTTTAACGTCCCTTCCGAAGGACGACGAGGTGAGTTGTGAGGTCAGGCCTCCCAGTTCACCCATCCGGAGTTTGACCTCACCAAGCTTAACTTCAGTCACCTGACGAAGACTGTATAAGCCGCTCGGCCACTCACCCCGTATTGAGTTGCATCATAAAATGTTCTCATTGCATAAATACTAACCTGCAAAGTTGGATTCCAAGCGGAAATAAATGTGATCTGTGATCGCAAACGAAACATGTGGCAAATCCCCCACTTAGAAATTAACCCCCCTCCAAGAGAGTTGAAAGAAGTCTGATGAAGTTTTCAGTTTTCATCAAATTATGAAGTCATCGGAAAGATGAAATTTAAATTATTCAGAATGTAATCAGCCGTAAATTGATTTCGGTCAATGTGTTTTTTTAATAATTTTCATTACATTGATTTAAGATTGATTGGGGGGGTCATTTCATTCATTCGAAAAAGCGTAACCCCTATAGCTTGGTTTCCACTACGCGTTAAATTGCGTTATTTGTCCGTGTTGAATCGCGTTATTTTGTTAACTCTAATGGAAACGCACTTTATAAGTTAATGCAAAAATTTGACGCTGTTTATCGCTATTCAGTCTTGGAAGCTGGAATGACAACTTTTTGATTTCAAAATCAAGGTTACTGTCGCGATAATTTTACAGAATTTAACGCGCTGAAATAAAGCGATTTGATGCCTAGTAGAAACCAAGCTTCTAAGATTTTTCAGACCCAAGGATTTTGACGGATTTTGACGGATTTTGACGGATTTTTCTTGAAAACAAAGGATCTTTTGCCAAAGGTGTACGATCCCCTTTTGGGAGTGAAACGTCCATACTTTGATACTTTTTGGAATTTAATTTAATACTATAATATGTTTTTAATTATTAATTAATACTATGTTTTTTCAAGAGCATGAAAAGCTTTCATTTTGAAAAATTGACCTCATTAAAATGGGGTTAAAAGAGTATGCCCAAGGTATCCTAAATAATCTTTCAGAGAGGAAACCTACTGTTTTGACCAAGAAAATGGGATATCTTTTCAAAGATTCTACACGTTTTTTATATAAGAAACTTGGATCAGGCCATAGTACTAAAAGTTTCTTAATTTAACATGAAATTTTGTCCATTTTAGTACTAAAAGGTTCTTAAATGGTTTCTTATTTTTTGAATGCATGAATTGTCAATGCGGTCGCTAACACTGCTGCAGATATGTTTCTTGATATTTAAAGCATCACATAAGAATAAACAGTGTTCTGTTATGTTGAAAACACAAATGGTTAGATAATATTGCTAAATAATATTGCTCGAAGATATATTTGCTATAAAATTCATGCTTTTAACTTTGAAAAGTTTCTTAGTACTTCTCAGACATAGTACTTGAGTTTATTAAAATTTTGGCCATCTTAGTACTAGTTTCTTATAAACCAGTTTCTTATAAAAAAACGTGTACTTTCTATTTTCCAGTGGTATGAAAGATACAACAGTCGAGCGAGAATTTCGTCATAGTGACTATATGGTCATAGCTTAGACCAATCTTTCAGAATTGCAATTTCTACTAAAAATGGGTCACTGTTTCTCAGAAAGCAAGATGATTTGTTTAGTAATATCCTTACCTTTCTCTTATCACTCAGTCCTGATATCTTCTGTGCCTCACAAATTTCTCTATCATATTTTCTTCCTCTGCCTTTCTCTGCGTTCCAATTGAAATCTGGAACTATTTCTGTATTTTAAGCTTTCTTAAACACTATTTCCTTCGGCAGTGACAGAATGCTTTAAAAATATTCTTCTATAAATCTACATTAAATAAAGATTGTGTTGAGGTTTCCTTTCAATGAATTCTTCAAAGAACTTCAATGTTCTGTATAAATTCATGTTTGAAATATGGATTTAAAGATGGAATGGTGAAAAACTTTTTCGAACAGAAATAGATGTTTTTGATACTTTGTTTTTTGCAGCAAAGATCTTCCACTGGAATCTTTTTCCTGCCTACTGCCCACGGTTTACTTCAGGAGCCATTGTCTCCCAGAATCCTTTGCAAGCATGCTGAAATTTCAGACTGACTTGAAAATCAAATTTGACCCAATCAGAAGCAGCATAGGTTTCAAATCTTTACAACAGCTAGGTGTAAAATTCTATGACCTATTTCTTCGAACTGAACGGCTTCAAAGAAATTTGAACTATTTGACAGTGAATCTGCGTTGGACTTTTCTGAAATCTTTAATATTTTCAGAATTACAGTTTTTTTCTTCCTTTTTAAGAATTCGAGAAAATTTTCGACAAAAAGCGAAAACAATCGTAATTTCTAATCCTGTTGACGAAAGATCAAATAATTTTCAAGAAAACCATAGTTTATGGATGCCTAAAATATGGTATCAAGCAAAATTCTTTTAAAAATTCTTTCATTTATTCTTTCATATAATTTTGACAAACATTCAAAATTTCTGAAAAGTCCAACAGTAGAATCATAAAAAAGTGGCAAAAGTTTCCTTTAAGTCATTCAGTTTAAAGAAATAGGTCACTGAATTTTACACCTGCCTTTTTACACCAATTTTAAGATTTGGAACCTATGCTATCAGAAGCCATGGATCCACCCTGCAGTTGTTGAAACGACAGAGAGCTCTATTTTAGTTGAACTGTTCTGTTAGTTTAGTTTCTAAAAATGTGTACAGCGCGGGCTAGTATAAGCATGCGCAAAAAGAAACGAATACTTTGGTTACCAACAGAGCGTGTTTTGTGCAGTGTGCTTGTAAACTGCCCTCGAACCGACTGCGCATGGTGCTTCGCAGGCGACTGTTTTATCACAAGGGAACAAAGGAGAAACTGTTGTATATTCTTTGTTCTTTGTGATAAAACAGTCCTCTGCGAAGCACCATGCGCAGTCAGTAAAGGGGGCAGTCGAACAGCACATGACGCAAAACACCCACTGTTGGTGAGTTAATTATACGCTTCTTTTTGTGCATGGTATGAGGCACAAATTTGATGACGCTGCGTTGCTGGACAACTAAAATTCAGTAGATCATACATTTTGAAAGGAAGTGAAGAAAGAATGATGCCGCAACGACATTTATTAAAAAGTTCGATAGAAATGCTTAAAAAAGAAGCTGTCACAAGAGTTTGACCAGGATTTTAAAAACCAATCGGGAAAAAATGTTCTTGTATATTTAGAGCCCTACACTTGCACTTTAGAAATAAACCGCGATTAATCTATTTAGATACAGACTCAATAGAAATATTCTGTAAACTGCACGACTTGAATACAGCTTTTGTCGAATGTGGAGTTTCTCTGCCTTATTATGCCTTATTTCTTATTGCTTTATCTATTTATAGCACCTGCATGCTACCCTTACGTCAGCATTTGTGCTGCTAGAAATATTTGATTGTAAAGAAGTAAGTCGAACTTAAATACAGAGCAAATTCTTTTTCACCTTTCTGAAGCCGCGACTTGAAAAGTAAATGTAAGGCTATAAATAGATTTTGAAAAGCTAAATTGTACTCAAATCTTCTTTCACTGAGAAATTTCTTTGAATGATAACACTTTACAAATAAATCAACATTTAAGCATACAGGACAGCTAGTACATTGAGAGTAGAAACTTTCGTGACTTAGAAAGAACGCAAAGTTTTTGGAAATAACTTTCATGATTCGGCCAAACTGGCAAATTTTCAAATGTTCCTCGACTCTTATGCTTGTCAAAAATATAGTTGAAATATCAATATGTGATTCTATCAATTTTCTAGGAGATTTCGCTGGAATAAACTTTTGCGAATTTCACATTTCAGGAAATTTCGTTCAATAAACGCTAGCGAAATTCGGCCAAAACGCAAAAATAAAATGCGAAAATTTCTTCCCATGAAAGTTTCTTCCTTTTGATCAAAACTTGATTTTCATCGCTAGGCCAAGCCAAAGAAGTTTATTTTTAGGACAATCCGTAGTCTTCAAAACTTGATTTCTAAGTAAATATTTCACGATTGTTGATTAAGTATGATTAACGAACTCGCACATATTAGTTACTTGAAGTTGCTCCTTTTTCATTCCGTGACGAAAAGTTCGAAAGATAATTGTGCTTATTTAGATTTAAAGTTTCTTCCATGCTTTCTTGATCGAGTGTCTTTGAAAGAAATTTGATGTAAAGAATTGCTGTTTGAAGTATTTCTTTCTTTGATAGCTTTTGTTCAGCTTCCTCCAGCGGTAAACACATTTTCAGCTTTCTTAGTGCAGAATTCATCACAGCTAGCCTTTCTCTTTCTCTTTGCGCTGCAAATGGACGATATCGCTTTTTCTTTTTCTTTGATCCTTCAGCTGCAAGAAAGGAGGTCACTTGTTGAGTCCAAGTTTGCAAATAAGCAAAGACGATGTAAAAACAGTAGGCACACTGATCTATTTATGAAAGAAACTATGAGGTCCAGGGCTGGTAGGCAGTTTCTTACATTTTTTGACCATTTTTCTGCCATAACTTCGAATTTGTTTCTTACATCTTTAATGCTGGAGGTGAAGAGTTCATTTAGTTTTGCCTTAGTGCTCCAAAATTACTTAACGAGATCTCAAAACAAATAAGCAACATAATTTGTACTTAAAATAATGTCCAAATAGTTGCCACTACTGTTTCTTATATTTACCATAGCTGTTTCTTATAAAATAAAATACGCGTATACTCTCTGACATTCAAGCCCATCCCTTCCTTTGTCCACTCCACTTTTTCAGAGCAGCAAGCGTACGCCCAAAATTTTTAAAAAGAATTATTTAAAGTTCTATGATCTACTTAATGGCTTGAAAGAATCTTCAGCTACCTTGCTAAACTTCTATTATTGGAAATTTCAGAAGTCTTCAATAAGTTTCTAGATTTTGTGAGGGAAAAAGAATAGATTCGAAGAAATACATTATAGTTCATGAATATCTACAAACCGTCTTCCTCTCTTCTGGTTTGCGATTTTATGACGAGAAATCTTGTATTGAGTTGAAGTATGACATACGCTGAGGCGTCTAAAAATTTCAAAGATTTCTGAATGATTCGACTGTAGAATTTTAGTTAAGTTGCTGAAGTTTGTGCATAGCCATCAATTTCAAATGAATAGGTCATAGAATTTTTACATCAACCTTTTTACACCAATTGAAATGTCTGGAACATATGATAGCATCCTCAGGGATACAAGTTTTCTTATCTAAAAGTATTTGATCAAAATTTCTTGAAAAAAACTAGATGTAATATAACTGAATGAAAAGTATACCTGAACGACTTGTCCACTGCGCTGGAGCATGTGGTACACTGTTTTCAAATTGTATTTCCGACAGATGGTCCACTCTAAAATGGCGGAAACGACAATCATCGTCGCTCACAGCTTCAAAGTAACCATCGCGAGTGCCAATATCTCCGCTCAAGCTGAAATTAACCCAAGTGACGTTAGCACTTGGAAATGACCCGTTGTTGTATCGCCCCAAGTGGTCTTTATTTCTGGTATCTGCATTACAACGTTCATGGTTATGTCGCCCCAGATGGTCTACCATTTTAGTTTCTTCAGTGCTGGGAAATGACACATAGTTATACCGCCACGAATGGTCTGTAATTCTTGTACCTGCATTCCCTGCATTACAGTATTCATGGTTCTGTTGCCCTAGATGGTCTCCATTTGTGGCACTTTCCTTCCCATGGTTGTGCTCAATGTGTTTCAAAGAGTTTTGAAATCCATTAGAAGTGACTCTAGCGCGTTCCAAAGTTTCTTGCGTTTCATCTTGTGTATGAGTTCTGTAAAGATTCGAGTTTGAACGACTTTTGTACGCCCATGTGGCTCTGTTACAGGTATTTCGCCAGTTTTCTTGCTCATCGCTGCAATCAGAAAAGCTACTATTTTCTGAAAATTTCTCTTTCAAACTCTGTTCAATAGGTCCATATACACTGCAGTAACTTTGCGCGCCTGACGAATGGAAAACATTTCTCGCTCGAAAATTTGGGTCTTCAAAAAATCCACTTGTCACATTTTGGTCCTCAAAGGACACTCTGTCAGTGCCGAACTGTTCGTATCTATAACTTGAAGTATGCAGCATTTTCCACTATTTCTGCAAATAATGAAAATCTTGTGAAAAATGTTCTGGCTGTCTCTTCATTAACTAATTTTTCTATTCTAAACGATTTCTATCCCTTAGAGATATTTATATACTTTGTCATTCCAGTCTCTTAACAGGAAGGTTTATTGAGTAAACGAACAATAAAAGCTGGCGTTGATTGGTTCAAGTGTAATGGTGTGAAATTAAGGCGAAAAGATGATGGTAAAAGGTCTTATGACATTGATCGATTTCGTCTGTCTCTTTTTCTTCTGACAATAGTAACTTGACTAAATTTTTTCAGCACTGAAGCTAGAAATTTAGCCGAAAGTTGAGTGTAATGCTTTGATTCTTAATGAGCCGGTGATTTGAGATTTCTCACCTCAAACGAAATGACAATACGTAAGATCAGAGAGAACATGACGATGAATAATGTTTTGTGCCAAGATAAGTCGAATAAGGTGTGAAAGTGAGTGTCGTCACGATTCTGTTCTTGCCTAGACTGACTAAATTTACGTTGCTATCGCTATGGACCGGCTACCAGATGAGAGACTACTGGGACTCATACTCGTCCTAACGCAAGGGGAGGGGGATAACTACCATTACATGCTGGTACGAGATAAGCCATTTCTGGGGTGCCTTTTTCGGGCAGAAAATGAACTATAGGGTGTAGTTTTTGGTAAAATTGCGAGTAGATATGGACGACTTGCTAAAAGTCTTTTTTTGGTCATAAGAACGAGGGAAGAATAAAGGAAAACAGAGGAGAGAAGGAAAGATAGACTTGTAACTCTCATGCACCCAATCAAGGCTACATTCAAATTCCTCGAGTTTGATGTAGCCTCTATCACTGCTATATGGATATGTTTCTCGATTTGATAAGGAACAATTTGCGACAAGAATTCTGTTGGGTTCAAAACATTAATCGAGAGGGTTGGTCTTGGGCCAGATCTATCGTTATCGGTCCAATAAGTTGGCGTTTTGAAAGCGAGGTGCAATCAAATGGCGTCTGATCCATCCCCCCTCCCCAACCCACGTCCCAGGGCGCGCATTCCCTATCGATTATAAGGCTCAACAACACTTGATGTTTTTGTCAACTTAGCCTTTAAACATTTTTGAACTGTTTCTTAAAAGAAAATTCTTGGCCATCCTGGTTCTAATTTCTTTTAACGCGTTCCTAGTCAAAAAACTTTCTACGTGGATAACTTTCTGCGCAGAATTTTCAAATCAACAAAGAAATTTTTGGCACACCAGGTTGGTAAAATCATAGACTTAGCAATGTCGACATATAGCGTAAAAGTGAAGATGAATGAGAGTAGGATATCGTACTATGTCGGAAGCATAAAACGTTTGTGTTCGCACACGCAACACTGACTTCAGCCGACTTCAGCTGTTTCTGCTTACGCCAAGGGTGTTAGGACACGGATGTTTTGATTGATTATTCATTTACCTTGTTTTGATCCTTGTGCCTTGTTTTGTTGTCTTGCTTTCTGTTGGCTTTGTGGTTTAACCCTTTCACGCCCGGCTAAAATTAAGCTTAACAGGAAAACCTAATGTAGATCGTCGTTTTCCACGGGGTATCATAATCAGTGATTCAATAAGCAATAGATAAATGCAATGTCCATAACCTTTCAAATCAATCCAAATTCTAAAAGCTTTACCCCCTGAAAAATTCGCAGTTCTCAATGAATACTGTTGGGCTATATGGCCCTTCCGGGGGTGAAAGGGTTTAAACATTTCTTGTGCGAAGGCGCACTGAGACACAGAAATACGAGGGAGCTCTATTCGAACAACTTGAGAGAGGTTGGGCCTAAGAACGCTCAGTTGTGCACACCAGCTGAAGACGAAACAGAACAGAAAATAAGACAACAAAACAAGACAAAAGGATCAAAACAAGGTAAATAAATAATCAATGAAAACATCCGTGTTCTAAAACCCTCGCTTACGCTATCGGACTCTTCTGATGGTCGGATCATTTCACGGGCTGTGGGAAGCGCTGAATTTAGGAGAAAACTTTACGCACGAGTTATTCATATCCTGATTTATCAATGCATGCGCGATATATCGACTTGTTTTCCTTCTTTTTGTACTTCTCCTACGAAGGCGCCAATCTGATCCCCGCGCGTGACGGCAGCTTGACTTGACCTCAAGAGCCTCAGAGAAATTATGCCACTCAAACGGAAACTCACCGTACTTGAATGGCATAATTTCGCCACGGTAATTGAGGTCATGTCAATCTGCCGCCACGCGCGGGGATTAAAATGGCGCCTTCGCAAGAGAAGTACAAACAGAAGTCGAAATATCTCGTACAAAATGATAAATTAGGATAGGAATAACGCGATTCATAACACGTGAATCTTTCTTCTAAAGATCAGCGTTTCCTACAGCCTGTGATCATTTCGGAATTTTTCCACAAATATAAATGTATGACAAAACAATTTGTATCTCTTGTTGCTGGCCCGAAAATAGACTAAAGCGAAGTTTAACCAATCGCCGAGGAATCTTGCTATCTCCCTACAGGATTTTAAAATGGTTTTGAAAAAACTCCCTCATTCTCGTCTCTGGGTTTACATTTGCAATGAACCATTGGCAAATCTTGATATTCGCGATAATTTTGAGAAATTAAAATCATAGTAAATTTAAATTACTTGAGCATAATTGATACAATTTTCAAGAAAACCATATTTTACAAATGTCTACAATATGGTGGCAAGCAGAAGTCTGAAGCTCTTCTGGCTAAGAATTTAGAAATCCACAGCCTCGAAATTAATAAATGCGGCCATTTTGAAACTAAACAAGATATAAAAAATTTGCCACGGCAAGGTTTACAGCAAATTACCCAGAGTTTCCTTCAACCATTTTAATTCAAAGAACAACATAACATAATTTTATACCCATCATTAAAAAATTTGAGCACCCTATGCTGTATAACTTACATCGAAATGAGAAATGCGCCAAGAAACACGACATCATTCATTATCTATCACCCGATAGAGATACCTTAAATTGTTTCAATAATAGCAATAATAATAATAACAATAATAATAATGATAACAATAATGATAATAATAATAATAGTAACAGTAATAATCAAAATCACAAAGCATTTTACATTCACAATCAACATAACCATATCATTTTTTAGTTGTCTAATTTATATATATCTATTTATAATTCCGCATCTAATGAAATATCTATAATATTAATTTCTCTGATCCTCACCAAACCTTGCTGGCTGGTTGGCAAGCTTTTATTTGCGTTAAAAAAGTCGGCGAACGAAAAATTGCTGATGCTACATGGGTACTAGAGTACTTTTAAAAAACAAATTAGATGCTGGAAAGGTGATAAATGCAACTGCAGGCTCTGCAAGACATATATTCCTAAAGTGGGGTTCCTAACAGGATAGACATTTTTATCAGCACGTAATCTTTTTGTATATATATACCCACTGTACACATCCTTCTTTTTTATAAATTTGTTTCAGTTATTCGTAAAAACTTTAAAGTAGAAGTAGGCCTTAATTAGCTGTAACATAGCTATTTCTTTTAACTTGGCCTACTAAAAATAAAGAAATGATGATGATGATGATGATGATGATGATGATGATGATGATGATGATGACTATCTGTTACTATCTACTGGGTTTGCACAACTGGTTACAAAGTTTGACCGATAAACTTATTTTTCTTATTAGAAACTAAGAATTTGGGCCAGTACTACCACTTTCTTAAATCATCAGACTCCAGTACTCAAGACTCTTAAGAGTTTCTTACTAGTTTCTTAAAGGTTCCATAACAGTCTTCATCTTGTGCTCTAGAGAACATTTCAAAACAACGTTGTTTAAGTCTTTGTGATGTTTAAGCACTGCTCAAGTTCCCGAGTAATATGATAAAGGAAACAAGTGAAAATAAAGTAAAAGATGTTCAGCATTTCCTTTATCAAAATAAATCTTTTTAAGTTATATTTCCGAAGACAGCAGATTCTTAATAGTCGAGTTTCTTCTTTGCAGGTTCTTATATAAAACTACGTGTTATTAGACAATTTTCGGAGGACAAAAGGAAAGTACGATCGAGTTTCGATATGATGGTCTAAACTTGCAAAAGTATATTTATGAGATAGCTAATTTGGATTCACTGCAGCAAGAAGACTTTCTCTCAGTTATACGCATTTTCCTTGAAAATCGACATTAAGACTGCGTTCACATGATGCCGGCACATTTGAAAACGGTGAAAAATGTGACGGATAGGCCTCCCGTTCACACGAAAACGGCACATTTTTTGCCGGCAGATGTCGAAAACGGTAGATTTTGAAAACGGAACCCTAACCGGCATAAATTGGAAACAGCATCGTGTGAACACTCGACAATGATGTAAACAGCACATTTTTCGACGCATTTGGATCGAGACTGGTCGATTCTTAGGTTGTAGGTACTTTTTCTTAGCACCAAAGTCCTGCAACGAGTTTTTACTGTCAAATTTCCTACCGTTTTCAAATTGTGCCGGTATCGTGTGAACGCTAGCTCAATATTTGCTACCGTCACATTTTTCACCGTTTTCAAAATGTGCCGGCATCGTGTGAACGCAGTCTTAAAATGAGCGAATTTTCCTTGGAGACGAAGATCTGCGATATATTCAGTTCGTCTTACAATAGCAACAAAGATGCAAAAGTTAGATAATTAATGATATGGCCAAAATTAAAAGCAGTCTGTCACGCATTTGATTGGATGATTTGGACAATACAAAGAACAGGAAATTTGACTAGCCCTCCTTTGTTTCAAATACACAGATTCACAAAGAAATCTGTTGTGTTGACCTGACTTTGTCGCGGCCAATCAGATGCGTGACAGACTGCCTTTAACTTGTGATTGAAACAACGAAAAAGTTGTTGAAACTCGGTTTGAGGCAGGCTAAGGAGTAAAATCTCCGCAAAACTGCAAAAATTAATTGCCCAAAGTACTATTGTGCATTATAAAACGGTAATAAACTTTCATATGATTAATCAAAAAGAGCCCCCTTAAAAAGTAGCAAAAACCAGACAAAATGCTTCCTCTGCCAGTGAGACACGTCGAGCACGGCATCTGCGAAGGAGCAACGAGGAATGAAACGTTTACGTGTTCCGTTTATTCCAAGAGTATAAGCGTTTGCAAAATCACCAAGATCCACACAGCCGATTTTCAAATTTCTTGTTTTGGAAAGTAGCTCAAGACCAAATTATGTTTTGCCAGGTATAGCATGGGTGATAGGAAACAAGATGTTTATATGCTTATTCTTTAATAAAATGTATAAACAAATCATACCTGTATCTTTATCGTTGCTTCTGTGTGCTTTTCCTTCTTGCAATCTAAGTTCGATTGAAATCATGATAAAACATGGCCTTAGGCTGCGTTCACATTAAAAGCTTGTTTTTGCTGCATGCTTCTGCTTGCGTGAACGCGCTTTTGTTTGCGTTTTCCTGTTCACATTGACATTTCCCTTGGATCCCATATAGCAGGCTGCTTATTACTTGTTAAATGAAAAGCTCACAATAGATTTTGCTTGCACGCGCGTGTAAGTTATCTGTTTGCTAACCAACAAGCTTTTTCGGATGAGCAAGCTTCTTTCCGCATGCTAATATTTTGCAGTCTGAACACTCTAACGGATCAGTATGGCGGATTTCTGCACGAGCGTTTACGCGCTTACAAAAGATTGTGCAATGTGAACGCAGCCTTAGTTTGTGTTCTGTAAAAGCGAGGCAGGCCATGTTTTGCCATGATTTGAATCGAACTGAAAAGCAAGAGGGAAAAGCACACAAAAGCAACGATAAATACACAGGTATGATTTGTCTACAACTTGTTCTCTCTCACCCATGCTATACCTGGGAAAATATAATTTGGTCTTTGATTAGACTTGCCCCAAGTCTATTTCGTCATCCGTAATAAGTCTGTCTGAAACAATGAACTACGAAATAGCAATAATAATAATGACATTTATTATTTCGCTTTTCCCTTTCCTAATTTTCCCTTTCCCAATTTTTTTGATTGACGAAATAGACTTTGGGCAACTCTAGTCTTTGATCTACATTCCTAAAACAAGAAATTTGGAAATTGGCTGTGTAAATCTTGATGATTTTTCAAATGCTTATACTTCTCCTCCGCAGCTACCATATACGTCCTCCGCAATTCCCATATAAGGCCGGTTCACAGGCTACTTATACTTTTGTTTGGGACCGGTATGATTCAAGAGTAATTTGAAGTGAAAGTTAATTACCAATGGATATCATAGGCTGTTCGCATACTACCCGCATTTTCATGGCTCCCCGCGAAGCAGCCGCGTGGCCACAGAATCCACTGATCTGATAGCCTGCGCGTAGACTATACCGGAGAAAAATGTATACCTTTTCCTTGGGTATTGTCTGCACGCAGGCCACTGGTCTGATTGGTTCAGTACAAAAGTTTGGACAAAGTTTGGACACTTATTGACCAATAAGATTACTGGATTAACCCGGCACGCAGCACATAGTGGGAGGCCCTGGATTGTTGTGATGTCCGAACTGCCCATGAAATAAATATGAAATAAGATGGTTTACGAAGCAAAATATTCTGCGTCTGTTTGCTTTTCTGTCATATGGACAGAAAGCTCAAAGCTCAAATTTCGAATTACAACTAAACTATAATAACATTCCGCCTCCCAACCTAACTCAGACGAAAATGCATTCACAGCGGCGACCTTCTCCTTCCCCTGTGCTCGTCGCTGCGGGGCAGTTTCATTTGAGTTAGGTTAGGAGGAGGAATGTTGTTTTAGTTTAGTTGCTATTAAAGATTTGAACTTCGGGCCTGAGGCATGATGATGAAAAAGTACACAAACACAATATTTGGCTGGGTAACTAAATCATCTTATTCCTCACTTATTTCATGGGAATTTCGGACATCGCATTTTTGGTGTCCGAACAGCACATATGTAAACGTAGCGACCAGAATGTTCTAAAAGATCATACAAATAAAACCATACTTCGTCACAAAATCTGTTTACAATTACTTTTTAACCCTGCCGTAACATTTTCATTCGCATCAAATCAATCGCAAGAACATACTTTGAAAATTACGTGATTTTCACTTCCTGGAAATCTTTTTTTGAATATTGGCAGCCCTTGAGTGAAACACAACAGCGTAATTTTAAAGTCATTCTATGCCATTGCCTTAGTAAGGCTGTGCCTACTTTTCCTGTGAGGAGGAGTTGTGGCTGCGCGCAGGCTATCCCTACCGGGTGCGCTAAACTTGACTATGCACTTTTGACAGGCCACAATAAATCGTAGACTGGACCGATTTTGAAGATTTAAGAGTTAATCTTTAGCTAGATCCTCAATTAGATGCTAGTATGTTTTGTATCTTATTCAGTCTTCTATTCATAGAGCTATAAGCGAGTTTCTTAAAATTTTCAATTTCGAAAACACTGAAAATGACCCAAAAAACGTTGATCTAATTTCTAAAGATCCAACATGAATGGACAAGGAGAAAGGATTTTTTGGTGATTTGGGGACTTAGGAATTGATGGAAACTACATGCTTGTACCTGCATAAAAGTATAAATTCTATGAAATTTGAAAAGGAAATACATTTTATTGTACCATTAAAAGTGTGTTTACTTTCCTTGCAACATAGAACTAATACATTCTTATTGGGTTATAACTGATCAACTTCAAAATCCCCAAATCACCAGACGAAAACGTTCTCTCTTTACCCATTCATGTTGAGTCTCTATAAACTTTTATCAACGTTTCTTGGGTCATTTTCAATGTTTTCGAAACAGAAAATTTTAAGAAACTCGATTATACCTCAATAAATAAAAGACTAAAAAAATACAAAAAATACTAGCATCTAGTTGAGGATCTTAGCTAAAGATTAACTCAAAAATCTTCAATATCAGTCTAGTATGCGATTTATCGTGGCCCTATTATTATTATTGTTATTATTATTATTATTAATTCTTTATTTAAAGTAGGCTAATGTAAAATAGCTAATTTAAAGCTAATTAAGGCCTACTAACGAAAAATAATCATGAGAAATAAATTTATAATAAGAAAAAAATAAAATACTAGTTACAAGTTCACATTAAAAACCCTAGATTTGCTACAAAGATTCGACAAAGCCTACAGTTGCACTTCTCCCCTTTCCATGTTTTTATTCGGTTTTTAAAAACAGCCAAAGAATTAGCAGTTTTTATATCATTTGGTAGCATTTGCCAAAGTTTGTGTCCAATAAAAGGTGTGGTTTCAATCCCAAAATTTGTGGTCCTTGCACTTGGTTGCAGAAGACTATTGCCACTTCTTAGGCTATAAGGCATATCATTAGTTATAACTATGTCCTTCATAAATTCAGGGTTTAAGTTTTCTTTTGTCTTATAAATTTCGACCATTAGCAACTGTAGGTTTCGTTGATGGACTGTCACTGAGTTGTCCCTTTTCAGCAGAGTTTCAAAATCAGACTCGTAGTCTCTGTATGCAATTCGCAGTGCTCTTAGGTGCATCTTATTTATCTTATTATTCAAGTTTCTATCGTGAAACATGCCTGTCAAAAGTGCATAGTTTAGTTTGGCGCACCTGGTGAAAAGCTTCCCTCTGAAAACTACTTTTTTCGATGGCCTTGTTAAGCATTAAACAGAAAGGCTTCTAAATCCTTAAAAAGGTGGGTGTAAAATTCAGTGAGCTATTTTTTTAAATGAATGGCTTCAAAGTAACTTTAGATTTTTCGCAATAAGTCTGTCGCTGGACTTTTCTGAAATCTTCAGTATTTTCAGAATTAGAGTGCTTTTCTTCTTTGCCTAGAACTCAAGAAAACTTTTCAAAAGAAATTAACTTCTAAACTATCGTAACTTCTAAACTGTTTGCCGCAACATGGAAAAATTTCCAGGAAAACCGTAGTTTATTGATGTCTACAATCGAGAGGACATCACTGATTTTTTGTTCATACACATTCTAAGAAATCATAAAACAATCACAAACAAAAATCACAAAATCACAAACAAATCACACTTGAAAATCGCAAAATCACAATATCATTGAAAAATAACGGCAAAATCACACAAAATGATTACTAAAAATCACTAAAATCACAAAAATCATAGAAAAAATCATATGATTATAAAATCACAAAACTCACATACACTATTCTGAGAAGTGATTTGCCCCTCGCTTACAATTATAGTTTCAAGCAAGTCTGTCACTTATATGGTTTATCATTTAGAAATTTGATCACGTAACATCCTCACATGAGCTGAAATATAAAATGCACTGTAATTTCAAAAATATCTGAATTTTCAAAAGTCCAACGGTAGAATTATGGATAGGCAGATAAGTTTCTACTAAGCCATTCAGTTAGAAATAAGTCATAGAATTTTACACCTTTTTAACGCCGATTTAAAGATTTGGAACCTATGCTGCACTGTCTTCACTTGGATAACGATTTTTACTGGAAAGAAATCTGACAAATTTGTACATTCAAAACTTTTCACCTCTCTGACATCTGACCGATCGCTTTTAAACTTGTAATGGTACCAGACTATCCAAGTTTTACGTCATTCTAGTTGTCAAGCTGTAAAACAGGCTTCAAAATCAAGTCCTTAAAACAGAAAGCTTTTTTTCGACCAGCCGATGTTTGTCGGATCACCTTGGAAAACCCTTTCCCAAATTCATAGAGCAACGAAATCTGAATATTATTAAAAACCAATAATTTCTTATGGACATTTGTCTAATGATTATAATCTACATGTTAGCGTTATTTTGATGTGTTATTTCTTCCTAGTAAGACATTAAAAGTGTTGCATAGAGCATTTGATACTTTTAGCGACACTTAATGTCCCTTCCCTCAAAAACCAAGAGTGTAGTCCACAGCAAACCCCCAAATAAAAAATACCGAATACAAGTAACTAGAACAGTGAGAAACAGCGATACTTGAGCGGTTGTTTACTGGAAAGGGATCAAAATGCCATCCCTCTCTGGCAACAACTGCCAATTAGTTTCAATGTCAAAATGGTTAGATAGAATTGAGAGCGTTAGATAGAAAATTGATTAAATTGAGAGCAAGGTCTCTTGGTAGCATTTTGACATGGTCGCCCTTCGTCTGCCAGAGGTACACTTTACAAGAAACTGTCCGCAGGCACAAGATTCTATTCTTGTAGCCCAAAGGTTCAAAAAGGTGCACGGAGTTTCATGTAAATTTGCGTTCTATTGATGTGTTATGATACTCAAAAATGCATAGTTTTGCAAGAACATGCTACTTGTTGAGGAAATTGTAGTGAGCAAGAAAGTTTGACTGAATATCGATCAAGCTTAAACACTTGAATCATAAATCTATATCAGAATTTGAATGTAAAAATTTTCACATCCCGGGGCGTGTTTTTAACAAGACGTATGAATTTTCAAATATTACCATTCATGACTTAGTTGATATAACCGAAATGACAACTTTCCCTATTTCCTGCATTTTTATGATAAAATAAACCGCGTTGGTGTTTGAGTAAATACCTTCTTTTGTCTATTTCCACCTTACACCTGAAGGTAACAAGGACAGGTTTAGTAAATAATATCAATAGTTGCTTCAATTGACACCTCAATTTAAAGCAAGCAAAGGTGACTGCAGGTACAAACGAAATTTTCTCAATCGGTAAATCAAAACAAACATGGCCGCAAAAGTTGCCCCGAAACCAGAAGGGCAAACTCTCGCCTTATGCGAGTGAAAAGTGGTTTTAAAGAGAAGTTATGTGCTTATAACGAAGGAAGAAGGGTAAATCTAGAGCTCTGTCTCGCGGATTTTGTTCATTTGATTCAGAAGCAGAGCAGGAGGCATTATAATTCTCAGGTATTTTGGGCTTAAGTGAAACAATTATCATACAGCTCTTGAATCAAATAAACAAAGTCCGCGAGATCGAATTTTAGATTTACTCCCTTCTTTCGTTTTAAGCACATAACTTATCTTAAAAAGCACCTTTCGCTTGCACAAGGCGAGAGTTTGCCCTTCTGGATTCGAGCAACTTTAGCGGCCATGTTTGTTTTGATTTACCGGTTGAGAGAATTTTCTTTGTCTGCATTTGCTAATCGTTTTGAATTGAGGTGTCAATGAAATCAACTCTTGCTATTGTATTACAAAATCTGTCCTTGCTCATCTGGCAGTGTTCTTGCTCTCCTTTCCATTTGACCACACCTGTAGCCAGTAAATACGTAGCCAGTAAATACAGAGAGCTGGGGAACCTCCTCACTCTACGCAGCAGGTTTGACCATGGGTGGTTAGACACCGCAGTTGTGCTTCATTGTCTCTTTGTTATTTTGCGGCGGATGAAACTATTAGCTACTACAATGGAGCTAGCGTACTTAAAACCTCCTCCGCAGAAACACATAAATTTTCCTCCGCAGCACAAGGGAGGCTAAAACATATCTGCGTTGTCCGACTACCCATGGTTTGACAGGGCTGAGACTTGCACTACCAACCTTCCAATTGATAAGCACTCTACCAATGAGCCATCCTTGCTTCAGAAGTCTTTCATAAGGGGATTCACTGTGGTTTGACTTGAGAGAGTAGCATGCTAACTACTTTGTGTAAGTTGCGAGTTAAATTTGTTAAATTAATATCCTACTATATCTAAGTTCAAACCTTTATAACAGAAAGAAGCTCATTACAAAGCTTCTTGTAAACCCACGTATCACCATCAACCCGCCTCAGTTTGATACCATTGAGATCACTACCAGGCACATTAGAGACTTCAATCTCCATTTGAACACCATTTCCAAATAACGAGAAATACGAATCGGATTGGTTATAATCCAGTCCACTCTGCTGTCGTTCATCTAAAGCCCTTTGAATCTGCACGACGATAAATGCAATCTCTTTTTCCGATATCATATCGTAACTTATCGCAGTTCTCAATGGGTGTGTCGCCTCCTTCAATGCCAAATCAACATTGCTGTTATTGTTAATGTATGCGTCACCCGCTGCTTCTCGATTGGAACGCTCTTTCGCTGCGTTTTCATGCAACATTGAAGTCCAATAGTCAGATGCGTTAGTGTCTAATGAAGAATTGTTATTGTTCTGTATAAGGCGTTGAATTTGCGATGGCTCCAAAGCTTGTGATGTAGGCACTGACATACCTAATCTTGGAGACAACGGTGCGGTAGCTGCGACTGTTGGCTGTGCAACGCTGCTTGGTGCGAATAAGGGGTGCATGTTGATATTAGCGAATGGAAAATACATCGGTGCTTGTGGAAATTCAGGCTGTGGAATGCTAGGAAACGTATCAGTCTCCGAACTCTCACAGTCAGATCTCAAACGAGAAACATCGACGTCCATTTGCTTGGAGTCCGAATAAGGAGTCCCAACCGGGGCTGATTTCTGCCTTGTGTGACCTCTCAGTGGTGCGTCATGGGGCATTGAGGGAGCTGATGTCTGGTGCGATGGGAATGGAGACTGGAAAGTTACAGGGTTTACTTGTGCTGGTGCCGCAGTACCAACAGGTACAAATGACATTTCCGGGATTCGCAAGTTCAGCCTTTGCATTTGTTCTTGAAGTTGCTCTGGCTGTTGTTGAAATGCACTCGATGTTGGTACTCCTATTTCTGCTGTAACTTGTTTATGTTCAGTCGCAAGTCCCCTCATTTTCAAGAACGTTTCGATGCTTGCTTCTAAGTTAGGACTGCCACCAGAAGCTCTTCTGATTAGCTCCCGTTGCTCTTCCTGTTGGCGTTTTAGCAACAGCTTGTGTTTCAGCAACTGTTCATGGTGTAACCGTTGCATCTCTTCCTCTTGCTTCATCCTAAGTAAAAGGAGAACATCTTGTTGTCGCATGGCCTGATTAGGGTTACCATCTTCGCCTGGTACCTCACTCGCTGGGGCTGTTTCCTCGTCTTGCGTCATAACTTCTTCATAACTTTGCACTTGCATATCTTGATACGTTGGGTAAGAATGCCGCGCGGGAGCATCTCTCTTACGTATCTGCTGCTCCAGATGATTCTGGCTTCTTCTCTGGCGAGGATGTTGTTGTTGTTCTCCTTTGTTTCCATATAGTTGTTGAAGTTTCATAAATTCTGCTTGTAAGTGTTTCATGGGGTCTGGCCGCTCGCCTCCTTGCCCTAGACTAGCTTTGAGAGCAG
This sequence comes from Aurelia sp. 3 sensu Dawson et al. (2005), assembly GCA_964020215.1. Classification (NCBI taxonomy): domain Eukaryota; kingdom Metazoa; phylum Cnidaria; class Scyphozoa; order Semaeostomeae; family Ulmaridae; genus Aurelia; species Aurelia sp. 3 sensu Dawson et al. (2005). Next base: position 4,324,621 of record OZ026575.1, on the reverse strand, counting down.
CCCCAGTATTACCCTCGGACGATCTGCGGAGATAACGTCGCCCTTCTGATGATCCAGCCATTCCAGGACTGTAAGGAATAGGACTTGCACGTTCTCTTTCTCTTGTTGCTCTACGCTGAGGTAGCTGGCAAAATGGATCCGGGAGACCATCTGGCAAGGCAGCAGATGGATCAATAGTGCAACCAAGCGTGTGCCTCTGCTGCCTTCCTCTGCCTTTTAGATATCTAGCAACAGCTTCAAGGTCTGGCTCTTGATCAGAACCCGAGTCCTTATCATCTTCTTTAAAAGTAGGCACACCAAGCAACTGCTCCATGCTGCTCTGGTTACTTCCACCGCTTGAATCGTCATGATTAGAGACTTGGTTGAAAGCTTTACGCGCCTTTCGTAACGCATGAAATTGTGCTATGCTCGACTGAATAGAAGCAGATCCGTCTGACGCCCGTCTGTCGTATGATGGACGCACTTGTAACACAGCCGGACAAGGAAGAAACTGTTCCTTATACGAAAGCCTCCTCTGATCACCAGGAGGAGGTGTGGGAGATCTGCGGGATATTTCCGGAATATTCACAGCATCGTTGTTTTGTGTGGACATTCGCTCGACTTCTTGCGGGTTCAATGCAACTGCAAACGTATGACGCCTTGATGACAAGTATTTCTGTAGATCTGGCCTGTTCGGGATGCTATCATCACCGTTAGAAACAGCTGCAGCGATTGCAATGTTTTCATTGAGATTGTTCGGAGCGGTTGGGGTAGGACTTGGCCTGCGAGTGGCCTCTAAATCATGAGCAAGACTTTCTATGTGAACATATTCATTTTCGATATCGACTCCTTCTTTTATGATTGTTTGTCCTAAACTTCTTTGCTCTCGTTTTCGCTTTTCTAAAAGTATTTGATATAAACCGTGCAGGGAATCAAACGTCTTCTTTTGAAGAGCCTGGAAGACAGCAAAAAAGGACTCTTTTTAACTTGGTAGGCTAATAAAACGCGCAAAAAAGACAAAATCACTTGGGGTCATCGTAAATGAAGGGTTGAATTGGGAACAATAAATCAAAGTTGTTAAAGGGAAAGTTCGTGGATGTCTCTCGTCTCTTAAAAAGCTGAAAAACCTTGTACCACAAAAACAACTAGATAATCTATATCGAGCCCTTATAGAAAGTCAATTGCGGTATGCAAATGTTATTTGGGGCAGTACTCCTAGTTCCAAACTAAAGATCTTACAAAATCTACACGACCGAGCCCGAACCATAATTGAGAGGGCTAGAATCAAAGACGATTGGTCATATAACTGGCTCAATGTTGAACAATTAATCAAATTCGATCGATCAACCATGACGTACAAGATTATGAACAGGATGTGCCCAGAGGGCCTTTGGGATAAATTCCCCCAGATATCCTTGCATACAAACTAAAATACGAGAAACTGCAAGGACATCCAAATTCCAAGATATAACCTTGAATAGGTGAAAAAGGCTTTAATTATTCAGCTCTTACTGCATGGAACAGCATCCCCATCAGTATCAGAGAACTGCCAACCTTCCCGCTGTTCAAAAGAAATTTAAAAACTCATCTAAAGAGCTGACTTTACATGAAACACGACTCACTGGAAGAGCAGCAAATAGGCCCTAACAGTTCTCAAACTTATAAATTATGTTACAAATTGTAATCTTAACTTTACGACTTTTTGTGCTGAAGGGATTTTGTGTATAAAATAATTTAATATGAAAAATATGAATATGAATATAGACGATGATCAGAAGCAATAACATTACTAGAAAGGCCTTAATAACTTTTTGGGAGAAATAACCGTATGAAAACTTACAATTTATTAAGCTGTTTCAACAAGCTGTTTTAAAAGCAAAACAATTTGCAGCATACCACGAAATCAAGCAGATAATTATCAGATTTATGGCGGCCTTCCTTCAATTGAGCATCCCTCGAAAAAAAGGCATTTGCTTCCTTAGCTAAGTCAGGCTAAAATATGATTTACATCGGGAGGTTTACATTCTTCTGGTTTCTTCTGATTTACATCTGGAAAATATTCGGACCTTAGTTTCTTGCAACTGTGGTCCAAGTATTTTCCAGAACAAGTCTCGCAATCGTTTGATAACCGAAAAGTATATAGGGAAAAAGTAGGGAAAAAGACTTACAGTTATGATTTTGACTCGGTCTTCTCCAAGCTTTTCCATTTGCTGGAGCACTTTTTCGTTATATACAACACCACTGCCTTCTTCGTGCTGGTCTTCAATATCAATTAAATCCTCGTACGGTTCTCCTTGTATCATCCATCTATGTTGCTTTACCTGAACAATTGAATACCTTTTATTCGAGTCAACTATCAGCATATGACGAATCAAGTGCTCACAATCTGCAAAAGAAACAAAAATGTCACATTTAAAGGGGCCTGTTTCATCCTGCATGCCTAGCACGTGTCGTCTCTTGGTTTGCATTTGTTGTCGTCATTTTCGTGGGCCACGAAAATAGCGGCAACAAAGGCTAACCAACAGACGGCATGTACAAGGAAAGTATCTGCGATCTCGGTGACCGAAGTCATGGTGGAGGATTCATTTCATTTTTCTAACGCCGCATATTTGAAAGTTTCTATGGATATCAATAGTTCAATCTCATTTCATAGATCAGAAAACACTGCAGTAACACTTAATGTCATAGGTGCGATAAAACTGGCTGCCAATAAATCTGATGGCTTTAGTCACGCACGCGAGTTGCCCGCTATATTCTGATTGTTTATCAAAATATTTCACAGCCCCTTTAAAGCAGAACATTCTTTTCTTAGGTCACAAAAGAAACTACTTCTAAATACACCTCAAAACTTTCTCTGAAATGTTATTAGCTATCACCATGCTTAGAACCACACAAGGAGAAAAAGATGAAAATTTCGCTTGAACTATGTTTAATTCATAAAGACAAATCCAGTTATGTCACAGTTGTTTCAGCAAATTAAATTGAAATATTTCGAGACAGCTTGTCTCATCATCCTCATCTGGAAAGGTCAAAAGCGTGTTCGTAAGCACGATGTACGAGAATCATTAGCAAGAAAATTTCCAACCATTTGTCTATTCAAATTAATGTGAACATGGTTTTGTATTTTACAGCCATTCAAAAGATCGAAATTACGGTCAGTTATGTTTCTGTTTGCACCGAAAAAGGAGACATAGGCCCCGTTCACACTACTCCGTTTTTGCACAAAAACGGAGAGAAAAACCTCCGTTTTTGTGAAAGTGTTCACACTGATCCGCACAAAAACGCCATAAAAACGGAGGTTTTTGAAAACGCATTTGATCAATGTGAACGCACAAAAACGGAGGTTTTTGAAAACGCTCCAATATCCAACAATGAACTTAACAAAAATGGAGCAATGTGAACACACAAAAACGGATGTTTTTCGCTGCGTTTTTGTTATCGGGCAGAGCAGTGTGAACGCACAAAAACGGAGGTTTTTCTCTCCATTTTGGTACGAAAACGGAGCAGTGTGAACGGTAGCTTCGATGCAACAAAAACGAATACTAACAAAAACGGAGTAGTGTGAACGGGGCCATACTGATTGCTCGCAAGCTGTTGAATACTATGTTAGAAACATATATAGCTAAGAATGAAGGAAAACTGGTAAAATCAAGTTACCCGACGACATAAAGTATGGCACCCTGAATCTTCCAGCAAGCACTCTCGACTTGAGTTCAGGCAGTGTCTTTCCATCGAAAGGCAAAGTTCCACACACAAGAATATAAAGGACAACTCCCATACTCTGTAAAAAAGAAAATTGATAGCATCAGGACTCGAGCAATGTCTTTCCATCAAAAAGTACAGTCCTACATGCAAGAATGGGGAGTTAACGAATACGAGACGGCAACTGCCACCGCAACGCAGTGCTGGTATTGCTTCATAACAGCTAGAAGTCGTTATGGTGCAGTGGCATAATCCTCTGACTTTGCAGCCAGAACAGCCAGGTGGTTAGGGTTCGATACCAGAGAGAGCTTTGCCAGTGGGATGTCAGGACAAGGAGGGGTCACGGACTCGCTCAGAGCCGCTGAGAGCTTTTCAAGACCGAAGGACAAACCTTAGAAATGAGGCCCCCTGCGAGCGAAGCGAGCAGAAAAGATTATCGATCACGTCCTTTAGATTGGCTTAAAATGCATTTAAGAGCATTTCTTCAATTATGAGGCCCTTAGACTCCGAGACCCTGGGGCAAATTGCCCTTCTGCCCCCCCCCCCTCAGCGGCCCTGGACGCGAACAGGTCTTCTCTACTTTTGCGATTACAGTACTTTGACAAAAACTGCAACTTCACTTTCAACTCCAACTTCACCTTCACCTTCACCTTCGCTTCAATAAGTTTCTTGTTTTCGTGTCCATCTGCATCTACTGTGAGACTATGAAGCTGTCCATTACCAAAGCACAAATTGGAAATACTATTTTGCTTCTTGTACCTCAGGTCTAGGCATCCGACGTCAGCATTGCTCATTCTGAAGGCACACTATCGTGGTGCTGATTGGGTAAGTAAGACAATCCAAAAACCGGAATTAGACAAGTTTCATTAATTTCGATGTACATAAAAATTCACGAATGTGATGACGATCTGACTCTCCTTAGCCTCGAACGAAAGCCCGATCCAAAGGCGTAATGGCCTGATAATTCTCCAATGGGCAGATCACTTGTTCGTCAAACCATCCTGACATCTAGCCAATCAAATTCACAACAGTTTGCCTTTAAATGTCAGTTTGCAATGAGTAGGATTGCCCTCAAGCATTATTTGAAGAAAGAAGTTTCGTCTTGGTCAGTTGAATGAAATGTAATAGGTCGCGAATACGAAACATTACTTGGTTCGCAGGATAAAAGATGAAGATCTGCCTGCCAATGCCGTTCTGGTTTCGTAAAATCTCTCATACACTGGGCAACACCCAGAATCAAGTGCAAAGAGAAATTCGATAACATCAAATCTTCTACTAACAACTGGGAAATGAAAATGCGATAAAATCTTCTAAAACCAAAATCAGCTGACATCACTAGCAAGATTGATAAAGGAAAAGTCCGGAATTTGTATGATTAAACATACAAAGCAAACTTACAACCTACTAACGTCAGTTCTTACAGTTATTTCACATTTTGAGCTTCCCAACGGCCGTCAATGCCTTCAACATCCTGAAAATTTAGGCCTGATCTGGTCGCTGTGTTGCCACATTCCCATTAACCTTTCTGATGTGCCAGTTGTTGCATCTATTTGATTTGTAATTTCATTTCATTTTCATTTCATTTTCATTTCAATATATTAAGGAGGGTTGCCCTTCACCCAATTGGGTGGTTTTCAAGGGGCCCTCCACATAAAAACTTACAATACAAGGGTGGCTGGCGCAACCTACACCTCCCTTGTAGAAATACAAGGGAAAAGTACAGTAATGTGACAGAAACCAATGTGTAACATACCCAAACATCCGTTGCTGGTCCATTGTACTCTTTTCCTTCAAATAATTCTGGAGCAGCGTATGGTGGGCTACCACAACACGTCTTTAGCTTGTAACCTGGCTCAAATCTATTGCTGAAACCAAAGTCTGTAATAAAACATAAATACTCAGGTAAGATAAATGAAAAGGGAAGATCATGGCCAATAATATATGGCGTTGGCAGTGAGCGCAGATTCTCTCGACGAAACATGTCCAGCATTGTAGGTTGCGCTTTAAGGAGTATACTGGGACCCAGATACGGTTGTTCCCTTTTCTGGCATCCTTACAACAATTCACCAGTACCAATAACCAAAGAAATCGTACTGCAGAATTCTGTCCAAGGGCCAGCACACATTGTTCGATCCTGTTCAGTGGCTAACATAGCAGTCTACGTCACGTCTTAATCATTACATCATAAACGACGCTGTTAAACAGAAGTATAGAAATATCCGGGGAGGGGACTCACATTGTAGCCTAACTGGGAGCCCAGTTAGGGTTAAAGAGGGCCAAAGCAAAATTCTAAAAATTCCCTCAAATGGTAGTATCTTTTTACAGAAACCCCCAAATGGTAGTTCATGGACATAAATTGGGTCATTTAGTAGCACGTAGTAATGGAAACTTTCTGCAGTTTTTCATGATCTTCTATTGTAAAAAATTTATTGCAACGATGAGATTGCAATGGAGAGGAGCGAAGTGAGTTGAAATCTCATAATTGGCCTGGAATCTTGAAATACCCACCAATTGGTAACAAGTGTTTGACAAATTGGGCATTGTGGTAAGACGCTCCAACCGACTGAACCCTCCTGTTAGGCCATACTGGAAACACTCCCATGTGATTGAGATTCGGAGCTGTGATTCTTTCGCAATTCCATTGATGATTGAAGAAAATAGGGCCAAGTTTTTCACTGTTTCATTATGAGTCCCTATTGAGCAAGGTATACCGCAGGGATACAAGGGGCTCATCGTCATCAGTCTATTTGAAATCCCCATATCCCGCTGCGCTGGAAATCCCCAAATCTCCCTGGCAAATAATTCATGCACATAAAGCAAAGAGAAACCAATACCTGATTGAAACATGAAACCGCAATCTCAGCGCAAACTACCGCAAAGAACTACATCAGTATTGTTCGTAAAACTTCACAGTAGTTTTGAATCAAGATAAGGTCTGAAAGCATTTTTCGAAGAATCTTAGGCACCAGATTTTGAAAAATTCCTTTGATGCTTATGCCGCCTGACTTTCATGAGTTGAAAATTCAAGGCTGAAGCTGTTCAGTTCCCATCCAGCGTAACGATAAACAAAGTTGTGGCGAGGGGTTAATCACGAACGGAAATCTCGTACACCTATGTCAGAAATCCAAAATGAAATCCGAAAATCCTTTGAAAATCCTGGAAATCCTACAAATCCCTCTTCAATTTAAGAAAATCCCTAGAAATCCAATGAAATCCTTATAAATCTGAAGAAATCTCCAAAATCTTTGAGAAATCTTACGAAATCTTGGAAAATCTTTCACAAAATTTCGTAGAAAACGTTCGAAAATCTCCAATAATTAAGAGCAATCCACTGAAAATCTTCACGTCTTGGCACTCTCAAAGGTCATACATCATCCAGCAACGAAAACAACAACAACAGCAACAACAACCACGAGCGAAGGTCTGAAGAACTTCCTGCTGCTGTTATTCTGCGGAGGAACTAACTAAAATGCCTGCGAAGGAGCATGATTAGTAGAAGCCAGTGGTATAACCTTGTAACTAATTAGCTCTCATTACTACAATTGATGAAATTGGGTAAGGTTTGTTTACACCCATTCCAAGTCATGTGATCAATCTCTTGATAAAACAACTTTTGATTTCTCCAACATATTTGGTGTCATGCAAAGTTGTGTCGTTAGTGCAAAACGTAGCACAATACTAAATCTTCCCAAGAGTATGGACACATGACTTGAAATGGGTAAAATAAACCTTAGCCGATTAACCGATTATATCTTATGTGCTACTGGTTGCCTGAATGAAAGGCTGCCAACAGATGATTTGTTCGACAGTATGACGTCATCGTATCTTACTTCAAAACGAGGTTAGTTTTGAAAAGTCCTTTGTTGATTTGTGTTGCACACAAAAATACACTTTAAAGTAAAAACTGAACAGAAATCCTTGAAAAGCCTTCGTCATTGCTGTGAAAAGGATACATTTTGCATAATGGGTTTAGTTGGAGCACATATCTTTCAATCTCAAATTTTTTGAAATCCCATAAATCCAGGGAAATCCCACCAGAAATCCAGAAATCCCTTCGAAATTTCGAGGGATTTCAGAAATCCGGGAAATCTCGTACGGTATTTTGGCTCGTGATTCACCCCTCGGTTGTGGCACCATGAAATACCTAACACTCTGCCCACATATAGTTGATCAACAAGGCCTTACATTCTATCAGCAAGACTAATGATGTTAAAAGCTTCCGTTTTCAAACGACATCTGGTTTCCCTCGGGGCAGGTGATTCTTTCTACTGTGAAAACATCTACACTCGAACGAAAACAGTTGCTCCTTTAGTGCACTATGCCTAGATCAAAGTTTCCAAATTCAAGATCCAAAACTTCTGTGAGAGCCAAGACCAAATCACTGAACCCACGCAAGGAAAAACACTAATATAAAACAGTTACTCCAGTAACACCACTTAGTAGTCATAAACAGGGACCGCGCAACCATTGGGCTAGCAGGGGCTGAAGCCCCCCCCCCCGCCAACTTTCCCGAATTGATAAACTGTTGTTTGGTGAGATCGAACTTATCTGTTTTGATGTTTTCCTGAAGAACCTATCTCGTAACCTCAAACTCTTGACGTAAAATTCCCCCAAGTGACAACTCGGCTCTGGACTGAACCATACTACCCTAAAAATAGAGGAAGTACGTACCTGCAATCTTGATATTATTATTTTCATCAAGAAGTAGATTTTCAGCCTGCAATGAAAAGGAGAGTATTTCCAGTAAGCACATTCTTGCATAAGAGACCAAGAGTTTCAACCAAAGCTGAAAGCTTCTTAAAATTATCCGGTTTTGAGTTGTGAGAGTTTCTTACGAGATTCTTAAACTTTCCGTGTGAATCTTCATGTCAACTGCTTGTACCCTTCTTTAAGACTGCAACTGCTCAATATAAGGGTGTGTTCTGAAAATGGTAGACTTAGTAGACTATAAATTTGTGTTTGGTTGACTCTCAAATGCAGAAAACGGTGGGTCTGGCAGATTTGGAAGGCCGCTGAACGTTCTGCCCCAAAAGGCAGAAGGTTTGTCAGGCTTTGGAGAGATTTAAGTTTTTATTTGCAGAACTCGGCTAACGAGGCGAATTTTCTCGCGTTGCTACAGTTTCATATATCCTTATTTACCAAGTAGTTTTTATTTTTTCCATGTAAAGGCCACGGGTTAGTCATGGTAATCATAGTCTAATACTCTCAATGCCATGGTATCATTTCTTGTGGTGGTTTTTAAGGTAATTTGTCATTTGTAATCAGTAAATTGTCTTACAAGACATGAAAATAAATACCTTGAGATCTCTGTGCACTATCCTCATTTTATGAAGATATTCAACAGCAGATAAAATCTGATGAAATGTTTTCCTTGCTTCTTTTTCTGACATCCTACCTCGTTTCACAAGATGATCTACGAAAGAACGTCATAGGAATGGACTCGGCTGGACTGAAAGGAGAACTAAGGCAAGGGTGTGTGTCAGATTAGAAAGGATTGGAGCAAAAGGGTCTGCTTCATCCTGCATGCCTGGCGTTCATTCATTCTGCCCTGAAACCAGTACGGCAAACTCTCGTTTGGTGCAGGCGAAGGGAGTTTTTAAGAGAAGGTATGTGCTTATAACGAAAGAAGAAGGGTAAATCTAAAGTTCTGTCTCGCGAATTTTGTTTATTTGATTCAGGAGCGGAGGAAGTAACTGCGTACATCTGAGTAATGAATATGCCAAAGGACAAGTTTCAAGGGACAAATTATTAATAATGCCGGGTGGGGGGCTAGAAGATACTTAGAGGGGTCACCAGAAATTTTAGGCTGTGAAAGGGGGACCATTAAAGGTATTAAGTCTCAAAAAGGGGACCATAGCTAATCTGAGCTATCTGAAACGAAAACTTCTTCTTTCTGTGATCAAACAACAAACGCTACTAGGATAATACACAAAAAAGAAACGAAGAATACGTGGAATCCATGAAATCCATTACTGTATGTCTTACGGCCCCTCCGACATGGAGCACGAAGGAATAATTAGCACTGTGGTAAATGAACCAAGTTTTTGAATTTGTTTATGACTTAAGTGAAAGGATGTCAGACATCTATTTACTCACATGGTAGTTTTATGTGATCTAAGAGTTTTCACTTTCTTGCAAAACAATTTCTCGTAAACAATACGAGTAGTCAATTAAGAAATGCTAAGATTTGCTGCTTCTTGATGGCGTCAATTAATGTCACGCAAACAAATCTCTTTGAAGAAAACCTCTGGGAAAAGCATCTGGTGTTTTTCACGCACAAAAAACTACCAGTGAGTAGACATGCAGAGAAAAACCCACGCACAAGGACCACATATTTTCTAGAAGTTCTTGATTCATAACTTCTTATCTTCTTATTTATTCAAGGCGTAATAACTACGGCACCTTTGAATTTCCTCGAGTAAGCAGCGAGTCGCTGTTTCTCAACAGTTCCTGCGACCTGCATGTTTGAAAGTACTATCGATTACATGTCGTAGTTTCGTTTTTTGCATGAACTGATATCGCGGATTTTGCCTCAGTGGAGCGATAACAACAACAACAATTCAACTCAGTTAGATGAGGGTAACTTGAGGGCCCTTATGGTAGTGAGGCTAGTTTGAAAGTACTATCTATGAGCATAGGGCTCAAATCTTTCAAATCTTTAAAAAGGTGGGTGTAAAACTGTATCACATTTTCTCTGAATTAAAGTGCTTGAAAGAAACTATGGGTAATTTGCTGTAAATCTGTCGTGGCAATTTCTTATATCTTGATTATTGTCAAAATGGCGGCATTTTGATTACTTTTGCAAAAATTCATCAAAAATTTTGAAGAAATGGAAATCATCATAAGTCTTAAATTACTCGAGGGAGATTGATAAAATCTTCGAGAAAACCATAGTTTATGAAGGTCTAAAATATGGTTGCGAGCAGAAATCTGTACCTCTTCTAGCTAAGGATTTAGAAATTTGATGATGTCACAGCCTCAAAATTAAGAAATGCCGCCATTTTGAAAATAATCAAGGTATCAAAAAATTGCGACGGCAAATTTACAGAAAATTATGCAAAGTTCCGTCCAAGCACTTTAATTCAAAGAAAAATGTAATGGACTTTTACAACCACCTTAAAGGCGCAGGGTCACGTAACCGTATACAAACATGTTATCTCTAGAATCTATATTGTTGGCCACACGTGGCCATTGTGTTCTGTACAGATTTTGATGGATGGGGTGAATCCACACTGAAGTTGCTTCTAAAAATCCACCAATATCTCTGGAATCGTACAACATATGAGTGTTTCGGTTGGTTCTCTACGAAGTACATGAGTCCTTCTTCAAAATAATACTTTCATTATGAGAAAAGTCGTGGAAAATCACTGTGATATGGCCTTTCAAAAATACTGCAAAATAATCGTTTCGAAAGAAGTTTGTTTACATTACGTGACCCTGCCCCTTTAAAGATTTGAGCTCTATGCTCTATCGATGTGCAATAAAAGGATGTCTTTCAGTACAAAGTGAGTAAACAAAGAACCCAGGTTTAAAAAGTCACTGCTCATTGGCCACCAAGGCAACAATATTGGCCACTACATCATTTTATAATACCGGGCGAGTAAAAAGAAACACCCGGCGTTTGAAAGGCTGCTGGTCCCTGAATATATAAAGCAATGATATTTTGCAATATCTGATTAAATAGCTAACATCTTCATTTAATTTTAGAAATTTTCCAGGCTAAAATCGGTCACTCCGTTCAGATTCTGTAGGCAATTTTCTAAAATGAATCCCTTTGAGAAACCTTAAAAAACGTGCTAAAATTACAAGCAAAAGTCCCTAATGTGTTTACCTCACAACGATGACTTTCAGCAAGCTTTAGCACGTGCTTTCGTTTTGGCGGGTTGAAAAGTCTTCCCCCTAGTGTGAATAATTTATTCAGGGGGATTCCATTCTCCTATGAGGACAAAGTACATGAGCACATCCAAGAGTCATTATTGCTAGGAAGGAGAACAAAGGGTAATTTTGCTTGCTGTTTTCGCTCGTTTTTGTAGGTTTTTGAAAGGGGCTTTCTGCAGAAATATCCTATTTCGACGGGAAGGAATGACCGATTAAAGCTGGGTAAATTACTGAACCTAATTTGACATATTGGGGATAAAACAAGACAGTTTTCAAAATCATTGCTTTGATATTGAAGGATCAGGATTTTTTCAAACGCTGGGCGTTTTTATTGACTCACCCGGAAGATATATTCAAATTCCTCTCAAAGGGGCTGCGTCACGTAACCGTAAACAAACCTGTTATCTCTATAACCTATTGCTGGCCCACGTGACCACTGTGTTCTGTACAGATTTTGGTGGACAGAGTGAATCCACAATAAAGTAACCTCTAAATATCGACAAATATCTCTGCAATCGTACAATATATGAGTGTTTCGTTTGCTCCTCTACGAAATTCAAGAGCCCATCTTCAAAATAACACCTTCATTTTGAGAACAATGGTAGAAAATCTCTGTGATATGGCCTATGAAAATTACCGAAAATTACTACAAAATCGTCGTATCGAAGGAAGTTTGTTTACATTACGTGACCGAGCCCCTTTCAAAAATACCTAACTGAAATTGGCCTTCCTGTTCTCAAACTATGAGGGATTTTCTCGAGCAAGCCCCTTAAAATAACCTTCAAAGCCTGTTACCATAGGTCGATTTCTTCTATGCCTAGAACTACTCTGCCTTACTGCTAAGGGACAGTGCAAAATTCATCATATGACATGGCCACTGGAGAAGAAAAATTCTTGCAAAAAATATTGTCGCCCTGTATGGAATTGTTGCAGAAAAAACCAAATAACCAAGTGCCCCGTCACCCTTTCCTTAAAAATTTATCTGCTCGTATTCGTGAACAAAAGATGTTGCATAGTACCACCAATGAAATCATAACAAAATAAGGTCTTGTCCTTACCAGTCTCTATCAACGAAAAAATCAACTTTGACGATGCTGAGATATGACTGATGAATCGTTCTTGCAAACAACCGACAAGAGAACTTTACATAATTCTATACACAATCCTTTCAATCATTTCTCACCTTGCATATTTTACAATTTTATCCTCAAAATGACTTATTCTATATTTCAAACCTCATTATGAGCTTATAAAATGTTACTGCCTTGCACATATTTGCTTCATAAAAGTGTCCACTCAGTCCTGTACAAGCTCAAAAAAAGTAGTAGCCCTGTTACGTTTTGCACCGGCCATGTCACAAGATAAAATTGGCTCTGTCCCTAAGAAACCAAATCTAGGCTTATCCTTACAGTGACCCTATCCTACCTCCTTAAAATGATGATAAGAATCTACAAAGCGTAGGTTTTCGATGTTTCACTGCATTTTTGAATGATCTTATCATGCAAGTCTAGTAACTTTGTTTAATAAATAATTTCTCATGGCAAGTGCACAAATGTGGGTGTTGATTTACACTGTTAATGGTTGAAAAGTAGCTTGACTTTCTTTAAAACAATCAATTTTATGCAGACTTTTCAGTGAAAATTGCCAAAAAACATTCGTTCACTGCGCAAGGGACAGCGCAAGATTTACCATATAACATGGTCGGTGGAGAAGAAAAAATCATGGCAAAAACATCTGCTCACGAGGCATAAAATCACTGCAAAAAACGAACTGCCTCGATACTATTCCTCCTGTATTCCTGAGCATTAGATGTTATTTAGTAAAAACGCTGAATTAGCTAATGAGCATGAAAAGATCTTGTCTGTAAAGTTTTGTTTTGTCGATGTAGATTTATTTCTTTTGTAGTATTTATGTGTATTTTTATGTAATGGGTGGGTTGGGGGAGGGGTTTTGCTTGCTCGGGAAGTCGTGATGCAGGGTCACACACCCGACTCGTTCCTAATTCTAATCCCAAATTCTTCAACTGAGGCCTGGGCATAATTTTGTAATAGCCTCTTTAATGCATCGTAAATCCGCAATGAATTGTGCAAGTCGGTTGGTGGCTCTTGGGTGCGACTTTGCGGGCGGGTGATACATCTTTCCTGATTCACCCAGTCGTTTTTATTTCTTTCTATGTTAATTGCCACGGGGTTGTCATAGTCTATTGCTCCCCGTGGTATTGTCGTCCTTGTAGTGTTTCGTAGAGTAATTAGTAGGTATTGTAATAGGTAATTCGTCTTGTAAATTTTTAATGGAATATATATATATATATAAAACAAGAATCAACTCTCGTTCTCACAAGTCTTTGTCAATAAGACTTTGAAGGTGAATGAAATGACTGATCTGGAGGCGTTCTTGTAAAAAAAATTGACAAGGAAACTTTACATTTAATTCTGATGATGAAGCACGGAGAATTGCTTCGAAACGTAAATTTAACCATGGACAACATCATCTTCTATCTTTTTACTATTAACATCGGATATGTCTAACTTGGAATTGTCTATTTGCCTAACTTGGAATTGTCGAACTTGTCAAACTTGGAATGAAATAATACAAATATGTTTATCGTCGCAATCCTTGTCCTCCGTTTTTTGGTGAAACTTTACATTATTTGATACACATCTTTCAGAGCAATTCTGAAAACAGTAGACTTGGAAGACTCGGAATTTGTGCTTGATTGACTTCCACAACAACGGGCTTACAACGCTGTTGAATGTGGCTGCCCTTCCTTTTCACATACAACGCTGTTACGTTCATTCCTTTGGCAAGAATGCTTAAGAAACTATAGTATCCAAAACAACTGGATAAACAAGGTGCTGACCTAAATTTACAGCGTTGTTAAAGCAAAACGAACCAATCATGACAAACCAAGATAATCACGTGACGACTACCTTCGCGCTAAAAAATTAGCCAAAGCATGAGCAGCTTTGCAAAAGACAAGACGGGCAAAGTGTGACCGGGTATCTTCGGATCGTTATAACGCCGTACTTTCCGACGTTAAAAATGAATTTGAAGAAAGTAAAACAATTCAGATTATAACGGGATCAGATCCTAGTGTAACCGCAGCCACTGTTTTCAAATTTGGCAGGCATCGCGCAACAAGAGTCGGAATCTCCCTCCCTGGATTCAAACATAAACATAAGACTACCTTCAGGTCACCAATTTCGTGAGGCAATGAGCTTGGAATGGATTTAATCAACCAGGTATGTTTCCCCAATCTAATCTAAAGCTGGGCCAATTCTTTCTCAACAGTTCAGGGGATCGCACCGCTGATGAAACAGTCTCTCTGCTCAGCGATCAGATTTTTCGTTCTACTTTTCTTGAAATCGTAATGTTTGGTTTGTGCTTACTTCCTTAGTTTGTTAATCGTAAGTGAAACTCAGTGTGGGAACTCGCTGACTGCGTCACCTTTCCTGCAAGGAGTGGCACAGTAGTTGTATTTTGTTGCATTTTTGTGTGCGTTAATTGATATATAAGAAAATCTAGTAAACTGGTCAACTTTTCACGACTCATAAAATACTCATTCACTCACCAAATATTTCCCCACCAGCTGCGTATTCCGTCACCAAGTACAGCATACGGTCAGTGTGCATTACCTAAGATCAAAAAGGAGAGCGATTACAAGATCATAATCATGAGCTATTGTTTAGCAAGGGTTCCAACCTACTTCTCCGAACAGGAACAGGAACAGGAACAGGAACATGAACATGAACATGAAAACGAACAGGAACTGTACCTACTTCGATATAATACTACCATTGGACTTTTTTTCAGAAATATTCAACCTTTTTCCAAATATTTCTAAATCACAGAAAAAATCATTAAAAAATCCTTGAAAATGCCAGAAAAAATGTCAAAGATCTTTGAAAAGTCTGAGAGATTTCTAAAATCTCAAAATCTCGCACGCTACTTTTTTCAAGTGATTTGCCGCGCGAATAATGTTATTTCCCTTCATTCTGTCTATTCTCAAGTTGACCTAAACTTTGCGATTACCCTGATCAGATTCGAACAACTTCCGTGCCTCCATTAGGCGAGAAAACATTTTACAATACAACATAAGTAAGAACGTACTTCAAGCTAGACTTATTACATGAGTCCTTATTTTCGCTCCATTCCCCCAATGATACCACCACAATACCCATCCCGCTTCAACTAAGTTTTAATGTAATGCCTATAACAATAAATAAAAATTCAATTCAAAAGAGCAAAACTTAGCATCGTATCTTCAAGTCAAAAAATCTCCAAAAAAGTCCTGCTTTTTTTCTGTGACTGCCGTGGAGGAGTTGTAACCTCAATCTTCCCGAAGTTTATGTAGTCTGGAGGGAATCCGTCATCCTTTCTTTTCTAATGATTGAACTGATTAATGTTCCGTAATTTGCTGGATAAAATCCTTTCCTAAATCGCAAAACTCAATTTTCTCTTTTCCTCTGATCCATGGCAGAGATTTTTTATTGTTAAGCTCCCTTCAGACTTTCTTAAAGTCTCCCTCTAGGCCATTCTAATTTAAAAAATGTTCCTCTATTTAAGAGAACTCCTACAAGGTCCTCCGTACTAAGATTTTGACACAGCTGCATGAGAAAGAAAATCCAGAGTGATTTTTCACGCAATAATCGATACCATCATTATGATTATCAACATAATTAATGCTTGTGTGCATGTTCTTTTGTCAGAAAATCTAGACAACGTCAAGTACATATAGAAACAAAAAGTAAACTCCCTTTTGCTTATCATAAAATTTACCAAAATCTCGCTGATAAATCGTTGGTCTCTAGGTCACCCTTTGCCCAAAAGCATGAGAAATTCCTCGCGATAAGATAAAACCTTGGCTAAAAGGACAGTTGAAAACTGGGAGCACTCATCGTTCTCTAGAATTTGGTTACAGTGCCAAATAATTCTATTGGACAACAAAGCTAATCATGACTATGCTTTGATTAGATAAGACCAAAGGCAAGCTATGATAAGATCTAACATGAGAGACTACAGTAGAAACCCGCATAAAAGAACCTGTTTTTATAAGAACCTTGAGGCTGACAATTAATCTTCTAAACTCCCTAAATAAGAACCATCCAGAGGCTGCTGAAACTAGGAGAGGTTATATAACAGGTTTCATGTGTTCAGAATTCCTCAGAATTTTCAAGAATTCTTACATTCTGATCAGAATTCTTCAGTGGTACAAAAGATTGCATGGTTTTCAATCAAGAATTCTAACCTAAACCTGTTCTCATGAAGTCAAAAGGATTCTTCAGAATCCTTGTGCTGAAAAACGACATTAATGTTTGCAAAGTGTGCACTGCATATAAGAACCTTTTCTTTTAAGAACTTTGGAGGCTGGAATTTAGAATAACAGCCATTTAATTAAGAACCTATTCAGGCTGCCCGAGAAAAACGTAGGTTCTTTTATGCGGGTTTCTACTGTAACGTATGACCGAATAGAAATTGAAACTTGTTTAAAAATCACTAGAATTCCATTTCGTCAAGGAGCGGTCACGTTTAATCCTGGGTACCGGGGTGGAGGATGTTTAGCATGGGTATGAAACTTTTTTCGATTATTTGGGGGGGGGGGTATGAAATGTTTAAGAGCAAGTTTTATGGGATACAAAACTTTTCCTTGAAAAAGTTTTGGATGAAGTCATCGACCAAAGTTTGAAGGAAAAAATAAAAGACATCTGGAAATGATAAATCACTTGACCAGTATGAAAATCGCCTGGGACAACATGGTATCTGTCCATAAATCTATGTTTTATGCACAAAAACTTCTGGATAGGGTACTAAACCATTTTGCTGAAAGATGATGGGGTATGAAAACATTTTTTATGTTCAAGATGGGATATGAAATTTCTATAATGGTGCGAAATTAGCCTCCGCCCTGGGACCCAAGATTAAATATGACCGCTCCCTTACCGATGTTTAAAGTTTTCCTTCGTGTGATGGACTTATGCCGTTTCTTCCCTTGTCTCTCTGTGTTCTCTGATTTGCTGATATCACTTGGTCAAAACAGTCTCATAATATTACTCTGAAAAGGGGGGCCCACATTAGGCCAGCGTAGAGTGGTTCCGTATTCACTAACAAAATTGCTAGAATTTAGTTTTCAACCACGAAGAAGGCGTTAATAAGACAGTAGTTGTTGTTGCATACAAAAAATACAACGTGTATGCTTTTCTGTATTCCAAAGAAATTTTTTAGACTTATTCGAAAAGCTTGAAATCACATTTCTTTGTTTCTCGGTACTAGGAGTCCTTATGATTCGATCAATGTTTTAAGCCTTTTTTTAGTCATTTTGCAAACATTAAATTTTTGTAAAGTTCAAGTTCCCTATACTTCTAGTGCAGGTAAGGCAACAAGAAAAGTCACATATAGTTTTTTGGCTTTTAACTGGAATTTGAACCATAGAAATCTGTGATGCCCTCTTACTTTGTGCGACGAATTTTCAACAGTGGTAACTTTTTCCAGGCTCACCCAGTACTGTTTTCAGAATCTGGAAGGCTTGGAATTACCGATCAAACCGATCAAACACATCCTCAGAAAACGGCAAGGCAAATAGCAGTTTCAAGTTTCCTATCTAGATACCAGACAATCTTGATCAGATCGTCCTCTTCAAAAAGCAAGTAGGTTTGATTTACCCATGAACAACAACTAGAGCTCCTGTTATAAAATCGGCTTCCTACAACTATGATCGCACCCCTTTCGCAGTTAAATTTTAGTGAATTTGATATCACTTTTAACCACATTCAAAATGCAAATGCTTTGACGAAAATTTCCGACCTAGGCAGATGTCCACAGGAAGCGATATGAGGATCTCAAACGGAATAAGAAATTGAGGCAACTGCGAAATGTTTTATACTACCAGGATTCCTCCAAATGCTGACAAGCATGTCTGGCAAACCTTTCGGAAACGGCAGACTTTGGACAAAAACTTTCTTCAAAATTCCAAGGATTTGAGTGATGAACTGTAAACAGCTTCTTTTTTGGATATAAATGATAACGTCAGATTTTGAAACCTGAGAAGTTTTTTGCAGTTCACTACAAATTTCAAAACGTTCTTTAAGCCGAACATAACCATGCAAAAGGCTAATATTAAAGTCAAATTTCGTTGATTTTTAAATGCTACTATTGCTGAAAACATCGACTACACGTATTTCTTTTCATAGTATGAAAGTCAAATTTCGTTGATTTTCAAATGCTAATTTTGCTGAAAACATCGACTACACGTATTTCTTTTCATAAGAAAGTAAGAATTCGGGTCAGTACTGAAAGTTATTTTGCGTACTAGCAGTTTTCTTACGAGTTTATCAAATGCTCCATAACCATCTTCATGGTCACTTGTTTCCTCGTGAACATTTCAAAATAACGGCTTTTCAAGCATTTCCAATGTTTAAACATTGCTCAAGTACCTTCCGAGTAATACTATAACGAAGCAAATGAAAACTAACACAAAAATGTTAAGGATTTCCTTAAGTTATATTTTTCCAGCACTGGAGCTTCTTGATTTTTTGGGGATCTGAGATATTGGTTTCTTATAAGTTAAAAGAAAGATATGAGTAAAGAACTGGTATCAAAACTAAAACAACACCGTGGAACATTTCATTTCACACAGAGCAAAGATGGATCAAATATTAATGGTTCGGTTCAAGAAGCAAGATATTTTTCTGTTTTGACAACACCTGTTACCGCAATTTGTCTCATTTCTACATGTTGTTTTTTCTAAGAAACCCTCAGATCTCCAAAATATTGAAAACCACGAGTAAAACTGTAAGAACCATAATAAAAAACTCGTTTCACAAATTCTAAAATGTCTAGTGCATATTTTCCTTTGTTTCTTGCACCCTGTTACCGAGTAGTTGAGTACACGTATTTTTTTATAAGAAACTGCTTTATAAGAAACTGAGCTCTCAGATCGCCAAGAATTAAGAAACTCCAGTAATGAGAAATAACTTAAGAAACTACTTATTTCTATAAAGGAGTTCTTAACATATTTTTACTTTAGCTCCACTTTTTTCTTGTATCATATTACTTGTAAAGTACTTGAGTAGAGCACGGGGGGGGGGGTTCTCGGCTAAATTTCTGTTAGGGGGGTACCGCCCACAGTTTCAAAATGTAACCGTTGGCTAGACCAATTTTTGTGAAAATGACACCCTTGGCTAGACTAATTTTTCCTTCAGAAGTGCTCTGAATTGGCATTTTCTAGGCAAAACTTGCCAAATTTTCGCATTTTCTCGACCAAAATTCCAAAAAAGCTGGGTTTTTTACCAAAATTACCGAATTTTAACATCTCTTTGACCAAAATTCCCAAAAAGCATACCCTTGCCTAGACTTAACTCGATTAAAATTGCCAAAAAGTACACCCTTGGCTAGACTAGAAGGCCGAAAAAGTATACCCTCGCGGGCGGCACATCCCCAGGTACCTTTACTATGGAAGAACCCCCCCCCCCCGTGGAGTAGAGTCTAAACCCCGGGGGGGTACTATACATATTTTGGGTACGGGGACGTGCCATCGGGAAGGGTATCGATTTTCACGATTTTGGTATAAGGAACGGTATCGATTTTCACGAATTTGGTATAAGGAACGGTATCACTTTTCGCGATTTTCACAATTGGTATTGGATCCGGTATCCATTTTCGGAAAATTGGTATAAAGTCGGGTATATATTTTTGAAAAATTGGTATAAAGTCGGGTATACATTTTGGAAAAATTGGTATAAGGAACGGGTATGTTTTTGAAACCTCGATGGCACGTCCCCGTCCAAAATCTGGTCAAGTACCCCCCCCCCCCGGGGTCTAAACATTAGAAAAGCTTCAAAAAGCCTTGTTTTGAAACGTAGCGAACATGAAGGTTTCAGAAACTCGCAAGAAACTCTGAGCACTCAAAATCTGATAATTCTAAATCAAGAAACTTGCACTGCGACCTCAAGTTCCTAGATTATCCTAGCTGAATACGCAGACATGGAGCCGTTCATATGCTATAAAGCGATTTATCAGCTATCAGAGCAAACTAATAAATTTCGTCGGCCACAAACTATTCTTTCTGTCGAACGAAAAGTATGCCGATTTCAAATCTCCAGAAAGTGCGTGAACCGTTGTTTTGGAGAATTCATATTTGAAAAATTTTGGAGAATTCTTATGCCAAAAGGATACACCCTTGATCCGTTGTTTTGGAGAATTCATATTTGAAAAATTTTGGAGAATTCTTATGCCAAAAGGATACACCCTTGATCCGTTGTTTTGGAGAATTCATATTTGAAAAATTTTGGAGAATTCATATGCCAAAAGGATACACCCTTGATAAGCACGAGGGAAAGGTTCGTGAAACACAGTTTAAACAAAGGAAATCAAAGGCACACACCCGGGGGGTGCACTACATACATTTTGGGTACGGGGACGTGCCATTGGGAAGGGTATCAATTTTCAAGATATTGGTATAAAGAACGGTATCAATTTTCACAATTTCGGTATAAAGAACGGTACCAATTTTCAAGGTTTTGAAACATAAGGAAGGATATACTTTTTCGAAAAATTGGTATAAGGTCGGGTATACTTTTTCCAAAAAATTGGTATAAGGAACGGGTATGTTTTTGAAACTTTGATGGCACGTCCCCGACCAAAATCTGGCCAAGTGCACCTCCCGGGGGCACACATTTCCAAGCGAAACGGGGCGAGCAACAATAAACAAAAAACGCTCATGAAATTACGAAAACATTCAATGTTTGTTCAACTTGATTATTTCACTATGTCTGATATTTTTCAACAAAATTGAAAACAGTTTACTTCATTATTTATTTGTTTTCTACAAAATGAATCGTCGCAAAATTTCTCACCACAAATGTTATCCGTGAAAACATAGACGGTGACAACAACAAACTGCAGCGAAGCAAACTTTTGGAATAGTTCGAATTTAGTTTTTAAGCCGATTTCTACCGAGTGTAAATTTTATCAGTATTTAAGTTCTGGAAATCAGTTCTTTAGCAAGAGAATTCTGCTGCTAAGCGAGGAACAGCCGAATATCAGATAAAAAGATCCGATTTCTCGGACATTATAATTCATAATTTCGGAATAAAGTCAGCAAATTATTTTATCATCCAAACTTGTCGCCTGTTTTTCACAACTTATTGCCTGCCGACAGTTATTCATTCAAATCGGCACGGTCCTTTACTCTGTCAGATTTCTAGAACAGAAGTAAATCAATAGAACTTTTCTGGAATTCGTTGGGATCAAACCAAATTTATTTTAGACTCCCAAACGGCTTGCAAACATCAATAGTAAATGCATGATTTCAGGATTAATTGAAAGGAACTCTTCTAATCTATGTTTACCCCTGGGAGTTAAAACTGTCTGACTTCAAAGCAAACAGTTGTTTCTCCTTACTTCAAAAGTGATGACGTAAATTCGGTAAAAAGCATGAACTGCCGCTGTTTTCATCTACGAAACGAAACAGTGGATAATTCTTGGGAGGTCAATCTCTGAACATTAATCCTAAATTCTGGTGTAGTCGAACTGAACAAGGGGCGTATCATTCCGTAAAAATCTTGAACACCTACATCTACATCTGCATCGATACCCGGGCATCGATACTGAGCAGGACTGAGTATCGGTATAATGCTCAGAGTGCAAGAAATGATGTGATTTTAAAATCACAAAAGTCACGTACGCTATTTTGACAAGTGATTTGCCCCTCGGTTTTGCTTAAATTTCTGTTCAAATTCTCCCTATCTTCTGAGCAAACACAGCTAAAAATAAAGGTTTTTTTTATCAAAATAAATAGTTTCCTAAGTTATATTTTTCCACAGCACCAGAGTCTCTTGATTTTTAGTGATCTTAGAGTTGAATTTCTTAAAAGCTGTTTCTTATGAAAAATAAGTGGGTTGCTCCTTGGTCTCTGCTTTATATAATGGTTTCACGCAACATAGTTACATAACATACACATTAGTCCACATGACATCATGATTACTGATGGAAAAGCAAACACTTTTGGGTGCAGTCCACCTGCTAGAAAACACCTGGATATATGCATAATGCTAAATACCTGCTTACTTCCAATATTGGAAGATTTCTAAAATTAATTGATTTTAAAAGTTGCTTCTAGTGCTTCTTCTTGGTATTCTATTCAGAGACTACTGCTACAGTCCAGGCCTTTTGTACATTAACATGGCAAGAATTCATAAGCATTTTCAAGAATTTTACATATCATGAGAAGAATTCTTGAACCAGCCATATAAAAGGCTGTACATTTTTTTAGAAAAGAATACTTTAGAAACTAAAGAGACTTCTAAGCAAGAGACTTCTGGGCAAGCATTTTACATATCATGGGAAGAATTCTTTAGTCAGCCATACAAAAGGCTGTAAATCTAACAAAAGAATACTTTAGAAACTAAAAGAAAACTCTGAGCAAGAAAGCCATGTTAATGTGTACCAGGCCTGCACTATACAGCATGGGCTTTGTATATCTCAACATGACAAGAATTCGCAAGAATTCTAAAGAATTCTACCTGGTAAGTCAAAAAAGAGTTTACACATTTGGCATGTTGTGGAATAAAAAGTATGTGAGCGATACCTAAAACTGAAATGTTAATCTATCAGTCAAAGGCCAACTTACATCAGAAAATTTTGTTTCTCATCTTATAGCCCCAGAAATTATGAAAATACTGGTAAAAGGCATGTTTGGGAACAAAACTTCCAAAATTCCATTTTGATCCATGATTGACCTTCTATTGAAATTTGAATTCCATATCTCAAGCTGGTAATGTAAACCTCAATGCCACATAAATCATGGACCACAATGGAATGTGGCATTCTTGATTCCCAAACAGACCTCGTAAAGGTATTTTTCTAATTGCTGGGACTTAAAGATGTGTGATTTTACCAAACAAAATATTCTCATCTAAGGGCCTGTTTACACGAGCCCGGGTTGGCCGCAGAGGGTCAGCCCTTCTCCAGTCAAATCCCTTTAAACGTTTACACAAACTCAGCAGCCAGCCCGGGTCTACCCGCCTAGGCGGGTAACCCCTCTCGAAGGTAGGGTTGACCCGTTGAGACGGGTTGGCTTTTTGCAGAATTTTTCCATGTGAAGGCGGGTAAGCTCAGCCCGGGCTTGTGTAAACGCTTCGAATAGCCAACCCGGGGTCATTTGAACAAAAGGAACAATCATGAAAACAAAAGGCAATTAAAGAGGCAACTTGCCACGTGCCAACTAACGCAACTCACAGAGCTGCCCCGGGCTGGCTTTTTACCACGCCACAGAGCTGCCCCGGGCTCGTGTAAACAGCAATTTTTTTCAGTGAGGCAGTAAGAGCTGACCCGGGGTGAATACTACCCTGGGTTCGTGTAAACAGGGCCTAAGTTAGCCTTTGACTGATGGATCAACATTTTGATTTTGATGAACACTCACATACAGTACATTTCATTCCATAGCCAGCCAAAAAATGGGTAAACTTGTTTTTGACTCACCCAGTGCACATTACAACAAGTCCTCTAGAGCAATATGAAAGACTGTAAATCATTTTAGACAAGAATTCTTAAGAAACTAAAGAGAGTCTTGTAGGCAAGAAACCATACAGTGCAAGCCTTGCAAATATTAACATGACAAGGATGTTCAAGAATTTCAAAGCAATTCTTTACATTCTGATAACAATTCTTGAGTCATATATAAGACTGCAAACTTCTAAAACAAGAACTCTCACAAAACTGCTTGCAGGTGTATGTCCAGCAACGTACTACTGATTTTCAACTCTACTAGCATCCTGCAAAAGTCTTTGAAAAAGGCAAATTTCAAATTTTCTCTCTTAGGCTACTAATTCTTGTTTTATTGATTTGATACAGTTAAGGATGAAGGCAGCATATTTTGGCGACAAATACTCTTGAGTAGCGTACTGTGTCTCTCTTAAAAAGTGTAAAGCTCTTTAAACCACAAGTGGCTGTCCTAAAAATATGCTTGATTCCCATAGCTTCATCCTCCTGTGGAGGGATATTTATTCACTGCTACAGAGGAGGCAGCAGAAGAGACTGAAATTCAAAACATCCTCCAGTGAATGATCTAAAGTTTCCCTTTGCAGAAGCAAACAAGCTAAAGCACAATTGCAGTGCCTAACTACCCATGCTTTAACAAAAGAAGTCTTTATCACAAAATTAGAATTTTGGCAAAGGCAGAGTACATGGTTTTAAGGAATCTATAGCCTTCTAAACTTTCATTCTTCATTCAGTCACCTGGAGCAGATGTCTAAGATGGCCCAATGTTGGGTCCAAGGTATTAAGCCAGTTCTGGTGAATCCTCAATTACCTGCTTTGAATCATGTTACATCTGGGATGCCTATCAAAACAATGCATCAGTGTTTGATTGATAAGCAGCCACCCAGTTGGTAAACAGGTGTTCCTGACTTTGGTTCTGCAGTTGTCCTGTTCTGGGACAAGTACCCTATGACCAGTACTGAGGAAAGTCAATAAGGGGATAGATTCTACAGTACATAAGTATAGCTTAGTCACTCTCTTGTGATGCCTATCAAGTTCTAACAAATCAAACTAGGCTATATCTCCAGGTCATCTGTGCGCAATATCCTTATCAATATCTAGGGTCATTTTGAACAAAATGCATCCAATCAGAAAGCAGACAAAATGTCTATACATCAATTTTGCCCTCAAGTTCGAAGCTGGACACTTTGTAAAGAAGGTCAAATCTCCAGATAACTGGATTTTTCCACGTCCACCTACAGCAGTGTTGTCACAATGTTTTGCCGCTAACATGTTTTCATGATAAAAATCTGAAATTCTGTGCTGGTACTCTGCTTCTGGGTGAAATATTCAGCTGTAGCTATCAGCAACTAAATGATTTTCTGAAGCATTGTGTGTTTGCTACATCTCAGAAATTCAATTAAATTCAAATTCATTCATAGAACATACAGCAAACAAAAGGGTGGGCAACATGAGGAGAAACTTGACAAAAATTGTTGCCTTATATTCAACAAGAACTGTTTTTCCAGCTTTCAAATTTTAATTTTCAGTTTATGAGTTGTACCACAAAAAGGAATCTCTATTGATAGATCTGTCATCAACAGTTATGGATTCATGATGCCTATACAGTTTGGTCTAATGGGGTATAATGCAATGCATCACCAAACTTGATTTAACCGTAAATAGTACACAAAAAATCCGGAGGCAGATCCAGATCCAACTTGAGGGAGGGGCAGCCTGCAGAGAGGGTGCCATAAGTACAACTAAAAGTGCGTGCCAAAGGTGCGCAAAAATTTTTAGACTTCTTCTTTGGTTTTTCTATCAATTAACGACATGACTTGTATGGTTGCCCTAAATTCTGACCAAAACAGTAAAAAAGAGTCGCTGAGGGTCATGATGGGGGGAGCAGTTCTTACAAAAAGGGGGCACCAAACTGAGTTTCCTACGTGAAGGGGGACAACTACCCCCACCTCCACCTGCCCCCTTAAATCCGCCACTGCACAAATCCACATATTGATGTGAACTTTTAAATGCATCCCTGATGCAAGAACATACACATCATGAGCGCAGCAAGGATAGTTGCTCCCTAGAATGTCTAAAATTACCATTATACAAACATGGAAATTACAGAGCTTTTGGATCTAGGCTCTAAGCATTGCCCACTTTATGCAAGCTTGCCAAATTTAGCCTGATAGATTCTACAATTGAAATGCAACTTCATCCATCAAGATACAGTAAGTCTCTGAACATAGGTCTGTTGAGGTCTGCTTGGGTAGGTCTAGTCAAGTAACGTCATCATGATGCTGTAAGTCTATTATACTAGGCTCAGCCTATGCTTACTTCTATCTTAGGAGGCAGAAACTGACTAGAAATCTCCCTAAATAAGAACATAAAACAGTAGACTTATAGCTCTTTTTTGAACTTCTCTTAGCAAAGAAGTGCTAATTTCAGACTCAGCAAAGATGAAACCATAAGGTCAAAAGATGTTGGCATTAGGTTGCAGTAAAATGACAAATGACAGTTTGGAATAAAGTTATTTTCCTCTGTAAGCATCTATGCTTAATTTGAAGTTCACAAGCTAATGAAGGAAGTCAGGCTCTACTAACCAGTTTAGATACTGTTGACTGCACACACCAAACACTCCTTAATATTTAAGCTTATTACTATGTTCAAGCAACAGATGAGATTTTGATCCCTATTTAAACATGAAAATTTATGAAATGTTTCCGCCACTCATCAGAAACAAATTTGTCCAATAATTCTGCGTCTCAGATTAAGAACTGAGTTGGCAGGGCAATAATAAGTTTCAAGTTTCAAAATTCTCTGGAGCATATCAAATGAATTCTCAAGTGTCAAGGTATGACATCATTAGACTTTTCACTGGTTCATCTGGACATACATACTGCCAACTGATTATGTCAAATGGATCAATCAAATTCCTGGAAGATATCTAAAATTTTGATTGTGATTATGTGACAAATTTGTTTGTTGACATTAAAAAGAAGGACATCAGCAACTTGTCTCCAGGCCAGCTTTACAAAAATTTCACATACCTGTTGGTGGGAATCTAAAATTAAGACATGGCAATTAATTTGCTTACCAATTTCTAAGGTTTTCTGAGTTACTACATTTAGAATTATTTTTGCTCATACCTCGTAAAGTCTGACAATATGGGGATGACTTAGTTTTCGCATGATTTTCACTTCTCGCTCAACTTTCCTCAGGTTATCATCATCCAGCTGATTTTTATCGATCATTTTTATCGCAACCTGGAAAAAAATCAAACAAATGCTCAAATTTGTCCTAATTATTGAACTGTCTAAGATTTAAGCGGTCAAATCATTGAAAACCATCTGCGCAAGTTTTGGTGCTTCCCTTACTGCATGTGGAAGACGGGCCTAATTTTCCGATTGGGTTTCAAACGGGGGATCATTCGATGTCATATGTCAATAGGTGAGGCAACAATATTGCTTTTTTGAGGAAACATGCTAGAATAGAAATCTATATATCTGTGAAAGTTACCAGAAATGCTCTGCAGATTTTACTCAATCCCTCCAAATAATAATTCAAAAGCATTGCATTATAGTAATAGAAAGGTAGCCAGTTTAAATTGCTTTTTCCTGATAGTGATGGCTTTTTCAATTTGCTTTTATATGCTTTTTTTATTTGGTGGAAATCTCCATTTGATCAGTCTGGGGTATTCTACGACTTGCACTATGTCCAACGTTCCCAATTTCTCACAATAGATAACAGTTACCAGTAGGGATAAAACTTATACCAATACCCGTTTACGCTATTATCACCTAGGCTATATTGCTAGGCTAGGCTAGGCAAAAAAAGAGTGTACGTCTGTGCATAATAAATTTCCTGATTTTTCAAGCAATCTACACCAAGAATTTTTTCTATCAAATAGCCCTGTACGTCAAATTTGGTGATACTGAATAAGGGATGCAGTGAGCATTTTCTGGATTGCATGATTGCGCAAAATACACATTTCTACTCTCGCACAAATCCGAGCTGCAGATATTATAACCGCTGGAGGTAAATGACATTTTAATAGCATCATCCTACCACACACTGGAGTTGTTGCGATACAAATTCACAACATTATTTACCAAGCAAAAATGTTCAGAAAATACTAACCTTGACATTAGCAGCCGCATGTTTTGCACATTTAACCACAGCAAAATTCCCTTTGCCTATCGTCTTTCCGATTACATATGAGCGTATTTTAGTGGGAGCGCGAGATGAGCCACTTCTCTCTGCTTGCTCCGCCATCTTTGACAAATAAGATTGATTCTGAAGCGAACACCGGACTCGCATTAATTAAATATGTCTGTTTAGGTGCAGGTCCAAAGTAGCTGATCACTACAAGCCGCCAATTTTTACACTTTTCCTTTGGAGGATATCTTTATTTTACCTGCCTGTTTTGATTCCTGATGGTAACCTGTTCTACACAATTTCTTTAAATAAATTCATTCATCTGACTGTCAAATGCATACGTTCTCTAAAGAAACCAAAATCAATCCAGTTTCAAAGTAGCTGATCACTACAAGCCGCAACCTTTACACTTTCCCTTTCAATTTTGATAGAAATGTTTCCTTTTCCTTTTCTCCTCTTCAATTTGCAACGAGTGAATTCATTCATTTAACTGCCAAATGTATACGTTCTCCCAAAAGACCAAAATTAATGCATTTCAACTTTCAATGTAGCAAATCACTCCAAGCCGCCAACTTTTACACTTTCCCTTTCAATTATTGTAGAAATGTTTTTCTATTCTCTTTCTCTTCTATTGGTAATCTGGCAGACACAATTTCTTTAGTTAAATTCATTCATTTTACTGTCAAATGTTTACTTTTTCCAAAGAGACCAAATCTAATGCAGTTTCAATATAACTAATCACTCCAAGCCGCCAACGTTTACACTTTCCCTTTCATTTTCTGTGCGTTACAATTTCTTTAGGTGAATGCATTTATTTACCCGCACAATGCATAAGTTTCTCCGAAGAGACCATAATCAATGCAGTTTTAATGAAGCTGATTAGTCAAACGGGACAACTCTAACACTTTCTGTTTCAATTTTTGTAGAAAGGTTTCTATTTTCCTTGCCTGCTCTGTTGGTAACCTGCTGTACACAATTTCTTTAGATAAATTCAATCACTTATCTGTCAGATGTATACATTTTCCGTTGTGTGGTTGCTTCTATTCTCCTTTTATGCGGTTTTGGTAACCCGTTCGACAAAATTTCCTCAGGTATGTTCGATATATACTTTCTCCCAAGAAACCAAAATTAATGTTGTTTCAATTGTAGCTTATTTATTTTTCTAAGCAGAAAATGTTTCTCATTTGCTCGTTCAGCTTCACAGAAATGTTCTCCTTGTACACTACAACCAAAATCAATTCATGCGTCAATCTGCCTTGAATCTGCCCAGTTTATTATGCTCCAAAAGCATCACCTAGCAATTTAAATATGGTTGATATCTCTTGCTGATCTCTCCAAAATCATGCACCTTCATCCAATGTTTTTTCTAGCAAACTTTCATAACACTGAAGAAAACGACGAAAACGACTTTTTCCTCCCCTATCCAAAAAGACCAACATTCTGCATCGAAAAAGCTTGCTCAGTCCCAGTCACTTTCTTGTTTTTACAATACAACATGCTTTACCATTCATAAAACACGTTTTTTGTGTTCCTTGCAAAGTCAACAATCAAAATGTATTTGCACTTTCATTTGCCAAGTTAATGTAGCTCCAAAGCTAAAAATTTCTGCAATTGCAATGTTTTGATACAACTGACGAGTTCTTCCAGAAAATCTCTTTCTTTTTGTTTACACTCTTTAGATTTTTGCACAATTCTCCTCGTTACGCACTCTGATGCCAATAGAATTAATTCACATGTGATCCATTTATACATATAGCCTATAGATGCTTCATAAAGGGTCAAATTTCTGCCATTGCAATTTTCAGTGTCGTTGGTGAGTCTTTTTAAACAGCTTTCTTCTGCACTTCCCCCACAATTTTCTCGTGGATTACCTTTTTCATCAGTGCTCCAAAAACAGCAAAAATGGTATGCAGTTTCAAAAATTTAAATGTGGCTGATTAGTCTCTCTCTAAAAACTTGTACACTCTTGCAAAATTTCTTTCTCCGAAATGCATTGCACACATCGCCAGAGCCAACTACCAAACTGAACTGAAATTATTCATTGATTTACACAGTTTATATATTGTGGACTTTACTTGGGAATGGGAGGGAGGAGAATTTAGAAAATTGCTGCAGATTCTGGATTTGGCAGCGCAATAAAGGATTTCAGGCCAGGCAACAAGGCCCCGGATATGATGTTTGGGGAGGGTTTACCCCTTGGGATAAATTTAGCAACACGTAAGAAAGGCAGCTACTGTATAACGATGCGTCACACTATGAGTTTACCACTGATGAACAAAATCTTTCGTGTTCTATTGTGCCGGATTCAATGACTTCGAACTTATCATATTGACCATGTATTGACAAACCCGACATGATCCTATTCACCGGCAATGCTGTTAGAAGTAACAAGTGCGTCATCGATTTGAATTTACTTATGATAATTCTCAGAATTTTCTTTCGGGCAATTCATCCAGGCAAATTCAAAGAAGCCTGCATTTCGGGAAGAAAATACCTCAGGTGTAGGTGCATTCACTTCAATCACAGGAAAATGAATTACCGTAAAAGCTCTATTAAGCCCCCCCTCTCTATTAAGCCCCCCTCTCTAATAAGCCCCTCCCCTCTGAGTCAAAATTTGAAATAAGCCCCCCCTCTCTATTAAGCCCCCCCCCCACTCATACGAAATCCTAGAATTTACAAAATATTTTCTGTTTATTTAGCTATACAACCTTACATGTTAATTTCAGTATGATTTGGGATAAAAACTGAGTCGAATTTGTGTATTTGAGCCGGAAAATTGTGAGTTGAATCTGCAAAATATGGAATAAAAGAACTGAAAAGCTACCAAATATATCCTTTTCGCTTGATTTTGTGAATAAGCCCCCCTCTCTAATAAGCCCCCTCTCTATTAAGCCCCCCCTCTGGAAGATCCAAAATTAAATAAGCCCCCCGGGGGCTTAATAGAGCTTTTACGGTACCTATCACTTTCTTAGGGACAGTGCAAAGTTTATTCTATGAGATGGTCTGTGCAGAACTGTGCAGTAAAACTGTATAAGGTCAAGATGAAGTTTGAAATATAAAATCATTTATTTGGGGGGGGGGCAAAATCGTAAATCGTGCAAGATCAGAAATGCTCGTACCTCTTTATCTTGTCAATTTTTTCGTTGAAATTGATTTTATTATGGTTAGTGGTTATTTGCATCATTTCAACATCAGTTGTTCTTGAAATCGAGGCAGATGCATTTTTCATGGAAAGGGTGACGGGATAGTTGGTTTTTTGCAATAATTTCATACAGGGCGAGCAGATTTTTTTGCAAGAATGCTTCTTCTCCACCGGCCATGTAATATAAAAAATCTTGCACTGTCCCTTACAGAAACTTGCAGGTCCGTCCCTGCGAGTTTTGCTGTATCATCCCAAGCCCCGTTCATCTTAGCCTGTGTGCTTATGAATTTCTTTGCGAAGTAACAAGCTGAGAGCTGACCACAGGTCAGCTTCGAGGTTGCCATCACGTCTGTCAGCCAAATGCAGTACGGCAACAGCGTACCAATTTCATGGCAATGATTCCAAAATCTGATCTCCAGAAATTAATTTTTTGCACGCATTTTTATATCAAACACCCCAGGTTAATGACTTGCCCTAGATTTCTCAGAAACCTTGACCAAGACCATCTCAAGACAGATGAGCCTGGTTTGGGGTAGCACCCTTGATTAGACTTGCATTGCGTTTACCAGGGTGTGTAAATCAGTAAGTACTTAGTTTTAGCATATTTCTAAATAAATATCGTCATCATCAACGTAATGCAATCAGTTCTGGTAGGAAAATAGAATACATTTTCTTCCTTACAAGCAAACGAGCATTTTTGTGAAGTAAATACCTCAGTTTCATTTACTGGAGAATGATTAGCCCTACGTTTTGAAGTAACTCAAAAACAAAATTTGTAAGTTTTGGCATCAACAGCTCCCTTAGAAATCAATAGGGTAAGGGTATTCAATGCCAGCAAATCTTGCAGCCAAGAGAGAAAACCTTTATTTTCTATAGAAAAAACCTCCAGGTCCATTCACAGGTAACGGGGAAAAATTGATAAAAGCAACAAGTACCTCTCTTTTTACATTAGTGTTTGCCAAATTTGCCAACTTTGTCTGGGTTAGGCCAACGACGACGATGTTTGGAGGCCAGAACTGTTTGTATGATAAACATCGTTGTCGTTGGCCTTATCTAGACAAAGTTGGC
Source organism: Aurelia sp. 3 sensu Dawson et al. (2005) (assembly GCA_964020215.1). Taxonomy (NCBI): domain Eukaryota; kingdom Metazoa; phylum Cnidaria; class Scyphozoa; order Semaeostomeae; family Ulmaridae; genus Aurelia; species Aurelia sp. 3 sensu Dawson et al. (2005). The sequence continues at coordinate 4,292,217 of OZ026575.1, read as the reverse complement.
AAATTTGGCAAGCACTAAAGTAAAAAGAGAGGTACTTGTTGCTTTTATCAATTTTTCCCCGTTACCTGTGGTCCATTAACAAAAATATCAATTGCTCCAAGGGCTGCGCCACGGGGTGGACTGGGGTGGACACATACTTTTATAAGAATCTAAGAATTTGGACCAGAACTGAAGGTTTCTTAAAATTATCACAAATTGAGTACTCAGAGTTTCTTGTAAGTTTCTCCAAAACAATCTTCATGTTGACTACCTAAGCCCGGTGGGTGCAATTCAATAGTAAAAGGTACACCACCCTCGTCCATACTGTTTCATATAATACCCTTTTCTCTGATTTGGTGGTTTGCGAAAGCACCCCTTATCGCGGAGATTTTTCGAAGATAACACCCTTTTAAAGGAGTATAACTGGACCTTGACGAGATTTTCACAGTCCGAATACTGGTTCTGAGAGAAAAAAGTTTGGGATTGTTGCGATGTATTTCCATTCACTTTTCTGGACTTTTGGACCAGGTAAAATTCACTGTATTATAGGATCTCGAATTCATCAGCATTTAAAAATTTTTAGGATATGTTTCGAAGAAAACTACCCCATATTTTGAGATTCTAGGTCCTAGGATTTTGCTTCAATATACCCCTTTCTCAGTGAAATCATGGATGAGGGTGGTGTCGTATCTTCATTAACATTGCACCCACCGGGTACCTAAGCCCTCGTGAACAATTCAAAGCACTGCTTTTATAGTATTTCCAGTGTTTAGACATAAACTCGATACAGGATAGATAGTTTCTGGAGCGGTGTGTTCAAAGTTGCTTCAAAGATGCAAATGTATGGTTTTGGGAAGCAAAAGATGCAAAAATCGATGCTATTGATAGCATCAGATCTTGCAAGAACTAAAATAGCTTTGCATTTTTCATGGTAATTCGTATGACGTAGGCAACATTTTTGTAAACAAAAAGCTACAGGTTTCATTCACTAGGATATTTTCCAAAGCTCCCTTTGCAAGTGATGATCAATGCTGTTTGGGATATTATCAATGACATCAATGCCATCGCACATCTTGTTGAGAAATAAAATAGAGTGGAATTTTTCTATCATTATTTGCATGATCCTATTGGCATTTTTGTGGTGAAGATACTTTCAGTTGTTCCTGGGACTCAAAGTACTATTTACGCCCAAATGTCGGTATATGAGAAAGGCTTTTTCCCCTTTTTCATCTCAAATGAATGGGGTTGCTAGGGACATGCACAGGAGCAGAAATCAATGCCATCCTGTCTGGCAGGAAAGTAAAATAGCCTTTGATTGTTTATGGTAATACGTATTACGCAAACAGCGTTGTTTGAAGAAAGTATCCCAGATTCATTCACAAGAAGAAGTCAGCATCTCATTCAAAAGTTCTCTTCACTGATGAATGGGGTTGCAAGAGACATGCACCTGCTGGGGAACGGCAATGATTTCTTTCCTTTTTGGCAGGAAACTAAAATAGCCTTGTGATTGTTTATGGTAATCTCTATGACGCAAGCAGCGTTGCAGAAGAAAGTGTCCCAGATTCATTTACTGGGAAAAGTCGGCAACTTCAAAAGCTCGCTTCACAAATGAATGGGGTTGCAAGGAACATCCACATGCTGGGGAGCAGCAATGAATGCCTTCCCATCGGAGAGGACACTAAGATAGTCTGGTGATTGTTTATGGTGACTCCGTATGACGCAGCAGTGTTTTTGAAGAAAATATACCAGATTCATTCATTCATTCACTGCAGTAAAAGGTCGGCATCTTCAAAAGCTCGCTCTTCACAGATGAATGGGGTATGGGGCATCGATAGCCTTGTGATTGTTGCTGCGATGCGAGCACACACAAGCAATCATTGCAGACACATTTGATAAGAAATTTGGTGTCTTTGGTTGGAGTATATGCAAATGAGTGGTGCAAACAAAACAGCAGCAGCACAACTTTTTGGGAGGGGATTTTGGGATTTTGACGCACTTAGGTACATGTAACTAGCGGCAGAGCCAGAACTCGGGAAGTGAGGGGGTCTGGAAACATCGTTTTTCACATCTCTTTAATTCAAAGATTGCAGGATCCCCCTGTTTAACCTCACTGCTGTTTTGACCGTCTACGGTTTTGCAGCCGACAGGCTTCAGAAGAGGTTGACGACGGAGACGCAATTAGAGCGTATCGGTCTAACCCCCGGGGTCTGACCCTGCATCGAAAAGCAAACATCAGGTAGTTCCAGGTATCACTGCGTTGCGTGCCATATTAAGAAGGAGACTTGTGAGGAATTTGGGGTTAGGCCCACTAATACGTGCATTAATGTTTCAAGTTTTGCTGACATTGTTAGGGAGGGGAGACGAGATAGGTAGGCTTGGTCAAAAGGGTCCTTGGGGTAAGAAGCTAGCACTAGGAAGAGCACTACGTTCATAAGAACATGGCCAGTCTGTTTTAAAAATTTTTTGTCTTTGTTTGCTGGGTTACCGTACCTTTAGAAGTTTGTCTAGAAATGATAGCTGGCTTTAGAAAAAGTCGGCGGAAAGTATATTCCAAAAAGTACAAAAATTCATAGAAAATCGATGAAATAACACTTTTGACAACCGGCTTTAGAGAAATTGCCTTCTTTCAAAACCCGCTGTTGGAAATGTGATGAGGCGAAAACGATACACGGGAAGGAGTGCACATCCCGTCAGCTAAATATACTAAGTCCTACCTAGACTGATGAAAATCAACTGGGACTGAGGTAGTCTAAGTCCCACCCGGGATCTGTTTCTAGCAACAAACCAACGTAACGCCATTCAAGGATTCGTTGATTGCCTACCTAAAAATAGACCTACTACAGAACTATAAGAACTGTTCCTTGTTTTCCACTCTATTTGCCCAAACTTAGCCCTTTGCTCGAAGACCGATAAGAGGAATATGACTGCTTGGCAGTGCCTGATGACTATGGCCTAATAGTAGGGTGACTGCAGCAAAAACAGGGGAATTTCTTGTAGAAAGTCAAACCTGCAAATTTTTGCTAAATTTTGTCATTGATGAACTTGAATGCATGAGTGTTTAATGTCAATTTTTACACAAAGAACGGGAAGTAGATAGCAGAGCTGCAAAATTCCAAAGATATAAGACTGACATTGATGAGCACTTCCTAATTAACACATCTGTACAAGGTCTAGCATCTGGACTTGACCACATCAAAACGTCCCTGTAAAATGTCCATGCAATAAATATTCACATTTAGTTTCTCCATATTTGGTTACATACTGGAGAAAGCGACTTTTTCAGACGTACAATAATATGATAAATTGCAGTTGCTTGAACTGCAGTCTTATATTTTGTGAGAAGAGGTATTATCGACCTTATTTGAAGCAGCCCACTTTTCATTTTTGACATTTTTAGAGAACTGTTTTTCGTCAAATTAAAAGTGAATTATGCAAGATATTCAAAATGACCTAGAAATAGGCCATTCCTATGTCGCGAATCTTGGCCGATTAAAAGCAATGGACACATGATTAGACTCATTTCATAAGTTTCAGTATCGCTCTTTGGTTCGATGGCTATCGCTTATACTTATACAATAGCTTTTGCAAGCCCTACATGACACACAAACGTTCTCCCTTCTTATTAAAAACTCCATGTTTGCAACCTTTACCACTTGCAGCTTATATGAGAGAAGATATAAGAAACCAGATCTTCAATATTGAACGAATGAAAGGATATCACGTTGTAACTCTAAGACAAGAAAAACGTAGGCAAAAGAATTTTAGCCTTAGTCCCCATTTTTGCTTTTCACACTCTGATCCAATGCTTTGAACGCACTTTTTCTAGAAATTAGAATTTCCTTCTCTGATCTCCTTGAAGGGCCAGTGAGTCAATGATCTTTTGAAACTCTAGCGAGGTCAACAGCTTTCGCTTCATCTGTTTTTGTTTTTCACTCTTCAAAAAGAAGTTGCGAAATGTACTTTCGAAACAACAGGAATCTCCGAATCCCCTTCCCTTTAATAATCTCCTTTGCCTTTCTTTTGAAACCAAGAAAGGAGAAGATTTAGTTAACAATCTTAATCGATCTTTTCAAATGCTTTGAAACTTTGATTATCTGCCAGCTTAGAAAGTGTGAAAAGTTGCGAAATGTTAGAAATATTCAGATCCTGGCATGAATGCTTTTACACCTGCATGAAATAGCTCCCAAGGAAAAATAACAATACTGTAATAGAACAGGTTTAACATTTTGCAATCCCAAAGAATTTTCACAATCAACAAAGACAACCTACAAAATGCTTTGATAGCGAGCTAACGGGCGTGCCATTGCTTGCTCGTTTTCTCGAGAACTTGATGACATTTCAAAGCTTTTTGACTGAATTATTTTTGGTACTATTGGAACTTTTTCGTCGTTTTGGACATTTATTTAAGTCCAAATACACGCTTTGTGTATACTGAAAAAGAATGGCTTAAACTTGAACTCATATTGATAACGCTAGATTACATGAGTTGAGTTAGCACAACAAAGTTGGCTCCTTCACAACAAAGTATATGAAAATAATTATAGCAAAATACCAAATTTTCCCAATAGGCTAGCCTGTTAACCAGACCCTATTTCCTTTCAAATTGGGTCTGGTTAAAAGGCTACCAATAGGCCCAATAGCCTCTGCATGGAAATTTATGGGAGGAGGACAGCTCGATGCACAAGTTTCAGTAGGAAATCTAAGGGAAACAAACGGACATTTCCATCTTCCTAATGGGGAAGAGTCCATTTCTCTAAATTTCCCCCGAGAGAAAACAGAGTAAAATTCCATGATTTTTTGCATTCATATGATTATCCATATTGTGATTCTTCTATTAATAATTCTTACTAATTCTTCATACTTAACATCTATCAATTCTTTATTAGTTTTATCAAATACACGCTATTTTTTATAAGAAACTGGTTTATAAGAAACTAGTACTAAGATGTCCAAAATTTTAAGAAAGATGTTTTAAATGTCAAGAAACATATCTGTTGCAGTGTTAGCGACCACATTGACAATTCATGCATTCAAAAAATAAGAAACCAACTAAGAAACTTTTAGTACTAAAATGGACAAAATTTCATGTTAAATTAAGAAACTTTTAGTACTATGGCCTGATCCAAGTTTCTTATAAAAAAGCGTGCAAGGCAGTCCAGAAGATTATCCTACAGGGCTGCATACATTTCAATTTCGTAGTCAACGCATATGAAGCGTAATTTAGGCCAAAATTAAACTGCAAAATGAAAAGCCATTCGAGTCGATTCTAAATAGGATATGTAAACTAAAAGACAAAATGAAACGACATTCTTAAAAGTCAATTTGATAGTTTGCTTTGCTGTTCACATGAATTGCTTTTAGTTTAATCGTTTCAGTTTGTCTATTCATGTTGTTCTATCAGAATGTCTATTCATTTTGTGCATTCGAATTGGCTTTTAGTTTAACCGTTTCAATTTGTCTATTCATTTTGCTGTGTCAGAATGTCTATTCATTTTGTCCATTCAGTTTGTCTATTCATTTTGCTGTATCAAAACATTTATTCATTTTGTCCATTCAGTTTGGGCATTCAGTTTCATGTAGCAAAACGTCGATTCATTTTGTCCATTCAGTTTGTCTATTCATTTTGCTGTATCAAAATGTCTATTCATTTTGTCCATTCAGTTTGGACATTCAGTTTCATGTATCAAAACGTGTATTCATTTTGTCCATTCAGTTTGCGCATTCAAAGTGTCTTTCAATGTTGTTGATTCAGTTCAAGTTACTAATCGTGCTCAGTCAACCTCTAAGTGATACCAATTTGTGTTCAGTCAACCCCTAAGCGAATGTAGTTATTAAAATGTCATTACCGCAAAAAGCACGCCTGAATGTTTGCTGGAGGATCTCTGCCCTTAGTGGAACACACACACAGTATCCTCTATCACTTGCTACTGTAACTTTCCGTTGATCACCCGGGGGTGGTGTGGCTCTGGGAAACGTACTAAAAGTCTAGGTAAACCAAAAGTTTTTCCATGAAACTGCAATTGTTGTTACGAAATACAGTACTGCAAACTAGGCATCGAAGTTTAATTTAGTCGTGAAATTTTTGCGACTAATAAGGGCCGTGTCCCCTAAAGATTTTAAGAAATTTTTGTTTGACGGAGCTTTTTGAACTCCTGTCATAGCAGGTCTTTGCAGATAGTAATAGGGAGTCGCCGTGCATAGCTTTTGCAGATTTAGAGTGACTAGTTAAGCTGTTGCATGCTACAGATTGCAAAACAAACATTGTGATTAAATTTGACACAAAGAACCCTGACCACGGTCCGTTCTGAGCACATCATATGGAACTATTCTTGCGCCAGATAAAATTCAAACTCCTGGAAGCATTACCTTGTTAGAGGGTGATGAACTGGTCGCTGATGATAAGAAAGTTGCCGAAATCCTAAATGAATACTTCGTCAATATTACTGCTAGCCTAGAAATTTCAGAGGTAGAGGAGAATCTGGTAAAAACAGACGAACTACGTGACCCCGTTGATATTGCCGTAAACATGTACAAGCGTCACCCAAGTATACAACTGATAAAGCAAAGGGTATCAATCTTACAGTACTTAATAGAGCGTTCAAAGTTTCCTTTTCTTCAGCTTAACAATGTCAATATCCGTCCCTTGTTCCAAAAGAATCCTCTAGGTCTCCCTGTCTACCAATAAGAAGCTACTTACAAGAAACTCAACTTTCACATCGCCAAAAATTAAGAAACTCCAGTACTGGGAAAATATTACTTAAGAAATTATTTAGTTTTATAAAAAACCTTAAACATATTTTTATCCCATATCCACTTGCTTCCAGCATCATGAGGGCACAGGTAGTAAACATGAAGGTTGTAGTGAAACCTACAAGAAACTCGCAAGAAGCTCTGAGTACTCAAAATCAGATAATATTAAAATACTTTCAGTGCAGAGCTGGCCCAAATTCTTGGTTTCCTATAAAACAAATACGCGTACTTATAACAAAACAGCGAGGTGAGCCAACTAAACGGATTGCAAGAGGAAAATTCCAGTTTCGTCTCTGTGGATCCAGGAGAAAAGATGTCCTTCGATCATTGAATTCGGCTGAATTTATCCCTGAGTTCGGCTTTGATAAGTATCCCCAAATCCCCACCCCCCTGTCTCGCCATTAGACATCGAATTTGTCTTAAAATGGAAGTTTGCTCTCTGAAGTAGATGTTTATGAGAGTAGCGATTCATTAAGTTGCCACAGAATGTAAGCTATTTTCGGTTATTTCAATAAGGTAAATTGCGGAACGGAAAAATTTGATTCTTGGGCGTGGAGATACAAGGTGTTGCGCTTATCGTGTGTCCAGAAATTGAAACTTGATAGCAATATGGATAGATCATTTAGAATACCACGGCAAGAAGTGATCTGGTTTACACATAATTTTTTCGTAGGAAACTATGGTTAAAAGTCTAGTTTCCAAGCATAATCCAAAAAAATATCATGTGTACACTACGAGTTTCACTATTGTTTTCCAACGTGTTAAATTGCGGCTAAAAGCACATTTCGTTTTCCCATGAATTTTCTAAAATAAACGCCTGATTTCCCAAGTTGGAAATTACGGATAAACGTCTGTTTTTCTTGAAGGAAACGGCAGGGAAATTTACACATGAGTTTTCACAGTTGGAAAACATGGGTAAATTTGGAGTTTCCCATAGATTTATTAGGACGAAAAGTTACATGTTTCATTAGTTTTCGCGGTTGGAAAACATAGGTAAATTTGGAGTTTCGCATAAATCTATTACTGGCGAAATGTTACATGTTGACTTGTTTTCCAAACTAGGGTATCAAGTGAAATTCAAGCATTTTATGATTCTCCCCTTTCTTCGCCTTCTTGGTAGAGAAACTGTAACAAAAGATGTTGCAGTTGAGAAAGCTAGCATGATAACTTCTCTATATCTATGTTTCATTTTACATAATTGATAATTAGTGCTGTTAGAACACAGTCTTGGAGCTTGGAGCCCAATTCACTTTTGAATGTATGTACCAACAGACCCGTCGAATGTCTACCTTAACTACAAACGTCATTGATGTTGACAGGAGACATCACAAAACAGACATTATCTTCCTTTGACCTTTATCATTTCTGCAGACTACTTCAGTTAAATTAAACACTCATTGGCTATAAAATATAGACAAATGTCTGCAATAGTTTTCAACTTTTAAAATACAGTAGGTTGCCGCGTATAAGAAACCATTTTTAAATGTGAGGCCTCATAAAGTTTCTTATTTAAAGGGACATTTTCATGATCAGGGTCAAAGTTTCTTACACATAGGTACCATCAAATCAAACCAAGTCAATGTACGTGATAGCACCGTGCATGCATGCATATTGAACACTACTGGTAGTATTGTACGATGATATTGTACCACTTTTTCGATGCAGTACAGGCTGACTTCGTGAAAACCGGATATTTTGTACTGCAATTAGCCTCTTTTACTTTTTTGTTGTGTGGATCTTTAATTTTGAAAATGCTCATCCTGTTTTGAGGACACTACCTTCCATTAAAGTCATTAATGGGAATAGTTTTTTGGCATTTAGGAATATACTATGGCAAACCTAAAAATAAGAAACATCTTAATTTCAGACGTAGAATTTTTTCTTGTGAAGAAAATGAGACTTCTCTCTTCTGAAGGGGGCTTTCTTATACGCTGGAACCTACTGTACTTCATCTTGCTAACATATTCCCACATAAAGCTCGACAAATGACATTGCATTGTAAGGAACAAGATAGGCATGTAATGATGGAAACATTGCCTTTCATAACTTCCATAATAATAATGATGCTTATAACGAGCTTTTATAACTGAGGTCAAGCATGACTACTGCAAAAGCAAAAATAGGTTTCGATTAGGACAAGGACGGGATAAAAACTTCCTACAATCGAATTGATTGCAGTAACAAAAACTGATCATTCTCGCATGCGCATTTATGTCAGCTTCATCCTTGCCTTCGGGCAGACTCTTCATCCCGCCAGTTTCTGTCTATATAGACATGGACAAAATCACCCTCCATACCCTGGCAAGGCAGAAAGGGATTAAATTCCCATGTAAGCACTAAGTAAAAGTTGCCTTTCAGCGAATAATACGTATTTTTTCTTGCCGTATGCATAACTCAGTAATATACTTTTGTAAGGTTCCACTTTCATTCATTGGATCTATGAGTTTGTTTGTTGCAATGACAGCATAGTTGCATTTGTTATCATAATCCCAAAACTGCCACTCAAGGTTACCAAACACCATATTTATGATAGGTTGGAATAGAAGCACTTTAATCTCACCCATATGAAGGAAGTAAGACAACACAGCTCTTCGGCCTGTGTCTTGTTTCTGTTCGTTATTGTTGACGCTAAACATGATCTGACTATTAGAGAGAATCTAAGCATAAAAACGTGGGTCAAGCGTCAAGCCACTTGCATTTTTGTAGAAATACTTGTATGTGTGTTTAGATTCCCTTTAAGGGTTTCGAGTTCGCTTCTATGAAGGAGCTTGATTGTGCGAGTCCAAAGCCAGTTATCAAAGATTAAAAGAGTATATTTGATGGTTATACAAGTAAATAAAGTAAAATGGAAGCAGTTTGACATGCACTGAATTAAGAATGACGTTTCTAGCATAGCCCATTATCAAGAGAGGACTTGACAATATTCTATCCTTAAAACGTATCATACCAAAGCGTTTTATATTTTACTTTATTTACTTGTTTATCTTTCACAATTTTACTACATGACAAAAGATACGTCCTTAATGGCTACTTTACTACTGAGTGTCCCAGAAAAGGCTAAGCGTTTGAACAGTTTTGCCAAGGAGCCTGGATTTAAAACAATTTTTTTGTTTCGTAGATTTTGCTATCTTCCATCTCCAATTCAAAATCGCCTTCTCGGAGTGATTCATCTACATACCCAAAATTATAACGCACCCTACGACAAATGGTTATCAAACCACGTAGTGAAATTGGGTATTTGGGTGACTTACAAAGATTTCTTGGGGCAGCTCAGATTTCTTCTAAATATATCCTTCCTTGGAAATTCGTTGTGCTTTGAAGTCAAATGCCTTAATGTTTCATTATAATGACTGAGCAACTACAACTGAAACAAAACTTGGGTGAGAAAGTTTCTTTTAGTAGTGTACCCTGCTTGACACCGTTCCTATTGATTGAGCAACAAACTTTTAAAAACTGACGCTTTAAATCGCTGATCTGACTCAAAATTTACTCCCAAATACGAATAGACAGTGGCTCGGATAGTAGCAGCAAAATTCAAAAACCATCTGTTTAGGTTTCTTCAGAAATATTGCATGTTTAAGTGAATTGCTCTATGAGGACACAAATAGTAAGTTCAGAACACATCTACGTCATAAATTTAACGGAAATCTTTTTGAAGGAAAGCTTCTCTGCAGGAACTGTTTAAACGCATAAATTTTTTAGGACATCCGGTAGTTGTCAATTAAAGCTGACTTCAACTACTTAGATGGTCTCCTTCTTCATAGAAGACTCAGCAACGACTCTTCACTTCATCAAAATTTAATTGGACTCGTCCAAGCCTCTTCTTCGTTTCTTCTATCAAGTCTTCAATTAGCTCGTCTAATTACTGCACGTTGCCAGTTGGGGGAACTGACTTTCAGGATGTTACCCTGATCTTTCTCATCAGACATAAATTCTTGGGTTTGACGTTCTGCCATCATTTCCACCCCCTTTCTTCCACAAATTTACTGCGGCACTCGAAGAACTGTAGCAGAAATTGAAAGAAAGATGTTAATATCGACTGTTTAATGGATGAATTGCGAGAGTTTGTATTTGGGATAGAGCCAATGATTTAGAGTGGGAAGTTGTCACATGGCTTCTCCACACTGATACTTCCCTGCGGAAGGTACAGCTGTCATAGTAATACTATACAGGAAGACCCCGTGAATAAGAACATACTTTTCTACAAACCAGAGTCCAGACTGATTGCCTTCTTATGAACAGTTAATTTTCATTTTATTTCAATAATTTTTCAAACCCCTCAACAAAAGGTTGTTGTTCAAAGAGCCTTCCATTTGGAATTACGATGAATACAATACAAAAATGAATGCTTAATAAGAAAAGAAACGGCTAAATACGTTTATTAAAATGCACTACGATTTATCTCCTACAACTTCTCGAGCCAAGTCGCTATCAAGAAATATGAAAGTGAGTACAAAAGCATGGAAAAAGTGATCTTAGATATATGTAACTTGCATTTTACCTGTTATGGAATGGAAAAGAAGTCCCATCAACTCAACCTAAGTTTTTTAATAGCTTTTGCTGCACAAAAGTATGAGCAGCTTGAATAAGTTACTTACTTCTTTGTTTTCTTCGACTGGATTGGAGTGCCGACAGCAGCAGCAGTCGAGGCAGTGCTAAGACGAAAAAAAAAGACTACTGGTGAATTTTTCCGCGAACGGGTGAAATTGGGGTGAAATTGCTCAAAAGCCCCAAGTATTAGGGCAATAAAAAGTCTGCTACAAGGATATTAATGCTTATTGTTATCAATGCATTTATATGGTTACAAGAACAAGAGATTTCGTTAGAGATCCAAGGGTTGACTTTCTTATGAAGGGTTCGTCGCGCACTGCAACAAAAATGGTTATGGATGAATTCCCTTAGTCAAAGATGCCCTTCCAGCATTGTTATTTTCACTTATTTTTTGCATGCATAATATTAGTTGGAAAGTACTTGAGCATAGGCGTAGGAGGCTTGGGGCGTCAGCCCCCCCCCCCCCAGGGAACGGTGGTAGACATGAAGATTGTTACGAAGCCTAGAAGAAACTCGTAAGAAACTGTGAATCAACGGAGTTGAAATGACTTTGCTTGAGAGACTGAGTCTGTCAAATATAATCTATTGTATTCGATGTTCTCAATAAAGGAAACAAAAGCAAACTAAGTGGAGCATGTCATTCTTTCGTGCTATGTTTAGATGTCCATCAAACGTCTAGAAAGGAATCTTACCTCTTTGCTTGCAAGTTTTCATTCGAAGGCGTCTTTGGAATAATTTTTTTAGACCTAGAAACACTTCGATTTTGGAAAGCAGGTTTGTAAATTTTTCCAATCCTTAGCGGAATTTTCGATTTTTTCGAACTTTTCTGCTATCAAATTTTATGGAATGACAATTATAAAAGCTCAGTAAAGCTCGAAAACTTCCAGTAGTGGGAAGATCTAACTTAAGACGACTTAAAAACGAGTATTTGATCAGAGTTAACTCTGATTTGATACTTTGGTTTCCATTGAAGATGGCCTGGAGTGGAGTAAATACTAGATCAAGCGGCTTGAAATTCACGTTGCTTTTTCTGTCAACAGTTTGCAGCTGTGTTCCTTGCATCGTTCCTTGAGACTAATTTGAAAAAACACAACGAAACCATCTTTTGAGACTGCTTTCTCAGGTCCAAATAATCGGACGAAAATTCCCGATCTATCTTGCTCTCTTTTGAACAAGGAAGTTGCACTTCTCTCCTTACCAGATATTTAAAGGTGTTGTTGTACTCTTCTTTGAAAGTTCGCAAGTCACCAGACGGTTCAGACGGTAAAATATTTCATTGAACCGAGATAGGTGGTCGCAAAAACATGAGTTAGTCCAACATTAACAACAACAACAACAACAGCAACAAAATGTCTCGTCCTCATTCATTCATCAGATCCTCCCATTTCTGATGATTTACTGTATTGATTTCATTTATTTTCGTTCAAAAGCTTAGTATTTTACCTTATCTTCCAGAGATTGACGCTCTTCTTGGATTTATTTACGGTTTATTGACCTTTTCTGGGGTTGACTGGATTTGTTGTTTTTCTGATGTTTATCGGTATGTGGATTTGTCGATTTTCGAATAGATTTAATTGCTGATCTTTGCAGATTCTTGACAAGGTGTAAGAGTATATTTTGGGGCGATACACCATAGTCACTTTCCTTCAATAGTGGTCAAAATATAAAGCTTGAGGACAGCTTGAAGATGTTTGAACCTTTTGCAATGCTCGTTTTTTTATAAGAAACTGGCTTGTAAGAAACTACTACTAAGATGGCCAAAATTTTAAGAAACTCTAGTACTATACTGGGAAGTACTAAAAAACTTTTCAAACTTAAAAGCATGAATTTTATAGCAAATAGATCGTTGAACCTTTATTATTGGGCAATATTATCTACCCATTTGTGTTTTCAACATGATAGAACACTGTTATTCAATATGATGTTTTAAATATCAAGAAACATATCTGCAGCAGTGTTAGCGACCACATTGACAATTCATGCATTCAAAAAATAAGAAACCGATTAAGAAACTTTTAGTACTAAAATGGACAAAATTTCATGTTAAATTAAGAAACTTTTAGTATCATGGCCTGATCCAAGTTTCTCATATAAAGAAAAAAGATGCAGTTGCAACGGAGAAGGAAGGGACAAAGCAATTTGTACTAAGATTGATCTTCTATCCACTAATTTCTTTGCAATTTGACACAAGATTGTGCGTATTTTGGCAATAAAGATGTGCAAAGGACATGAATTTTTTGCGATGACATCATCATTCGTTTTCCAATTTTCTTCGCAAAACAGATGCAATTTAACCACACAAATTCCGTAAAAAACTGGACTGATGTTTTTTTCCGCTTGCTTGTTTCTCGAAATCAATGATTGAAGATTTTCAGAACAGAACTGAACCATCCCCGGCCTGATCTGAAAATGCAACATTGTGAGGTCATGAGAAGGTCGCGTGACACATCAATGAACTGAAAATAGATTTAATTCTGATGAAGACACATGCGAAATTGCAGGGCTCTAATTGTCCAGAACAGAACAGAAACAGCATCTGCATCTGCATCTGCATCTGCATCTGCAGGGGAACTGCATCAGCGCAGCGCCCCTAGTCTATGCACGCTTGACTGGGATTATGAAAAGATAGATGACCGTTTTCACACTTACGTCAGCAACCAAATGCAATATTTGGAAAGTCCACTTGATAATTTCATTAAAAATTATCAGTTTATATCGTAACGAGACATCATAAGCAGGGGCATAAGCATAGACAGAAACAAACAAAGAAACTTGAATATGTACATGAAAGGCAGGACTGCCCAAATGTTCCCATATGGCCACATCCAGAGTGCGCAGGCGCAGTGAGATGCTTATACTATGGCGCCAATTTAGGCAAATTGGCCCTGAAAGGAGTGCTCATCCAAATGGCGGTTACTGATTCTCTGGAGACACCCGTCAATTTCTGTCATGGTCACGCTGCTTACTAAAACCTCGCAGAAAAAACTAAGGAGATTCATAAATGTTACACGATCTCTATCAAGCAAGCAATGCAAGAAGAAGAAAAAATTTCAACTAACCATTTCTTGAACCTTGAAAGAACATTCGCAGGTGATGAGCTTCCGCTTTGATTTGGGCTTTGAAACAGAGATAAGAAAAATGTCACGTCAAAGGCAGAAACATTTAATGAATTACCCAACCACAAAAAGTTTCTGTGCTATATCGGAGGGAATTGTAGGCGACCACTTGTTTAGTTCAAATGTCTAAGCACTAAACTAAAGCACAAACTTATGGAAGAATGCTGGTCGAGCAGCTACACCCTCACTGGATTTTATTCATTTGTGCATTTGGGACTCGGTATGGAGTAAGTCCGTCCTCTTAGTGCAGCCATCTTCATATAAATGAAAAACTGCAGCGCATAAGTAAAAACTTGCGTTGAGACTTATGCAGGACTGGATAACAACATAACGAGGTAAATCACTCCTATCCCCAGGATCGACAAAGAGTAAAGTTGAAGTATGAAATTACACAAACCTGTCTGAATCACGTCTGTTGTTGCTGGGTCACTTGGTTTGTAGATCTCGAGCTTTGTGGAATTCAGCGAGACAGCTACGATTCAAATCATGCAGCAGCGCGATCGCAAAAACTGAAAGTAAACAAGATCAAAGATGAGTTGAAACGACTGACTGTTTTGCGCGCTCAAAACCTTTATCGTGCATTTGGGAATTGGGTGCAAAGCTCGAAGTTGATACGTCATCGCCTTCCCTTTGAAGTTCAATAGTGGCTGTCTCTGCGGTAAATGAGTCTTTTCTTGTGCATTATTAGAATGGGATTTGAGAGACACCAAAGAAGCTGTGAACTGTAATTGTGGGAAGAGTCTCGAATGATTCCAGAGCACAATCAGAGTAATGTCTCACACAAAAATGGCTAACGATTCAGCAAGCAAATAAAACTTGTAACAAATATAAGTTTCGTAAATCGGTGGCCTGGGATTGGTGGTAACTCCTTTATTAGGCGTATTTTACTGAATTTGGCCCTGGCTGGGACTGGATGAGGGACCCTGGGTACCTACCTTCATGGACGTATGGATGTGATGATCAGCCTGAAATTTCTCCACAAAATTAAGAAACTCCAAGAAGCGATCACAGTTCAATTTTGAACTAAGAAACTTTGTCAGTTTTGGCTATGATTTCCAAATTGTCTTGGACAAATAGCGAATTACCAACTCAAATAGCACCTATACCTATATTGCTATACTTATGAGTATGAGATTGTTCTCCCTGCAAAGAAAAACCGTATGTTAGTGCCCCTCTACGAATTATGCTAAACTTTGAATTTCGATTTGATGAACATTAATAGATTCTTCACTCTTCTTGAAATCCCTTGATTTACAAGACCCATCCAAAACATCCCAGTTTTTTGGCTAAAAAGGTGAACATTTGAAGTTTTTTTCCGAGCTCGCAACTCGCACTTTAAATGTACGAACTCGCACTTTGCACTTTCTCGCAACTCGCAGTTCGCAGAAAGAACCAACTCGCAACTCGCAACTCGCACTTTACCATCTATGCGTGGAAATCCTAAATTTCAGTTTTGATTTTGGAAATCCGTTGGAAACTATTAGTTTCTACAATGACGAACACTATTGGAAATCAGAGTTGTTAATTTCAATAACTGGAAATTTATGGTAAATCAGAGGTGTACATTTACTATATCGAGAACTGCAGCGAAAATTAGAGTGTTAATCTCCAATCGGGAAATTAGTTGGAAACGGTTAAGTTTCCCAATTTAAACACTGGAGAAATTTCTACGTTCGTACATTCAAAATTCGTAATTGTACTGAATTTTGCCCTGGCTGGGACTGGGCGAGGGACACTGGGCACCTACCTTCATGGATGTGATAAGCCTGAAATAGATGCCTTGAAATTGATCAAAAACTTCCCCTTTTTATGATTTATGGCAATGCATCAAATGAAGCGATATGATAATGTAATCGCAACTTTGGAAAACCAAAATGTCAAATGATTCGATTTGTAAAAAATGTGATTGCGTGGAAATCCTAATTTCAATTTTGATGTTGGAAATTCGTTGGAAACTAGTAGTTTCTACAAGGACGAACACTATTGGGAAATCAGAGGTGTTAATTTCAATAATTGGAAATGTATGGTAAATCAGAGGTGTAAATTTACCATTTCGAAAACTGCAGCGAAATTTAGAGTGTTAATTTCCAATCGGGAAACTAGTTGGAAACTGTGAAGTTTCCCAACTTAAACACTATGGAGAAATTTGAACATTTCTTGCAGTGTACCCTCACATGAGAAAACTCAAACCGATCTGAGTTTCAGATCGGTTTGAGTATTGGCCTTGTTTGCTAATTTGCTTCCCCCTCACATGAACAGTTTCAGACCGGTTTGAGAATATCAAACAATGCGTGCTTTCCTTCCGCTTATTGAACAATTGTGATTGTTTTGTGGAAGATATTGGCATTGATTCATAGCATTTAGATCCAGCTGGGTGACTTTGAATGAAATCTTCATTGTTTTGATTACCAAAGGAACGCCTGGAATGTCAATAACACGTGCTTTGAAAAGTCATTTCGCCCCGAAATGAAAAATTTTTCTGCTCACATGAAAATTTCAGGTCGACCTGAAAACTCAGACCGACCTGAGAAAGCGAAATGAGTTTCAGGTCGACCGGAGTTTCATTTCGCCTGTGTCATGTGAGCGCGCTAAGGGCTTTGACCGTAGAGCAAAATGAGTTTCAAACCGATCTGAAACTCAGACCGGTCTGAGTTTGCTCATGTGAGGGCACTCTTACTTAGATATACAGTATGTGCTGATTTTGGTTAAAATATGAAATTTCTGGAAAATAGCATTACGACATTCTTCACAAAAAAGGGTTGTTCTATTTAAGACCGTATGTGAGAGGCGCATCCACTCTTCTATGTGTAACAGGAGAAATCATACCCAGTGAATACCGGCAGCCAATGTAGTTAAGAGCATCTACGCAAAATATCTATCCTGCTCTAGATTTAAAACTGAATAAGCAATCCTGGTCTTGCAAAAATTCAGCTTGTCTCCACCCAGTCGAAACAGGTCTCCTTCTCTTGCAACAAGGGAGGTGGTCCGCATTGTATAGCCTTTCTTTGATGGGAAAGGCTCATATCCGGCTGTCCCATCTCACTCTTTCATGTGGCATTTTACTCTGAGTGAACCATTTGTATTGCATAAGCAAGTTCAGTAACTTGAGTCGGTCTCTATCCACGACAAGGCAGAGATCCTCCAGCAAACATTCAGGCGTGCTTTTTGCGGTAATGACATTTTAATAACTACATTCGCTTAGGGGTTGACTGAACACAAATTGGTATCACTTAGAGGTTGACTGAGCACGATTAGTAACTTGAACTGAATCAACAACATTGAAAGACACTTTGAATGCGCAAACTGAATGGACAAAATGAATACACGTTTTGATACATGAAACTGAATGTCCAAACTGAATGGACAAAATGAATAGACATTTTGATACAGCAAAATGAATAGACAAACTGAATGGACAAAATGAATAGACATTCTGACACAGCAAAATGAATAGACAAATTGAAACGGTTAAACTAAAAGCCAATTCGAATGCACAAAATGAATAGACATTCTGATAGAACAACATGAATAGACAAACTGAAACGATTAAACTAAAAGCAATTCATGTGAACAGCAAAGCAAACTATCAAATTGACTTTTAAGAATGTCGTTTCATTTTGTCTTTTAGTTTACATATCCTATTTAGAATCGACTCGAATGGCTTTTCATTTTGCAGTTTAATTTTGGCCTAAATTACGCTTCATAAACGCAAGCATCAAAAGAAATGCTTTGATAGTCAACGAAAAACAGAGCGTGAATACATTCGCTTTGCTTTCCCACGGATTTAATTAGAATATGAATTTTTTGTTGAATGTTCTTGGGATTAGGAAAGTCACGTTTGTTCATCGCTAAGAATCTCACCACAGGTTCTTTTGTTATATATAAAGAATCTAAAAAATAGAAATGAAAAAGAAAATAGAAAGATCCTCATGAAATGAAATATATATGACAGTCGTCTTTGCTTCCGTGCATCCACTTTTACTTTTGCATAACAAAGCCTACAAAGATTCATTCTTCCATAAATTCCTCCATTACTCCTATCATTCTATAACACATCTATTAATTTCAGTTTCTCATTTATCATTTATTTAGCTGCAAAATTTATGATTTCCATATTCTTCAATCTCTTGAGAATGTTCTTCGCACAAAACAACATCCTTTGTCCAAGAGAATTGTTCCACCGGGTCGGGTTGGTAAAATGGTAAAATCAAAACACAATTTCGTCCCTAGGGCCTTTTGTCCCCAGATGACAAAAGGTCCAGGGGATGGATAAAAACAATCCCAGTTTGAAACACCACTGCTCAGTGGTGGCGCCAGCTCTGAAAAATCCGAAGGAAGTTGGGGGGATTTTGACGTAATTTTTCATTCTCAAGGTAAACCTTAACTAATTTTACTTCATTCTTCTTTGACAATTTTGCCAACTTTTGGGACTTGGGGGGACAAGTCCCCCAGTCCTCCCCCCGTGGCGCCGCCACTGCCACTGCTCCCTAGACATCAAAACAATCAGATGGAGAAAGATGTTCAAATCCATTCTAAACATTGCTTGACTGACATAGGGACTCCGTTTTGAAATTACTACAGATTTTCTCAAGAAATTTTCAAAGCAGGCCTAACGTCACGATTAATTTTTCCTAATATTTCTGTCTATGATGACGTTCTAACACATGTTATGCTTGTGGGAGCATGAAATTGCACTCAGTAGATACAAGTCAAAAAGCATACCAGTTTTGAATATCACTCGGAAATTACAGAGTGGAATCAGAAGAGAGATATTTTCTTCAATGGAAAGAAAACGAAGTAATTTGACAAGAATATGCATGTTGATGAGGCACTAAAGCATGCATTAAAGGAGGTTAGGCAACTTTGTAAAAGGAAATGTGAAAAGAAATCTAGTGAACCTATAAATTGCAAAAATTGACTTGAAACATGTCGATAGCATATGCAAAATGTTCCCAATCAAGGGCAAATTATCTTCATCTGCAGAACATTTCGAATTTTGTAATACATTACATGAATTCTTATCACTCACAGAAATAAGGACATTATTTTCCTTAGTTCAAATGAGAAACTATTTATTTCAACATCAGTGAAAAATTTTGTTTTGTCTTTCTTAAACATGTGTCACTCATGCGTTACGAAGATTTAAAATTGTATCATGTCAAAAGCTTGAGGCAAAATTTCAACTAATTTGTAATTTTGGAAAACATGCAATGCGAAGAAAATTACTAGATGATGTTTCGGTTACAGGCGAGGCCTTCTAGAAAACGGTGCCTGCAGAATTAGTCAGCTGTTTTCAAGTAATACATGCAAACATCAAATCCTTTTCATTAAAACTGAACAACTTGATTTCAATTGCCGCCGAAAAAAGACTTGGGAATAACATGGGTGTGAATTATGCTTAATATCATATCTTCTTCAGTGACTAAGAATTGACCTAAAAACGCACAGAATTTAATGATGTACAGTATTGAAAAGTGAAATCACTCATGCATGACAAAGCACCAAAGCATACAAACTTGCAGTTTTGTGCATAATTTTGCATTGGAATTTGAAATTCTTCTCAGAGAAAACATGCAAATTGTAGATATTTGCTAGAGAAGCATTAGACTCCTTGCAGCGCTTCTTTTTGAAAAGTGCAAAAGGGCGGGCCTTTTACTCTCTATGTGGTAAATGGTGTGGCAGGGAGACAATGCTATTGAAATAACATACGTGCGAAATAACCATACAGTTAAAATATACGTTTGTAATATGTCGTTGATGAATATTACATGGCAAACACATAAGACATTCATTAGAGTTCACAATGGCTTTTTTTACAAAGTCGTTGATTATTGTTTGATAGGAATACACAGAAATTAGATTTTTGATTTCGTGGAAAGGGATGGGCGAAAACATCTCTGCTCTGAAATTTCATCAAAAACACATCTCTGCTCTGAAATAAAAAACACATTTTCCAGCATGAAAGGCGATATCGTGGAAAACTTTTTGTTAGCCTTGAAGCCTGTCCACTGGTTATCGTATTGTGTTTGTGTGTTATGTTTGTTAGCTCCTAGCTCAGTCACCCTCTGTAGGGGAGGCCTCTGTCAAGTCCACAATTTTAAATTCAGCCTTTGCTAATTCATATTTTGGTTTATTTTACATTTGAGCATAGATGCTGCTATGCATCTTATTGATGCAGATGTAGATGCTAAGTCATTGTGCAAATTTTTTTAGAGAATGATTTTTACTTCAGAACAAACTCTTCATGGTGGCAATGACGAGAGAGATTTCGATCTCAAATTGGTTCAACGTGCAGTTTTCCTATGAAATCGATACTCTGAAAAACATACAAACGTTTAAACAATCTGACTTTGATATCTCCTGCTAACTTTTCAGAAGTTTCCTGCAAGCAAACTTTGGAAGTTTCTTGAAGTGTTGACGTGACTGAAAATATTGATGTTTTGGAGGCGTGGAAGTCACGATAAAATGCCAATACAAGTTTGACAGGACAGGTATAAGGAATATCTTGAGAACTCAATAATGAACCTTTGAGGCGTAGAAGTCACGATAAAATACCAATACAACTTTGACAGGAATGAAATGTCTTCAGATTTCAATAATGAGTAAGCAGTCAGACAACCATGATCCAGGCATGATATCCATTGCGTGTGATTGTTTCTTTGCTGCTAACAAGAGATGTGATGACATGAGGGAAGAATGTGTGCTCACGCAGAATGGTCACAGAATTGCATGGCAAATGTTGTTCTTCGAAATACAGTTTTGCAACTATGACCAAAACGATCATCTTGTTTTGAAAGAAACTTGGCTTTTTGAACTTTGTACATTGACTATAGAGCAGTCAGGGCCAGTAATCCCTAAGATTTGTTACACTCCAATGGTTTCTTGTTATAGCTTTTTGAGCCCTAAGAATAGCAAGGAAGAGCCAGAAACAAAAAGTATAAGCATGTCGGTTGTACCGGTGAACTATTTGGTAACGACAAATTTTTTTAAGTTTTCTATTTCTTAATATCTTTATTTTCTGGCAGAATTTCTAAACTTTCTGGAAGCGGTGTCTGTGAGAGGTTACCACAGTTTCTTTCACGAGGTTTGTTGCATTGAAACTTGAGTGTATGATATGATTATTGATTTTGATGCACTTTACAAAGAAAGAAAGATGGCAAGGTTGTTACTAAGTGAATGAATGTTTTCTATCATTATGAAAAAGAAACATAGTCTAACAAAGTCTGTTATGAAACAATGTTATTTTGCAGCGAAGCAATGCACTCCATCACAAGCAAATTTTGAACGTCTTTCCAAAGCAGAGCTTGATCACTTCGACATTACTTTGCTGTAGACATTAACTTGACTTTGCAACGATTCTACTTTTGTTCTCAGCGGAGAGGACGTTCGCCCCCCCCCCAAGACGTTTTGCCCCTTCTTTGTACGGTCCTCTGCCAAATCATCATTGAATTGGCAGATTTGGCATTTGGCATGTTTGTCATGTTAGCATGCTGCACCTAATGAAATATGAAGAAAGTGATGCGCAAACTACACAGATGGTTTAGATCGAGGGGCATTTCACTCCCAAAAATCTCGTACACCATTGGCAAAAATCCTTTTGTTTCAAGAAAAATCCATCATAAATCCGTATAAATCCTTTTGTTCTGAAAAAATCTCGTACGCTGTTCCCAATGAGTGAAGTGCCCCTCGGTTTGGACGAGGGGCAAATCACTTCTCAAAATAGCGTACGTGATTTTTGTGATTTTGAAATCACATGATTTTTTTCTGTGATTTTTGTCATTTTAGTGATTTCTAGTGATTTTTTCGTGTGATTTTTCAGTAATTTTTCAGTGATTTGTGATTTTTGGTGCTCTCTGTATGTGATTTTTCTTGTGATTTTGTGATTTTTTATGTGATTTTTTTGTGATTTCAAGGGAGGTGTACGAAAAAAAAATCAGTGAATTGCCCCTCGGGTTTGGATGCAGCAAAAGACATTTGATAATTGTCATTTACGTAACTTCATTCTGTCAGCTATGGTCAACCTATGATGTTGTTATGGCGACACTGGTACAAAACAAATTAATCCAATCCTGATTTACCGATTTACCAATCAAAGTGATACCTTTTTGTGACAAGTTTCTTTTGGTCGAGTCGCTTGGAGATGTAGCTTTTGAAACCTTCAATTTTCAGCAGTAGAAGTTTGAAATCAGGGTTGCTAGCCATAAAATCGATAAAACCTGTTTTTTTTCGAGTAAACAATCAACAAACGGTTGCTAGTTAGCGAACTGCAGAGGCGTCATCAATTTCACTGAAATTTCCTCCTCACAGGGGCCTAAATTTGAGTACAGGTAAAACGTAGCATGAAAAACCAATTATGAATGAGTGAAACAAAAGAATTGCTACATCAAGCCTGTCTTGTTGCCTCGAATTCCCACGAGACACAGGGAGTCTATACTGTGTATTTAAACTCTGATTTATGCTTTCACAAAATGGTGGTTCGAGCTGGTGCAAAATTGCACAAAGATTTGCCACAAGATAGCTGAAAAACATTGTTATGGAGAGTTACATTTATTTGAAGATATCATAGAATAAAGCTGCAACTATATTCTTTTGCTGCCAAGAGTCTGTGGTTATTTCCTGGAGCTCATCCCAAGGAACCGCTGGCGGTCCTAAATGGCGGGTTTGCTCACACTCGGCCTAAAAATCATTTCACTGAACTGGCTGGCGTTTGCGTTGTTTGCGTCAACATTTTATGGAGAAGCCGGTGAGTATTTTGGTCCAAGGTTATTTGCTAGTCAACAATCAAGCTGCAGAATTTCTTTAGGGTACCTGTCTTGTTTTATATTTGGGCAAGTATTTTTAGTTATATTGGATACTCAATCAAAATGGTCCAACGTACAACCTTACCTGCAATGATAAATTGATATTTGCGTGGGTTAAGAAATGGTTCGGTGTAGTGATTATCAAGATTGAACAAGGTTGATGGCCATTTAACAGTTCCGATTTCACATTTCTATCTAAACAGTCTTCAAATCAAATAAACTTTTTCCAAACAAGAAGGTTGCATGGTGTCCATCAGGCCAGCCAAAAAAACAACTCAGTTATATACATTGAAAACCACAATTTTTTATATCTTCTAAAACAGTGAAATAACATTATGCGTTGAGAAAAACTATGCCAGACTGTGCCCTCCGTCCCCAATGTTCTAATAAAGCAAAAGCAAAATGTAGCGTGTTTGGGTTGTTGAAGGTCTTTATTAAGTTTGTACAGTAAGAAGAAGCTTATGATTTATTGAGAAATAATGCAGGTTTTGGTTCATAATATTCCTTGGGGATACGTTTGAGCTCGGCTGTGGACCCCTGCGAAACATCAACCATGATTCATTGCCCAACCATGTTATGCCATGGTCCGACGATGGTCAACCATGAAATTCTGCTAGTCCTGACCATGGCCAAGGGCCATGGTTGGGCAATGAAAACTAATTAATCTCAACTCCATTTAAAATTTGTTTTTTTGTTACCAATACCACAGAAGTAATGGAATGGAGAAACATTTACATCTCCTTAAGTTACGGTAACAAGTACAGTTTTTGGTGGTGTTTTCAGTAAGTTTGTATAACCATGGTACAACCATGTTTTCACATGGTAATTCTGCTTCATGAGAAAGACTGAAGTCTTTCAAGCGAAAGGAGACCTTTGTGCAGGAGACTCAACAGATTTACTATTTCCTCATCAATGCACAAAGGGTTAAGCTAGTTTCAGTATTTTTATGCATGTTTAGCAGGATTTTCTGCAAACCATGGTCCAGCCATGGTTTGACCATGGATAAAATTGACCCCTTGATTACCGTGATACGCCAATAAAAAGATGTTTCTTTGTGTGTTGACTACAGAATTGGGATATGTCTGTTGATATGGTCACTGAACATACAATTTTCCTATCATTGATTTACCGTTTAGGAAAACATGTCCCTACCATTGCTTAACCATGGTCAGTTTACCATGGATCATTAGCAACTTCAAATTCAAAATAATCTCTTAACAACAAGTCTGAGCTTGAAGTTAAAATATTTCGTTTCGATTTTCACTATCCTTGATGCTGTTGATGATATTGAATAAAGATTCGGAACATCGAATCTACAAACATGGTTCAACCATTGCTCAACCATGGTCAGTTTATCGATCATTTGCAAACTTCAAATTCAAAATAATCTCTTTACAGCTTGTCTGAGTTTGAAGTTAAAATATTTCGTTTCGATTTTCACTATCGTTGGTGGCATTGACTAAAGATTCGGAACATTGAATCTATAAACATGGTTCAACCATTGCTCAACCATGATCAGTCTACCATCGATCATTTGCAAACTTGAAATTCATAATAACCTCTTTGCAAATTGTCTGAGTTTGAAGTTAAAATATTTCGTTTCGATTTTCACTATCGTTGTATCGTTGATGGCAATGAATAAAGATTCGGAACATCCAATCTACAAACATGGTTCAACCATTACTCAACCTTGGTCAGTTTAACATCGATCATTTGCAACTTCAGATTCAACATTCTCTTCGCAATTAAATTTTAAAAGAGGGAGTAAATAATTTTATAAAAACTAGGTTCTAATCTTAATAAGCTTTGTTTATATATATTCTACTTATTTATTATCAAAAGCGACTCATTGGACCCTAAAAGAAACTTAATTCTAAGATTTTTATTTTTATTTTAACATATTTATTTATTCAAAATTTTATTTTCTTTTCCTATCGCACGGTGAAAAACCATCTTGTATGGATTCGTGTTAGTTATCATATATATATTTATCATATATATCAAATTGCCTGAGTCTGAAGTTGAGATATTTCATTTGAATTATCACTATTGTTGATGGCATTGAATAAGATTCCCTGAACATCAAATCTACAAACATGGTCCAACCATTGCTCAACCATTGTTGGTTTATCATCGATCATTGCAATTTTAAATTGAAAAACTCTCTTTACAACTTGTCTCGAATTTAAATTCAAAGCATTTGTGCTTGCATTTTCACCATCGTTGATGGCATTGAATAAAGATTCTGAACATCGAAACTGCAAACATGGTCCAACTATTGCTCAACCATGGTCAGTTTACCATGGATGATGACATCTGCAACTTCAAATTCAAAATGATCTTTACGACTTTTCTGAGTTTGAAGTTAAAATTTTTTTTTAGCTTTTTCACCACCGTTCTTCCAGTGAATAAAACTGCAACCCCTGCAACACTGAAATATTGCCTATTGTATGGACAATTTCATTGTGTGGCAAAAACGTGCGTTGAGTTGCCAGCAGACGCTGTGGAGGCGAAAGCGCGCCTGTTTGAAAAATATTCAAATCCGTTGAGAATTGCCTGAGTTCGACGCATGTGATGCAAAAGTGAAGAAGAAGGTGAGTGTTATGATTTATTCTTTTTCTCCCAAATCTAAGTTTAGAACTTTGTTTCAATTGTCTGGGATAATCTGGAGGCTGACGGCGGTTTGACCTGTTACCTGTTCACAGGCCAAATCGGCCTATGATGGCCTAAAAAAGAAATACCTGATCCTATCTGCCGTTTTGCTGTAGTATAACGCTGTACCTTAGGGCTGTTTCTTACAGACATGGGCAACTCCCTTTGACTCCTTTATTTGTTAGCTGTAACTTGAAGGCGTGCTGGCAAAATTTTTAGGTTTGAAATCAATAGTGTACCACACATGTCGCCAGGGTGCATTCCATGCACCTAATAGGCCTGAAGATCTTCTAAGATCTTCGGCGTAGACCTGACTTTTTTGTTGGCGTGGCGGCGTCATTAATGTGAAGTTGTCCTCGATCTTTTAGCAGTTTCTTTCGATAAGAAACTATCCTACAACAGTCATTGAATTTGTTTCATTTATAAAGCACCATAAACTTCTTCCGTTGAAATGGGTGGCTGTAGCTGACCCAGTATGGAATCGGGCCCCTTTGCAAGATATTTGGCGGACAGAGTCATTCTAAACAATAGAAATGACCAGATAACAAAAGCAAATGGCGTAAGTCTCTGCTCTGTGCCAAAGGTCTTCCTCCTAATTAGCTGCCAAAACTGAACTTGCATGCCTGGCCTACACTACTAGTATGAGGGGAAATCTCTGATTCAAGCTTTCAGTATTACATCTCCCCCATAATAGGTTAATATCATCCCCTGCCCTACACCACCATAGGAAACTCATCCAAATGGGAGACCCATCTCCTGAACAGGAGAAAAATATATATGGAAACTTTCTATTTTAGGTCTCTTGAATGGGAAACAAATACAACAAATCCAGATTTGACAAAGAAGGAGTCCATGGGTGTTTCTTGTGTCAAATTTGAATGCCTCCTAACCCTAACCCTCGTTTTATGAAAAAACGTGAAGTTACGAATTTATTCAGAATGAATGTTTGTCTGTTATGACATCTTATGCATTGCCTTCAATTGTTTTCTTACGTTTGGTTCCATTTTCTTACATTCATTTGTGTTTCTCGCCCAACCAACACAAAGAGGGGTGCTCTCTCATATCCAATTTCTGAAATATGTATTTTGTCAAAATGATTGTGGCACGGTTTGTCTTTAAAGTGTAGGTGCTTTTTGTCTAGAAATTGGTCTTGGCAGGAAGTTAACAGAAACATTTTTGACAAAGGTCCCTTTTAAAAATTTAGGCAGTGTTGCTCAATGGAAACACAACTGTAAGAAAGGAAACAATGGTTTGGTTTCTGAATTACATTTAAGGTCCATCATTTTTGGCTGTTACATTAATTTCTGCTTAACCTGCTATGCTGTTACCAACTCTACTTGCTTTGACCTTTCAACTTTGATGATGTGTTTTCCTACTCTCTTTAGAATATTGCGCCTTTCCATTGGATTGTGGAACACAACTAAAGCATGGACTAATTGGCAGAAGGAGGCAGAAGGACAATAGGAATGGACATGCAGTAATTATAAGAGCTCTCTTTAGATTAGAGTATATTTTAATCACAACTTCTTGGTTTGCTGATTTCCTAGAGGACTCTTTACACAAATGAATTTTTAACATTGATATTTTCACTGATCTATGTAATCCTGTTTCTGTTGAGATTGCAAAATTATTTGTTCCTTTTTCATGTTCTCATCAAAATGAATCTCATGCTCCCACCAATGGTACTGTGATTAGTATGGTTCGAGTCATTTTAAAATTATAAATGAACATAATACACTTTGTTTTTCCAAATAAAAGCTTGTAGAAATGATGGTTTCCAAGGACACTTGATCAAGATGCATCAAAAGCACAATTACCTGCATTGCCATTTCTTTCAAATGTCTCTTGACAGAAATGGTTCAAAATGACTTTGAATCACAAGAAAGGTCCTAAAAATTGTACATTGTATATAAATATTTTTGATGTTAAATTTTGAAGGACATTATTAGACTTATGGCTGGGCAGTGTGCTCCATTAGACATTCATGGTTGTACCGTGGCTGAACCATGGCCATGTCATGTACAAACCATGGTCAGAACATGGTTGGCCAGTCATGAGTTTAGACCATGATCAGACCATGATTTGGCAGTGATTTCCAATTTTGAAGGACATGGTCAAGCCATGGTTGGGCAGTGTGTTCCATTTGACATTCGTGGTTGTACCATGGTTGAAACATGGCCATTTCATAGACAAACCATGGTCAGAACATGGTTGGTCATTCATGGTTAGACCATGGTCAGAACATGGTTTGTCAGGCATGGTTGGACCATGATCAAACATGGCTTGTCAGGCATGGTTAGACCATGATCAAACATGGTCAGTTAGCAATTGTTAGAGCATGGTCAAAACATGGTCAGTCAGCGATGGTTTGACCATGGTAAGACCATGTTTTGCCTATGATTTCTATTTAACATATCAATTTTGAAGGACATGGTCTGACCATGGTTGGGCAGTGTGTTCCATTTGACATTCGTGGTCGTACCATGGTTGAACCATGGCCATTTCATTTCCCAACCATTGCAAGCCATGGTTGTAAACCATGGTCTGACCATGGGGTCACCATGGAAAACCATGGTTGAGCAATGATAATTTCGCAGGGGGATATCACCTTGAGGATTTGCATAGTATGCAAAATTCTGTTTGTGCTTGCTGGACATTGCGCGGATAAACAAGGAAAATAATCTAAGTGCTCTGTGCACAGAACATGTTCAGTGCAGAATCTGTACTGTCCATCTGGGTGGAAGATCTTCCACATGACATTTTTAGTAGCCATGCCCCAGATACTGTATTATAATTTACGTTAATTTTGATAATGAGGTTATGTCTCTTTAAATTCCAGAATCAGTGACATTTGATTGTGACCTCAACTGCACTTGCTCAAAAGCCAACTGTACTGCTGGTCAGTACTGGGCAAATTGTTCAATAGGATGCGTTGAGTGCCCTGCAGGTTACTAGTGAGTACCTACAGTATCTAGCTTTTATATAATGATTGGCCAAACAATGTTTCACTTCTGGGAATGCATTTGTCAGATCGAAAATTTTCTACTGTAAAGTCTGCTGACAATTGATTTGCTTGACTGCTAGGCTTCTGGTAGTCAATGTGAAGGAAAGGATCAAGCTCTTTTGTCTCAAAGAAACCCATGCTGGCAAATAACTGATCTGCTTGGTTCTTGTGACTGTTGAAGACCACATTTATTGTTTGCAATTTGAAGGAAAATTTTGTAAGAAGAAGAAAAATTTTCTTTGGTCAGTCATTAGAGGAATTTCTTGGGACTGGTGCTCGTGTGCCCACATGCTGTCTCAACCTTTGCCTCAATTTTGATTAATATTTTATATCTGATGCTTTCAGTATCATCTTCAAGATAACATTTCATTGAAGCATGTTGGCAACTCATGGGATGATAACATTACTACAACTTATGTTCCATTCATCATAGAACAGAATTAATTCTGTTATTTAGGATTTAGAAAATTGTTGTTGACAGTTGAAAATAGATTCTGTTGATGTTTGCTGATTACAAATTTCTTCATAGTTGTGCTGGTGGCAGTGATGCAACCGTCCCATGTGCTGGAGGGACAGCAAGTTCAAGTGTTGGACAGAACAGCTCATCGACATGCCAGGTAGATCATTTTTAGATTAAAGTAGGATGTATAAAACTGGAGAACAGTAGAGGCTTTAAAAATATTATCACTGTGTCCTTGCCTAAGTATTTTTTAAAATTCTTGCAAATATTTTCAAATTTCTTAAGAATCTTCATTTAGTGAATTTTGTAATTGCCAAAAGTTCTCCCTAGTTTGAGAATTTGTAAATAGTTCTCATCATGTTAATTTTTGCAAGGCATTTCTTTTATATAATTCATATTCTTCAAATTGGTTCACAGGTGAATCCTAGAATAAGATTGTAAATCTGTTAGACCAAAAGGTATTTTGTTTACAATTTAAGACATGCAAAAGCCCACACTGTGCATTTTTTTTCAAGAATCCTATGATACTAATGGATGAATGACCTATATATACTACAATATATATATTTTTTACTGTAAAATGTTAGTTTAAATAGTTTTGAACTTCTCATTTCAGGCTTGTCAAAATGGCTACTATAGTGGCAGTGGATCAATTTCTTGTTCCCCCTGTCCTGCTGGTCAAAAGTGCTCTTCAAGTGCTGTTCTTGGAAGTTGTACATTTGGTCAATATTCTGAAATAGTAAAAGAAACATGTCTTGAATGTCCTAATGGATTTATTTGCCCAAGTGCTTCTCTAGCTCCTCAAGTAAGATTTTACTTTGATCTAAATTATCTAGATTTTGTATACCGGGTGAGCCAGAAAAAAGTTCCCACTTTTGAAAATTCATAACACCAAGGCTACTTCACGGGTTTGAATCATTCAAATTCTAGTTAAAAGCCGAAAGATCAAAGTATTTTTGTTATTTTTCTTGCTGTCCTGCCAGCACTACAAATATAGGTAAATTCAACTTTACAAAAATTTCATGGTTCATTGATTACTGAAAAGTGGCCCAAAACATCGATCAATGCATAAATGACCTCTCGCACAGAATAATGAAGGAAATGCAACTTCTCATGGGTGAGAGATATCCTCTAGGCATTGATTTCCTTGGCATTGAAAATCCTTCAGATGTGTTTGAAAATCGATGTCTTATAACTCTTGAGGGAGGTGAAACGCTCATGGCCTATTGTTCAATTTGAATAGAATCCTTACGAGTTGATCAATGTTTTAGGCCCTTTTTCTGTGATTTTGCAACCATGAAATTTCTATAAAGTTGAATTTGCCAATATTTCTAGTGCTGGAAGGACAGCAAGAAAAATCACAAAAATACTTTGATCTTTCGGCTTTTAACTAGAATTTGAATGATTCAAATCCGTGAAGTAGTCTTGGTGTTTTGAATTTTCAAAAGTGGGAACTTTTTTCTGGCTCACCCGGTATATTAAGATAACCTCAAAGAAAAGTTCAGCTTGCAGGAAACGAGCTTGACAGAGGCTTGATTAGTATTGCGGGTATGATTAGAGCTTGATCAAGCTTGATAATAATACATCCCACTAAACTTATTCTCAAACATGTTTATTGAGTTTGCCTTCAGTTAAGATTATGCATGCTACAAACAAGTGCAAGCGGTTTGCAGAATTCTTTCTGGAATCAAGCTCTCAATCATACCCAAATCATTCTCAACACAAGTTAGTATCAGGCTTGAGTCATGCTGTAAACATAATCATTATTTTGCTGAGGGAAGGTACTGTATCAGTTGTACCTAATGGGTGCTCGGAAAATCACCAAAGTTGATAAATGAAGCCTGTCAGGAAATTTTCTTTTTGATTTCTTTTGTCAATGACCCAAATACCTTTGAATATCAGATCTTCACTGTGGGGTAATTGTTTAGTTGATATGCATAAAGATGCCAAAACTAAATCATCAATCTACTTTTACCTATTTTATGTATGAATATTTTCCAGCTTTGCCCTGGTGGCTTTATTCCAAATACAACAACACACACTTGCGTATCTTGTCCTGCTGGAACTTTTGCAATCAATGGGTCAACAACGTGTGCCACATGCTCCAATGGTACATACAGTACTGCCGGATCTTCAGCTTGTATTGATTGCCCAAGTGGCCACAGGTAATGAATACTAACCAACGTTCTTTGTAGTTAGAGATTTGCACCCAAGTATCTAAGATGATATCACTCAAAGATGAGATGTGCTTGCAAAATTTCATTTATTTCTATCACATAAAACATTAATACATACGACAAATACAAATAATGTGCCACTCATTGCAGGAAAGGACACAGAGTCAGTGAGTACCCACAATGAGTGACACTTACGATTATCTAAGAAATTAATCACAAAAAAAGAAACATTACAAAAGATATAAAAATAAAACAAAGAGCCTGATCGCTGTGCATTACTGGGGCTGTTTGATAAAAGCAGTCAATCAGCTGCCAGCCTGACATGGAAACCATAGAACTAAAGAGAAAGAATTTGTCCTGCATGCTCTTCAGTTACCAAATAGCAACTTGTGGTTAGATGGCGTGGTTGCCCAGCAAGACCCATGACAATCAATCAAACTATTCGGAATTGCAAGATTGAAAGGAGGAACTTGCGGGCAAAGGCTCTAAAGAAGAAGTGAGGCTCTAAGGCCCTGTTTACATTACTTCATTTTTGTGAGCGCAATGTATCCATGTTACTGTAGGCTTGGTGTTCCATTTAAAATGGTCAAAATTTATTGGACTAGACATTTGTAAACACTCTTTAAAGTGTGGCGATCTGAAAGACATTTTAAAATGCACCATTCTTAATTGAAACAATGAAAGCACTTTCATCCAAAAATGCTACAACAACATCAACCGACTTGGCACTAAAATAAAAAAAACACTTAGGAAGAAGATAAGAAATAAAACCAAATGAAAGTTAAGCACTGGAAACACCTCATCTATTTTGTACCATGCCCTCTTGGTAAAGATAGAGTAATAGAAATGGTGCAAGATCATCCAAGAACAGCGTGATTTGAAAAGGGAGATACTTGAAACGGATCACTGGAGACATTGCCTAAACTTTTAATAAAAGATTGCAGACTTCTGACTTGTGCTTTCGGAAGAATAGAATATCCATTTAAACATAATTCAAATCTGCAGTCTCAATCTCCAAAATTGGTTGAATAAAAATTCTAAGAGACTAGTCAAGTTCACGGTAAAGGTGCAAAAACAGGGATATGTGTCCGAAATTGACATTTATAATTGCAAGTTAGTAGTTTGGTCATCAAGTTCCCACTACAAACGACCTGAATGCAAGGATAATTCTATTATCATGTAGCATCTGATTCTAAGGAGCAATATTCCAGTGAAAAGTGAATAAGTCCACTGAAAATCTCGAAGATTTAAAGGCAGTGCGTCCCCTATAAATGAATGAAAATATGATTGATACAGATCTGTATTGTATATTCCATAAATATGCTCTTTCTTGCTTCATTCAAAGAATGCAAAGTTACAGAGAAGCAATGATGCATGATTTTCTTTCATATTATCATATAACATTAGTATTTACAAAGTAACAACAACAGTTAGACTACCGTTAAGGTCATCGAGTTCCCACTATTAAAGACATTAATAAAAGGATGATATCTAGTTTGACGAATGAAAATATGCAGTATTAAAATTAAGGTGTACCAGGTGCGTCAAAGAAATATCTCTTTGAGTCACCTAGTAAGGTCCGCTGTGATTTGATGGATTTATTTCTAGCCTTATCGCAGTGTTGACTTGATAAAGAGAATGGTTGCTTACAGAATTGTTCTTTTGACATGAATTTCATGGCAATGCAAAGAATTTCCAAAAAGGTGACACGCTGCCTTTAAATACTCATCCTTCTTTTGCAGCTGTGCAGACCATATCAATGCAGTTCCTTGCACCCCCGGAACATTTGTATCGGCTAACAAATTGGCCTGTGAGCAATGCCTCGCTGGCTATTACTGTCCTGTCGCCCAAATGGATGCACCCATAGTTTGCACAAATGGAACATATCAGAATAATACTGGCCAGCAAGCTTGTATCGACTGCCCTGCTGGACAGAAGTGTGCCTCTGTTTCATCAACACCTGTTGATTGTCCAGCTGGAACTTACAGTGGACTTGGAACAGCAGAATGTTTGTCTTGCCCAAGTGGACATATGTGAGTTGATTGAACTTTGTGTTGAACTGGAAAACGTGCTTGTTACGAGAATAACCAAAAGTTGCGTAAGAGTGATTTGTAGTGCTTGGTCCAGACTCTCCCATTACAAGGACATTTTTAAAATATTTACAGTTACATCAACGCTTCCGTGAGATGTTAATACAATGGTGGTTGGGCCTAAGTTGCTAGCTCGAACCTTTGATGCTAAAACTCCTCAAAATTCAAGTTTTCAGTGATACTATCCATGAACAACAACTGCAAGTATCCAGATGATGTAGTGATACATGATTTTTTTTCATATTATCATATAACATTAACATTCACTAAGTAACAACAACAGTTAGACTACCGTTAATGTCATCGAGTTCCCAATATTAATGACACTCATCCTTCTATTGCAGCTGTGCAGACCGTATCAATGCAGTTCCGTGCACCCCCGGAACATTTGTATCGGCTAACAAATTGGCCTGTGAGCAATGCCTCGCTGGCTATTACTGTCCTGTCGCCCAAATGGATGCACCCATAGTTTGCACAAATGGAACATATCAGAATAATACTGGCCAGCAAGCTTGTGTCGACTGCCCTGCTGGACAGAAGTGTCCCTCTGTTTCATCAACACCTGTTAATTGTCCAGCTGGAACTTACAGTGGACTTGGAACAGCAGAATGTTTGTCTTGCCCAAGTGGACATATGTGAGTTGATTGAACTTTGTGTTGAACTGGAAAACGTGCTTGTTACGAGAATAACCAAAAGTTGCGTTAGAGTGATTTGTAGTTCTTGGTCCAGACTCTCCCATTGCAACGACATTTTTGAGATATTTACAGTTACATCAACGCTTCCGTGAGATGTTAATACCACGGTGGATGGGCCTAAGTTGCTAGCTCGAACCTTTCATGCTAAAACTCCTCAAAATTCAAGTTTTCAGTGATACTATCCATGAACAAATACTGCAAGTATCCAGATGAATATTTCCTCAGCCCAAGAATCAACAAAGTTTTCACTGTGAACCAGGAGTTCCTTATTTTATGGGCCAATAAGCTTCCATGAACGTCACTGCAGCAATGAGAATTTCCAACTGTTGAGGGCTGCTGGCTTCGCTTCTGAGACTACGCCGCAGCCTCGTTCAAGAGGGCACAGATAAATCTATTCATTTCCGTCTCAATTTTTTATATGAAAGTCTATAAGTCCCAGTTTCAGCAAAAATGTAAACTGTTGTTTTTGTTGTCATTGTTGCTGTTGACGTTGTTACGATAACTGGAAGTATGTTGTGAGTGTATCAATTTCCTTTACTTCTTTATCATTTTTCTACAGCTGTGTGGATCGTATCAATGCGGTTCCTTGCACCGCTGGAACGTTTGTAGCTGCTGACAAGTTGTCATGTGATCCATGTCTTGCTGGCCATTACTGCCCAGTTGACAAATTGGATGCACCAGTAGTCTGTAGTAACGGTACATACCAGAACGCAACGAATCAAACTTCATGCATTCAATGTCCTGCTGGCAAAAGGTGCCCATCTGTTGCTGATGTGCCAATTGATTGTGAAAGTGGAACATACAGCCCAGTTGCGATAAATGAATGTATGTCTTGTCCAAGTGGTCACAGGTATGAGATGTTCGTATTTTGATTGAAGACATCAGTTAGATAGAGAGAAGCGATTTTCTTGTCATTTCCTATGAGAAAGTGTTGGAGATAGGTTATTGAAATTTTTTAGGGGTCCAACGTCTTTTATTTGGCTATAAAAACCGTCAGAAACCACTCAAAGGTCTTTCTTAGCACCCGAAATTGTACCTTTATTTGTATATATTTGATAAACCTTCAGAGTTTTTATGTTACTTTTCTATTGTTTTGAGTGCCTTTTCTTCACACTTGCAGTTGGAGGTTTTTAGATCTTTTTGTAACAAAGGAAGATTTTTTAGTGCAATAACATCATTTGTTTTTAACTGAGGCTACGTTCACACTGCTCCGTTTTCATTTCTATCCATTTTTGTTGATGAAAACGCTGCCCGTTCACATTGCTCCGTTTTCAAATAGATACGCTATGAAAACGATAGGCGTTCACATTGCTCCAGAAAAACGGTGTTGTTAATCCCCTTTTCAAAACAAAGCCTTTTGTTAATAGCTTTCCACAAGGCGCCAATCGCAACTTTGAATGCCATTGTAATCAAAAGTCTATTAACAAAGGAATGTGAAGCGCTCGGGGGGGGGGTACCTTAGTACTGTTTGTGGTACGGGGACGTGCCATTTTTTAGGGGTACTTTTTTCAAACCTTTAGGGAATTATGGGTATCATTTTCACAATTTTTTGACATTTCACGGAATTATGGGTGGCCTTTTCAGGAGATTTTTCATAATTTCCGGAATTATGGCCCAGATATTTATTCGATTTGTGGAATCATGGCCCTAAAATCCACCAGAATTTACGGAATTATGGGTACCAATTTTTCGGGCAAAATGGCACGTCCCCGTCACATAATAGGTTGAGTTACCCCCCCCCCCCCCCCGAGGTGAAGCGTTTTCAAATGCCTCCGTTTTTGGCGTTCATACTGAAAACGGATCGTTTTCAAAAACGCACCGTTTTCGAATTTATGCGTTTTCATTAGCGTTTTCAAAAAGCCCTGTTTTCACAGCGGAGCAATGTGAACGCAAGGCAAAAACGGAGAAGTTTTACTCCGTTTTCATATGAAAACGTAGCAGTGTGAACGGGGCCTGAAACCTCAATCCAAAGGGATTAGCGACTGGAGACAAAGGACAGTCTCTCAACCAGTAGTCCGAAACAAACAATGCCGGCAAAAGTGCCCCGAAACCAGTAGGGAAAGCTCTCGCGTTGTGCATACTAGAGGTGGTTACTAAAAACATTCATGAGTTTATAACGAAAGCAGAAGGATAAAGATACAGTTCTGACTGGTGGATTTTGTTTATTTTGATTCAGAAACTGTGTTGTGATTGTTTAACTTTAGCCCTGCATACACGAGTATTATAATGCCTTCTGCTCGGCTTCTCAATCAAATAAACAAAATCTGCCAAGCAGAGTTTCAAATTTTTCCCTCTTTTGTCGTAAAAAGCATATAAATTCTCTTAAAGACCACCTATCGCTTGTAGAAGTAGACTGATAACCAGACCCAAGCTATTGCACAAGGTGAGGGTCGACTTTTGCGGCTTTGTTTGTTTTAAAATTACTGCTTGAGGATTTCCTTTGACTGCGATCGCTAATCGCTATTAATTGAGGAACCCATTAGAGCAACTAATGCCATTGTGTTAGAAAATCTGTCTTGGTAAGCTTGTGTACAATTAGTCTCAGTTTTTAGCGTGGTTCATTTGAGGTCATCTTGATTACCATTTAGCATATTGTCAGAATAACTGAATCAAAATATAACTTCATTAAAATTTTTCTCAAATTAGATGTCAGGTGAAAATGTTCACAAATAAAGACAATTTAAGCGTTCTGTATGGTTAATTTTACGTTCCTGCAAATCTCAGTTAACATCTTAATTGAGGCAGTTTTCAATTTAATCATATCCTGGTATTGATTGACACTTTGTCTCTTTTTTAGCTGTCCTAATACGAGCATTGCTATCGCTTGCATAAAAGGCACGTATGTCTCTGCTGACAGATCGTCATGTGATCCTTGTAATGTTGGCACATACTGTCCCATCGATAAACTAGATGCACCAATAGTGTGCACAAATGGTACATATCAAAACAATACTGGCCAAGAAGCATGTATGGACTGCCCTGCTGGACAGAAATGTCCCTCTGTTTCATCAATGCCTGTTGATTGCCCAAATGGAACCTACAGTGGACTTGGAACAGCAGAATGTTTGTCTTGCCCAAGTGGACATAGGTGAGTTGATTGAGTTTGTGTTGAACTGTTACGAGGACTGTGATGGCGCCAGGGGAGGGCTGAAGGGGGCTACAGCCCCCTGTCGGAAGCATCTAGCCCCCCGTCGAAGGAATTTTCGGGTTTTTGTTGGAGGAAATTTTGCAAATGACGTATGAAAACTGCATTGTTTATCATTTCAGCCCCAGGTTGGAAGCTCCAGCGCATCTGTCCAAAGATTTCTAGCGCCACCCCAGTGCGAGGATAACCAAAGAGAGAACAGCTTTTATTACATGACTGAAGTAGTAGCACCTAATTGAGGAGATTAGCCAAAGATTAATTCACGAATCTTCAAAAGCGGTCCAGTATATCATTAATCCTGGCTTGTTAAAAATGCATAGGTTTTTTTGGCACACCCGGTATTATGGAAAGAAGAATGGTGAATCTGAAGATCTAACTCTCGGATTTTGTTTTTTAGATTCCGACGTTGAACATTAATTTTTTAGTCAAGCCATAGATAGGTGGGAATTGATGCCTTCTGCTCGGATTTTGAATCAAAGGAATTAAATCTGTGAGGCAGACTTTTAGATTCATCCTTTTTCTTATGTTTTAAATCATGACATGTCTCAAAACCACCTTCCGCGTGCACAAGGCGACGGCTTGCCCGACTGATATCAGGGAAACTTTATGCGGCTTTATTTGTTTTGGATTACTGGTAGGACATCTGTTGTTTGCAAACGGTAGTTGTTTTGAATTGTGGTGTCAGTCAAAAGCAACTGATGCAACTGTGTTACAAAAGCTGCCCACACCTTTTCATCGTCACATCAACCAAAACTATTTTGTGAGATTACAGTTATCAATACTTCCCTCGAACGTTAATGCATTGTTAACTCGTGTATCATCTTTCTACAGCTGTGCAGATCGCATCGCGGTTGCTTGCTCCGCTGGAACATTCGTTGCTGCTGACAAGTTATCCTGTGAGCAATGTCTTGCTGGGCATTACTGCCCTGTTGACAAAATGGATGCACCAGTAATCTGCAGTAACGGTACATACCAAAACGCAACCCGTCAAACGTCATGCATTCAATGCCCTGCTGGCAAAAGGTGCCCATCTGTTGCTGGCGTGCCCATTGACTGTGAAAGTGGAACATACAGCCCAGTTGCAACAAATGAATGTATGTCTTGTCCAAGTGGTCACAGGTATGGGATTTTCGTTTTGTAACCGTAGACATCAGTTAGAGGAGTGAAGCTGT
Organism: Aurelia sp. 3 sensu Dawson et al. (2005); assembly: GCA_964020215.1. Taxonomy (NCBI): domain Eukaryota; kingdom Metazoa; phylum Cnidaria; class Scyphozoa; order Semaeostomeae; family Ulmaridae; genus Aurelia; species Aurelia sp. 3 sensu Dawson et al. (2005). The sequence continues at coordinate 4,253,625 of OZ026575.1, read as the reverse complement.
TGTCATTTCTTGCAAGAAAATGTTGAAGATAAATAAATGAAATTCATCTGAGTGCCCCAAATTCTTTTATTGGGCAACAGAATAACCATCAGAAGCCTCCCAAAGGCCTGTTCTAAGCACCCGTGATGGCAGCGTATTTGTACGCTTTTAGAATCTCTCTTCCTCCTCCCAATTGGCCCAGCCTCACTTTTGTGTAATTTCAAAAAATAATGCAGTTGCCAAACGGTTGGATTGGTTGAGTTCCAAGTTGAGAAAACGAGCGATATGTCGTTTGACAAGTAAAGCCAAGAGAACAATCAAAGATTGAACGAATGATCATTCTGGTAGTTTATAACTATACTTTCTAACACGATATATTATTGGATGTCAGCTCTTCATACTGCCCTTGTTTGAGTGCATTTGCTTCATGGCAAGTGACGGTACAGTTGAGAGTTTTACAAGCTTCATTTAATGTGTATCAACTTTTTACTGAATGAGACCAGAAATAAAGTCTTTCTCAAATTAGATATCTTGTCAAAATATTCGTGAATAAAATGTGTTTTTCATGATGAATACTTTGTCATTGCACATCTCATGCAATTTTGAGACAGACTTTTTTTAAATCATACCACTGACAGACACTCTGTTTTTTAGCTGCCCAAATACGAGCATTGCTATCGCTTGCTTAAAAAGCACATATGTCTCCGCTGACAAATCGTCATGCGATCCTTGTAATGTTGGCACATACTGTCCTATCGATAAACTAGATGCACCAATAGTGTGCTCAAATGGAACATACCAGAATGCTACCGGCCAAGAATCATGCATTCAGTGTCCAGCTGGAAAAAGTTGCCCATCAGTGTCTTCAACACCGGTTGATTGCCCCAGTGATACATACAGTGAACTAGGAGTAACGATGTGTTTACCATGCCCAAGTGGACACAGGTGAGAATTGTTAAGTTTAAACATACAATCTTGAGATTATAGTATACCCTGTTACTCTAGCCTCTCTCGGATATACATCCGTCCAGAAACTTGTGGGGATTTCAAACTTTTTGCAGTTTGTAACAGTTGTTTCTCATTTATGATGTAAAGATGAATGAAAAAGATAAATTATTGAAGTTTTTCTTTGGGCCCTGAAATATTGTCATTGGGCTATAAAAACCGTCAGAAAATTCCCTAAGGTCTTTGCTTAGCAGCCATAGTTGTGGCGTGTTTGTAAATGTTGAAAAACCTTCAATGGTTTTACCTCACATTTCTGTTATGAGTTCAATATTCTTCACGCTTACAGTTTAAAGTGTTAGAAGCTTGAGTTTAATGAGCAGCGTGTTTTAACATGGACTTGTGAATATTACCAGAATAACCGAGTGAAAGTAGAAGTAAAGTCGCTCTCCAATAGCATAGGTTCAAAATCTTTAAGTCGGCATAAAAAGGTAGGTGCAAATATGTCAACTAACTGAATGGCTCGAAAAAAAACTTTCGTTACCCAGCCGTAATCCTGCTGTTAAACTTTTCACAAACTTTGATTATTTTTAGAAATTACAGCGTATACTACCGGGTGAGTCAGAAAAAACGTGGGGCGTTTGTCGGACTGTGGCGTCGTATTGAGCCACTCGATCATCGTCAACTAAATTTTTTCATGCAGCCAACAGTCTAACTTAGATCGTAAAACTTTTCCCAATGAAATCAGTCTCTAAATGAATTTTTTAAAAAAGATTTCTTCGTAAGACTTTGTATGGGACTCTGGCAATCTGGTGGAATCTTTGACCAACCCCCTTCAGCATTTTAGCCCTGCCAGAGTTGCAGGTACACGTTGCATTATCAGGGGATACTGAAAAGTTAAGCCTGGTTCACACTCTCGGTCGCTAAGATCGTGCAAAAAGACCCAAGACAAAGACGCAGAGTTTGAGCCCTTTGTCTATTGGATCTTTCTGCGCGACTCTAACGACTCAAAAGACTTAGTATGAACCAGGATTTAAGAAAAGGTGTTGTCTGGAAGCCGTCCCATTGCGATTTACAGAGCGTTGATCTGCTTGAAAGAAACTTCTTCGGAAGAAAAAGAAGCTCGCATTATTGATGTCTTTCAAACATTCTTTACCCAGGGAAAGTTATGATAAGACCTCCCATGGGAGAAAATAGTATCTCCTAACTATTTCATTCTCCCCTGATGATACCACGTGCACCTGTAACTTTTGCCAAGATAAAATGCGGATGGGGCTTGGCAACAGATTTCATCAGTTTGCCAGACTCCGATACAAGGTCTTACGAAGAAAATCTTTTTTCACAAATGCATCAAATGACCGATTTCGATGGGGAAAGGTTCACGATCTAAGTTAAACTCTTGGCTGCACGGAAAAAATTAGTTCACGACAATTAGGTGTCTAAATGGGATGTCACAGTCCGCCAAACGCCCCACGTTTTTTCTGACTCACCCGGTATATTTCAGCTCATTGGAGGGTGTGATGCATCAAATTTCTAAATCATAAGCCACAAAAGTCGCAAACTTTTGCTTGATACCGTATTGTAGACATCCATAAACTATGCATTTCTTCGATATCATTTCACGTTGCGTCAAACAGTTTAGAAATTGCGATGGTTTTAAGTTTATTCTGAAGAATTTTCTTGAATTACCGAAAGAGAAGAAAAGCACTCTAATTCTGAAAATAATGAAGACTTCAGAAGTGTCCAATTGTAGGATTATAGCGAAATAGCTAAAGTTTTTTTTGAAATTATTCAGTTCAAAGACATAAGTCAATTAATTTCATACAAACATTTTTAAATATTTGGAGCCAATGTTGTCTCAAATCTACTACGTGCTATGGCTTAGAGACGATCTCGTTTCTAGCGAGTAGATTATGGCAGGCACCTCCCAATGACATGAAACAATCAGATTCCCTCTCCACCTTTAAAAGGAGAATAAAAACCTGGAAAGGAGAGGGATGCAACTGTAGACTGTGTAGACCTTTCGTGGCTCAGGTTGGGTTCTTAAAAGGATAAATGCGCTGCATTGTAAATACTAAAAATTTCTGTAAAAACATTGTAAAAATCTGTATATATGTATTATACCGGATTATTCTTTATGTTAGATATATATATATATATAGCTATTTTTTCTTTTATTTTGAAACAATTTTACTTTGTAGTAGGCTTGAATTAGCTTGTAATTTATGCTATCTATTATACGCCTACTTTAAATAAATAGATAATGATAATAATAATACTAATAAAATCGGGTGTCGTGTGAGAATTGCTGTGAAGGGAAGCAATTGAAGTGTTGAGCATGATTAATTCTTCGTTATTGCAGATATCAAGTGACATCTTATTTAGATAGGCTTTAGTTAAGTCCTATTAATGATGGATACTTTATCTCATTTCAGCTGTCCAAATACGACCATTGCTATCGCTTGCGTAAAGGGAACATATGTCTCCGCCGACAAATCTTCATGTGATCCTTGTAATGTTGGCACATACTGTCCTATAGATAAACTAGATGCACCAATAGTGTGCACCAATGGTACATATCAGAATGCTACCGCCCAAGAATCATGCCTTCAGTGTCCGGCTGGAAAAGGTTGTCCATTAGTGTCTTCAACACCGGTGGATTGCCCGAGTGGTACATATAGTGAACTAGGTGTAGCTGTGTGTTTGCCATGCCCAAGTGGACACAGGTGAAGATCATTAAATTTGGATACTTATTTGATAGAATATTGTTTACCCTAGATATCCTTTGAATAACCTCTTTTTGCCAAACGACTGATGGTGTTGAAGATACGGAACACTATTTCCTACTCTGTCCGTACTTATTGTGCAAATAGACTTGATCTTCTCAACAGTGTAAATGCGATATTGTTGCCTCATGGTTAGATAAATCTTTCAATGAAGAGTTGCTAAAAATCATCCTCTATGGCCATGTACAATTATCGTTTGATTCAAATGCGAAAATTCTCAAGGCAACGCAAGAATATATCCAGGCCTCCAAACGTTTTCAAAACGTTAGTGCTTTCTCGTTTCATCGACCAAGAACTTTGAAATCTTGGCTTTCATGCTTTTCTGCATACCGTACATAAATTTACAATTTTTCGTAGCCCTTTTCAACATCGCATAAATCTAAGAATTGCATTTGTTTCTTCTTTAAAAGTTTACATGATTTGCGTTAAAAACGTGTCTGGAAATTTTCAGCTTCGAAACCCAGCCATCTTGATATGATGAGCCAGGGTAAGTTGCTGTAACGGTTTGATATATTTTGCTTGTTCTTTGAGTGATGTTTATTTAAAGGGCAAGTCCCAGGTTATTTTGATGATTGGTGATGAAATACGAGATAATACTGCTAGAGTGGTCGATCATACTTTTTCACTACTCTTCTCATTTTCCTTTGATTTGATTTGATTTTAAATTCTTTAGGCACGGTGGCCATGTCAGTCAAAGGACTGATTTACATTGGGCCGTGCAATAAATACAAAACTAACAAAAGCATACATAACTAAAAAACCCTATTTACAAAATTTTCTTATAAACAAATTAAAATGATGCTAACTATAACATGAAAGAGAGAATCAGCATTCGGTGTTGGCATTGTTGAGACGTTTTTTGAATATTTCATAAGATTTTGATGATTTGACTTCAACCGAAAGATCGTTCCATAATTTAGCACCCTTATATGAAAAGCATTTCTGGCCGAAAGCCGATTTGCGACGAGGAACGGTCAAATCTGTTTTAGTATTGCGAAATTACTTATTCAAATAAGTGATTTTGCGAAGCGACTTCATAAAGCGCAAAGAATTTGTGTCTTCTGATGTCACTTTCAACGAAAACGAGCCTATGCTATTGTTTTTTTTATCTCTGGATCGTTGCTGGGCACTTTATCGTGTGCTCATGCGAGAAAAAGGCGATACAGTGACTAGGTTTAACCTGAATTATCGCAATGTTTAATGAATTTACAGCTGTTAAGGATCTCAAAATGTGGAACAAAGGTAACAATTTGCGCCATCAGATGTTAAGTTTGTTTTGTAGCATCAACCGTACCAACCCCGGACTTGTTCTTTATGTCTGCTATTTCATCGTAGTTGTCCTGGCCAAGCAAGCACCGTGGCATGCCTTAAAGGCACATTTGCATCAGCTGACAAGCTATCATGTAAAGTATGCCCTGCTGGAAATTACTGTCCATTTGATCACATGGATGCACCCATTGTCTGTAATAATGGTACATATCAAAATGCAACAGGCGAGCAAATTTGCCTACAATGTCCCGCTGGTAAAAGGTGCATTTCTGGATCAGATGTACCAATCGAATGTGACAATGGAACGTACAGTCTTGTTGGAGAAACAAGTTGTACTGTATGCCCCAATGGATATAGGTAAGATTTTTTGTCAGTTGTAGTTTAGATCTGTTCTTCTTTTGTGAATTTAGGACGGATACTGGCTTCATATTCAACTGCTGAATCACATTGCCGTAATAGTTCTCAACCATGAATCATCAGTCAAATATACAAACATAGTGGACTAAAAGAACTTTAGCTATTTTGAAAATTCGTTATGAGGAGAATACTTCGGTTATTTTGATGAGCTTAAGTTTAGTTGATAGCCGAAAGCCTCAAGTATTTTTGTGATTTTTGCTCTAGTGCATTCCATTCATTGTTTTTATTATTGTCTATTTATTTAAAGTAGGCTTATAAAGAAAGCTACAGAATAAAAGCTAATTCAAGCCTACTGCAAGGTAAAATTTGGTTCAAAATAAAAGAAAATTACATATATAGCCAACATAAGGAATAATTAAGTATAATACATATATACAAACTTTTTCATTCATTCCGAAGTAAATAAATTTTGTTAAATCCAACATTCCCCAGTGTTTGGAATGCTCTGAAAAATTGTAGAAAACTCACAGAAACACTTGGGAGTTTGGCTATCAATCAAACTTTGATTCCTTCAAATACCTCAAGTATTTTCTGCATTATAAATCTTCAAAAAGTTGAAGCTCTTATTTGGTTCACCTCGTAGTCAGTCAGCATGTCGATAAATCAGTCAGTCAATCAATCAAACAATTAATCAATTACTCAATCAGTCAATCAGTCCGCCATAATGTCAGTCGATCAATTTAATCATTCATCTTAATCAATAAACAACTCAGCATCATTTATTTTGGCGTTGTTCGCTATTGAAATTGTTCTGTAATATTACGTTAAATTATCGTTCAAGTAAATTTTCAGTTGGCAAGGAGAGTATGATTTGCTCAAAAACCTTTTTGGTTATGACGCCCAAAACATGCCTTGTTTCAATGAGTTAGGCTTACTCTTGCTAAATGTATAGCTTTGTTATTTACTTTAAAGATCTGTTCGTAATGCACGTACAAAAATGACATTTGTTGAGCCCTTTGTTGTGCAGGTATTTAAATAATCTGTTGAAGTTTTGGATGTTTTAAAAATCATTTTAGAGTTGTTTAAACGTTATGTATAATGTATATAAGTTTTTGGACGTATTTGTGATATTCCAAAGATTACCTTTGGATATATTATATATTTTACTCGTAGCTGCTCAGATAAATCCTCACCGACACCTTGCCTGAATGGAACATATTCAACAGCAGGCAAAATGACATGTGATATCTGCCCAATTGGCAATAGATGTCCTACAAGCACTCTATCGGCTCCTATTGCTTGTGTTAACGGAACATACCAGAATCTGACTGGACAGAGTGTCTGTTTAGATTGCCCTGGAGGCTTTTCGTGTGTTAAACCGGAAGACGCACCAGTTGAATGTCTTAGCGGTACATTCAGTCCTAATGCTGTCAGTGTCTGTAGTATCTGTACGCCAGGTCACAGGTTTGTTATGTTGAAATAATGGTTGTTTCGTTCTGTCCTGTAGTTATTGTATTTAGAGTGATAATAAATCGAATCTTTATACCGAGTAAAATTTTCAACTATGTAGGCTATTGTTAGTACATGCCGTTTTAACGTAAAAGAAAATAAGAAAGAACCTGTAAAACCCTAATTGATCTGGCAGTATTACATTAGGTCATGTAAAGGTTGCCGTAAAGCCTGGTTTTCATTAAACAGTAATTCATCACCGATCATTGTCTTAGAGCATCGCCGATCATTGCAGATGCTGTACAACGATGATCAGCATGCACGGAAGCCTTATGTAACTAACACTGGCTGCATAAATATTGCAAATTTTTAGCTAAAATACTTCCTTGATAGTTTTTCACAACATCTAAGAGATGTAGTGTTTTAATGCCCGTTTGAAGTTCTTTGTAAAGCTTTGCACCCATTTATTGGACTTTCTTGCATATTCTGTTTTGATAATCGGAAGCCTCATCATACACTGGCCGTTTCTTGTTTATGTTTTGTGCTTTTGTAACTCAAAGCAGCCTTGGAAGTTCTCCCAAATATCATTGGCTAAACATACATTGCCGTTAAATGTCCTTCCGCCAAGTGCATCTAAGTATAGTGCATTAAACTCACAATTAAACGCTAAAATTAAATGATAATTTGAAAACTAATGCAAAAATGAATTAATCATATTCCAGGTAGATTTGAACCTTATGAGAATAAAGGTATTAAATAATTGCATCGATACATGTTGTGGTCTAACTTGAAACTGTTTTTGTGGCAAGAAACTTTAAACTATTTTGTGCAAAGGGGAATGTTTGATTTGTCATTAAATATTTGTACATGAAGCTTGTTGATTGTTGTGTGTCTGTGCTTCTAAATTGCATGATTGTAAAGAAATTTGTAAAAATTATTATTTTAGACACACATCCGTTGTCTTCTGCAGTTTGTTTTATGGCTTCACCCAAGCCAGCAAAAGTGGCCTTTTAAAATCTGCTCGTATCCGAGCAATCATGAAAGATATGAAGGTTTGGTTGGTTCCTTTGTGAAGTACAAGGATTTATCTTCAAAATAACGCTTTCATTTTGAGAAGACGGACGTGATATTGCCTATGAAAAAACCGCAAAATGATCGCTTTGATTGAAATTGAAAACGAATCCCATTTAATGTTGTTGATCTGTATGTGTCTAATTTTATTTTTCCTAATCCGTTTTCAGCTGTGCAGACAAGACAATTCCAGTCAAATGCCTCGCAGGCACCACTGCTTCAGCGGATAGGCTATTATGTGAAACCTGCCCAAAAGGCTACAGGTGCCCTTCAGGTGCAATGACAGCACCGATAGCATGCTCAAACGGAACATACCAGAATGATACTGGACAATCTGTATGCCATGATTGCCCCGGCGGTTTCTCATGTATAAGAGCAGAGGATACGCCTATTCAATGCACCATTGCTAAATATAGTCCGGTTGGTGTTTCCGCCTGCATCGAGTGCCCTTCCGGTTACAGGTATGCACCTTTTTATCAATATTAGGTCGTAGCACTGCTGTGCAGTATTCAAGTGCAGTTGTTTATATTGTGCCAAGAAGAAGCTCTCTACTTTTGCAGATCGTACCTTTGAGAAATGTTGAGTTGTACCTGTCGAAAATGATCCTGATTTTATCCATAAATTTTTACTGCCTTTGGAAACTTGTATTGTAGAAATCTCCTCTTGACTTGATGATAATTTTGAAGCTGAATCAAAAATTATTTCAAACAGTATTCAGATCCACAGAATCCTAATTTTCTTGATTTCTCTATAAAGTGTCGTAGTTCTATTGGGTCTCCTGACTGTCAAAGTTATCATAGAATTTTCTTGTCGCTCTGTTTGGTTTATGCATGGGTATTGTGGACACGATTTGGGTATTGGTCGTGTCCACAATACCTGGCATAAGTGTTCCTAAATGAATCAATGTATTTTGTTACCTTTCTGGTCTTTAATCCACTGTTTATCTTCCTTCTCTTGATTTGGTGCTGATGGCTTGCTCTCGACAATTTGAAATGGGCCTAAAGTTCAAACTGTACCGCGCTGGGAGGCTGTGTGGATTTGGGAACTAGTTCTCAGGTCATAATTTTCAGAGCGCGGTGCAATTTGAACTTTAGGCCCATTTCAAATTGTCGAGAGCAAGCCATCAGCTCCAAATCAACAAAGAGAAGATAAACAATGAATTGAAGACCAGAAAGGAAACGAAATACATTTATTCATTAAGGAGCATTTAGGCCAGGTATTGTAGACACGATCAACACCCAAATCGTGTCCTCAACACCCATGGTTTATGATCGAAATATATCTAAAGGTGATGAAATTGCTGTTTTTGGTTGCTTAAAGGGTGCTCAGAAAGCCCGTGCAAAAGATAACAGGTCGAAAAACCTTTTTCTGAGCTTTGAGCAACATCGCAAATCATTCCTAACAGCCATTGTTTTGAGAGTTTTCATCATCCGTTAAGTTTACGGCGGTAGTTTGTATTTCTCTGTGACATTTATGTCAAAATTAGAAGCTTAGTATAAAATTTTATCAAGAAGTCATTAGTCCTTTGCAGTATGCTTCACAGCCAGGCAGCCCTAAAAAGGGCTAGACTTGAATTGAAAAAGCCAATCATAAGATCAGCTATGTCTAGGAAAATGCTTTGTCTTTGATCTACAAGCCTTAAAATTATTTAAAGGGCAGCTATGCAATCAAGTTTTGGTGATTTTACCACAGTAAAATCCCGCGTATAGGAACCTGGTGATTAAGAACCTACAGGTTGAAATTCTGAAACTAGACCCCCAATATATAAGGACCCATTCAGCCTGAAAATCGAAATAGGTTCTTATTTGTAGAGATCATCAAATTAGATCAAAACTCCAGTTGCTTTGTCTTTGAACCTATACAGACTGATACTGCTATATATGCATTTTGCAATGAACTCTAAAAATCCTTGGAAAGCTTTTCATTTTATGCTGTAAAATTTCTGAGTCTTTCATGAACTGCTGTTGTGAATAAGGCCTCATGAACTCAGGTTCTGTCAACTGACAGTAAATAATAGGCTTGAAGTTACAATCTGAACAAAAGAAATATCTGAAAGCCGTGAGTAAAATAAGAACCAATTCAAGAACCCAATTAGCCTAATTTCCCACTAAATACTCAATGTATAAGAACCTAATCAGGCTGACTTGCAAAATTGTAGGTTCTTATACGCGGGCTTTTACTGTAGTGGGAGTACATTTTTGGGACACCTGCCACAAGTGGATCGACTGAGCTCAAAATATTTCTATCACAGGGATCTCTTTTCATTTCAGTTGTGTGAACAGAACCGTATTAACACCTTGCTTAAAGGGATATCATTCAGCTAATGACAGACTCTCATGTGTTGCTTGCGAGAAAGGATTTTATTGTCCGTCTGATAAAATGGATGCTGGTATAGCTTGTAACAATGGCACATACCAAGATCAAATAGGGCAACAATCTTGTCTTACTTGTCCGGCCGGATCTAGATGCCCAGCTGTTGATGTAACTCCGGTCGCTTGTACCAACGGTACGTTTTCGCTTCTTGGAGATGTGGATTGCCAGACATGTCCTGCTGGTCACAGGTAAGATATTGATATTTAGAAGCCAATAGTCGTGCATACTGACTGATACCGAGCTACCATTTGTGAAACCCGCTTCTTTGATCATGGGTCCTTGGACACCAAAGTTGTGCCTCACTTTATATGCTTCTGCGGAGGAAATTTTATATCGTTTTGCGGAGGAGGAGGTTTCAAGCAAAAATGAGGCTGTCTGATAAAACGGCCGTTCAGCCACCTACCCAACGACAAATCTAAGTGTGTCTGAAGTGACACAGAATGGGGCCTGCTTAAAAAAGAGATTGTTTTATTCAAACGAAATTAAATCATCATCTCTCTCGATTTTCAGCTGTGCTAACAAATCTGCATCCCCTATTCCCTGTGGTCTTGGCATGTATTCACAAGTTGGTACTGCTGAATGTTCTGATTGTCCAATTGGACAGTACTGCCCAACAACAACAACTGCCACGCCGACCCCTTGCCCAACTGGGTACTACACTGCCTTGCCAAAGCAATCCGCTTGTACTATTTGTCCAAGAGGTTTGTAAGAAGTATTTGTTTTATGAGTACTCCCGGTTGTGGAGGTGCCCAAAATTAAGGAAGGGTAGGTGTGAAGTTGTAGCAAAATATTGCCCCAAAAACTGGATGGCTCATAGTAGAGATGGCATTAAAAATGAGTATCATTGCAGTACAATCATACCCGAAAATGGAAGTTCAAACCATACAGAACCGGAAATTTAGTTAGGTTTGTAAATCTTTATCCAAACCTGGTACGTTATCTAAATCATATACATAGGATACCTAAAGCTGGGGGAATTGTAGAACTCACACTCAGAAGTTGGCTCTTCGCATACACGTCCCTGATTTTGGGCACCCCCACCCCCGGGTCAGTACTCAAGTTTAGTATCTGATATTCATTCAGCCAGTCATCCTATTATTTTCCCATTGAATTGTGTGATTAGCAGTAGTACGTTTAAGGATCCGATTGCAGAAGTATGCTTCATGAATTATGGTAGCTCTGCTTTCCGCTGTTTGTTTCTTTTGTCCCAGTGCTCTTTGACTTGATAATTTCGTTTCGGTTCACAGAGACTTTGGAAGAGAATTTCCAGAGGCAATTTTTGATAGACAGAATTGTATTGGAGAAATAATCTGGTTTCCGAGGAGGGCGGTTTTGTAAAAATGTTTAAAGATTAGTTGCCTTTTTGTGTTAGGTAATATATGTCCTTATGGAAATCAAAGCCCACAGCAATGTCCGGCTGGATATCATGTAGATGCTACTGGACAAACAAAATGTGTCAAGGTTTGTTATTCTACCATTGGTAATGATACACCGATTTCTTGGGAAGGGAAAACAAAACTTCTTGAGTTTCTGACCCATTAGTTGCCCATTAATGTAATGTACATCTCTGTTGATTACTTTGAATAGAAACGATTATCATACAACGTTTCTTCTTTTTTTGCTTGTCTCTCAATTCGATTCTTGTTTGATTCTGTTTTGCTTAGGCCTGTCCACGTGAATTGAAGTGGCAAGTCTCCTTCGTAGTGACTGCACTACCCTGCTTACTTCATTAGGAAAGAAATTTGCCATTGCGACTCACATTGATAGACCTAAGCACAACAGAATGGAACAAAATCGAGCTATAGAGAGAAGTAGCGGAAGAGTGTACGTTGTATGTTGATCATGTCTACTCAAAATGATCAACAGAGATGCAGATTAGTTTACCTGGCAACTAATGGGTAAGAAATCCTGCACTGTTTGCCTTTCCTTCCCAAATAATTCGTGAATCATCGCCCATGATTCTAATGAGCAGTAATGCAACGTTAATGTGATCAAAATTGCACTGTAACCCATTGTGTTATTTCTCATCCACGGGGTTGCAAGAAATGCTTGTAAATATTGATTTTCCTTCTTTTTCCCTTTGCCATAATTTGTATTGAATGCCGCTATTATTCAGATCAAGTTCAAAGACTATTTCGTGCCTAAGCTGCGAGCTCCAACGCAACGACGCGTCTCCTTTCATGCTTTCACTCATTTGGTTTTATTTTGATAGTGGCGGCATTCGTTGTGTGCGACGAGAGAGGAGAACGAAAGAAACGAAACATTGCCAAGCCTTTCTCGCAACCCCATGGAAGATCAATGACACAGTTGGCAAGAATATAGATTTATGATGGTATAGGCCACATCTTTGGTACATTAGTGCCCATGTCGCAGTTAGATATGTAATGCTCACATTCAGTTAAAACTAAGTTATTTAGTCTGAACAGTCCTTAAGGTAGAAGTTACAGAGGATACAACAAGCTATGTCTACTTTGAAAGATTGGTTTTCGAAATATATATGGTCTTAAAGGACACGTCGCGGATTGATACCGGGTGAGTCAGAAAAAACGCCCGGCATTTGAAAAGCTACTGCTTCCTGAGTATATAAGCAACGATATTTTGCAATATCTGATTAAATAGCTAACATGTTCACTTGTGTTTAGAAATTTTCCTTACTAAAATCGGTCGCTCCGTTCAGATTCTGTTGGCAATTTTCCAAAATGAGTCCCTTTGAGAAACCTTAAAAAACGTGCTAAAATTGCAAGCAAAATTCCCCAATGTGTTTACCTCAAAGTGATGACTTTCAGCACGCTTTAGCACGTGCTTTCGTTTTGGATGGTTAAAAGGTCTTCCCCCTAGTGTGAATAACTTATTCAGGGGGAGTCCATTCTCCCAAGAGGACAAAATACATGAGCACATCCAGGAGTCATTATTGGTAGGAAGGAGAACAAAGGGAAATTTTGCTTGCTGTTTTCGCTCGTTTTTGCAGGTTTTCGAAAGGGGCTTTCTGCAGAAAATCTCATATTTCGACGGGAAGGAATGACCGATTAAAGCCGGGTAAATTACTGAACTTAATTTGACATATCGAGGATAAAACAAGACAGGTTTCAACATCATTGCTTTGATATTCAGGGGGCAGGATTTTTTCAAACGCCAGGCGTTTTTATTGACTCACCCGGTAGAATTATTGCTAAATAGCAACCTTAGCAACTGCTGAACACCAATCGTGAGGTCTTTCTACGTTTTGATGCCTCAAACTTTCATAGATTGATTAATGAATCTTTGTAAGTTAGGCCAAATATCGTCGTCATTTTGTATTTTGTACGAGTATGCGAAGGCGCGATAAGGAGGCTAGCAATGTGAGTGGTATTATATCAACACATTTGGCAGCCTCGTTCAGGTCAAAAGGAAGTGACGTCATAGAAAATGACGTCATTTCGCACTTCTTAGCAGATTGAAATATGTAGTTTCGCAGATTAAAAGAGAAGGAAATTGAAAAAGATACTACACACCATTCACAACAGTGTAAGCTCTTGAATAATCAACAATTATACCAACCCCGGACTTGTCCTTGAATACTGCATTCACACTGACACAGTTAAACCAGGTTTATCTAAACCAGTTTAAATTTCAACCAATCAAATGACTGGATTTGTTGGATTGACCAATCAGAAGGCCTTATTAGAAAACCTGGTTTAGTTTAAGACACCCCCCAGTAACGACCCCGCTGAAACATTGCCCCGCCAAGGTTGAAGGATGACCCGCCAAGAAAACTCCTTTCCCCGCTAAGTTTTGAGTTTAAAGAGTTTCCCCGCCTTGTTTTCTGTAGTTTCCCGGCTGAACTTTTTGCTTCCCCGTCAAAATTATGCAAGTTCCCTTATAGAAAATAGCCGAAAATTTCATTTCCCCGTGATGAAATTTCTAATTCCCGCTGAAAATGTATGGTTTCGTAATTTCCCCACTGTATTTTCAAGGTCCGGCGGGATCGTTACTGGGGGGTGTTTTAAGCTGGTTTAACTTGCAGTGTGAATGGGGCATAAGATATCAAAGATGTGGGAAACGCCAAACGTTAATGACAAGATCATAGAGACCAAACATCAAGCTTTATAAATCACAATGATCCAGAATATCACAACTGAGGAATAAATGCCGAAAGACAATTGTCGTGTTATTTACTTTTAACATGACTGTTAGAAAGAAGATGCATCAGACTATTTGGGAAAGAAACAAAGTCTCAAATCCGGGTAACTCCGTTAGATAGCTCCGTTCGAAGTTGCGCATCGTTTATTTTAAAATTTACTGTTTCTGTTCTTAAAATTATAAGAAGTCTGATACCTCTTCTTCCTCCTTGCTGTTTCACTAACTGTTCCATTATACGATTGCCATATTTTGGTATTGTTCCATTACGGCCTTGATCAATGTGGAATGTTAATCCCACTGACAAACCCATAGTCATACCTCATCATTCATTCCTAAATTATCAAATGGCGGATTTCTTTTCAGTGTGCAAGTGGTTACTATACATTGAACAATGGTTCAGTCAACTGTTTAGCTTGTCCTGCGGGCAGTAAATGTCCTGTGACCAACCAAGCTCCAATTGCATGTGGATCTAACGAGGTACTGTTATAATTTCGATACCTTCAAGGTTTATCAAGACTTTTGCATAATTTTCAAATTACAGAGTTATGAAAGCATGCATATTTTTGGTGTAACCTCTCGGGTGAGTAATAAAAAAAGAAACGCCCGGCGTTCGAAAAACTACTGCTCCCAATGGATATCATAGCAATAATATTGAAAATGCCATGTTTCATTGCCAGTATGTTCAATTGGGTTCAGCAATTTGCCCGGCTTCGGTTATCCTTATCTTCCCGTAGATATGAGAGATTTTGTGCAGAAAGCTCTTTTCGATAACCCGCAAGAATGAGTGAAATGAACGAGCAAAATTTCCTTGTGTTTCCTTCCTAACAGCCTAACAGTAATTACATGTGTTTTCGGAAGCTTTGCTCATTTCATGGATCTAAGAAATATCCACCTTGCTCCCTCCAGGTTGTTTTCTCCGCTTCTGGAAATGAAAAATTTGAACTGGTGTAGGACAAAGTTTTTGGTCGATACGTCTGTCTGACTTTATCATCGCATTCGC
The DNA here is from genome assembly GCA_964020215.1 of Aurelia sp. 3 sensu Dawson et al. (2005). Classification (NCBI taxonomy): domain Eukaryota; kingdom Metazoa; phylum Cnidaria; class Scyphozoa; order Semaeostomeae; family Ulmaridae; genus Aurelia; species Aurelia sp. 3 sensu Dawson et al. (2005). The sequence goes on along the minus strand of OZ026575.1, from coordinate 4,238,280 downwards.
TGACTCGATCCACTCTTTGTGTATAACTGATCATCAGCAGCGGTTTGTGCACGCAACAATTCAATTCAGTTTAAAATTAATGACGATGATGATGGGTCTACACTCGCTAACATCCTTGCAGAAACTTTATGGTTATTTCATCAGGATCGAGGGGTAAATTAAGCGCATCGCGTGTACTCAGTTGTCATTGAAAACTATAACTTAAAAAGATCATTTTCTATTGCTGTGTAGTTATAATATTTACAGTTGAAAATTGATTTACAAAGTCAAAGGCCTTGTTGAAAATTGGCTATTTTACATGACACGTGAAATGCCCTTAAAATTCGCAATGTTTTTGTTTCATGACATGCTAGACGCTGTTGATGACATTCTGCCATGTTACTTGTAAATTGTTTCAGTGCTAAGTTAACACAGCATATTTACTACGACAGCCAAGCAAGGTTCATTTCTGCAGGTTGGGTGGCCGAGACAATCTCTGTAGCGCTGATAAATATCTTCGTTCATAATCCAATTTTATGACCTGAACTACCAATTAATGCAATTGAGAGAGCGCTGCGTCTTCTGCGTCAACGAATTTCTGGGCTTGCTCAGTCTTTGCAACGACAGCAGAGGCTGTACCATAAAAATAGGAGAACTTGGCGAAGGCCTCATCTGTCAGGCAAAATGAAATTGCCAGAAAGCCATGACACTGGGAAAGGAGAATTTGAAGTGATGGTGTCACCCTCAGAGAAGCAAGAACAAAGACGTCTTTTATATCTGCCCACGAATTTTTCTGCAGTTAAACACGAACGCATTCTTCTTAATACCAGTAATCTATCTTAATTGTCTTGAAAGACAGTGAGGCTTTATTTCAGATAAAGAGTATTGTTTCTAATTTCTCATTGTTTCAATCTTACAAAAGCACTTCTTTCCAGTAGGTCTTTCAGTTTCTTGCCAATCAAATCAGTGTCGACATTGAATAGGACAATAATGCTGCTCCGCAGCAAACATGTAATCTTTATTGTACTTCACACTTGACAGCCACAGGACGTTTGACATAACTCTAACCAAATAAACAGTCACTGGATTATTGTAGTTCTGAAGCCCGATGCAAAGAGGAAGATGTGTTAATTGATGACCCAAACCCATTATCATGCATACTTTTTTAACTGTTATTTTCCTAACGTTGCAGTATTCGCTTGGTGGATCAGCTACTTGCACGCCGTGCCCATCTGGAATGGTTTGCGCAGACCCAAGCAAGGCACCTACACCCTGTGCGGTATGTACAGTAAAAATCAAATAACTTTCTCTCTACTTCAGTTGGATTAATTATATTATTGACTATATATTATATTGTATTATATCATATTATATTATGTTATATTGTATTATATTACATTATATTGTATTATATTATATTACATTATATTATGTTATATTATATTACATTATATTATATTGTATTATATCATGTTATATTTCATTATATTATATTATGTTATATTATATCATATTACATAATATAATATTATATTATATTATACTATATTATCTTATTTTATATTATACTATATAATATTATTTTATGTTATACTATATATTATTAATTATATCATTTGTTGAGGATTCGAACAGGCTAAGTTGTGAGCCCTTAGGAATCCCTCAAAAAGGCTCCAGATCGCATGCATGGTAGTGATTTATGTCAATTACATTATATGCAAATTAGCTTGATTGTTGAGAACAAGAGAAGAAAACAATAGCAAAGTTGCGCATGACAGTGTGAGCCCCATCGCTGATTCGCTGTCAACAAAACTTAAACACAATCGGTCAAAACAATTGGGTCAGCCCTTCATCTCCCCAACAATTATTGCTTCTGTAACTGGAAAGGACCAAGCTACGCGCTTCACCAATCCTCGTTTATCTTGACAAGGAATTGGAGAATAAGTCAATCCTTTGAAAGTTGACCTCTCTTTTTATTTTTATCTCACTTGCTAGAAGAGGCTTAGCACACAAGCCGTTCAGTTCCACGTGCCAATAGAGATAGGAGAACGACCTGTGCTACCAATGTTTCTTCTTTTCATTTTATGTCTTTTCCCTGTAATTTAAAACGTTGTATTTTCCATATAGTTGACCGAAATTTATTGCGAAATGATTTTGATGAAGAGACATCATAGCATTTTCTGCTAGCGTTGCATGCTTCCTCCTGTCTGGGAGTGCACGAGCGCCGCTCTCTGGCACAAAATATCGTTACACGTTAGTTGCTTAGGACTTTGATTGCAGGCACACTTTTCCAAGTCATTTAATCGCAAGCACAGATTGTTTTTATGCGGCCTGGCTTGCTAGTGTATTTTTCCACCCCTGGGCTCAACTATTTTTCTTATCCTACTGCTGGCTGGCAGCAGTAGTCACATTAAGTATGCATTGAAGATTTGAGCAAATTCAAATTCAAATTAGCAAGCAATTTTTAAAGGCAGTTTGTTTCTTTGTGAATAAAAGGAATCGATACACGTCTCCACTGAATATTCCACAACTTCACGATTATTCATTTCTTTTATTCAATGATGATGTCAGGCGAAAATAGCCGTGAATAAAACATTTTAAGAGTTTGGGTCAGTGATTTTGCGTTATCGCATATGTCTCCTGGCATCTAATGTTTTAAGGTCCATAAAAACCTTTTAGAAACGAGCTGCATGTATGATGATAATCTTTTAGAGTTTATCCCTACAGTAAGGCTTGGTTCTGGGTTCTAGTTTATCGAAACTAGGAAAGGAAGAAGGGTTATGGACATGTCATTATTTCTTGAGAGGGAGGGGATGGAAGACATCTGGGAGGGGCTACCAAAATTTACCTTCTCAAAAGGAGGGGGCGAAAAATAGCGTGCATTTTCAGGAAGGTGTATGAAAATAGTTTGAGATGATTCTTGTAAATTCCTAAACAATTTCATTATTTTGGTGAAGTGTACACAAGTTTGCATTTAAAAAGCTCTGGCTTTGTGTAAGACTAAGAGAGTTTACTTTATTTTTACTGGCAGTATTCTTTGCTCTTTGTTATATTAGTAACTGAATAAATCTTCTTTTTCAGATGGGGGAATTTTCCAGTGGCAGCTCATGTGAATCATGCTATAAAGGCCACTATTGCCCTTCTTCGTCATCTACCCCAATACCTTGTCCCGCTGGTACATTTGCAACATCAACTGGTTCAGTTTTCTGTCAAGTTTGTCCTGCTGGCTTCTCCTGTCTCAATTCCACGCTTGCTCCGGTTGTTTGTGATGCCGGGTACTACAGTTCTGCTGGTCAAGTTATATGTCAGGTATGACTCTTGGTATATCAGGTGAATCAGGAAATATTTTTCGGTTTAAAATAATCAAATCTGAATTTTGCTACCTAGAAATTAACTGGTTGTGCCTAGACTTATGACGATGATTCTCTTGTTTCCCTGTGCTCTTTGACTTGGTGATGGCGCTTCAGTCAACAGAGACTCATAATGTTACTCTGAAAAACCTGGCCCAAACTTCGTGATTCCTACAGTACCAATCACATTGCGGGATTTGTGAATTACTATTGTTACAGTGTAAATGTGATAGAATTTTCCATTCGATTGAAGAATTGAAAACACTCCAACGGGATTGAGATTCGAAACCGTGATTCCATCATAATTCCATTGATGATTGAAGAAAATAGGGCCAAGTTTTTCACAGTGTCATTATGAGTCCCTCTTGAGAAAGGTTTACCGCAGGGATACAAGGACTCATCGTCATAAGTCTAGGTTGTGCCTACAGAGATATAGGGCCATGTTCTTTGTTGACATGCTGCAATTTCGAACCGCCTCAAAATCAAACTTTTTCTCATTGGCAAATACAGATCCACACTGCAGTAGTTGGATAGAAATATGCCCCCCGGGGAGGGGGTAACTACTATAAATACTGGTGAGGATGTGCCATTTTTGGGGTGCCTTTTCTCGAGCAGAAAATAAATTTTGGGGTATCATTTTTGGTTAAATCACAAGTAGTCATAAATTTTGAGGTGTCATTTTAAAAAATAAATAACGCTTTAGGGTATTGATTTCGATCAATTTCATTACTTGGTTAAAATTTTGAATAGTTTTCACAATTTTAAGGTATATATTTTCAATGGCCTGTAAATTTTGGGGTATCGTTTTCGCGAAAATTTATAAACTTTAGGGTGTGATTTTAGGCGTCAAATGGCACACCCCCGTCACCCACCAATTGAAGTTACCCCCCGAGCTTATGCCTTTTCCTCCCTTGTTCCTTGCGTTCTTTGATTTGCTGATATCGCTTGGGGTCAATAGGGACTCATAATGTTACTTTTAAAAGGTGGGCCCACTTTTTCAAAATGACTGAAACTAGCAGGGGGTCTCGTACACTCATTATGCAAAATGGAAAAGTTTTCAGGATCAGGAGCGAGATATGTCTGCTAAAGACAGAGATGGCATCGAAGTGTGACAAGCTCACAGCTTTTATAGGTGACCGCTTCAATTTAGGATTATTTGCTCCGATGCCATCACTACCTTGTACCGTGTGTACGAGAACTGACATACTCATACCCTATTCACACTGCAGTTTAAACTAGCTTAAACTAAACAAAAACAAGGTTATCGAATGGAGCCTTTAATTGGTTAATGCAGAAAATCCAATGCATTTGATCGGTTGAATCTTAACCTGGTTTAGGTAAAGCTGGTTTAACTGTGTCAGTGTGAATGCGGTATCAGATTAAGAATTTACATGGCTTATTCTAGGCGTGCCCTTCAGGATCGTTTAGTGTCGGAGCATCGTCGAGGTGCATCCCATGTTTGAAAGGCCATTCATGCAGTAATGGTACAACACCTGTCGCATGCCCTGCTGGCACATTCAGTCCAGAAGGAAAGGAAGGATGCAGTGATTGTCCGACAGGTAAATTCATTGTTTTGCTTATTTCTTCAGCCTATGGGACATGATTTGAGATCTAATGATTGTTTGAAGCTTATGAAAGGGAGTGATTGACTAGCCAGTCTTAGCTTGAACACATCCTCAACACTACTCCGCGTTGTATGGAGGCGATCCAATCGTTGTCGTAATTGCCCGAAAGGGGGGGGGGCTACTGATATGTTTTCTGTACGGGGACGTGCGCTGATATCATTCTCAGGATTCCGACTCCGGGGCAGGGTATCAGTTGTGTAACAGTTGGTCCCATTACAGGGTCCATATCTGTCATTTTTGACTCCAAAAGGTCGTTTTAGGCCATTTGCACTCTGCAAGTATGATTCATATCGCCTGGATGGCAATATTTCCTCATTTTTCGATAGATTTCTTACAAAGTTTCCTTTGCAGGGCACAATTTTGTCTGAAGAAACAAAGGACAGGGTATTGTTTAAGAAAATTTCACTCCTGGAATGGGGACAGCGTAGCTTTTCAGATTTTCATCTGCGCCTCCCGCTGTGTTCATAGACCAAGTACCCCCCCCCCGCCCGGGCGTAATTGCCACGAAAGTACTAGGACCAGCAGCATAGTTGATTTTGATTCTCGCCCTGAAAAAGTTTCCCGATCAATATGGCGTGTTGAGCACAAAAGAAGCCTATTTTTAATTAGAAATGCATTGTGTCAGTGAAACGCTGATGTCTGTATTATCTAGGAACAGAACGCTGAAAGAAAGAAAGGACATTCAATTTCACACGATTTACAAACTAATTAACAATGGCCTGACTTGGAGGATGGTGCTCCGTTTTTTATTTCCGGGCATATGAAAGTATTTAGTCTTTATCGCGATTGTACTGTTGGACTTTGTTCACCTTTTCTTCCATAGGATACTACTCTTCAAGTGGTGCTAGGTACTGCAGTCCGTGTCCAGCTGGATCAACATGTGACAATCCGGCCCTTTCACCGGTGCCATGTACCAGTGGACATTATTGGACCAAGAGCACCAGCGGGGTGAGTGAATTTGTTTCTTTTTTCGTATTATTCAAGATTCACTCTGGTGCATCGTCTTTCAAACGACTGAGAATGTTGAACAATAACAGGATCAGAGTAATCAATTATAGCCCAAGTCAAAACTGTATTTGGTCAGTTCACTGTTCACTGTATTTGGTCAGTCGAGCTGTATACCTACGACTTGCCACCATGGATACACCGGTTCCCATTTGATCACCGAAGTTAAGCATGGTTGGGCCAGGTTATTACCAGGATGGGTGACCACCTGGAAACACCCGGTATCGTAGGTATAGCACCTCACCAAGGTGTAAAATTGGTACCTCGGTGATGAAGGCAATAAAAACATCAGAAGCGCCAACTGTAAGGCTGCACGCTGTGTAAAAAAAGTACACCCAAAGGGAGATAAAAAAAAATGCCTGAGCTGAGGGGGTAATGGAATTGTAAAGCGCCCTTGAATATTGAATTATAGTAAAGGCGCTATATAAAAGCAATAACTTTACTTTACTTTACTTTACTTTACTTTACTGTTGAAGGTGTTGTGGCGCAGTGGTGTAATCCTCTGACATTGATGTCAGAAAAGTCAGGCGAAGTGGGTTCGATACCCGTTAGGGCCCCACCACTTGAGCGTCATGACAAGGGGTCGCGGACTCGATTAGCGCTTCGCTACTTCTGCAACCCCAGCGCTTGGCACTAAAAACTGCAACTTTACCTTCACCTTCACTGTTAAATCCACATCCATATTTCATCTTCTTGTTCATACTTGTGTACCATATTTTTGGTGTCATTCTTGTTTTAGCAGATTGTAAGTTATGATATTCATAAAAAATCATGTAACACTTCATCAAGCCCCATAGTTCAGTTCAGTTCAGTTTTATATTTTAAATTCCACTACATACAAGGTATCAATGAACTATTACAAACAACTAAACTACAAAAATTACAGAACAATGCTACAGAAAATTAATACATCAATCAATAAAGGAAATTAATACAATAATACAAAACATAGAAACAAGATAGATTGTATGAAGGGAATTACTTAAAGGAGGAGCTCTCTCAGTTCTCTCTCTCTCTAGCGCTCTCTCTCTAGTGCTCCTTTTGGAGTAGATTCCCCATATTCTACTGTATTGTTTGACGAGAAACATTGAACAAACCTAGAGCATTTCCGCTTGTGTTTTTACAAGAAGTTGCAGAGGCGCAATTTATAAAAAGAAGAAAGTGCTGAAAATTTTGTCTGTGATGAATAGTTTTCACAATATTTTGTTTACAGTAAATTTAAATTCAATTTTTTTTCTGTTATGATTGATCAAACTCTCTATTGTTCAAACTCTCTATAATCTTGTTTTGTATCAATTTGTGTAATGCAGATTTGATTAATGAACTTGATTATGTATCTAACTATGTAAACTCGTATTCGTTGCTTAAATTTTCACCATCTTTCTGTAGGTTCCAACTTGTATAAGCTGTCCAAAAGGGTATGACTGTCCCTCAGTTCTTTCAACCCCGGCTCCCTGTGGCAATGGTACTTATTCTACTGGTGGTAATTCAAGTTGCAAAGGATGCCCAGCCGGACAGTCCTGTTTAGATCCAGCTCTTGTTCCTGTGAATTGCCCATCCGGAACATATAGTTCATATGTAAGTATCGTTAACACATTGACCTACTGTTAACTGATGAATAATGAAACTGAAGCTACCGAAAATGTGCATGAACTGATTTACAAGATTAGCAAGTCAGGAGAATCAATATAGCTGGAGATGATCTTTTTGAAAATTATCCAAATGCCTAAGGACCTGTTTATATGAGGAAGCACACCTCACCCGCCAGACCCTGGGCTGAGAGGTGAGATTCCAGTTTCCCATAATCCTTTGTATTTTCATTTCGCGTTTACATGACGAACGCAATACCGCAGGTATAGTGAAATCCCAGCTAACCAGAGGTGGGACCTCACCTGGGTGAGGTGAAATTTTTTCATATAAACGAAACACCACTGGTATGGCGAGGCGAATTAAAATTATTCGTTGATTCTTATTGGTCAGTTCGTTCTGATTTCATGGCAGAGATACTACTCCACCTCGCCTGTCAGCCCCGGGCTGACAGTTGGGGTTAAAAATCTCATATAAACAGTTGCATAAATATGAAATTTTTAAAATTTTTGAATTGAATTGAATGGCATTGTTTGCTCGAACTAGCTTCAGCGTCCATCTGCCGATCAATAGTGATAACTGCGAATTAGGCTATTTCCAAACTAAGAAGATGTTTCCTTGAATTGACCTAAAACCAATTATAACCTGACATAACCAAAGGGTCATGGTGTAGCTTAATGTCATATTTCTTCCATTCAGGGTATGGCAGAATGCATTCTTTGTCCCCGTGGCTATTCTTGCCCTAGCCCGGCATCACTGATCACTCAATGCAGCCTAGGCACATATTCATTGTTAGGTCAAACAAACTGTACCAACTGCCCAGTGGGATACATGTGCCCAAATGTAGAACAAGGCCCGGTCAGATGTCCTCCAGGATCAAGCACGAATGGTGTGACTAATGCCAAAAACTGTACAGTTGTCCCAGCTGGATCTTACGCTTCAACTCCAGAGTAAGCCTTTATATTTTTTCCTTCCATCGGGCCGTTTCTTTCCAGTACGAAACAGTCAGGCCATAGTTTAGCTGTGTCATAGCCATGCTTTTCAATTGTTTAGCAGTTCTTGAACAGTAGGTTAACCTGACCTTAACAGTAATGTTTACCAATCCATGTTACATAGCTTCAACTCGCAATACTTTAGCTGTGCAATAAACAGAACCTAAGCTATAGAATGTTAAGACTGCGTTCACACGATGCCGGCACATTTTGAAAACGGTGAAAGATGTGACGGTAGCGGAGTCTAAGCTAACGTCCACACGATGCTGGAAAAATCTGAAAACGGTAGGAAATTTTACGGTAACAAACTCATTTTAAGACTTTGATGCCAAAGTAATGTACCTACACCTTAAGAATCAATCAGTCTCGCTCCGAGGGTCGTGTTTGGCATAGATGATTTAGGACTTTAGAAGGAGGCATTTGAACGTGAATGAATATCCTTCTTATTGTTTGTTTTCAAAAAGATGTCTCTTTGTGTTTTTGTTAAATACAGAAGTTGCTAATACTTGGTCGAGAAAGACAAACTCTTCTGCAATTTCTCTACATATATCATTGACTCTTGTTTTTTCCTAGGAGCAATGTTGTGCTTTGTAATAACGGGCAATACTCTCTAGGATCTGCAACAAAGTGTATTGAATGCCCAGCTGGTTTCAAATGCCCAACTCAGCATGTAAGTGAATGTTCATTGATTCCATAACCCTGATGGGCTAGTTTTCAACTACTCACAGAAAATAGTGTTTGTTAGACGGCATCTGCATTGTCGGATATTCTTGTGTGTTTTCCTAGTAATGTTTATTGCTTTTTGTTAAATGTAATGGCCATTGATTGTCATGGTGTATTGATCCTCGTGGTATCGTCCCTATGTTGTTGTACAGTTCCACTGCACTTATGAAGAGTAAGTAGTAACATGTACCGTAAATATTGTCACTGGATAGAAAACACATTTTCTTCAAGTAAAGCACAATAACAATAAATCCGTGAGTTCGTCAGTGACCTATTTTGCCCCACAACCCTGCCATATATATATTATAGTCATCCTTGCTTTGCTGCCGTTGCTTCAAACCCCACAAAGTGCAAGTTTATCAGACTTAAATATTCTCTTTTTCTCTTTACAAACAGGAAAGACCAGTTTCTTGTGATCCCGGTGAATATTCGACTGGCAGTGCCCTTACTTGTACTGTCTGCCCAGCAGGCATTGCATGCCCTTATATGGCATCAAACACCAGATTCACTTGTCCTCCAGGTAAGCACTCGTTTTTGTTGTTGTGAAGGTCTTATCTTGTTGACCCTTGATAGCAGTATCTCCAGTATTGAAGAATAGGTATTAGCACCCAAGATCGCTGTTCCAAAAATTTCCAGACTCAAATCATGCATCACCTTTGGGAGATTAAACTTTCGACTGTCATTTTATAGAAAGCGGCCTATTGCTTCTCTGTAAGAATGGTAAGTGGTTTGCTTTTGTACGCGTTACCGAAAACAATGGATAAACGGTTTTAATCAGTTAGCAATGCTTCAATGGCTCCTTTATTTACGATTTATTTCCTTTAGAACTTGCTGCCTCTTGCCTTGGACTGAAAATTATCATGCAAAGTGTCTATGGAACTTTTGTTTTTCTTTTTTGGGTAATTGTGTGCCTGGCTGTTCTATAATTTGGGTAGGCTGGTTGGTAGTAACCACAGTGATGGGCGACGGGATAATGTTAAAACTTTACACTTCGATGTGAATTTAATGTTACTGTTTTTGCCTACAGGTACATATTCTATTGGGAAACAACAACAATGTACTCAATGCCCAAAAGGCAAATACTGTCCTCATACAGTAAATGCTACAGTTCTTGACTGCCCAGCTGCTCATTACTCATTTGGAGCTGCTGCATCTTGCACTGCGTGCCCAAGAGGCTTTCAGTGCCCCAGCAAAGATGGAAGTGGCAATGCAAAATGCCTAGCGGTAAGTTCTAGAGTTGTTTTCAAATAGGGTAAGATGGTGATGAAGAAATAGTAAATTTTTGACACATAGTAAGGTTTGGTAATGTTACTTATCATTGTAATCCTTATGCTTTTTGCCAATATTATGATTTTTTTGCTTTCATTCTCTACTTAGTAGTGTTATGTTATGTTTGTTTTGCTTAGAAGGTGTTGTGGCACGGTGGTGTAATCCTCTGACTTTGAAGCCAGAACAGTCAGGCGGATTGGGCTCGATACCCGGTAGAACCCCAACACTTAAGCGTCATGACAAGGGGTCGCGGGCTCGATTAGGTCTGCTCTATTTCTGTGATCCCAGCGGTTGGCGCTGAAAAACGCAACTTCACCTTCACCTTTACCATTGTATGACAATTTTACCTATCTCTCATAACAAAGAGACAAAGAGACGACTCTTCATTCTGAACAAACGTGCCTAAGGGGTGCTTTTGAAATAAGACTGCAGATTGCCTCTATCAAATTGCCTGTGTCTTTTTTGTCTCAATCAAATATGCCATATTTTGCAGGGAACCTACTCACCTGGTAATCTGACTGCCTGTATCACCTGCCCTGCTGGAAATGCTTGTCCAAGGATCGATATGAGTGCACCAATACCATGTGATAATGGGACATATGCTGTCGCTGGTAAAGTGGTAAGTGACTTTCAAAGGTTTTGGTATTTTTCAACATGTATCTGATTGAATCGCACCTTCAGTTTAAAACTTTCCTGTCGTAGAAATTTTTAGGGCATTTCTTACATTATTGCCGAAGGAGCAAAATTGTTTGCAAACCTTTTTAAGTTTTGCTTGCCAAGCAGAATTTGTGTCCGTTTGGACACGTCGCAAAACAATGCTTAACTAGCAATTCATGCATGAGAAAACTTTTCAAAGACATTACCTGCCAAATCATGTTTAATCTTGTTTGGGATGCCCCAGTTAAGATCTTTTGAGCTGGCGCAGAAGGATGTTCAGGGAAGGGACTGCTATTGTGGGGCTGGTTGAACGATGGGAAAATCCAAAGATGTACGTATTCGTCAAAGATCTTCCGCCAGAACGAATGAGGAGATCGCAGTATCCTCGACAAAATTCTACTTGTCTAGCAATATCTTGCAACATGTCCGAACGGGAAAATACTTCCTTGCAATTAAATTGGAAACGTTTCATAAATATTGTTTGTTCCTTTGACCAAGGCTTTACTTGAACAGGAAGAAACTTCTCAGGAGCCGAACTTGTACTGTAGTTGCACTGTTTCTTCTTGATGCTACCCTGATATGTTTGATATGAGTTTTATTTAGAGTATTTGCAACAAAATTCTAGTTGCATTTCGGCTTGAAACTTTCATAAGTTGCTGTTCAGAAATCATAAAATTTGCTGATCCATATAAAATTTAGTCCAGTTATCCAGTTTTGCTTACGAGACAAGTTACTTTATAGTTAGACGATCAGTAGTACCAGAGAGGTCTCCAGAATATTTTCATTAGCATTAAGCTTTGAATTCGTTTATGGCTCTTGAGTTAGTTTAATAAACGGACTGCACAATTTATTCTATCTTATAGTCATGCACCCCCTGTCCACCTGGTCAAGCTTGCCCAACTATTGCCTCAAGCTCTATGACAACGTGTACAAGTGGATACTACAGTGCTGGTCGTCAAATGGAGTGCACTAAATGTCCTGCTGGATTTGCTTGTCCAACGACAACCGACAACGTAGTTATTACGTGTCCACTAGGAACATACGCATTAGAAGCAAAAACGGTAAGTTTCATTTATCAATGTCTTATTCATTTCAGCTCATTCTTGATCTTTATCCTCATCAAGGGCAGCAACGAACACACGGGATGCAATTTTGATGGTACCTGAAATAGGATTCGTGCTGAATGTCAGCCACAAGTTGAAAGTGAACAAGACATTGCAGGAAATTGATTTTTTTCATTCATGAATTGTTTTCTTTCTCAGTAGCACTTTCATTTAAGGAATACTCATCTTTGATTGTCTGATATTTTGGAAATTTTATAAACAAATTTTTCGAAAAATCATTAGGCTGACAAATGGGCTGGATCGACAAGTTCAGATTTTTGGATTCGCTGTTTCAAAGCCATTAGCGATAGCAGACAAAGAGAATATGACGATCAAGTAATCAAGCCATAGATGTATGCAAAGCTGACTGCAAAGTTGCCCTGAAAGCCATGTAGGTGACTGAGTCGTTGTGCTCGCAGAAATGAGATTTATGGGAAGAAGTTACTATATATCCATAGAAGTCGACCAGTGAGTACCTGAATTGCACACAAAAACATTCAAGCCTTACTTGTCTCACACATACCGTGCAACCTCATGGCAGGGTTCAAGAGAATTTTTTCCTTCCTGGTAGCAAGCTAAGCACTTTCATTTCTTCTTACACAATTTCCCCTTCTTTCCCTAGATACCGCCCCATTCTATCCCGAATCCTTTCTCTCCTCCTTTCCCTTCTTTTCCCTTTCCTTCCGTCTCTTTTTCGCTCTTTCCCTTTTTCCTTCCTGGGAAATTTGAGCATTTCAGTTACCTTCCTGGTAGTGCCGCTACCACGCTACTTCGTTTTTTTAGCCCTGCCTCATGGATAAATTGTGCTTTTGTATTTTGTCTTGCATAAATTGAATGGCTCATATTTTTCGTCCACAGAGCTGTACAGCATGTCCAGCTGGAGAATTCTGCCCTAACACTACGACGATAGGAACTCAATGCGCTACTGGATCATACAGCCTTGGAAGTCAAATAATCTGCACTCATTGTCCAAGTGGTTATCAATGCTCTGCATCAAACAAAGAACCTGTTATCTGTGCTGCTGGAACTTACAGTAATACATCAGCAACAGTCTGTACACCATGCAATCCAGGATATCTCTGTAAAGAAGGCAGTACATCAGCTGCTCCTATTGCCGGGATTTGCCCAATGGGTTCCTACTGTGATGATATGATAACCGCCAAACAATGTCCGTCCGGTACATATGGAAACCGAACCGGAGCAACAAGCCAGGCAGATGGTTGCGCTACTTGTCCGGCTGGATATTACTGTATTCAAGGCACTGTCGGGTATCCAAATAAAGCACTCCGGTGCCCTCCTGGTCATTACTGTCCTGCAGGAACGCAGACGCCATATCAAAATCCATGCCCAGATGGAACATACAGTCAAAACGTAGGAAATGAGAGGAAAGAGCAATGCGAAAGCTGCAAGACCGGGTATTATTGTCAAGGAGGTGATAGAACAGGAGATAATCTCTGCCCTATGGGTCATTATTGTCCAGCTAATACGACAGCCGCAACACAGTATCCATGTCCAGCAGGGTATTATACTGAAGAAAGGGGATCGAGGGGTATGTATTAAAACAAATTGTTTTAATTCGTAAATTGAATTACCGCTTGAACCGTTCCTGATGATTCTCAGGTACTACCCCTTTCATGCTTGCAAGTTGCACCAGCTTAGTAGGCATCAATTAGCTGTAGTAGCTATCCTTAACGCGTACTATAAAGGAATTGATAATAATAATTAAACTAAACCGGGTTATCAAATGCTAATTTTTCATTGGTCAATCCAACAAATCGATCTCTTTCTATTGGTTGAATTTAGCGTGGTTTAAGATTGAGCTGGTTTAACTGTGTCAGTGTTAATGAGGTATCAGGCACGCGATTCGTGATAAAAAAGACTTAAATCGCTATGTTTTCACCGCTTCGCATTTTGTTTTTGTTGTTGCAAACGGTGACCGCTCACAGTGCTCCGTATTTAAATGAATACCTACGCTATAATTCGACAGGCGTTGACTATCCCTATAGACTATCCACATCGATGACCTTCTTCACAAAAGTATGCGATGTGAATGTTCAATTCTGTTCTTGTATTTATGCTCATTGCTTTTGTAAAATTAATGTTAGAGCTACGAAAGTTGTAGTCCAAATTTCCAGCGTAGAATAGGTTTTTAATGTTTTAATTTTGTTTCTCAGGCCAAGCAGACTGCAAGGAGTGTCCAGTTGGATACTACTGCGGGCAAGGCTCTCATCTCCCAACCCCTTGCCCTCCTGGCACATATAATCCCGCATTGATGCAAGGTGCACTTGGCGACTGCCGACAATGCATTGCTGGTATGGCTTGTCCTCAGTATGCGCTTCAATGGCCATCAGAAGTTTGTAGCTCAGGCCACTTCTGCCCTGCCGGTACCAAACAACCTAATGAAACAGTAAATGCATGCCCTGCTGGTTCGTACACTGATTACCATAACTTGACTGCCTCTAGAGAATGCTCTCCATGCCCTATTGGTCAAGCCTGCTCAGCTGGGACTGGTGGACGACAGAAGCCTCCACAACTTTGTGCTCGAGGTAAGCAGCAACCCATTTCTAAACCTGCACTTTTACGAAGTTTTTCATGGTAGGCCTTTTTCCCTTTTCTATGTATCTTTTAACATGAATCTTAACTGAATCAATTATGAGAATTTTTAACACAATTTAGGTGAAAAGTTTTGTTAAGTCCGCATGTTCGGGTCTTCATTTGCTTGCAGATGGTTGCATTATTCTATTTAAAAGTGATTATTCAAACCAGGAAGCTTTTTTTGCTACTTACTTTTGGACTATTTTCGTGTGCTTGGAAAGCTTTTTGGGAATTTGAAGCGAATAGTGTATGCAAAATTTATTTATCAGACTTTAGTAAGTAGAAGGTGGCTTTGTTCACTTATCGTCACTTTGCCTGTAGTCTTTTCAGTCAGCTTATGGACAATTCTCAGTTAATGGTCTGATTAACCATCATTTAGCATGCAGAAATGGTGCAACTTTTCTCAATTTCGTTTCAAACTTAGATGAAGGTCTCAGGAATGTTTTATGATTCATGATGCCCTTTTGTGATTTAAAACGCTGCTACTTGAAGGTGTTGTGGCGCAGTGGTGTAATCCTTTGACCTTTCAGCCGGAACAGTCAGGCGTAGTGGGTTCGAAAACCGATAGGGCCCCACCACTTGAGCGTCATGACAAGGATTCGCAGACTCGATTAGCGCTCAGCTACTTCTGCGATCCCAGCGCTTGGCGCTAAAAACCGCAACTTCACCTTTGACTTCACCTACTTGAAGGGCCTGGCGACCGAGACCCCTTCGAAATTTACACTGGTACGAGAAACTGATTAGCACTGTAATCAAGTAACTAAGTTCGTACATTGTTCCACGAGTTAAGTGAAAAGACGGTAAAGTTTTCTCTTGATTACAGGCCACTATTGCCCTCTCGGCACAAGACATCCTATGCAATATCCATGTAGTGCTGGTTCATGGACAAACTTGACGAACCTGCGAAGACAAAGTGATTGTACTGAGTGCCCGAAAGGATGGTATTGTTTACAGGCATCTACAACACCGACTGGATTATGCGTTCCCGGACATTACTGTCCGCCAGGTAAATATCAATCTTGAATCATCTGATTTCCATTGATAAATGCCATACAGTAGAAGCTCGTGTAAGAGAACTTGTTTTATAAGAACCCTAGGCTGAAATTTAATCTTTTAAGCCCTTTAAAACTGGGAACTATATCGTAGGTTTCCTGTCTTCAGATTCCTGTGAGTTTCAAGAGTTCTTGACATTCTGGCCAGAATGCTCCAGTGGTACAAAAGACAATCAAATTTGTAAATTAGAATTCTAGCCTAAAAGTGTTCTCAAGACTTCCTCACAATTCTCAAAACGCTTCAGAATTCTTGTGCTGAAAAACAGTTTTAAAATGTGTGCAAGGTTTGTACTGTGTATAAGAACGTTGTAAAGAGCCTTGCAGGCTGGAATTTAGAATAACAGCCTTTTAACTAACAATTTATTCAGGCTACCCAAGAACAGGTAGGCTCCTTTATCAGGGTTTCTACTGCACTGCTTTGCATTACTGCCGTTAACTCAACACGAAAAAGTTTTGACTATTTTTGAATTCAATAGATAAATGATGATTGTATTGAGCTGGTTTTTTACGATTTTGCCTTGCAGTCATATGGAAGCCAGGCGTTAAGGCGTTAAACGTTACATTTTCACCTGGTTATCCGTGACGCGTCTGGTAAAAATTATCAGGTTTAGGTATGAGAGCTTATTTCATGAGCTTTCAATTATTGTATCTTTTAATAACAGGCACGCAGTTTGGCAAGCAATTCCCTTGCGCTGCTGGTACATACACGAATCGTACAGGAGTTGTCAGATGGGAGACATGTGAGCCATGCCCTGAAGGTCATTATTGCCCGCAAGGAACATCAGTTCCCCCGGCATGTCCAAAAGGCAAATATTACGATAAACTATCTGGAAAAGCACTTGGAGACTGCAAAGATTGCACTGCTGGCTATTACTGCCCGGTAGCAGGAACAATAACCCCATTAGTGTGTACCAAAGGATACTACTCATCTGCAGGGGCATTCAACTGCACAAAATGCAAACCAGGATTTTATTGTGCAAGCAATACGACTAGCTATTCTCTGATGATAAATACGTATGTATGTCCGGCTGGAATGCATTGTCCAGAGGGTCTTGATCGTCAGCCTGATTTGGTCAGTCATGCTTGTCCTAAAGGCCAATATTGTGTGAGAGGAGATGAAGTAAGTTAGATTTTTTTTTGTCTAGAATTTATTTCAGTGTAACTTAATGTTATTGTCTGCTGGATTTGGATTCACATGTCTTTTGATTCATTTTACTTGGGTCACCAAAGTAATGTGCATCTCATTAGAGTCATGAGATGGCGTTAATTACCGACTACTCAGAACTGTGATATGTCCGTAACATTGTTGTCACTTCAAGGCTCGTGAAGGATGTTTTATCCTGAATTGTTTGACAGTGTGTCATTTTTACTGCAGTTTATTTACTATATAACAAAATACGATAATAATTAAGAAAGGAGTCCGGAAATTCATCGAGATATCCTCGCATTTAGTATTGGTATGCAGTGGTATGCAGGAGCATGTAGAGCACTTTTGTGGTATACCGGGTGAGCCATAAAAAAGTTCCCACTTTTGAAAATTCATAACACCAAGACTACTACACGGATTTGAATCATACAAATTGTAATTAAGAGTCGAAAGATCAAAGTATTTTTGTGATTTTTTTCGCTGTCCTACCAGCACTACAAATATTGGTAAATTCAACTTTACAAAAATTTCATGGTTGCAAAATCACGGAAAAAGGGCCTAAAACATTGATCAAATCGTAAGGATTCTATTCAAATCGAACAATAGGCCATGGGCGTTTCACCTCCTTCAAGAGTTATAAGACATCGATTTTCAAACAAATATGAAAGATTTTCAATGCCAAGGAAATTAATGCCTAGAGGATATCTCTCACCCATGAGAAGTTGCATTTCCTTCATTATTCTGTGCGAGAGGTCATTTATGAATTGATCGATGTTTTGGGCCATTTTTCAGTAATCAATCAACCATGAAATTTTTGTAAAATTGAATTTACCTATATTTGTAGTGCTGGTAGGACAGCGAGAAAAATCACAACAATACTTTGATCTTTCGGCTTCTAACTGGAATTTGAATGATTCAAATCCATGGAGTAGCCTTGGTGTTATGAATGTTCAAAGGTGGGAACATTTTTCTGGTTCACCCGGTACAGTAGTGCGCAGAGCACTTGGTAGTATGCACAATTACCAAGCTGCTAAGATTTTAAATCGTCAAGCCTTGTAAGCCTTATGCTTTGGTCATTTCATGTAATACTCACTTTTCACCGGTGAAGCCTTTCCAAAATGTGGTGGAAAATGTGATTTCATTGAATGTGCGAACTTTTTTTGATACACTCGGGTTTCGTTGAATGGATGTCTCCTTCTTTTACAGTTTGCGTTCCCACAAAACTGCCCTAACGGTACATACAACAAATTCACTGGCCTAACTCACGTGCGAGAATGTCAAACTTGTACTGAAGGATGGTACTGCGAGCCATCAGGTCAGATAACACCAACAGCTAAATGCCCACCTGGGTTCTATTGCCCAGCTGGAACTGGATACAAACACGCGAACCCTTGTCCTGTCGGCTTTTATAGAAATGCATCGGCTGCGATCAGTGGTATGGACTGCAGTGTCTGCATTGCTGGATCATACTGCAATGCTGAAGGCCTTCCATTCCCGATTATTTGTCCACCGGTACGTTTTTTCTTCTCCTTTTTGCTCGCTTGTTTTTGTCCTTGTTTTCATGTAATATATCAACGGTTTCAACCTTTGATTCAGAAGGGCCCTGCCTCCATTTTGAAGGGGTAACCCACTAAAAATACATTTAGAAAGAGTTCAGAAAATACCTTATCTCAATTCTAACGCAGTTTTAAAGTCTCCACTCTGTAGCCACTTTCAGCGGACTTACGAATCAAAGAGTTTATTCCCAACAAAATCACCCTCGCCCTCTCTTAAATAACAAGTCCGAGATCTATAAAATTTATGTCAAATAACAACCTTACAAATTGCCGAAGACCAATTTAACTTCTTTCTAATTTTTTTACATGCCTAACAGTTGTAAATTCGTTAACAATTTTTCGTAAGTTAGGCCAAATGTCGTCGCAATTTTGCAAGAGTACGCGATAAGGAGGCTAGCCTCTGTTTAGATGTTAGGTAGAAGACTATGATCTTGTGGATGTATGACGTCACTTCGCTCATTTCGGAAATTGAAATGCGTGATTTTGGAGAGAAGGAAGGAGAATGTTTGAAAAAAGTACTAAAAACCATTCACAACAGTGCAATATTTATTTTATCAACAATCGTACCGATCCCGGAGGACTTTTCCTTTAGATCCTGCAACTGAGCTTTCAAACAAAGAATAGAGCTTTCCTATCCTTCCTCTGGGTCTCTTGCCTCAATTCTTTCCTCCATTGCCACCTTTAGCATACTTTCGAATAGACCTTTAGCTATTCTGAAAAGAATCACAATCGAATGATATTTTGTTACATTCTGCAGAATTTTCGCATTTGCACAATTGTGATAGAAGCTCTAACGCCACTCGATTGATGTATTCGATTGTGATTTTTATGTTACATTATCTTTAGGGATCCTTCTGCCCCACTGGCTCATCATTTCCACAACCATGCCCCAGTGGATATTACAGTAATTCAACAGGAATAAAGAGAAGTGATGACTGTACTGCATGCCCTGCTGGTGAATATTGTGCTGGTGTTGGTAATACAAAGCCTACTGGCCTCTGTGATGCTGGATTCTACTGCAGAGGAGGAGCATACACTTCTGTAAGCTCTTTTTGATATTATGATATGATACGAAATAATTGAATTTGATTATACTGGATGAGTCGAAACAGAATCTCCGTTTGAAAAGTCACCGTTCCCAGCATATCAAAGCAATGATGTTGAACGCTGTCTTTTTTATTCCCTGTATGTTCAGTTAGGTTCAGTTATTTATCCGGATTTAATTGGCGGTCCCTTCCTCTGGATAAGGGAGATTTTCTGCAAAAAGCCCCTCCAAAAACTTGCTTGAAAACGATGAGCAAAATTTCCTTGGTTTCTCTTCCTAAAAAAAGATGGCACTCATTATGTATTCGTGTATTTTGTCCTTTTGGGAGAATGGAATCCCCCTTAACAGGTTATTCATACCAGGGGAAAGGCTTGCTCATCCTCCCAAGGGGGTAGCACATGCTAAAGCTTGCAGAACTCATGGCTGCAAGGCCCATGTAAGGCAGAAATGTTAAGGAATTTGTTCTTGACTTTGGGCACGTTTTGAAGACTTTGTCCAGAAAATCGTTTATAATTTCAGAAGGGAGCAGATTTCGGTCAAGTGAAGTTTGCAGCAGATTTGAGCTTACACACCACTAAATCATATATTTGGCGACAGTTTCGTCTCGGTATCCAGGAAGCTGTGACCTTTCAAACTGAGTTTCTTTATACTGACTGAAGCGGTATCACTAGTTAATTTTGTAGCAGATGTTTGTTCTAGATTTATGACTGGATACTCGATCTTTGTTTGACTTCAAGAATATTTTCTTTGATTTAATGGATGTTTTGTCTTAGGCTCCACCGGAGGGCGTCACTGGAGGAATTTGCCCAAAAGGAGGTTATTGTCCGAGAGGAGCAAAAGTAAGAGCACCGTGTCCGCCTGGACGGTACAACAATGGAACGGGTGCAAAGGAAGCTGCTGATTGTGTCATTTGTCCAGTTGGGTACGAAAATTTTAAAGTTTATTTTCATCAAGGCCTAGACTGATTATATGGCCGTAGTTATCCCTATTTTGCGTGCTTCAGCATTTATTTGATAACTAAGAAAACGCATTGTTGTAACAGCCAGTAACATCGCTTTCCCACGAAACTAGGAAGCAATCAGATTCGACAACGGCTATCGTGTAATTAAATCTCAGTTTTCGCTTTGTTCTCTAAGCAAACTATGTTAAAAACGGCAGAAAATACACATTCGCTAAGTAGAAAAGGCTATTTAAAACTGCCATCTAAATGAAACGCAGACGCATACAATTCTCGATATTGAGCGGCGTTGCGCAGACTATGCCTTCTGTCTGGGTATTGTCTGCATGCAGCCCAGTAGTTTGCTATTTTAAGCCATTTATAACTTGAAGTGAACTGCCTTACTTTTGTTATGTTTTTATCGATTTCGGCAGATTGTTCCGTAGTCGCACATCCTTGTTTAAAGTTTTATCCCCACAGATTTTGCATGATATATATATATATATATTCTATAATCTATCACTTGCCTTTAGTATACATGTGTAAGCCTTCATTTGTAATGAAATAATTTTGAAATACATTATCTTTGTCATAGATACTATTGCGCAGGAGACACGAATGCTGGTCCAACAGGCCCCTGTGATGCCGGATACTACTGCTTGCAAGGATCGACAACACGTGTACAACACGTATCTCCTCCAGGCAGTTACACAACTAAAGGATCTGCGTGGCCGACAAAATGTCCGGTCGGAACATACCAAGAATCAGACAGAGCTGAAAAATGTAATCCGTGTATACAAACAACGTATTGTGATGTAGAGGGTCTTGTCAGTCCAAAGATTTGTACACGTGGACATTATTGTCCAACAAACAGCATTAAGCCTAGAGCATGTCCTTTAGGAACATACAATCCAAATGAAGGCAAAGCAAATGTAACCGAATGCATTCAGTGTACACCCGGATTTCATTGCAGTGCAGAAGGATTGAATGCTACAGCCGGGAAATGTTATGCAGGATACTACTGCGTGATCTCTTCGCCTGTTCCAAACCCGGTACGTTATGGTTTGGTTTTAGTTTTTAAAGCCGACATTCCAGTTGGAAAAGTTCACATATAATCAGTTATGTCTTGAGTTTGATCTGTTTCTTGCATGCCCAGCACTTTTTTCGAGAGGTATTTATCTCTTCGCCCTGAGTATGTCAGAGAGTTATTTCTGCCTCTTTCCCAGCTCACTGAAAGTAGAGTATTGGAAAAAATACATTAGTGCAACTTTGAAGTCATTTTATGAGAAGAACTCAGCATTCTATAAAGAAGCCATTCACTTGTTTCTGAATGAGTGATATTCTAGGGTAAGTAAAATGAACTTCCCTACAATAGGACTGACTTGTCTTAGATGCGAATAACCTGTCAGTAAATCGTATTTTGTAAACCTGAAGATGTTTCAGTCATTTTTTCGCAGTTCATAAGTCTCGACAGCCCAAGCAGTTGATAGAACCAAACAAGCTGAGAGGGTTGATAGCCATTTGGTTGGCAAATAGTAACACCAAATGCTTGTAGTTTGTGGGCGGCATTCAGATATTTTTTCGATTACCTTGTAGGGTAATCATAGCAACGGGAACTTGAACGGCACACAAGTATATGGAGGCGTTTGTCCAACTGGTCATTACTGCCCCTCAGGTACGATCAGAGCTACACAGTATTATTGTCCGAATGGAACATATAACCCGACTTATGGTGGTCAAGATGCTACAGCTTGTATTCCATGTGATCCAGGCAAAGTTTGTAATGGAGTTGGATTGTCAGCACCCAATGGTCTCTGTGCACCTGGGTTTTATTGTATCCGTGGAGCCAAGTCGAATATGCCCGTTGATGGATCTACAGGAGATATTTGCCCGATCGGAAGTTATTGCCCTGGAAATACATCTCTTCCTTACAACTGTCTTGCTGGAACTTACAGGTATTTTCATTTGAAGATGCGATATCATTTCGCGACTCTTTCTCTGTTTTTGCTATTATTTATATGCTGTTTACTCTCGAGTACCGAATAATCGTCCCCCCCCCGCTTATTAATTTTTCAAAAATTTTCCAACCCCCCCCCGCTCTTATTCCAACCCCCCCCCCCTTTTATTAATTTTTTGAAAGATGAAATGATAGTAAACAAAATTTCTGAATAAACGCAAGAAAAAGTCTCAATAAATGCATTCAACAGAACCAGAGTTCATAAGTAACTGTATCAGTAACATCACTGTTCACATAAATATATAAAAGAGTCGCGTTTACCTAAGAAAACGACTATTTTCTATTTCTCCAAGCACCCCCCTGATTATTCCAACCCCCCCCCGATTATTGCTATATCGAACCATTTCCAACCCCCCCGTTTATTCGGTACTCGAGAGTAGGCGATAGAATTAACTACATTACCAGCTGAATTTTGCTAATTCATTCTAAAATTTCAAGATGATATCAAAACGGCAGATGCAGAAACCAAAAATTCTTGTTATTGGTACACTGAGGCTCATTAATCCCATGTTATCACCAGCGTGTGACCAACTATACCATTGCAAACATATAATAACCTGATACATGATTAAGACTTTTCGATATTTCTCAAATTTGTTTCGTTTGAAGCTGTAATTCTATAATTCTTTTCTTCGACTCCTGAAAAGTAAAGTGAAAAACAGGAATATCGTAACACGACAACACGAACGTACAAAGTTTGTATCAAGACCAGTGTTTGTTGCGATGTCTCCCAATTTCGTAGAAATAAAGATATGAGATAATTTGTCAAATGTGTTTGATTGGAACCCAAGTCTAACTAACATAGCAAAAGCAACAACATATATTTTGTGTAAGTTTGTATAAGTGTTCGGCAGAAACACCGGAAAAAGATGACGAAACAACACCAAATGTGTATGGATTCAAAGAACATTTGTATTACCATTATTTTGTCCTGCCATGCAGAACTTCTTCAGGGCTGTTACACATTTTGTACCCAAACAACTTGCTGTCATTTTTGTTAATTCTAAAATTTTTTCGATGATCATATTGAAATACTTTCCAATTTAAGGCTAACCTCCTATTGCTGAAGTTTTGTTCGGTGATCAACACATTTATGTAGGGCGCTTGCTTTGTTGTTAGAGAGCATGCGCATTAGACAAACGCGCTGGTTGCTGACCAAAAATACCGCAATTTAGTTCGACCTTTAGTCGAGTTTTGAGCAACAATTTCCGATACGTCTGTTATTATTTTACATTATCCAAATTGTTCAAAGTGTTCTACGTATTTTCTTTTCAAGCAACGTCACTGGCCTAGCAAAGTGCCTCACGTGCCCATCAAGACATTTTTGCCGTAACCGAGTCACACCAGAGAGATGTCCCAACGGCTATTATTGTCCAGCTGGTTCAGGAATTGCTGACATACAGCCTTGTCCTCCTGGAACTTGGAACCAATTCGTAAGTGACAATTTACTGATCTTTTCGAAGCTTACACTGTTTCCCATTCAGTCAAACAATGTCTGTTTTCTCTGAATACACGTATTTTTGCTAACAGAAACTAAAAAATTGAGCCAACACTGAAAATCTCCTATGATTATCAGATTTTGGGTACTCAGAGTTTATTACGAGTACATTAATTTCCAAAATTTTCGGACAAATGAGTAGTCCGAAAAAATAATTGTCCGAAAATTTAAGTGTCCGAATTTTTTAGTGGTCCGAAAATTTAATTGTCTGGCAAATCACAATGACAAAGAATTTCTTTGGATAAGAAATGAAATTCTGTTATATACTATTGTTCTAATGGAATAAGCTTGGAAATCTCAATGAAATGAAGGACAGGCAATGTCTCAATGAAAGTAAAACATAATAATTTTCAGTGAACTTGAAGATTGTGACGGATCTTATGAAACTGATTTGAAATCCTGGAGTGCTGAAATTCTGATCATTTAGGAAACTCTCAGCACCGGCTCCAATTCTATTGTTCCTAATAAAAGACGTATATTTGACCACTATTTTTGTTGTTTTGTTACTCTCATTATTGTTGATGTTATTGTTGTTACATGAGGGACAAGTCTTTTTGCCCTAACTTTAATTCATGATTATCCTTATGTTGCTTGTATTTTACACTTGATTACTATACTGGTTTCCGTTTTGAGACATAGAGTGAAGAAATTTTGCTACATCTGGTGTATGATTTGCCTACTCATTATCAAATCGTATATGTCCGAAATTTTATTCATCTGTTTGAAAATGTCCGAAATTTTGTCCGAAATTGTCCGAAATCGACAATAATTTGTCTAAAACTAAAATTTTTTTCCGAAAATTAAATGTCCGAAAATTAAACGTCCGAAAATTTTGGAAATTAATGTATCTGAAAGGCTTCACAACAATCTTTATGTTTGCTGCCTGTGTCTTCGCAAACATTTCAAAACAAAATTTTTTGAAGCCTTTCCTATGCTTTGACGTTACTCAAGTACCTTCTGAGTAATATGATACAGATCTCTAGTGAAAATAAGGTAAAAATGTGCTTGTCTTTTTGCCATAACTAGGGTTTCTTATTGTTTTTGCGATCCGAGCGTTGAGTTTGATTTCTACAGCAGATGTTGATAATGATAATTGCATAAAACAGAATATATTACCTCTGTGGTTGCAGTTTGCAAATTGTAGATTACTCTCTGACTGACATCATTCTTTATCATATCCCAGGGTGGTTTAGCTGCAAAGAGTGAATGCTCTCCATGTCCACCCAAACGTTATTGTGAAAAGTATGGAGTCACTGAATTCACATCTGGAAATGGCAGTGGATTTTGTGATGCAGGATTTTATTGCAAGAGCAGTGTTAGCGTTAAAAGACCATCCTTCAACTCGACTTGGATAGGAGGTATTTGCCCTCAAGGAAGATATTGCCCACAGGGAACTGATGAGCCTCTTCTGTGTCCACGTGGTCGGTACAGCAATCGGCTTCAGCTGTCGAACTGGACAGAATGCGAGCTTTGTGATTATGGGAAATACTGTGGCGCAGAAGGACTCAATGCTACTTCAGGTATCTACCTATGAAAGTTGATTTAATTTGTGAGAACAGACAAGCTGTCTTATTTCACAGTATAAAAGCAGAGCTCTTTATGCTGTTGGTAACAACGTAGGATTTGTAAAAACGCATTTTTGATAGTTTATTGTCTTTGGGGATATGAATGTAGATTTTTGTTGTATAATTTTGATATTCTGATGATTAAGCAGAGCCTTGCTTCGAAACGTCAAAATTGATTATATAACATGGGCTGGTCTTTCAGTAACTCGTCATTACTCAGTTTTGTCGCACTGTGGATTTTGTCTCATGTGCTGTGCCCCAATACTCTTTCATCGTCTTTTAGCGAAACCACATTCTCCTGCCAATACACCGATTTCTACAAGTGCAAGGAAAATTTTACACTGCACAGTTTTGATTCCTTACAAAATTTTTACGGCTTAATAGAGTTTGCACTGTTCCAGAAAGCATATTTTCCAAATCTTTAAATTCGTGCAAAAAGGTTCCAGGGCTGGACCTGGCTTGGACTGGGCCTGGACCGGGCTTGGACTGGGGTGGGACCAGGCTTGGACCGGGCTTGGACCGGGCTTGGACTGGGCTTATACCAGGCTTGGACCGGTCCAGGCCTGGTCCAGACCAGGCTTTAAATAGTAGGCCGTAATTAGCTGTAATGTAGCTATTTCATTTCTTACCCTACTGTAAATAGACATTTAATAATAATAATTTAAATAATAATGATAATAAGAATAAAGGTGGGTATAAAATTCTTTGACCTATTTATTCAAGAAAACTTTAGCTATTTATCTATGATTCTACCGTTGGACTTTTCAAAAATATTGAATAATTTTCGAAATTACAGTGTATTTCATATTTCAGCTCATATGAGGATGTGACCTCATCAAATTCTAAATCATAAACTAAACATGTGACTCAATGTTGCTTGATATATTTTAGACCTACATAAACTGGAAAATCAGTCCATGTTTCGCCAAACAGTTTAGAAATGATTCAAATTTTTTTTTAAATTTTCTTCCATTCTCGAAAGAGAAACACTCAAATTCTGGAAGTATTGAGTATTTCAGAAAAGTCCAACGGCAGTTTTATAGCAAAATAGCAAAGTTACATTGAATACATTCAGATCGAAGAAAATGGATCATTGAATTTTACACCAACGTTTCAAAGATTTGGAACCTATGCTGTTCCAGAACAAAATTTCTCAGTGGACAGGAGAAACAAAAAGTGTTATCAGCAGGAACAGTTTAAAAAGGAGGGTGGCTGATCCGGTACCCGTTTCCTAACGGATCCAAACTTGTAGCGGTAAATTGTAAGTGGGTCGAAGTGTCTGTTTTCATTGATGTTATTATCATTTGCAGGAGACTGTGATCCTGGATTTTATTGTTTACGTGGTGCCAAATCCCAAAACAATGCCGTAGCCGATGGCACAAGTGGTCCATGTCCAAAAGCACATTATTGTCCGAAAGGTACTGGATTCCCTCTCGGTTGCCCAAGTGGTACATACATGCCAGTGGAGGGCCAATCACAGTGCTTCACATGCATGAAAGGCTATTATTGTCCAGCGAATATTTCAGACTACACAGCTTACCCATGCCCGTTAGGCCATTACTGCCCGAATGGAACACGATTCTCTACGGAGTTTCCATGTCCTAAAGGACATTTTAGGAACCAGACAAATGGTCAGAGCGTTAGTGATTGCGTGCCATGCCCAGCTGGACAATATTGCCAAGGTACTGGATTAGACAAGCCAAGTGGTCCATGTGATCCTGGATACTTCTGTGTGAGAATGGCATACACGAAGACCCCACGTGATTATGATAATTTCACTTCCGGTGGCTGCTTGTGTCCATCCAATACCACAGGTAATTTGAAATAAATTTCTTTTTTCACTTCACTCCAGCTGTCACTATTCAATAGCAATACTGTAATAGCTCTATTAAGCGAACATCCCTCTTTTTGAAGCCTTCTTCTTTAATAAGCCCCTCTTTGCTAAGCCAAAATTTTAATAAGCCTCTTTCTCCTTTGCCCCCCCCCCCGTCTTATATCAAATGCCGGAGGATAGGAAAGGTTTTCCATTCATCAAGCTAAGCAAGTTTACTTGTTAATTTGGTATTGTTTTTGCATTTGACTCTTAAATTGTATGTTTATTCTGCCAAATATGGGGTACTAGAACTAGAAAGCTGTCATTCATGTCCTTGTTACTGACTATGTGAATAAGCCCCTCTCTAATAAGCCCCTCTCTAGAGTCCCCGAAATCGATAAGCCTTCTTTGGGGGCTTAATGGAGCCTCTACGGTATTTAGTTTGTAGAAGGGAATTTTCAATCAGCATCTGACACTAGATTTTGGATTCTGGTACCTTTTTCGTTTAGAATCTTCAAATCAATCTATGTTATCTGAAAGTCCATTTCCTCCTGATTTTAATCTTGCTATCTTTCCTTTCTTGCTATTTGTTTGAATTTCTTCTATGGCTTGAAACGAAGTTTGTCCTCCTTCTCTTCGAGTAGTATAGTTATCTTTTCATCTACAAAGTGTATGTTCTAAAAATCAGCACTACGAAGTTTTAATTGACTTTCATACTTTCCCAACTAGTTGGTAAGTTTGTTTTATAGCATTAATTATGCCAAACGTGAACTTGTCCTTTAAAAACAATATACTGCCCTCTTTTGATTAGAATCTAACGTCTCCTAACTCATTTTTTCTAATACTTCTATGCAGGTGGAGAATGCCAACCAGGATTTTACTGCCCCCTCGGATCATCTGAACCCTTACCATGCCAAGGTGGATTTTATTGCGAAGGAAAACGTAACTACAATTATACTGGACCTTGCGATGCAGGATACTATTGCTCAAATGGATCTTGGACACCAAAACCAGGAGATGGAAAAGCCGGCAATATATGTCCTCCAGGAAGTTATTGCCCAAAGCAAACTCAAATACCGGTTAAATGCCCTGCAGGAACATTTTCAAACGCCACAGGTAAAAAGTCTCTACAGTTGTACTGACTTGTTTTTGGTTCAACTTTTTTTCAAATTTCTTTCTTTGTCGTTGATAGATGTTAAGGGACTGGGCCACGTAACTTAAACAAACTTCTTTCGAATCGACGATTTTGCAGTATTTTTAATAGGCCATGTCACAGAGGTTTTCCGCTCTTTTCTCAAATTGAAGATGTCTTTTTGAAGATGGGCTCTTGAATTTCGCAGAGAGACAAACGAAACACACATATGTTGTACGATTGCAGAGACATTAGTGGATTTTTAGAAGTTACTATATTGTGGATTCGCACCATCCACTAAAACCTGTGCAGAACACAATGGTCACCTGTGGGCAACAATATAGATCATAGAGATAATAGGTTTGTTTACGGTTGTGTAACCCAGCCCCTTTTAAGTGTGATTTTCAAATCATCTTTGCTCTCGAATGAGTTTCCAACTATTGTTTCTACCACCGCGGCAACTTACTGTTTTTGCCATCCGTAAAGACAGCCTTTTTGTAGTGCTTTCCTAGCCTGTAGCTCGTCAACTTTCATACGAAATGTAAGCCAATTTGTTCTTTTTTCCGTCTTTTACCCGTTTTTGTCCCTTACAATAATTCTCAAAGATTCCGCAGTGTAGTGAAATTAACAATTAACATTTTCATCGTGTCAAAATTTCGGGAGCGGCCATGCTTTGTTTTGCTTCCCTTGGTATCGTCCTTGTATTGTTTGAAACTAGTTCGTATCTGATGTCTTAAAAATTTTATATTGAATATTAAAAAAGGTATGTCGATAATCCTTGCCAGAGTTCAGTCGAATTCAATCCAGTAAATTTTCGTTTTGTCTATGTTCCTGTAATTGGAAAGGGTGCTTTTGGCATTGTAGATAAGGGCAGCCAAAGCTTTTGACGTGTCTCTTTCATTCAAGGTAATAGCATGGTAAGTCAATGCTTATCTTGCATCAACGGATCCTACTGTCTGGGCACTGGCAACATCAAACCAACAGGGCTATGCGATGCTGGATTCTACTGCCCGATGGGTCAGAACAACAAACGGGCCTTTGGGTGCCCAGCTGGCTATTATTGCCCAGCTGGATCACCAGCACCTTTACTTTGTGACTCGGGGAAATGGCAGGATGAAGTGCAAAAATCAACATGTAAGACTTGCCCAGAGGGATATTACTGCGATTCAAAATATGGACCGATTGCAAATTATACGATGTACCCATGTCCGAATGGATTTTATTGCCCAAATGGTACACGTTATGCTATTGAATTTGGTTGCCCTAGTGGTACTTATGGTAATGGTACTGGATTAGTCAGAGCAAGTCAGTGTCTGTCTTGTCCTCCTGGCAAATATTGTCTTGGTAAGTATAAAGGCAACTTTGATAACTTGACAACTTGATTACTGTCTTGCAGTGAAGGTGAAGGTGAAGTTACGGTTTTTAGTACCAAACGCTGGGATCGCAGAAGTAGCTGAACGCTAATCGAGTCTGCGACCCCTTGTCATGACGCTCAAGTGGTGGGGCCCTACTGAACATCGAACCCATTCCGCCTGATTTTACTGGCTGCAAAGTCAAAGGATTACAGTAGACTTATGACGATGAGTCTCTTGTTTCCCTGTGCTCTCTGACTTGATAATGGCGCTTCAGTCAACAGAGACTCATAAAATTACTGTGAAGAACCTGGCCCTATTTAGACCCAAACTTCGCGATTCCTACAGTGCCAATCAGATTGCAAGATTTGTGAATTACTATTGTTACAGTGTCGATGTGATAGAATTTTCGATTCGATTTAAGAATTGAAAACACTCCCACGGGAGTGAGATTCGAAGCCGTGATTCCATCGTAATTCCATTGACGATTGAAGAAATAGGGCCAAGTTTGTCACTGTTACATTATGAGTCCCTCTTGATCAAGGTTTACCGCAGGGATACGAGGGACTCATCGTCATAAGTCCAGGATTACACCACTGCGCCACGACATCTTCCTGCCCTGTTTTCGTGGACATAGCCCTCTTGAGGTCAGAAGCATTATGCCTGAGGCTTTGAGGGTTTATTGCCCCACTAGGGACTCTTTTTCACTAACCATAGACTTTCCGTTGCTCTTCCAAACCACCGCTCTGTTTCCTTCTCTAACACCCTCATTTCTTGAACTTCAGCTCTCTGGAACAACCTCCTTTCTTCTGCTCCCCCCCCCCGCATATAACTTAGAGCAGGCTTTCAACGCTCCATAAACACCCTTGAATACACCACAAAAGAGATATCTAAAATGTTTTTGAACTCTACATTATAATCACAGCACGGTTCGATAATGAAAGCTATTCTAAAGTCTCCTTTTCTGTCATTACAAAAATGGTGGGTTTTTATGCATTTGACAACAGCACCACAATTTCTTCAATGAAGGCAATTTTATATTTCTGTAAGCACGAACTTTTGTGAAATTTCAGAGCTTGAAAATTGTTTTGACATATATGGTGCAGAGCTTTCTTCCATCATTGCACCCTCTGGTGATTTCATAGAGAAATGAGTGGTAATGGGAAATAGCATGGCGATATTTTCAAACGGTCGTTAGGATTCTCAAGTAATTATATTGCATTGCACCTGCTCTCTTAAGATTCACGAGAATTACACTGCTGTGGTTGTTATTGACTCATTGCACTTGTTTTGTAGGGTCATCAAGTAATTACACTGCTGACTGCAACAGTGGCTTCCATTGCATCAGTCGTTCATCGACACCTACTCCAACTGACATGATCACAGGCAGACCATGCCCAACAGGGAAATATTGCTTAAAGGGAACACCAAGTCCAACGGATTGCCCGCCAGGAACTTTTGCTAACACTACCGGATTGAAATCGCTTGCAGAATGTTTGGATTGCACACCGGGAATGTACTGTTTGACGCCTGGTCTTAGCTACCCTACATCGCAATGTAATGCTGGGTTTTACTGTACATTGAAGGCTCGATATGCATCACCAATGGACGGCATAACTGGCAGAAACTGTACACCTGGACATTATTGTCCACCTGGATCACCGCAGCCAAGACCATGCAACGTTAGTTTATCCGTTAATTTTTTATAACCATAAGAGTTAAAATACATTTTGCGATGTAATACACACAAAATGCTTGTATGTTGATTTGATACACTTTCTTATCTTTAGGAAGTTTCTGAAGTTCCCCGGTTCTGATTTGTCACGTAAATATTGATACGATCCGGTGAACAAAACTCTAAGATCCCCTCTTATTTCGATCGATTTTAGTACGTATCAAAATGATTTGTCTTCTGGAGTCAAAAAAGTTAACACGTTTGTCTGTCTATGGAATCAAAAGTATGAGGTCGATATTCAAAACTGAAATGTTAATCAATCAGTCAAAGGTTAACTTACATGAGCAATTTTTGTTCGTTAAAAGCACTCATCATTTAGACCCAGAAATTAGAACAATGCTGGTGAAGGGTTTGTATGAAAACGAGAATTCCACGTTCCATTTGGGTCAATAAGTTGCTTTGCGTTGACATTGAAATTCTTTTTCTGAAATAGACAATTGTTTTGAATTCATATTTCAGTTGCAAGTATATCATGGACCGGAATGGAACGTGGAATTTTCGTTCGCATACAAAACCCTTACCAGCATTTTCTAATTTCTTGGTCTAATGCTTTAAGCAAACAAGATTTTACATCTAAGTTAGCTGTTGACTGATAGATTAGCATTCAGCTTTGAATATTTCCCATCTGTTTTTTATTCCAAAGCCCACCAACCGTGTTAAATTTCTTGACTCACCCAGTATGCCTTCTCATCTTTGCCCCTATTCAGCCATGTTCCTTTCGTCTCTATTCAACAATGTTTCCTTCTCTTTTCCAGGATGGTACATACATGCCTGACACAACAGCTCATCAATGTCATACATGTCCAGCCGGTAGCTACTGCGTAGGAACTCACCTCAGTCCTATATCATGTCCTGCTGGTTTCTATTGTCCAAGTGGAACTGGGTATGACTGGCAACCATGCCCTCCTGGGACATTTAGTAATACTCTTGGTCTCTTAAATGTCACTGGTGAGTTTTTGGCACTTCTTTTCTCCTATCTATAGCTATTCGTCTTTCGCAGGAGTTGACAGTTTTCTTTCCACAGATTACAGTGTCCACTTTTTGCCCTAATCTTGCATCTGACTTAAAATTTCATGTATTAGTAAATCATATCTGCGTAGAAGTTATACTGTCAAGTATGAGCTGACTTTTGACTCTATGAGCTTGATATTCTTTAGCTACAAGAGTTGATTAGACTGGTTTATTCTACCTGAATCACCGTTTGAAGGCTTTTTTAAAATTTTCTTCAACAGAATGCAGACAGTGCTCCGGTGGAAAATACTGTGCATATCCGAACGCCACAACGGAGACCGGACCTTGTGATGCTGGATATTTCTGCCGTATTGGTTCAAACCAACCAAGACCGGAATCAAGTCATACTGGAGACGCAGGCCCTTGCCCAGTTGGAAGGTATTGCCCTGAGAACACCACAGAACCATTGCTTTGTCCCAAAGGAAGATACTCTAACAGCACTCATTTGAAACTAGCGACAGACTGTGATCTCTGCACACCGGGTCATTATTGTGAAGTTGACGGACTTTCTAATGTTAGTGGACAATGTGATCCTGGATTTTATTGCCGATTTGGCTCACACGTGCCAAATCCAGATACAGTTACATCATCTGGCGGTCCTTGCCCGGTTGGCCATTACTGTCTGAAGGGAACCGCTTACCCACTTGGATGCAAGGCTGGTACCTTTAACAACCAGACCGGGCAAAGCTATTGTCAACAATGCTGTAATGGTTACTACTGCCCTGAGAATTCAACCAGTTGCCTCTACGAATGCCCAACTGGTCATTACTGTACATCAGGGACAAAACATGCCTATGAGCATCCTTGCCCTAGCGGCACTTATAACTCATTCGGTAAAAAGATGACACTGCAAGACTGTGTTCCATGTGATGCTGGCAAATATTGTCCTACATCAGGCTTGAGTGCATCATTCGCAGATTGTGCTGCTGGTTGGTTCTGCCGTAGAGGAGCCTC
Organism: Aurelia sp. 3 sensu Dawson et al. (2005); assembly: GCA_964020215.1. NCBI lineage: Eukaryota > Metazoa > Cnidaria > Scyphozoa > Semaeostomeae > Ulmaridae > Aurelia > Aurelia sp. 3 sensu Dawson et al. (2005). Next base: position 4,204,581 of record OZ026575.1, on the reverse strand, counting down.
CTCCGCTCGACCAATAGACATTGGTAATCTCACTTGCACTGGAAATACAACGCAGAATGCTTCGACTTGCTTCTGTCCGAATTCGACAACTGGAGGGCAGTGTCCGCGTGGAACATTCTGTCCAAAAGGATCAAATGAACCAACAGCATGTTCAGCAGGTATAAAACATACACTAACAACCTGCACATAAGAACCTAAGATTTTGAACTCAGCCTGGTTAGCTTCTTATGCAGTGAGGTGCATCCAATAATCAGAGTGTAGATTCTTAACATAGGGTTAGGGTTATCCGAATTCATTTGCATTCTTTGAACTACCCGTGTCACCCCAAGCTTACCCAGTTTACCCCTGCCTATCACAGTTCTGTATGCAATATTTTTGGAGTCCATGAAAGAGGTTGTTTGCCAAACGGGTTGCATTTATTTCTCTGTAAATGAACGAACGAATGAATTGATTAATTAATGAAGAAAGGAATGAATGAATTAGTTCTTTCAGATGTCTGGCTGAAATGGTTCTTATTTGTTGGGTGCAAAATGTATTATGTCAGGCTGCAGGTTCTGAATAATTGAAGTTTCTAATGTGTGGGTTTTACTGCATTCCATAGACTTTATTTCCCTCATTCAATCTATCTGTACCGTAAATACGAGGATATAAAGCCATTTTTTACACCAGGCGGAATCTTTGGTGGAAGCGGGCTATTCCGTCCAAAGCAGCACATGGAAACAGACACTTCAGGTCATAAGTCTAATGGAAACATTGAAAAACGAGAGCTGTTGATGGGAGACTTTTCAGCAAGAATTCATGAAACTCAGTGTAAATAAGGGAATATCTCTATGTTTGTGATTTTCCTACAACAGACTATTATTCGGTTTTCATATAGGCCAGATATTTGGTTATGATAGCATGCCCTGATGCCCTTGTGTCCGTTTCTACATGGTATGTAGTTTGCATCCTGCATATCTGATTTCTGATCTACCCAGTTGAAGCCCTCATTTACCAATCCTGTGTGCGATAATGAGAGTAAAGACTGGTTTTTCCAAGACTGAAATGCAGCCGTGAATAAGGCACTAATTTTCTTGTAAGTAGGACAAGCATAAGTTACCAGTTTAAAACCTAGATTATTTTAGGGATGTGAAATAAATTTGACATGGACTATCAAATGATGAAGTTTATTAGAATAGTTTGTAAAGATTCCAAAGAGCAAAGTAAACTTCTCTTTAACAGTTTTTTCATTTAAAAACAAATAACCAACAGTGCTAAAATTTATCCTGACGTATGAACGAGGAATGGCTCAGGGTTTTCAAGTCGTTTTGAGGACTTTGCTTTATGAGTCCTCTTTCGTGATATTATTTATTGTGAATCCATTTTGATGACTTATTTTGATCCTTTCAGGCTCCTTCTGCGAGAACTATGGGCTTGCTAACGTCTCAGGTCCATGCGATGCCGGATACTACTGCACATCTGGAGCGAAAACACGTGCACCTATAGATGGTATTACTGGAAATAAATGCCCACCCGGTCGCTATTGCCCGGTAGGAACATCGGTACCAAAAATGTGTCCGCCTGGAACATATTCTAACCGCACTAGCAATAAAGCTTTAGAAGACTGCACGGCTTGTGAGCCTGGGCAACATTGTGATAATTGGGGACTTGATAAACCAACAGGACCTTGTGATGCTGGTTATTATTGCCCTGGTGGTCAAAACAACAGTCATCCTGAAGAGTACAGGTTTGTATCATATAAATTGTAGTGATGCCTGGTTTCATTAACTTTGCAAATAACATTATTATGTCTATTACCCTTACAGTAAAAGTTAGTCTAGGGTCATTTACGTCTTCTTTATTTCTACCTAGTATCCGAACGTAGGTTTTGGACAATGAAAAGCCAAGCTGCCGTAAAACCTCTATTCAACCCCCTCTCTAATAAGGCTCCCTCGCTAAGGCGCCGTTCACACTGCTCCGTGTTTGTACAAGAACGGGAAGAAACACCTCCGTTTATGTGAAAGTGTTCACACTGATCCGCACAAAAACGCCATAAAAATTGAGGTTTTCGAAAACGCTGTCAAAAAGTGGATATCCACAAAAACAGAGATTCTTGAAAGCTCATTTGATCGATGTGAACGCACAAAAACGGATGTTTTTGAAAACGCTCCAATATCCAATAATGAGCTTCACAAAACCGGAGCAATGTAAACACACAAAAGCGGATATCTTTGGCTCCTTATTTGTTATCACGCAGATCAATGTGAACGCATAAAAACAGATGTTTTTCTCTCCGTTTTTGTACAGAAACAGAGTAATGTGAACGGGTAGCTTTGAGGCAACAAAGATGCATCATAACAAACATGGAGCAGTGTGAACGGAGCCTAATAAGCCCTTCAAAATTGCAAAAGAATTTTACACAAACCTTTTTAAGGATTTGAGCTCTATGCTACGTGAACTTAATCGTTATTTTGTTTCAGGTGTACCCCTGGTCACTACTGTCCAAATGGCAGCCAAGCTCAACTGCCATGCCTACCTGGAAGTTTCCAAGATGAATTCTATAAATCCTCCTGCAAGCAGTGCCCTGCTAGATATTATTGTGATAGCACTATTATGAATGCTACAAAGTGCAGTCATGGGGTACAACTACCGACACCGTGCCCACGTGGTTATTATTGCCTACCAGGAACAAAAACAGCGACTCAATTTGGCTGTCCTAATGGTATGAATTATTTTTCTCTTCCATATAAACAGTTAAAGTGACGAATTACCTGTGATTATGAGCAAACAGAACTTCGGCCGGGGGAACAACATCGACAGCAGTTGTCCCCGTCATCACTCCGCACCCAAGGTCCCCATCCTCCAAGATACTGTCAACGGGTCAGGGTTTCTTTCCACCTTATAGTTGATTGCAAAGATTTATTGGTAGTCAAGATGGATAGTTAAAATCATGATTTCCTTTTCAATAGGAACATATGGTGCATCAACACATCTCAGTAATGCTGGCGAATGCACCCAGTGTCCAAGTGGAAGATACTGTGAACGTGAAGGACTCGATAGCTGGACCGGAAATTGTCAAGCCGGCTACTATTGCATATCCGGAGCTAAGATCAAGGCTCCTAACGATGGAGTTACTGGCTACATCTGTCCAAGTGGTAAGACTTGTTTGCGTTTATTTGTCCTTTAAAGACACCAGTGTTCCCTGCTTTTAGTGTTGGCATAGTGACTATGGTGTTGGGAAGCAGAGTAAATAGTTAAAGGTTCATTTGTGATGTTTCCTAAAATGTTTCATTGTAAAGGGACTGTGGCTATCGTTATAGAAATAATATCCTTCTTCTTGGCGTTTTGCATAATATTTCATCTAAAAAACAAACAAATAAAGTATTATTAAGTGCACTATGGACAGAGTTTTGTTTGGCATAACTTTTTAGGCTTAAACTCATTAACAGTATGATTCTCCATCCTTCCTCCCCCCCCCCCCCCCCCATCTCTTAAGGAGAGCGAAACGTGGAGCAAATCCACTTCCACACAAGTTCCAAAAGCTTTCCAACAAACACTATGCACTGTTTTGTAGTGTTTCACCTCTTCACGTTACGATCTGCTTTCCACTGTTAGGCCAATACTGTCCTGCTGGCACTAACTCAACGCGCCCATGTATTCCTGGTACATTCAATCCATCACTTGGTCTTGGATCAGCAAGTCAATGTCTTGGCTGTACACCAGGCCAATTTTGTGCCGGCTGGGGACTTAATCAAACATCTGGTAACTGCAGTGCTGGGTATTATTGTGCTGCAAATGCAACGCAACCGAATCCGCCTGGAGATGCCAGTGGTATGTTTGTGTTTTACATTTCATATTTGATTGTTTTAAGGAGGGTTACCCATTAGCATAAGCTAGTTGTATTTATATTTCATATTTAATTCTTTTAAGGGAATGGTGCAATGAACACACGAGGGAAAGGAGGAAAAAAAATATCATTTTTCAAAACAATAAGATCCTACAAAACAATAGTAAATATATATAATACCAACATAAAACAATTCACTGCTAGCCTTAAAGAGTTTAAAATAGTGAAATATTAACAATGATAACACTTTAAATCAAGTTTGTCATTTATGAGCATTTGACACTTTATCCATGTATCTCTATTTTAACAATGCTGTAAATTTTCTATACATCCTCATATTTTATTTTAACTTTTGCATTTTAATTTCACGGCCAAAGCTATGCTTTTCTTTGGTCGTATAGGATACGGATCTTTTCATATATACTTGTAATAGCTTTTAGTCCTGTGTTCTATGAAAAAAGTTGAATTGAATTGAATTGAATATATGAATATGAATATATATGAATTACTGTGAAAACAGATGTGTACATTAAATGTCCTATGTTTGGTTTTAGGTAACGTTTGCCCGGTCGGATCTTATTGCCCATCAGGCACTGGTGTTCCCAAGCCATGTTCACCTGGTACATTCATGAACCACACTCAAGCAAGTGTATGTTATGTTTGCCCAGATCGATACTACTGTATAAATCGTGTCAACCCAGAAGCATGTAGTGCAGGTAAGACCATGACTAATCAGGTTATCTTCTTAACATAATGCTTGGCACTGATTTGATTTCAGATGCCATGCCAGTATCAGTGGTAGGTATTAGGTATTATTTGGTGGCTTAATTATTTTTAGCGCAGTGTGTTTTTAACGATGCGCAGGGTTACGAAGACGAAAGCAAATAGATAACAAAAGTGAGAATGGTGAGAATGGAAAACCAAAGGGGAGCAAATTTGGCCGTTGATATGTCAGTTTCTTCAATGCTTCTTACCCAAGTTGCGTAAGGAAAAACGCATTCTTGTTTGTCATCAGTAGTATGTCAAAAGCAATTTTATGTTGTCAGCTAGATCTATCTTAAACATTTCGGGCGATACAGGAGACGCAGCATTATAGAAACTTGTAAAGCTTAAAAAGGAGTTACTCTACCAAATTTCCTCAAGACATATTTCCGTGGTACTGATTAGATGGTTGGTACCGTGGTGCTGATACAATAAAAAAGGATTAACCAAGCTTCAGTTATTGCAGTGAATAGAGAAATTAACTCCAGGATAACGACATCCCTTCTTTTATGGGAGAAAGAAAGGAGGGATCCAAGGCTTGATAAATAAATACCCGCTAGATCTGTCGTCAATGATTTGATCTCGTCAATCATATCCACAACAGTGTGCTTTTAAAATGTCCTTTCCATTCTTTCCAGGATTTTATTGTCCAAGAGCGACAGGATACGTCTTACAGCCATGCCCAACAGGAACATACAGTCCAAATACAGGACTTGCAGTAGAAGCAGAATGTCTGTCATGCGTAGCTGGATCATACTGTGGCAGCCTGAACTTAACAGCACCGAGCGGACCATGTGCTGCTGGATATTACTGCAAGAATGGCTCAGATACTGCCACCCCATCTGGCGGACACAAAGGCTATGCTGGAATCTGTCCACTTGGTAATTACTGTCCATCCGGTAACTCAACGGCACCAGTAGCTTGCCCCCTTGGAACATTCAACAATGCAACTCACGGAAAGAGTATCGCAGATTGCTTACCTTGTCTGAAGGGGTATTTCTGTGACAAACGAGGCCTTTCATGGCCCACTGGACAATGCCAGCCAGGGTATTACTGCAATGGTGGTGCAATAGTGTCTAATCCTTCAGTTGTGACGAACACAGGAGGCCCTTGTGCAGCTGGTACTTATTGCAAAACTGGAACATCTGCACCGTTTAATTGTCCTGCAGGAACATACAACAGTCTTACAAAGCAGGATACATGTTTGGAATGTCCACCAGGATATTACTGTGTCGTGGCTTCTACTAATTACACGGAGTGTCCAAAGGGATATTATTGCCCTAATGGGTAAGCGAATAATTCTTAGTTCATTGTTCAGTTCATTTATTTTTAATTCCTGTAGATACTTCAAACATTTAATTATTTGCAGCAATTTAGATAACTGGAGAAACTTTCTCATTAGCTAAGCCAATTCAAGAGAGGGCACCCCCTTTTGAGTGCTTAGAGTTAACATCTTATAGCTGTTAGCATTCGCAGTTGGAGAGGGCTCAATTTTCTAACAGATAATAAATTTAAGAATCAGTCCTCGCAACAACACGATTTCTTATGTGATTTTGCGTGAAGCATTGGAGAAAAAGTGTTTGCCAAGATTCTGCTTTAAAGTTGTAAAAAAATCTTTTTCATTGCTCGGGTAAATATTTAATAGAACCAATGTTTATTATACCGATGAATCAAGGAAGCTAACACGTTTGACGGACTATGGAATTAAATTTATGCAGCTGATATTCAAAACTGAAGTATTAATCTATCACTCAAAGGCTAACTGAGATGTGAAAATCTTGTGTGGTAAAATCACTCATCATTTAGACCCTGAAATTTGGAAGATGCTATTACGGAGTGTATGGAAAGGAGACTTCAATGTTCCATTCTGGTCCGTGATTGGTGTGCAATAGAGGATTGCGCTAAAGATGGCGGCGAGGAATTTTTAGCGAGATGCATTGCGTTCGAATTACAAATCTTTAACGATTCTATAGGAATTCGATTAAAGAATGCAGTGTCTCTTGGTAGAAAATTCCTCGCCACCATCTTAAGCGCAATCGTCTATTGAGAATTCGAATTAAATGCACTCGTGAGTCTTAGAAATATAATTTATTTTCGATGACCAGTAAATCATGTACCGGCATTGAGTTTGAAATTCTCCTTCCCATACAATCCCCTTACCAGCATTTTCCTAGCCTCTGAGTCCTAAATAATAAGTGATTTTACAAAACAAAACTTTCACATTTAATTTCTCTCCTTGACTAATCAATTAACAGTTCAGTTTTGAATTTTGACCTGATACTTTTCTAGACTTATGACGATGAGTCTCTTGTTTCCCTGTGCTCTTTGACTTGATGATGGCGCTTCGGTCAATAGAGACTCATAGTATTACTATGAAAAACCTGGCCCTATTTAGGCCCAAACTGAGCAATTTCTTCAGTACAAATCAGATTGCGAGATTTGTGAATTACTATTGTTAACTTGTAAATGTGATAGAATTTTCGATTCGATTGAAGAATTGAAAACACTCCCATGGGAAAGAGATTCGAAGCCGTGATTCTTTCCTAATTTCATTGATGATTGAAGACAATAGGGCCAAGTTTTTTACTGTTTCATGATGAGTCCCTCTTGAGCAAGGTTTACCGCAGGGATACAAGGGACTCATCGTCATCAGTCTAATACTTTTCTTCCCACAGTCCGCCAAACTTGTTACCTTTTTTTACTGTCAACTTTTAAGTTGCACTTACTAAGCAATCATGTGCGAACGTAGTTTCAACTGTGTTTCATTTTCAGAACAAAATTTGCCACGGAATATCCATGCCCAATGGGTACCTTCAAGAATTACACAAAAGGCCATTCTCTAACTGATTGCAAATCCTGCACCCCTGGAATGTATTGCAAGGATATTGGAAAACCTGTGCCAACAGATTTCTGTCAAGGAGGTTGGTACTGCACTGGTGGAGCTATCTCAAAAACGCCAACTTTGAACGGGACAGGTTAGTATTAGACAGGTTTTGTGTGGTACCTTTGTTTAATGATAGATTTACAAGCATCTTATGGAGAAGACGTTTTGATCGAAGATAATAAAAATCACTTTTTCTGTACCAATGATGCGCTATGCGCATGAAAGTGTGCTTTTAAAAAGAGACCATTGGATTGTAGTCCATTTTTGAAGTACGAACATATTACGAAATTGGTGTTTGCGTACAGTACTATTAGCATGTGATTCCTTTACGTCAAATGCACAGAACCCGGAGCAGGTTAAGTGGCCTTTTTGAACAGTGTGGTGAGTGTCAAATTGATCAAATTTAACATACTTAAAATCGTGTTCTCGCATGCTGCTTCCTACTACATTCTATCTTCGATGCATTAGTGACAGAACGTACTTTGCAGAAGTATTTGAAAAGAGAAGCGTGAATGTCGACTGGATATGTTTCCTAACAACCAAAGCTTCGGTCAAACGATCCAACATCTCACCCAACATTTCACCCAGCATCATGCTGGGTGAGATGTTGGATCATTTGACCGGAACTTAAGCAATGATTTTTGTAGCTGCAAAGTACATTATAACATACTTGTCTGCAAGAAACTTAAGTTAGTAATATTTCTTATATCGAGAATAAAAATAACCGATCTTAGCGCGACATTTGCCTGAAAAGTAGTTTTCCGACGCTAGCTTTTTGAAGATTGGAAGTAGCTCTCCAATTTTTATTAAAAAGATGATAGTTTGCTCTTCAAAACATGTTCGAAATGCATTTATTTCAACCTGGAGAATCTATATCAAACGACATTGTCAATAGGAATTACTTGTCAAGTTTGATCTTGACTTTCAGGTGGAATGTGCAAGGCTGGAACGTTTTGTCCAACTGGATCCAATGTACCAATACCCTGTACTCCCGGATACTTCTGTTCTGAAAATGCTCTTAGTACTACGAAAGGACTTTGTGCGGCCGGATTTTTCTGCAACGGCAGCACGATCGATGAACGGCCAGTCAACAAATCATACGGCGATATCTGTCCCCCTGGTCATTATTGCGAGCTTGGAAGCAAAGCACCGAATGCATGTAGACCTGGTGAATTTGCACGGGGGTATGGTAATGATTATCGCAATGCATGTATCCCATGTAAGTATCAGATTTTTTATCTTCATTATTCTTTTGATGAGTAAGCATTGAAGCTGTCACGGAGCTTCAGTCGTTTAACTTAGGAACTCATAACGTAATGTGTAACCAACCAGCAATGGCTACCTTATCTTTGAGTTGTGCCAATTTTCCGTGAAATAGATACCTTTTGCTTATATCTACTTCGTTTACTGCCAAATGCTCCAATTATTGTTACTTGATGATATGATCTGTGAGAAATTTTGATTTTTGGATTATTCTTTTCATATTTCAGCATTCTAACTTATTTATTGAGACCCACATCTTTACTTAAGAACAAAACTCCGTGTGCTACGAAACGTAAATTGTTAACATGTCTTTGCAAAATAACCGATATTTTAAAAGTTTGTTTTCATAACGGTATACTATATGGACTGAACTGCTGCACGTTAGGAGCACCAAATTTTATATACATTTCTTGCATTTATAGTATCAGCCCAATTTACAGTCAGTGCGGAGGAAGCGTACCACCTTTGTTTTCATTAATGAGAAAATCGTATCTTAACTGAAATTTGTTTTGTTAGCATGACGACATTCTTGGATAGTTTTGTTCACTGATGGTTTCCATGGGAAATAACTCCTTTGTAATCCACGATAATACGCCCAACAGAAGCAATTATAGAATTAAACGGAATCAAGTGATAAGAGCAATATTCGAATGGTCATTCAATCATTAAAATCTATTTTCAAATAATTTTCGAATTCACATCGTACGCTTCTTGCACTTTCATTGCAAACCCTTATTCAATTTTTTAGCCAATTTTATGCTTTCATTCATTTCATTTCATTTTTATTTATTTAGGCACGGTAGCCAGTCAACAAATCATTACAGCCAGTCCCTTAGGCCCAGTCCACACGTATACGTTCACATTTTGTAAACGCATAGAATGTTTTCCGTCCACACTGATCCTCTAATCGTGGAGCGTTTTAGCCTGTCCACACGTACACGCCAAAACAATTGGAAATGAATGATATGCATGACATCTATGACGTCATCGTTTACAAAAGTATGCGTTTACGACCGTCCACATGAAAACGCAAAAACAGTCTTTTCAAAAAAAGCTGAAAACGAGTGATGAATATGAAGTCTGTGACGTCACCATTTATGGAAGTATGCGTTTTACGATCATCCACACGAAGACATGAAAACAGCGTTTTCAAAAGTATCCACTTTGGAAAGCGTTTTCGAATGTATGCGTTTAGGGTAAATTAAAACGCCGTTTACGTGTGGACGCAAGGTGTAAACGTATAAGAAAGTATGCGTTTACAGACGTAAACGTATACATGTGGACGGGGCCCTATAGTCAGAACTGATAATACCGTGATGCGGGAATTCATGATTAATTTGATATTCCTTAGGTTTGCCTGGCAAATACTGTGATCGTTCTGGTTTACCTGAACCTGCTGGCAACTGTTCAGTTGGTTATTACTGTCCATCCGGAGAGATTTATCCTGCCCCGATCGACAAAAAGTGTCAGCCTGGACATTATTGTCCGTTAGCAAGCTACAAGCATAATGTATGCCCACCTGGAACTTATCAACCTTACTCCGGTCGCGGGTTCTGCTTAGATTGTACCAAAGGGTATTACTGTGATCCTGTGGAGGCGCAAGGTGAGTAGGCCATTGCATACTTTGCTTGTATAAATGTTGTTAAAACATTTTGTGTATTGTAGGCATTTTTTAGTTCGTTTTGGGACCAAATTATCCTTGTTTGGTTTGTTTTATCGCATGTTCTTTTTCCAGGTAGAATACATAGCCTTTTACTGAGTCGTAGCGAAAGCTCCAAAAATCCATGTTTAATTCCTATTAAGACCGTGGGTCCTTCAAGTCTACTTGCTCCTGACTGAATTTTCTAAACTTGATCTCCATGCACACCTTTCTATGTTAATCCACACCTTTGTAAACCTAGTCTATATGTTGAAGCCATTTCTACCTTACATTTGGTGCTGAAGAATGAATCACAATTCTCTGTTTTATCTCTGAAAACATCTGAATTTTTACAGCCTGAACATTCCAGCCAGCCAGGTTCTAAGAGACTGAAGTCCCTTACTTCAGAGTTTTAAAGGGTTTCCATTTCTACAACTTACAGTCTTTCCATTACTTTTAGGAGCTTAAATGTTTTAAGCCACTTGCATCTTTTGTTAATGCAACTTATCAACTCTTGTCATAACAACAGATTTGTAAATTGATTTTGTGTAATTTAATTTAGTGATAAAGAAACACTGAGGGTACATGTTAAGGGACAAATAAAGCTTGTAACCGTAAAGTTTATGACTTGTTACCAAAGAAAGAGCAACGGAATGGCCTGAAGAATCGGAGTGTCAATCTTTTGAGTTCTGTTTTGTGGATGGGATTTCTGAGTGGGAGTTTGGATGATATAAAGTTCATTTCAAACGGTGGGACGTTTTCTGAGCTAGAAATGTTACTTTTGAGATTACATCAGAGAGTACTTCCGTTGCACTGCATTCGATCTATGCTATGGTTAGACGTTAAAGGTGACTTGTGTATACATCTTCAACTGTGTTATTTCCTTGACAGGTCTTAATGCTAGTGGAGTCAATAGCAGTTCACATGGGGTCGTTACACCAAGTATTTGTCCAAAGGGATATTACTGCCCTAACAAAACAGTGACATACAATAATTTTCCATGTAAAAAAGGTTACTTTGGAAACCAAACTAAACTTTCAAGTCATGACGAATGCCATCCTTGTACGCCTGGTTATTACTGTGATAGAGATGCAATGATAAAGCCTGCAGATAAATGTCATGTTGGATTCTATTGTTCACAAAAAGCAATCACTCCGCAACCTCTAAATGCGACACAAGGTGGAGGAGAATGCCCACAAGGTTATTACTGTGAATCTGGCTACGTACAGCCACTTCCTTGCCCTAAGGGAACTTATGGAGATAGAGTGCGCCTTGGTAATATCACTCAGTGTACTTTATGTCCTGGTGGTATGTTTTGCGCTCAAGATGGCCTACCAGCACCAAATGGTAGCTGCTTAGCAGGGTATTACTGCAGCGGAGGAGCTATACTCAGCAACCCTACAATCCAATCATACGGTGGAATATGTCCTAAAGGATACTACTGCCCAACACAGACTACAACTCCATTCGCGTGCCCTCCTGGTACTTATAATAACCAAACACTAGCAACAAGACCACAAGACTGTCAACCGTGCCCTGCCCGTCAATACTGCGCAGGATATGCTAATGAGCAGCCTGATAATCTTTGTGATGCTGGTTTCTTCTGCACACGTGGAGCATACTCGCCACGGCCTGTCTTACAACAGCATCTAACCTACAACAATTCATACCAATTCACCTGCCCAATATATTCTGTTAACCAAACAGGAGATATTTGCCCCATCGGTCACTACTGCCCAAGAGGCTCTGCAATAGCTGTACAATGTGATCGTGGAAAATACTGCGATGTAAAGCAGCTCCCAGCACCTGCGGGTAACTGTACAGCCGGTCAGTATTGTGATCTCGGTTCGACTTCACCAAATCCTAAGCCCTGTAGAGCCGGATATTATTGCCCCGAAGGAACCCCATTTGAGATTGCCTGCCCGGTCGGAACGTTCTCAGGAGTACCAGGCACTTCGCAGCTGAGTCAGTGCAATAATTGCACTGCTGGTTTCTACTGTCCACAGACTGGTATGACCGCCGCCATTTTTGCGTGCCGCCAAGGATATTATTGTCCGTCCGGATCATCGAGAAATGACAGTGTGGAATGCCCGCGTGGCTCGTATTGTCCGACTGGTAGTGGAACACCAATCAAATGTCCAGCAGGTCAGTTTGTTGTACTTTTTGAAGGATATCTTACATAGTTTGTTCAATGTAATACAATTTGTTCCATGAACAACAATGTCAATTCATTCTGTACGTTTTTGCGTCGGAGGGATTTCTCATTGAGACCAATTCCCTTGTTGAACAAGATTAGATCAGGAGTTTTGTTCGTTGAAACCGTTCCCCAAAAAGTTCTTAAGGGTACCCCCGTCTCTATGTCTACAATAGAGAAAAGCTCCGTTCCGTCGATAGTTTATCGGGGTTCTTGTTTTTGTTGAATGAATTCATGGGAAATTCAACAAAATCAAAATCGTCGTAAATCCTAAATGTAGAGAGGAAAATGATAAAGTCTTCTAGAAATCCATAGTTTTTGAAAGTCTACAATATGTTGGCAGCAGAAATATGCCCCCTTCTTGGTTTGGATTTAGAAATTTGATGACGTTACACCCCGAGTACAACCAATTCCACCATTTGGAAACTAATTATTACGATATCGAAAATTTCCATGGCAGAGTTACAGCTAAGTACGCTAAATTCCTTTCAAGACATCTAATTCAAACTGAAATTTAACAGAATTTTACTGCCATTTGTGTATAAATTTCAGCCCTATGCACGAGTAATACCAGAATTTAAATCCATGATAAGACTTTTCTTTGATTGTATTTGCCTTGACATTCTTTCAAATCTCTCATGTGACAGGAAAATACCAAGACTTGAAAGGCAGCTACCAATGCAAGACATGCCCACCAGGCTTTTTCTGTGACCCAACTTTGGAAGCGCCAGGACAAGGTGTCGTGCGACCCGTGAACTGTACAAAAGGCTACTACTGTCCTTCAAATACATCGTCTGCAAGGCAGTTCCCATGCCCTCCTGGAACCTACAGTAATGAAAGTGGATTACAAACTGATAGCCAATGCAAACCATGCCCTGGAGGATTCTATTGCTCTGGCTACGGGAACATCAAACCTACAAACCCTTGCGCTGCCGGTAGGTGTTTTGATTATTTGGTAACATTAGATTGAGGATAACTTCAGGGTAAGTTGATAGTGCTTCCTTAACTATTATATCGTTGAAGTTAAATTATATACATTGAAGGTGTCGTGGCGCAGTGGTGCAATCCTCTGATTTTGCAGCTAGAGCAATCTGGCGGACAAAATTCGATACCCGGTAGGATCCCACCGCTTGAGCGTCATGACAAGGGGTTATGGACTCGATCAGGTCTGCTCTAATTCTACGACCCCAGTGCTTGGCGCTAAAAATTGCAACTTCACCTTGACTTTATCACTATTTAATGCTTTTTGCGGAGACTACTTACATTTTGTGCTCCCCGTAACATGTCGAAAAATTCCCAGAGTCCTTTGATGGCAAGAACTCGGAGGGTAGCCTGGAACGTCGGAAGCACAACTGTACACATAGAAAATGTTTTCCTTAAACACTGTTCACACTATTCAGAGAAGGTGTCAGTAGATGAGAGGAAAGAAATAGTCGAGTTCCCCTGTGTTGATTTTAGACTTCTATCTAGTGACACAAAACGAAAATTCAAGCCTGAAAAATTGTAAATAAAAAGCATTTTGCAATAGTGCTATCCTAAAAATACAAAAAGCATCCTGTCTTCAAAATATTAAACTAAAGATTTAGCAGCTTAAAGATTTATCTGACTTTTGCCTTACATTTGCTGTGTCTGATACCCATAGGTTCATACTGTACATCGAGGTCAACAACTCCATCGCCAAGGGACGGCATTCAAGGAAACATTTGCAACTTAGGACATTATTGCCCTGAACAGAGTGTATCTGGACAGCCATGTCCAACTGGTGAGTATAGAGTGCTCTATTCTGGAATGAGTATCTCTTTGTTGTAAATGGTTAATCTCAAGAGACGATTACGCTAAAGATGGCGGCAAAGAATTTTTTACGGAGATGCACTGCGTTCTTTAATCGAATTCCTACAGAATCGTTAAAGATTCGCAATTAAAAAGCAAAGCTTCTTGGAAAAAACTTTTTTGCCGCCATCTTTAGCGTTATCGTCTATTATTAGATATTTCTTTGCGTCAAAATTTTGGTAAGTCGTTGTTGGCACTTATCAAACGCTCTTCAGAATTAATGAAATATGTTGTTAGATACAGTTATAAATTACCAATACCTAGCATGAAAGTAGATGGCTTGAAGATTGTCTGATAAATGATGTCTGATAGAGACCTTTCACGAGGTCAGCTTATTTCTTTAGCATCTTTCTAAATCCTTTCCTTCCCCTCACTCAAAGCCTCATCAACATCGTTTCCGCTCACTTAGACAATTTGTGTGCCTTGCCCTTTCAACTGCTGCATTCCATTAATGGTTGTTCCACCTAAGACCCTTCGTTAGCGAGCAGTCTACTAGTTTGAGGAACATAGAATCACTCGATCATTCCTTTCAGTATTATCAATTGAGTTTCTTTTATATATATATATATATATTCGTAGGCACATATGGCAATGTCACTGGCCTTCAAAATGCAACTGGCTGTAGGCCTTGTGACCCTGGATGGTATTGTCCTAGCACTGGGCACGAGAAGCCATACAAAAAATGCTCTGGTGGTCATTGGTGCATTCTTGGTTCAACTGAAGCGGCTCCGACTGGAAAAGCATATGGCGTTACATGTAAGAGTGGTAGTTACTGTCCAGAAGGTATCCCAGCTCCCGTGCCATGTCCTGAAGGATTTTATTCGAATCAAACTGGAAAATCGAGACTTGAAGATTGTGTTGGTAAGTTATTCCTTAGACGGTACAAACATCTCTTCTTTTTCTACGCTCCTGATACCCTTACTTCTTTCTGTATTTAGGGGCCGTCAACAATTGGTTTTCATCACGCATCGCGGCCTTTGGCCGTGATGGGAGGAGGAGGCTCATGCTATAACCTTGATGGATTACTTGTGTGTTACGAAAGGTCACATAAGAAATCGATAGAGTGGAAAGTATATTAGATCATGATTAGATACCAAGCTTAACATCATTTGAGTATTGGAGATGCTATAAACTGTCCATTGACACTTTGCAAGTTTTACTCAGAGCTGCATAAAGTATCGGAACCTGGGAACTAGGTTCCCAGAAAATGTTCAGCCTTGGCAGAAATTTTTCACCGAAGTTTTCTCAAACAAGGAAAATAATTGTCTCTTTGCAATCTTTTTGAAACAGAGAAAGCTTATTGACCTTTTTATACTATTTATCATCATCCAAAGTAAAAAATGCAAGGTTACAGGCCTTAGGACCATCAAAATGGCAAGAATTCTCAAGAAATTTTAAGAAATCTTTACATAAATGATAAATTCTGAAGAATGTTAAGATTCTTCACATAGATGATCAATTTTTCAACCAGTAACCTTTGTTTGATGCACCCTTTACTTTGGTAACAAAAGGCCTTTTCAGCAAATTGTGACCAGCAGAAGCAAAAGTATTTTGCATAACATAATTGACTTTGCAGAAAATTTTTTCCCCGTTTGCCAGGTTCCCAGAAAGGAAAATGTTTTTTACAGCTCTGGTTACTAAACAATTGTCTTCCATAAAATGGCGAAATTACTATTTTCCTTTCAATATCCAACATGAAAAATTTGACAATAAGAACGGTATGAATTGGCAACGGTTAATGCATGCCTTTTGTTATTTTACTGCGTGGACATTGATATTAAGATGGATGATATCTGGGCCCAGTTATGAAACCCGAAGGCGATAGGTCCACTTACTTATCAAACAAACAGAAAATTCTAATGGGCCGCGATCGAAGGGGCGTCATGTATGGGGTTTCGATGCTGACGGCCAAAGACAGCTATTCTTGACGAGAATTAATTGTCAACGGCCCCCTTAGTTTTAAAGGGACCTCGTCTCAAAATTTTGTTGAAACAGTGATTTTGCAGTCTTTTAAAGGCAGTATCACACAGACTTGTTCATAGAATTCAATTCAGTACTAATAAACAAAAACATATCTGTTTTTTTTCTAATTGCAATCGTTCTTTATTTACAGGTTGTGATGCAGGATATTATTGCAGTGCCACAGGAAAGACTGCTGTGACAGACAAATGTAATGCAGGTTCTTACTGTGTGCAAAATGCAACCAAGCCTAATCCCACTGATGGAGTAACTGGTAATACATGCCCTGTTGGTACTTATTGTCCCAGAGGAGCACATGTACCATTGTTCTGTGAAAATGGTACCTACGCAAATGTCACTGGTAAGTTTTCCGTACATTTTGATGAAAGGCTTACTAATAGACTTTTCCTGAGCCTCTTTGTGAAAATGGGACCAAGGTTGATAGATCGCAACGCATGACGTGAAACACAATGAAGGTATATGTCGATTTCAATTTCATAGTCAGTGAAAGATAAGTCGTGCATTTCCAAGACAACATGTGCGTTGAGAAGAAAAGAAAGCAGGGAAAGAGATAAATTTTTTCCTTGTTTTATCAAATTGAAATCAACACTCGATAAAGGTCTATTGCAAATTAAGATTTTTGGAAGTTAAGTCTAGGGTTTTTTTATTCATGTAGAAATTTTACAACAAATCTTACATCCTACAAAACTGCCCTAATTACTTTACAACACTACAGGGACGACACCATGGGGAGCGAAAGACAATGACTACCCCATGGCCAATATATAAAGACAAACAAGTTAATCTACCTCACACATAACAAACTACGAACGATTAAAAACTAACGGATACTGTATTAGATTCTGTCCTACATTATGTGTTAGGTTAAGATGATTTTTTCAATGTCACGAGCGCAATTCGCAAGTCTAAGGTTTCTTAATTGTGATGCCTAGTCAATCAGAGAGAGGTCAATACTCTCAGTCTTTAGCTTAGCAAATGATCCATCTTGTCCATTATAGACTAGGTGTTTCTTCTGTGACTAGCAAGTAGACTCAGGTTTAGAAACTGCGTCAGAATTGGCCCTTGCATCCCCAAGCTATGAGCTAATTTATTCAAGCTAAACAACGTAACCCTTTCCATGACTAAACGTATAGCTCTACTTCGTACCTTTCAAATTCCTAAAAGCCTGATGTTCGTGCGCCATTAGTTTGTACATCGACTGGAAGGAGTGATATGCTTTATATCATGGAAAGAAAAGGGTACTATAGTTTTCCGCTCAATTTTAAGTAAACAACCAACAATTTTTTTAACGTGAAAGTAAATGTCATGCTCCTTACCCTGTGCTCCCCATGATCCTTTTCTGGTCTGATAGTGAATTTCATACTGTATGAAAAAGATTATGGCCTAGCAATCGCTAGGCTGTGCATTGTCGTTTCAACCTTCGGATGGACTTTATGAAGTCATCGCTTTGAACTCAAACAAAAGACATTCCCAAAAGTAATTGAAGGATTAGGGAAGCTTTTCCCCTGAGAGCTATTCATTTGCCCATATTCTGTAGTCAAAGTGCGTTGTTTGCAGTAACTGTGATGTTTTGCTGGTTTGTGCGCATGCAAAGGATCATGGGGAGCATAGGGTCTTTAAGTGATAGAATCAAATGCAGCATAAGTCCCCTAGATGTATGCCGCCTTGATGCTGTTTATGCCCATTTATGCTATGTTAATTTGTACATCCATTTGTCTATTGACTGTTATCGCATTTTCAGGCTCAACTATCTGTCCGGACTGTCCTCCTGGCTACAGATGTACAAGGAGAATACAAGCGGATCCTTGCCCTCAAGGAAGATATTGTCCAGGGAAAACTGGCTATGACACTCACCCATGTCCAAACGGAACTTATGGTGCAAGGCAATACCTTAAATTTGAATCTGAATGTACAAAGTGCACTGGTGGCTCATTCTGTGGTGAAACTGGATTAGACAGGGTTTCTGGACAGTGTAAACCTGGTAGGCTGATCTTTTCTGGTATTAAAGTCGACTTTGGTATTATTTGAAAGCTCTTCTCAGCATAGATTCTCGTTATCTTGCTTTCCACTCATCCATACACGTTCACAGCGGGTCTTCCTTTTATTCAATATAAAAGTTTACAATGACGAATTACCTACGACACTAATTACGAACTACTATACAACACCACCAGGGCGATACCTGGAGGAACAAAATATCAGGACTAATCACTAGTATTTGACAAAGACCTAGAAAATTCAACCAATTATACACATTTCTATATGATGCTCTCACTCAATGTATCAGGTTTCACATGGCAGGGACTCAAACCACAAACCACTAGATAGGAAGTCAGGCGCTCTGCCATTGCTTGCCGTCCATACTTCCTGAATCATTCAGAATTGATCTCGTCTCGTCGATGAAAATTTCTTCGACAGTCACATACATTGTCTTTTTCATTAAATGCCTCAATATTATTCTGATTTCTTGTCCTCTGCTTTCAACGTATTTCGCTTTCAACTATACTTTACTGTCGATCTCAAGAAAATATCTTTTACACTACAGTTGTCTTTTTTCAATTTACTAGGCTATTACTGCACAAGTGGAGTAGATACGGACACTCCTAATGGATATGGTCATACTGGCATTGGAGGACAATGTTACAAAGGACATGAATGCCCCATTGGCACTGCATTGCCACAGCCATGCAAAGCTGGCTATTATGCTCCTAATATTGGAATGAGTAGTTGCCTTGTTTGCCCTAAAGGTTAGGTTTTTTGAATATTTGTTGACAAGACTTTTCTGCAGTTTGATCGATTTCTCATGTATAAAGGTTCATCCGAATGATCAGTTATTTTCATCAAAATTCTACCCTAGTAAATTTTATCTGGTAATTTTGGAAGTCAGTTATTGACCAGAGAGAATTCGGTTGTACAATGAAGGACAGCCGAACATCGGTAGTGGAAAAATTATCGGAACCTGGGAAGGTAGTTGCCAGAGATTTTTTGGTTAAAAACACTCCCAGAAAGTTTCAAAGAATGAATGGAAAATAAGCCTGATAGTTAATGATTTTAAAAGTTTGTCATTACAATAAAAGAAAATCAGTTTACTTCCATACAAGAAGTTCTGTCATGTTCTGTTATCTGAAAATATAAAGGTTTTATCTGCCAAGTTTCACTAAATCCTATTGTCGCCAATTTACGATGGAAGCAACAAAGGAAAAATTATGTGTGCTAGGTTAATCAGTTAGCTACTGAGCAATGTTTGAATATGAATATTTGGTATATTTGTCCATTTGGCATCAAGAGTTTCGTCGGCTTAATCTTTCTAGGTCACCCTCAATAAAAATAGGAGCACACAGAGGCTTTCATAACTCGTTCCTGTTAAAATCAGGAAGGATGTTTTGTGCCATAAACTTAGGTTCCCAGAAAGGAAACAATTCTTTCCATCTCTGCCGAACATCAGCTAAAATGATCTGATTATTCTCGATATCTAATGGAAACATTCGGCACATCATATTTTGAGATTAAGTTGGTAAAGTATTGTATCATTCAAGTATCGGTCTTTAAGTGGTTTCATCGCTTTTTTCTACAGATTTCTGCTATTTAGTAGATTTCACTGTTGTGCCTACAAAAGTTTTCAAGGACCTCCATCAAACAGAAGTTTCGTAAAAATTTCTAAAGTTGATGTTTCTCGTAATTTTAAATAATGTTTTATTGGATGGTTGAAATGAAACCGTTATTTGTTGACACGTCTAAATTCTAGGTCAAGTATAAAGCCATGTTACGTAATAAGTAACTTCAGGAACTATAAGATTTTATGGTCAAACCATGATACAACGGCCCAGTCTGGGTTTTCTTTGTTCGTGTAGAATACAATAGCTTTGATAAGCGTACATCGTATTAGATTTTATATTTTGCACAGGATATTGACTTGAATTGATAAATTGAACTGGTACAATTTGAAAGATGTTCTTGTTCCTATTTACCCCTGAAAGATTACGAGAAATGAGAATTTACGAATCATTCAATATGCAACAGATTCATCAGAGGTTATAATTCTTATAATTCTGCCTTCTTTTGTTTAGGATTCTTCTGTAATGGCACAACAATCAATCCGGAAACATGCCCGACCGGACATTATTGCGTTAATGGTACTAAACATAGCACTGAATACAAATGCCCACCCGGAACATTCAATAACAAAACTGGACAACAAAGCAAGTCTGCTTGTTTGATATGCCCGCCAGGAAAATACTGTGAAGGATATGGAAGGATAGAACCGAACGGTGATTGTGACCCGGGTTTCTTCTGTAGAGGTGGAGCGGATTCAGCAAGACCCGGAGACATTGGGGTATTAGCTGCAAGTGCAACATCGCCTAGTGCAACATGTTATAAGCCATATGATTGTATCTGTCCAGCGTTTAATTCTACGACAGGTAAATGAGTTGAAAAGTTGTTTTGTGGCACTAGAACGTGAAGATCGTATTGAGAATTGACATTTTATTTGCTGACTATTTTCGTTTGAAATGAGTCAGATTAGATCATATGTGGCGAATTGATTCGTTAGTTTCAAATGATAAAGGTTTCTCGACAAAATGAATTATTGTTGTTGTTTTTATCGGGCACACACACAAAACAGTTGATATATTTCTAAGGTTTGAAGTTTTGTGATTCCTGATGGCAACGGACAACGTGCAATAGGTTGGTATTGCATTGCCGAAAGACCTTATTAGGATCCGTACTTTTAAAGAGCAGGTTAGCTTATTGTTGTTTAGATGGATTGTCATGGTTTTCGTCTTGACTCTTAAATAATTCTCGAATTTGCGCATCTTCGGTTACTTTTTAATAGATAACCGTATGTTTTTATTATGAAAAGATCTTGGAATATATAACTACTTGAAAATCGCATCAAATCATTTCGTTGCTTCATGAAATTTCATTAATTGCCCAAACAGTGTTGCAGAATAGAGAAATATTCAGGTTTAATTATGATGGCCAATGAAGACCTTTCGATATATGGTCTCTCTCCCACTACATAGCATTTTCTCTAAGAACGTCGGTGACTATTGCCCTCCAGAATTTTCTGTCCTTTGCTGTTCTTAGGACCTTTTTGCTACTTGTGGTATATTCAGTATATCATTTTCACTGAAATGTTGATTCTACCTAGGTGACATCTGTCCTGCTGGTTATTACTGTCCAAAGGGAGCGAAAGAACCACTGAAATGCCTTGGTGGAATGTATTGCCCGCATGCTGGGTTAGCTTGGCCTACTGCCAATTGCACTGCTGGGTATTTTTGTAACGGCACGTCAACAGTTCCAAATCAATTTGAATGCTACTCAGGACATTTCTGTCCCTCTGGCACAGCCAATCCTATTGCATGTGAAATGGGAACGTTCGCAAGTGGCACACGCAATACAAAGAGAGAAGATTGTCTTAATTGTACTGCAGGAAGTTATTGTGGAGAGCGGGGTAAATCCTCAGTGTCTGGTCCATGCGATCCCAGGTAATTAATGTCTTTGTAAAATTAGATATCACGTGTAAATCCCCGCGAATAGATTATTCCCAGTCTGAAGTAAAACACGTTCCTCATTGTTTTGAAGATCTGAAATGGCTGTACATCGATCCCCTGTTTTTGACAACTTTTCCAGGATTTCAAGCTTGCCATTTTCCTCGAAATCCTTAATTCTGGAAATTATACCGTGCTTTAAAAAATTGCGAAAAATACTTATAATGTAGCGTAATCTTTGAGCGATAGAACTACCTTTCAAGCATCTCAATCGGCCTCTTAGCTGTTTTTCTATAACAGATCACGTCGGGCCACTTTTTTTGGGTCACCCGGTAGACGGGGTCTTAATGATTAAATAATCATTTTTGAAACGTTTGCTTGATAGCCAGCTTGAACAGATTCCTTTTGAGTAGTAAGTCTACTCGCAAGCAAAATTCAAGTGGCTGGAATGAGCAATGGACATCCTTCAACCTTATTTCCTTAGAAATTCCAGCATTTTGCAGAGAACGATAGCTCATTCTTGACTTTTTGCCAAGTAGCAAGATATCTATAACGATAGCTTACTAAAGGAACTGACTACTGTCTTTTCTCTATGACTTACCGGATTCTTTTGATTTTTCAGGTACTACTGTCCAGGAGGTCAGTCTTCCAAAACCCCAGCGGCATACCTGTGTCTGCCCGGTCATTTCTGTTCAGGTGGAAACCCCTATCCTACGCCATGCGGCAATGGGACGTATCAAAATGTATCAGGTCAAAGTTCATGCCTCCCTTGTCCTGCTGGTTACTATTGTGATCCGGCTGAAGGACCGGTTGTATCACCTAAGCCTTGTCCCAAAGGAGCGTTCTGCCCGGATGGCACAGGATTCAGCAGAACCAATGAGTGTCCAGTTGGTAAGGTTTTTGAAACAGATGCTGTAATATTGATACATTTCTTCTATGTCCTCGTTTTTGTTTCCCATAAATGATGGAATTACTCGCCTCTTTCCAGACTCGACTGGCTTTTACCTATGTAAAGGAATCTATTTGAATCGTAATTTTTGAACTTGATTATATTGAAATATCAGAAACTTCATTCAGCTGAATGCCGCAACAGGGGTAACCAATTGAGTATGTGCTTAGGCTGACAATTTCTTGATCTTGCCAATTATTTATCAACTATTTTCAGCTATACAGGTTGACTTTTGTTGTCATATCAAAGTTGTTCATTTAGATAGATAAGAATATTTAGGCGTATTCTTTCGTGCACAAATTACAAATTTGAGTGCTTTGAACATAAATAATTTTTCCTGCACATTTTTATCTAATTCATTAGATAAATAACGATAACCTAGAAATAGGAATATTCTTGTTTCTTGGTGTGGAAGCTGTTTGAAACTGACTTATTTTTACTTTCATTTTATCGATCTGATATTAGGCATATAGCAGTGCAAAAGTCTGTTACTTGAGATAAGAGAATGTGAAATTTTGCTGAAAATATTTGTTCATTGGGCCATTTTTAGTGGCTCAAGAGGAAACAACTTTCGATAATGATTAGTTTATTCTCTTTCAGCAAAATGTAAGAGAAGTAGATGAATATAGATACGTTGAAAAATTTCTCTCTTGTCTCTATTCCAAGGTACCTATGGTCCCAGTACAAATGGAAAGAGCATTAGCGATTGTCTGTCATGTCCACCGAAGAAATATTGTGCAACTCCTGGACTGCCATCACCAACGGGCAACTGCTACGCAGGATATTACTGCATGGGAGGAGCCAAGACAGCATCACCAGACAGAGATGGAGCAACTGTAAACAAGACATTCCCTTACAAGAATGATCAATGTGTCCCTGGATTTTATTGCTTGAATGGCACAGATGTACCATCGCCGTGTCCTGCTGGGTACTTCTCAAATCAGCGTGGACTGAAATCTGCCTCAGATTGCACGGAATGTCCACCAGGAAGATATTGTGATACTATCGGATTACAAAACATTGTTGATCCTCCCAAGTGTAGTCCTGGATTTGTTTGCCGATCTGCTTCAAGCACTGCAACACCCAGTGACGGTGTCAAGGGATATCCATGTCCAAAAGGACATTATTGTCCCCTAGGTAAATAAATTTTGGCGTTAAATCTTACAAAAGCTTTCTTTAGTTGTGAATGGCTCTTCCGTTTGATTCACACGTTTTTATTTATGAAACTGGACCCGGTTTAGAGCTTAATTTAGAAATATATTGGACAGGGAGCTTATTCGAGAGTGGGAGTTTATTTTGCAGCAGCCAAAAATATTACTAGGACCAATTTGCTTCTTTTACTTGAGGCTGGTCGGTATAAAACAAAAGATATATTTGGATATATTGTTTTCTAAGCCCGAGTACGTCGAAAAAAGCACAGAAAGTCAGATATAAGAATTTTGAGATGAAATTTGACAAGGATTTGAAAATACTATTGCAGGGCGGGGCTTATTTCGCAACAAAATTTTAGGTGAGGGCTTATTCGAGCACTTACAGTAATCAGACTTAGCGTTTCTCATTTTCAAAACATTTTCAGGATCATCGATTGAACTTGGCTGCAAACCGGGAACATATCAGCCAAACACACAGCAAGCAAACTGTACTGAATGCCAACCTGGATTTCACTGCCCCAAAGATAACATGACAAGTCAAATTCCTTGTGGTTCTGGATACTACTGTCCGGGTGGTGATACGACTGGTGTAAGATGTCCTGCTGGCAAGTATAACAACAAAACCGGAGCCAAACTGCCTTCTGAGTGCGTCGACTGTCCAGCTGGATTGTATTGCTTGCCAGGAAGTATCAACCCAACCGGAAAATGTCAACAGGGTTATTTCTGCCAGGGTGGAGCATCCAGCAAAGCACCAAACTTGACCCACCCTAACTTTCCATTGAATGGCCCATGTCAACCCGGTCGCTATTGCCCAGAAGGTACACCGGCACCTGTTAAATGCCCAGAAGGACGCCTCCGGGCATCTGAAGGAGCTGCATCAGCTTCAGATTGCTCTCTTTGTGATCCAGGAAGTTACTGTAAAGGAACCGGACTTACACAACCGACAGGCAAATGTTATGGAGGATGGTATTGTCCAGAAGGAAGCGTGGATCCGACACCTAAAAATTACACCTGCTGGCCTGGACATTCTTGTCCGAATGGTACAGCACAGCCAAGACCTTGCGTGATAGGTGAGTGTCGTAGAAAAATTTGGTGTGTGGAAAAGCGGCCATTTTGGTTGTAAACTACTCCACTGACGTGGCATTCTTGACATCTGGAGATATTGAAATAATCCATGCCAAGTTCAGATCATATATATTTAATTTGGTGGGGCAGAGGGGATCGTTTTGAAACTCCTTTCCCGCAGTCTTTATACTGCAAAAGTTTATTGTAGTAGAGTTATGTTTTATTCAAATTTACAAGTCTGCTTTTTGCGTATTTTCCTGGTATTGTTTATTTTTTGTTGCATGTAAGACCGTTGAGTGGCCACGCTATTCTACTCCTCGTATTATCGTCCCTGTAGTATTGCATTGTTGCATAGTATCAATGTGTGGAAAGTGGCAACATGTATTGCAAGAACTTTGTCTGGATGCATAAAAACAGGTGTGGAAAAGATTAAAATCATCGTAAATTCTAGATTAATAGAGCAAAAACGATGCAATCTTCAAGAAGGCAATAGTTGATAAATCCAGGTCTATGATATGGCAGTAACCTGAAGGCTATAGCTTTTCTGTTTCATGATATGGGAAATTGGTCACTACCTCAAAATTACTTAAGACATATGCCGTAATTGGTGTTATTATATCTTTTTGATTATATTTTCAATCCCTTAGGCACATACCAGCCAAACGGTGGCAGTTCTTCATGCATCAGCTGCCCCGCCGGATATTACTGTACAAGTAGCGTGTTCAAGCTTGTCAAATGCCCAGCTAGAAAATACTGCCCAATACGAACGACCATCCCTTTCTTATGTCCAAATGGAACTTTTACATACGACAACGAGAGTGGACTGGAAAGCCCAGAACAATGTCGCCCATGTATCACGGCTCATTACTGTCAGCTTGGTAAGTCAGATTATAATGTTTTTACCTTTGAAAACTTTAATCCTTTGACTGAGAGAGGTCCATGAAATGAATCGGACTTTTACGAATATTTTCTCGTTGATTTTTTTTTTCAATAAATTCTCAATGAAAAACGATTTTACGAACATTTTCTCGTTGATTTTTTTTCAATAAATTCTCAATGAATTCGATTTTACGAACATTTTCTCGTTGATTTTTTTTCAATAAATTCTCAATGAATTCGATTTTACGAACATTTTCTTACTGATTTGTTTTCAAAAACAAAAATTATAACTGAATCTACAAACTGCAAATACATTAAACTGTGACATTCATGGCGATGAAGTACACGAGGTCACAGGGTCCTCACCGTCAATGCTATCATAAGGCTTATGACAGCAAGCAGTTTCTTTTTAAATTTAGAAACAAAGGGAGAATATCTAATCATACTCTCAAGTAAAATTCATTCAGATATGGTATTTTGGAAATACGAGTTCGAGTACCGAATTATTCTTCCAGTAGGTAACAATGTGGATTTCTTAGGTTATGGACCAGATTTCGCTGCTGGGGTATCTCAGAATAAAGGCAATCATGTGCTTTGGATTTGCACAGAGAACAGAAATGGCATACTCTTGGAGGTTCCCATCTTATTTCGTCATGGAGTCTTTGCTTACGTGTATATCTCCAAGCTTTAGGACATTCGTGCTCTTTCGGATACCAGCAAGGAGCGTGGCACACATAAAGGACCTGATGGTCAGCTGATCAATTTTTTGTATAGACGCAACTTCAGATATAGTGATCAGCTGGTAAGGTTTTCTTTGAAAGCGAAAAGCAGATGGCTTCGGGAACGTTTATGACTTGCCCCAAGTCTGTTTCGTCATCTGTAATAAGTCTATGTGATAGTTACAACGTTTCAGCATGCCATTAATTTTGGAATAGAGAGGCTTTTGGATTGTGAAAATTCTCTCAGCAAATGCACTTACGGCATGATTCCTTGTGCCGTTCAATGCTTTTAACCGACTTTTTCCATTTCTCTCATGTGAGGACTAGCGATCAAACAGAATCTAAAGAGGGACTAAAATAATGTTTTGTTTTACTCATTCAAAGTGTGGTATATACAAAACGGAAAGCAAGAGGTATTTCACTCTTTCGAGAAAACGTGCTAGATTTTTTTAAGACAAAAGGATTTTTAAAGAATTTCGATGGATTTTTCTTGAATTTTTGCCAGAAGGATTTTTGCCAAAGTGAGTGAAATACCCCTACACTTAAAACCTGGGTTTTCTGACAGATCTCTTTTTCACAGGCACGATTCAGGGTAAATGTGCAACTGGATATTGGTGTCGAAGTGGCAGCCCATCTCCAACACCTTCATTACATTATGGTTTCACTGCAGTCATAAAACAAAACATCACAACTAACACATCTCAGATTTTGCATGGACCATGCCCTCCTGGCTCGTATTGTCCATATGCTACTACGCAACCTATTAATTGTACTAAATTCCAATTTAAGCCTGCTTGGGGTGGCGGAAGCAGTGCGGATTGCCCACCTTGCCCTGCTGGACAAGAATGCTTTGAAGGTTAGTGGATTTTGTATACTCCTATGCCGGCTGTCCCAAAAAAGTATTCCAGTTCGTTTTAAAACATCATCAATATTCTATCATACACCAATCATAAAATTTTCTTTTTGTAATCTAAGTAATCTAAATACAGTTATCGAGGATTTAAAGATGATAAAATTTTTCCTTTCTTTACTTAAAGGGTGTAAAATGACAGGTTGAAAAACCTCATTTTGAGCTGTGCTCTTTTCGCAACATTGTAAAGCTCACTTGAGAGCCATTATTGTGAGATTTTTACTTATCCTTTAAGTCGGTGGTGATAGTTTACGTTTTTTGTGACACTTAATACCAAACTAAAAGCTTGGTATAGCTACAAATATTTATTACCCTGGTAATCATCAGTCCTTTTTGCTGTATGCTTCAAAACCAGGCAGCGCTAACGAAAACTAAATTTGTTAGTTTAAAACGAATCACAAGATCATTTATACCTCGGAAAATGAGTTGATCTTTGATCTACTTTTCAAAAAAGAAAGTTTAAAGATCAGCCTTCCAATCAAATTTTGGCGATTTTTCAGACAGGAGCATTTTTTGAGACACTCAATAGAAGTTTCCCGATCGTTGTCAGATCTCTTCATAGGCAGTTCGGACACTGTTGTTGTGAATCCCGAACTGCCCATGAAATAACAAAGTAATGAGGTGATTTATTTACCAGTTACCAAGCTAAATCAAGCCAAATATTGTGTGTTTGTTTGTTCGTTTGGTATTTTGTTGCAAAAACGTGTGTTTGGGCCGACAGATCAAATTCTGAATGGCAGAGCAGCAACAACATAACGCCTCCCAAACGCTGCGGGGGCAGTTCGTTTGGGTTGGCGTATCACATTGTTATATCTGATTGACGTAACAACCTTAACGTTGCTGTTCATTTTATTTATAAAGTAAAGTAAATGTCACTCATTGTAGGCGATCCAAAAGTTTATCCCTGTCCGCCTGGAAAGTACTGTCCGGAAGGCTTAGATACAGTGAACTGCCCACTACTGACGTATCGTGACGTTTCATGGGGCAAGTCAAATGCTGATTGCTTCAAATGCCCGGCTGGATATTGGTGCAACACAACCGGAATGTCTGCATACAACAACAGCGTGTGTCCAATTGGCAAGTACTGCCCTGCCGGAGATATACCGACGTGGTGTCCTCCTGGCCGTATGCGACCGATGCCTGGTGCAAGAAATTGGACCGACTGTGCGCTATGTACTGGTGGGTTCTACTGCCCGTATGGCACGCTCAATTACACTGGGATTCCATGCGCAGCAAAGACGTACTGTCCGGATGGCTCTGCAGCTGAAAGTGATTGTTTAGCTGGATATTATTGTCCGGAAATGAGCAGCAAACTGACGATCTGTCCAGGTAATCATTTTCATTTTAATGCTGCTTTAGTACGGCATCGGGTGGGTCACTAAAGTACGACCAAAAACTATGTAGAGTTAAAACGTTTTTCGATGCCATTTCGGCTCTATTTGCTTAATAGTAAAAGTTAAGGTCTCTTTCGAAAGAGGAAGAGAAGCGTAATATTCTTAAGGAGCATTTTCGAAATTTAAACCTGCAGAAGGGGGTTGAAATCAAGCCTAAAAAAGCAACTCTTAGCCCACGCATCCGTCGAGGTTGAAAAACATATGGCTGAAAGCTCTATCTTAGCTGTATCCAAATCTGTGCTCCATTTACTTGTTAACTAAGTACATTTTCGTTAATATACGAAGAAATGGCCAAGGGTTAGCAGATTTTGGAAAAGTTGGTTTCCCCAAAATCGGGGGAAGCAACAAGTCGCTACTGCAACGAATAACACGAAATTTATTACAGTAAGACTGTATCGAGCATGGAAGGTTATCTTAAGGGAGTTCAACCGAAAGTCACTTTCTCGTGATCATTGATGCTTTCTTTGAAAAAATATTCCATTTGAATTTTGAGTTGTTCGGTCAAGCATCTTAGGTAACAACTATTTCTTGCAAAAGCACATGAAATGCATCGATTGTAATCTCTCAAGCGGCTAGATTCGCTAATGAGAAACACTCGCGCTTCTGCAAAGGTTCTTTCAAAAACTGTAAGCGTACCAAATTTAATTGTTTAGAATCTAAACAAAATATTGTTTGAAAGAAATCAACAACATTTAGGAAAAAAAAGTGAATTTCGACTAAACTCTCTTGAGACAATCTTTCATGCTCGGTACAGTCTTTTGTGATAAAGTCCCTGTTAATTGGTGTTGTTACGACTTGGTGCTTCCCCCGTTATTGAGAAAACCAGATTTTCCAAAACCTGCTAATCCTTGGCAATTTCTTCGTTTGTAGACAGAAACCTATTGGGTTGACAAATAAACGGAGCATAGATTTGGATACAGCTAAGATAGAGCTTTTCTGCCATATATTTTTCGACCTTGTCGGATGCGTGGGCTAAGAGTTGCTTCTTTTGAGGCTTGATTTCAACCCCCTTTTGTAAATTTAAATTTCGAAAATTCTGCTTAAGGATATTACGCTTCTCTTCCTCTTTCGAAAGAGACCTTAACTTTTACTATTAAGCAAATAGAGCCGAGATGGCATCGAAAACCGTTTGAACTCTACATAGTTTTTGGTCGTACTTTAGATGCATCAACTGCTTGTAAAAACTTAGTGGAAAGGCAAGGAGTTCAAAGTTCATCTTTTGTCGCACCTATGGCTCAAATAATTGCTTGAAATTTTACACTTCAAATCAGCGTGTTATTTTCTTCATGAATTCAGTGATATGCCAAGACCATCTGCGTTGATTTAGCCACAGACTATCAAGAAAGCATAGTTTAGTTTGATGAAATGCATGCATAGGAGGAGGCAATTTCTTCTACCTCCTTTCTTTGCCTTCCAAATGTGGAAATTGATGATTCTTTTCTGTTCTCGTTACAGCCGGTTACTATTGTCCCAACTCAACAAGCGTACCAATCAGATGCCAGTACCCGTATTATTGTCCTTCGGGTAGCTCTTATGAACTTAACTGCAAACTTGGATATAAAGCGCAGAATAATGCAGGCAATAGAACAAGCTCATCGGAATCATGTTCTATGTGTCCAGCAGGAACCTATGGGAATCATCCGTTGAGATACAACTGTTCGACATGTATCGAAGGGTACTATTGTCCTGCTGGGACCATTGGTCCGTTCATCAATCCATGTCCTGTTGGCTACTATTGTCCTGCTGGTGTTGCCGCGGCAGTAAGTCCGGTTAATTTGTTTCATTTGTTCATTATTTCATCCAAAATGCCCCTTCCGTTTTGCAAGTTAGTAAACGGAATACCGGGTGAGCCAGAAATGATTTTCCACTTTCAAAAATTCATTCAAATTCTGTTTACAGATGAAAGATCAAGTATTCTTCCTTTTTTCTTGTTTAATTACGGACACTGGAAATATCGGTAAATTCTGCTTTACAAAAATTACCGAAAATGGCCTAAAGCATTCGATCAAATTGTAAGGACTCTCCTCACACAGAAAATACGCACGGGCGTTTCACCTTGCTCAAGATTTATAAGATGTTGATTTTCAAACAATACCAAAAATTTGCAATCTCGTGGCAATGAATTTGCAAAGGATATCTCTCAATGATGAGAAATTGCATTTTATTGTTCTGTGCGAAGAGTCCTTTATAATTTGATCACGTATTGTATGCCCTTTTTCAGTTATTTTCCAACCATGCAATTTTTACAAAGTTGACTTTACCTATATTTCCAATGCTCGTAAGAAAGCAAGAAAAATCACAAAACTTCTTCGATCTCTTTGCTGTCAAGCAAATATTGATTCATTCCAATCAATCCAGTATCTTTGATGCTATGAATTTTCAAAAGTGAGAACTTTTTTCTGGCTCTCTCAGTATGCAATGGTAAATTTATTTATCTATAAATCGAAAACGAAAGCTATCAGACACAGCACTGTTTTTTGGTTATTCATCGTTCATTTCACGTGTGCAATTTCGAGTTCAGTAGGATATTCATTGTATTTACCGCTTCTTAAGTTCTTAAATATCACAATATTTTAGTTTGTAGTTTTTCACATGCCCCCTCCCCCTTTAAAAGCAATTTCCATATACTGACGGCGCTACCTTCGCAAAACAGCTAAAAATGCCATAAAAGGGAAATGACCAGCATTTTAAAGATCAACTTTTCAAAATTCTAAACATTCTTTTTTAGATTCCCTGTTCTGCTGGCATGTATGGTAACCTGCAACGAGCAACGAAGTCAAGTGACTGCCTTCCATGTCCCCAAAACACTTTTAATGATCAAAAAGGACAGAAAGCCTGTCGACCTTGTGGCAGCAGCGCAGATGCACCCATGGGATCCTCTAAGTGCAACTGTAAAGGCAAGAATCGTGCTTTCCAAGTATCTGATGGTGCCTGTGTCTGTAAACTGGCTTATATATTCTATGATGAGCTGAATCTGAAGCAAACCGAAGGAAATAGTGATTTGGATTGCCAAGAGCTGGTAAGTTTTAAGACTGATTGCATATTCGTTTATCGCGTAGTTACCGTCTATAGTAGTACGTCATTATGTTGAAACAACTTTGCGCTCCTAGCCCTTGACTCCGGCACAAAAGCAGAAGCTACTTTGAGTGGTTATATGAAGAAACCTTGATAGATGGCTAGTGGTGTGGTATGAAATACATTCTAATTCCCTTCCTATATCTCAAATTGGATGTCACATGAGATCGGCAATAACGCGAAATTACCCATAGAGACTCTTGAATTATCATTCTTCGCAGGCTTTTTCACGTGACATCTTATTTGAGCTTGATCCGAGACAGAATAAAGCTGCGGACGATTAAATTTTAGGACAGCGATTTTAATGTGTTTCTTCATCCCAACAGGTTGATGTTCGTTGCCCCAGTGGATTCGTCCGCGACAGTGCAACCCGTGGCTGTGTCAAACCAACAGATTTTGCAAACAAAAATTGTAAAGAATATTGCGGAGCAGACGGAGGTGTGTTTGACGTTAACATAGGAGGCTGCAAATGCAACAAGTATACAACGCTAAAGGAGCTGTGTAATTCAACATGTCAAGCAAATAGTCCTAAAGTTGAAATAAACCGCGCGACAGATGGCGCAATGCAAATAGTAGTCACGAGTGGAGGCGTGAAGACAACTGAGAAGATCTACTCAGAGCTTGGCTTACCAGATTACGATCGAACATCGCGTGAATGTAAATTGGTAGACATGAAGACTGACGGAATGTATGGTTATCATCCAACAGATCCTTCGCAAGCGTTGGCTTTCTCACGGCCTAGCTCAACAAGGAAACGTAGGGCTGTTACTACATCAGCGGCAGAGATCCGTTCACCATTAATCTGCGTCACTATAGGACAAGCGGTCGTTTTCCGAATCAATCTTAATCCAGTGAACAGATCCCTCAGCAATTACCCTCAGTATAAAAAGAATCATTTATTTAATACAAATCCTAACTTTGATTATGGAAACTTCCGACAACTGCATACATTAATCCAGACGACGAATCAAACAATAACAACATTTGTCTATGCTTTCACTGAGCCTGGCGTCCATGTTTTCTATGACAACGCCGTTGCTGCCCGTGAGACAATTGTCATGGTACCTCAGATAGGAAGTGCATGTCCTGCCCAGCTGACAATGGATGCACCTCTTCCAGAAAAGCTTACCATTGCTAAAGTCACAAAACAAGCTGTAAGTATATATCTTTGAGTATATTTTAGTTTAGTAAGTATATTGAGGACAAAATTTTTTTATTTTTTATTTATTTCAAGAGGGATGAATACATTTAGTAGATTTAAATGAGCAGTAACCATAGTCAATGAGTTCGGTGTAATGGGGCATGTTCCATATTTGCCAGACCATTGAATACTTTTGCCCAATGATTCTGTTGTCCAATGGTCCATGGTCCGATGGATATAGCACGCTGCGCAATAAAAATAACTGTTGTTAACGTGATTCCGTTCCCTCTGTTTAAAATTTACGTTCATGTGAAATCGATAATTGACTTCCAGACCATTATCAACAGGAATGCCGCCGTTGCAACTATAAAAAATATTTCGAGTCCTTCCTTCCTACTTCTTTGATTGATCTCAGCTCACAGATTTTTCACGGCAAACAGACGATGTTAAAATATTAGATTTTTAAAGACATGAGCGAGTCGCGAGCCATGAACTGCGAGCTAACCACATAGGGGCCACGTTACAGCCAGAAAGTCAGACCGGTTAAGTATGGTTCGCTTCATCGCTGGATTGAAATAAATTACTTGATGCTGCGCTGCAATAAGCTGATATTCAATGTGCCCTGCTTGAAAAAATATCCAACCTGCGTGCTTCCTTGGGGCCTATTTCTATCCATTGTGATTATGTTGATTCTTGACTTTTGCTCCTAAGGATTCCTTGACATGAAATCGATAATTTTTTCCAAGCAGAAATTGGTGTATGAACCTACTGATTCATGTGACTTCATAGAAAATAAACTGTTCGCATTTACCTTTTAGCCAAGCAACCTTGCAGCAGATTGGGATTTGATTTATGGCCTAATTGCAACAATGCTTGTTATTGCTGTTTTTGCTGTCATTATTGCCATCATCTGGAAACCGAGAGCCATTGGTTCGTACATTTTCCGTTCTTTTTCATGTGTTTGTGTGACAATTTGTTCAGTAATAGAATCATTTGCTGCAAGTAACCACGTGTGCAAGGAAATGTAAACGCCTTTTTCAGATGATCTGAAATATTTGCTAAATGGCGAATGAGAAAGTAACAAACTTTCCACGTTTTAATAAGCTCTCCAAATTTTATAACATGGGCATAATGTCTATGGAGGAAACTATGAACTAGAGTTTTATGTCCTTTTCCGTGAAGTATTCTTATCTGCAGGTTTAACAGGATATCCTTAAATGATCTATTTGTAGGTATCTACCCAATCAAAGCTTTGCAACCAAAATACCGTAGTCTTGGTGCTCCGATTCCAGTTGTGCCAATTCCTGGAATTGACGACAATCCCTCGCTGCTACTTGGTCCACGTGGAGCACCAGAGGGGGCAGCAGATTTTGAAGCATTTATGATGGGAGCAGGGACCAGTAAAGGACTTCTGGAGAATTTCAATGTTAGAACTTTGTATGACAAGCTTGAAGATCAGAGTCTGCATATGGCATCTCAACTTGCTAGACATCAAGCAGATCTGAGAGGATTTTATGATAGAATATGCCAGCAGACTGAGGGCTTGAAACAAATGCTACAAAGTTTAGATGTGTCAATGCTTGCTAAAGCAACTGAGAATGCAGCAAAAATTAAAGCTGATGCCGGTATTGAGAGAGAAGGTAAGATTTGAAACAACTTTTTAAGATTTTTAATTTTGTATACACAAAAGTTTGTATCTGTCTTTACTGGTGAAAACAGTGCTCGATGCCATTAAAGGTAATGTGTCCATGTAAGTACAGCTGTGTATACACATTGTCAAAATATGCTGACAAGACGCTGACGAAGAAAGGTCCAGTTGCGCGCTGTGATTGGTAGAACTTAACTGGTCACATGCAAATTAAAAGTCAAATTTCATAACGAGGCTTCCTGACGTAGTTCAGTTCTGGAAAAGCAACAGCAAGTAAGTGAGGAGTCTGTTTGTATTAAAACTCGCTGTCGCAAAATTGTATTTGCTTTTAGTGATCACATGAAATTTCACGTGAAATTGGCATGCCCCCCGCAGAGCTGCTGTACTTACATGGACACATTACCTTTAAGGCAGAGCGAATAGGACTGAAGCAATAAAACAGACTACATTCTTTGTTGTTACTCAGAGTTTCACGCTTTTTTGCGATCTTCAGACAACTACTTCTTGCGATCTCGCTTCTTGTAGATCGCAAGAAAGCGTAAAACTCTGAGTAACAACAAAGAATGTAATCTGTTTTATTGCTTCAGTCCTATTATAATTTTGTATACAAAATGTTGCAAATATGTCTTAACTGGACGAAACAGTGCTCAATGCCGTATCGGCAGAGCCAATTATAACGAGAGTAAGACAATGTAACCTTTCTTATTGTATTTCTCTCGTTATAAATTTTTTCATGCAATTTTTAAAATTTCGTAGAATGGCTAACTCTGTGGACAAATAGTGCTCAATGAAAACTGAGAATACATTCCGCATATAAGGATCCGCATCGCGGCTGTGGCTCGTTCCATGCAGATTTAGACTTTTTCATGCCGTGTAGAAAACAAGAGCAGCGGCAGATTTACTGATGTCTACTTTTGCTTAGCCCGTGAAATCGGTGTGTCAGCAGTTTTGAATTTCATTGCTTATTGAAGATGCTTTTGATCTGTTTTAGCATAGTCAATCGAACAGATTGTCTCTGTTTTTAGCCTGTCCATCTAACTTATCGTCAAATTCTATGCTTCGTTTTATCTACCGCTTTTTCTTCAGCTCTGTGTCTATGACTTTCTTCCTCATCATTCTTTGCTTACTTTTAGACCTTCAACAAGGCTCTGTACAAACTCAAATTACCCATAAAGCTCTGACAGGCGGAGAATCAACGAGAGAAAAGGAGCTTATGGTAACTGTGCAACAATTGCTCGAGAAATATGAAAGTGGTTGGCAGCCAGTTGTTTTGCAACAAGGATTCAGTGGAGGTATGATCAGGATTTATTAACTTAAAAGATCTTCATCGACGTTGCCCGGTCCCCTGCCCCATATCAAGTGCTCTAGTCTCCACGTGTCACAACTTAGGCTGATTACGATGAGTCTCAGTAATCGCTATTCAAAACGAGGCCATTACACTAAACCGAGACCGCTCTTATTGGAGCGTCTGGCAGCCTTTCAATAGCGATAACCGCGGCCATATAATCAGTCTAGTTGCAACCTGGAAGAGTCATGTGACTATTCACGTTTCTAAAAGTTGGGTTGTTCACATAAACATGGTTCAAGAATTCACTTTGGTTTCTGAAGAATTCTGGTGACGTAATTTGTAGAATCCTTGAAAATTGTTTAGAATTCTTGTCATTTCGTCCGACGGGGAGGGGCTGAATGCTTCCGATTGGGGCTATAGCCCCTTATTAGTCTTCTTTTTTGTTTTCTTGTATTTCATGGCTCAGACTCTCTTTAGATTTCTTGAAAGCCCTTGTCGTGTTTATGTGCACGAGACAAGACATTTGCTGTACTTTCTTCTTTCGGTCTTAATCTTTTAATCTAGCGTTTCAAATGATGTATCTACTGTTTTTTCCGACATTTTCTTCTGTCATATTTCATTTTGACCTCTTTTTACACTGTTGCTGTTGTGCCTAACGTACGTTTATTGTTTCAGAAAATGTACAAAATATTCAAGTTTCATCTTCAAATATAATGGCCAGCAGAGAAATGCATACAGCTACAACAGTATCTGGGTCAACCGCTGTGCAGTCTGTCGGAGGAGCAACTCTGTCATTGCCTGTAGGAGACTTTGGAGATGATCTGAGAAGAATGAATGCAGAAAGAGTTCAACTTGATGAGGAATTACGGGAATCTGAAAATAAAGAGATCAAGATATTTGTCGACCAATATGTATGTTTTCTGTTTATTTCAACACGCACCCTTCTACACCCCTTACTGTCGGATTCCTTTCTGTTTTGCATGAAAATTGCTTGTTAATTGATGTCAGTCATCATCATCATCATCATCACCATCATTGATTGATTGATTAATTGATTGATTGATTGGTTGGTTGATTCATAGATTCATTGATGTAAAGAAAGCTAAATTTCAGAATACAGTCGTGGCCAACGTTTGAGACCACATTTTCATCTGTGACATTCTTTTGCCCAACAAGATGCATAGCTGCTACTGTTTCAGGTCTGCCTTTGAAGATTCCGAGTTTCGATTTTGTTTTTTTTTCACATTTTGCGCGATGTTGCTATGACTTCACAATCAATTAATAGAAATTCTCAGAAATTTTATAGAAGTCCTGCCGACAAGAGGGTTTACCCAGAAAGATTTTTCCCGAGCTAAATTTTACATCATTCTATGCTCAAGTCACTTTCGTGATTTGTTTGCAAGATATAGAAACATGGCGCAATATACGGCTTCAGGGAAAAGTTAGAGGAAGGCTTTCAGTCTACTGCTATGTCTATTTGTCATAAAAATTCTCATAACACTCATTCCTCTCTTGTTTCAGGAAACAAAGAGAAGAGAGATGATGAAAAAATCAGCTGAAGAGCTTTCTGACAAACTCTCTGGTGACTTGACTGAAGATGAAATCAAGAACATCATAGCTGCACACAATAAAAAGTTGGGAGAACTTGGTGATCAATTTGATGCTCAGAAAAACAGACAACAGGCAGAGCTAATGGAGAAATTAGCTCAAAGGCGAATGAGGAGAGAGCAGGCTCTTCGTGAACAGCATGCACAGATTGTAAGTTTTCTTAAAATTCGTTCAATTTATGAATTAGCAAAAATCTTTTACGGTAAAGAGCGACTCATTCGTACAGCTACCAATTTTACTTGTATCAAGTCTCTCATAGAGTTTCAATTGCTCAGGGCGATGCATTTATTCTTGATCAGCAAGACATGTGTTATTTGATCGATGATCTTGCGGTGTTTGTCTTGTTTTACAATTGAAATTTCAACGAAGAAGTTCCATCGTGACCACAGGTATGGAGTAAAATCATCGAAAAAGGAAAATTTAGTTACTTTTTTTCAGCTACAAATGGAACTATTCATCCACACTATTTGATAACCGCTAGGCTTTATTTATGATCGATGGAGTCCACGAAAGAGATGTTTTTGATAGAAAAGGGATATCTCTTCCCCTAATTCGTTTCGATAATCGAGGCTTATTACCCACTTTTGGAGAACAGTAGCTTCGTTCATTGCTTCTACCTACAATCCCGGAAGAAACTCGTTGAGACTAAGGATTTCAGCATTAAAAGATGTCTTTCCTACCATCAAACTATTATCTATCACTGCTAAAGGCCCCTCTCCCCCTTTTGCTATGTTGGCTCATTGAAAAACACATAATTGTGCACTCGTCTGTGACATTTTCATCAGCTTCCAACATTTTAATAATGGATGGGGGAGAGGGAGGATCTCCACTCGAAATTTCCTCTAAAAAGTTAAGTGTCTCAAGAAGTTTGTCCGTGATTGTAGATAGCAACTGATATGCCACTAGTCTAAAATTGTTGACTGAGCGTATCTGTAGTAAGGACAATGTTTTCATTTTACCATAGGCTGTTAAGCACGACCTTAACTTAGATGACGTGGAAAGCACTAGTGATCCAGAAACAACATTACGAAGACTTCAAAACAACATTGACATCGTCAGCCTCGAAGAGAGCCTTGAAATCGCAAGAGCTGAGACGAACAGAGCTGCTAATGAAATGCAAGAACAGAGCAAAACTATTGGCAATAATTTCTCAGATGCAATTGTAAGTATTCCCTTACGACCAACGAGCCTTTTTGTTACCCTACAAAGAGCCTGTTTCAAGCATTGCTAGTTCTAAGTATTTTTATAAGAGAGACCCGACTGAGTGGCGTGAGAGCTTCCATGACTACTGCAAGGAGATGTCGCTCGATTCAGATTCATTTTTAGACGAACTAAAAGGCTCATTTTCTATCGTTGTGCTATTAATGTGAACTGAGCTCAAACTTTATCCTTGAAAATGGTTGGATTTTAAACTTGCACGAGTCTATTTGTAACGCTCAAGTGTCTGATCGTAGCCCTCCTTCAGTTCTGTCGGTCATTCACACAGAGCAACCCTGTGCTTCTAAACGGAAGTTTTAATTTAATCAATTTGATTCAGGCAGCTCTGCCTTCAACTTAGAGTGCCATATTTGGGTATAACTTTTTTTTCAAAACTTTACCAAAAACACCCTTCCAAACGACGAAATGATACGAGCTATGTTTCGCCCGTCTGTCAACATGAAAAGGAAACCTAAACACTCTATCGTTTTACTTGGCTTTGTGTTCTTTGGGCAAACAAAAGGTTATATGTAAACCTATGAGATCTTATCGTTTAACCAAGGCTATTTACTTTAAATCAGTTGTGGAACCCCAGGTTTAAAATCTCAATTCTTTAATCATATAAAATATACAATTACGTAATGATGAAACTTGTCGTATTGTTATGCTAGAAACAAAGCTTATCTTGTAATTTTTATCAAATCAACAGGAACAACTTGCAGAGGAAGGGGCCTTATCATTAGAAGATGCAGAAGAAGCTAAAAGACAATCAATTGAAGCAGAGGAACAGCTAGATAGAATGTTTGAAACGAAAAGAAACAGAGAATCGAGTCATTTGAGAAGAGCACTTGCAGCACGAAAGAAAGACAGAATGCATTCATTGATGGAAAAGCAGGAAGCTGAAAAAGCTCAGGTAGGACCGTCTAATTTTCCATGTGTGATCTCTATTCCATATGACTCTTCACAACCGTGCCAACTGAAGGATTCCGCTTTTTCGTCGCAGAATTTCGCTTGAAAGATTTACTTGGAGCTCTTTCTGAATAATGATCAGTTTCTGGAATGTAACATTTTTTATTTTTAAAGACGTGAGTTACAGACGTTTTTCACGAGCAATCTTGCAACTAAGTAACATCCATTATTTAGATATGCTTGAAATAATCGTGCACCTTTTGTTAAGATTTTATGCCAGCATAAATAAATTAATGGAGTTTGATAAGTACATTATCATAAAAGCAGTGCCGTCGATGCTGCCGGGTATATAACATGCTGGGTAATATGGGTACCATAACCTACGTGCTTTGCTTCTTACACAAGATTTTGAATGACGAACTTGGCTTAGGGGCCATGGTGCATCACTTGCATTGTAAATTTCTGAAGACGTTTTCCTACAATAGGTCCCTTCAATAGACTCTAGATTCTGGATTGAGCGAGATTTCAATACATTGTTATTCGTAAGGTTGGCTTGATTGGTGTAGCGCTTCTACCACTGTTGTACACATTCGAGACCCTGTACCTGTACCTGTAGATTCCTCCAACAACTTCTTCAAAGTCAGAGAGGCGAGCTGGTCCGTTTTTGGACCAGCTCGGCGAACTTGTGCTTATTTTGCGTTTCCTTCTTCGCTTGTTCAACGGACACTCCCACTATACCAGCAATCTGCAGCCATGGATCCCGAAAGTATTTCTTTGAAGAGAATTAGTAAGATTTCTCTAAAATGTGTAAAGATATTGCTCAATTCCGACTCTTTTGTAGAATAACTAACAGGCCTATTGTATTTGTAACAAAAAACAGATCATATATTTCTTGACATCGTGACAAAACAGGTACTAATCATTGAGTGCCAATAAGAATCATGTTCTGTATCTCATAGGCTGTCCGTGAAGGCAAAGACTTGCGAGAGCTTGGCTTGAAGCATGAGAAGGAAAGAGAATTGGTAGACACAACATTTGAAGTGGAAGAACAGGAACATCTTGCTGAACTAAACAAGAAAATAAGCGAAGAACACCGAGAATCACTGGTGGAAAATCATAGAAAGCAAATAGCAATGGTATGCTATTCTTATGGGAACTCAAGAAATGTCACTTTGTTTTGGCAAGGGTGACAGGCCACCTACTTTCTGATAAAATATTTATTTACTTTGTTCTGATCTTTGTTGTCTTCATTGTCTCGTTTCAACTTGTGTCTTCAGTTGGCCTAACCGCTTTATTGTGTGATCATTCGAATCTCACTCCCTTTCATTCCAATGTGTTAGTGCGTCATCGCAGAAGAAAAGGGTTTAAAGGTTCTAGTGACGGTCGGAATACAAGAGAGAGTAATATTGAAATGACTAAACAAGATATTAGTTAGGCCAATTGAAGACACAAGCTGAGACGAAACAAAGAAGACAATTAAGATCAGAACAACGTAAATAAATATTTAGTCAAAATATGGGTATCAAAACACTCTAAGTATTTGTCATATGCATGAATATTTCTTCATCAACATAATAAGTTTTTAAAATAATTTCTTTCTGCATAAGATGGTATTCATTGAAGGTGCCATAAAAATTCCCATAAAATCCTCAAGAATATTTGGGATTATCATAACTTCGCAAAGCATCTTGATGTTGTTCAGCGCATGTTTCACCCCTATGAGCTTGTACTTTGCAATAACGCTCAAACTGCCTCATAGACGTAGGAACCGGGGGCACTAGGGGCACGTGCCCCCACGATTTTGCAATAAACAAAGAAGTGTCCTTTTTATTTTAGAAAATGCCCCTTTTTTCTTAAGGAAAAGTGCTTAAGTGTCCTGCCCCTCCCATGTTTGAGATGCTTCCTCCGTCCTTGACTGCCTATCCTAGATCGTACTGGACAGTTAAACATTTTGTGATTTTGATTTGCAGCTCGCTGAACAGAAGGGTCTTAGTAAAGCAGCTGTGGAACAAATGATTGATCAATTGAGAAAAGACAATAATTCACTTGCAAATAGTTTGGAGCAAAGACGTAATAAGAACATGGAAGATGTCAAGGTAATTAGAATTTTTATGCTATTCAGTTGGTAAGGATTTCATATGTTTACAACACGATTTAAAGATTCCTTGGAGACAAGCATTGCAGAGAGCTATAGTTATAGAAATATGATGCCGTTGGTGCGGATTTTACAGCGCGCGCGAACATAAGGCTCAAATCTTTCAAATCTTTAATAGGTGGATCACAGGAAGCCCAGGCAGTTAGTTAATGGAACAATGACAAGTTGACGATCGTAAAATTGTTAATTGTATACTAACTTTGTGTGTCATTTGTTGCACTGCTCCACTGCTGTACTTCTGCACTGTACTGCATAATTGTTCGAATGCGAGAGTTCGATACAAAATTTCTTGCTGGTATTCTTATATTGGTAAACCTAATATTGCCAATATAAGAAAACCAGCAAGAAATTTTGTATCGAACTCTCGCATTCGAACAATTATGCAGTACAGTGCAGAAGTACAGCAGTGGAGAAGTGCAACAAATAACACACAAAGGTAAAGAAATTTTGTATCGAACTCTTGCATTCGAACAATTATGCAGTACAGTGCAGAAGTACAGCAGTGGAGAAGTGCAACAAATAACACACACAGGTAGTATACAATTAACAATTTTACGATCGTAAACTTATCATTGTTCAGTTAACTAACTGCCTGGGCTTCCTGTGGGTGGATGTAAAAATTGCGTCACGTTTTTCTATAAACTGAAGAAGTTGAAAGGAATTTTGGGTAATTTGCTGTGAATCTGCCATGGCAACTTTTTGATATCTTAGTTTTGAAATGGCAGCAATTTAATTTTTTGTAAAACTTCATCGAGAATTTCAAAGAAATTAAAGTCATTGCAAATCTTAAATTATTCGAGGACAACTGATACAATCTGCAAGAAACCCATAGCTTATGAAGGTCTACAATATCGTGGCAAGTAGAAATCTGCAGCTCTTCTGGTTTAGGATTTCGAAATCTGATGACTTCATGGCCTCAAAATTGATAAATACCACCATCTTGAAACTAATCAAGATATTGACTAATTGCCACGGCAGATTTACTGCAAATTACTCAAAGTTCCTTTCGAGCACTTTAATTCGAAGAAAAATGCAATAGAATTTTTTTACACCCATCTTTTTAAAGATTTGGGCTCTATGCTAACTGACAGGGGGTTTTTGCCGTTTCATTACTTTTCTTAGTACTCTATATTATTTACAACTTCAATTTGCAAGAGCGTTAACGTCCCCCCCCCGCCCTTCTTCACAGCTTTACTTTGAGTAAAGCTGCGAGGATTCCCAGCTATTAAAAGCTAATTTAAGCCCATTACATATGCCACATCCCGGCATGTGTTTAACGTCCCTTCCGAAGGACTCAGGAATTTGTAAAAGATAGATTTTTCTTTAAATGCTGCTCAAAATCATATCTCTGTTACATTTACCAGGCAAAATTGGCAGCTCGCAAAGCCCGCAAGGAACAAGAAGTAAACAGACGTGCTAAAGATGAAGCACAACAAAAGA
Organism: Aurelia sp. 3 sensu Dawson et al. (2005); assembly: GCA_964020215.1. Taxonomy (NCBI): domain Eukaryota; kingdom Metazoa; phylum Cnidaria; class Scyphozoa; order Semaeostomeae; family Ulmaridae; genus Aurelia; species Aurelia sp. 3 sensu Dawson et al. (2005). Next base: position 4,161,186 of record OZ026575.1, on the reverse strand, counting down.
TTTTAGAAGATCAAAGTAAATTAGCAATGTCTAATAAACCCAAAGATGTTGAAGATATTGTTATCCCTGATGTTGTTGCCCCTAGCGATATTATTGAAGTAACGGTGAGTATTTGTAGTTATTCTAAAGAGGATGCAGGAACGCTAACAGTAAATTTCTGAATTTCAAGTTTTATTACACAGATCATTAACTGTTGAATCTGTAAAGCTTTATATTACCGTAAAAGCTCCATTATGCCCCCGGGGGGCTTATTTAATTTTGGGCCTTCCAGAGGGGGGATTGATAGAGAGGGGGCTTATTAGAGAGGGGGGGCTTATTCACAAAATCAAGTGACAAGGATATATTTGGTAGCTTTTCAGTTCTTTTATCCCATATTTTGTGGAATCAACATACAATTTTACGGCTCAAATACATAAATTCGACATGGTTCTTATCCCATACCATACTAAAGTTAACATGCAAGGTTGTGTAGCTAAATAAATGAAAAATATTTGGTAAATTCTAGAATTTTGTTTAAGTGGGGGGGCTTAATAGAGAGGGGGGCTTTTGTATTCTTCGACAGAGAAGTAAAATTCTTTGTTTATAGCTTCAAAATGTTACATTTATTAGAAACTGGATTTCTTATTTTTTGAATCACGGAAAGATACCGTTATGAGTCAGGTAACCGATTTATATGAGAGAACGTAACATAATCTGAAATCCTAGTATATGTGTTTTCGAACCCATAGGCATTAAAGAAAGAACAAGAGCGTACAGTAGAGGAGCTTAAAGACCACCAAGAAAATGAGGCACAGAGATTGATGGACAAGCTTGAGAAAGAGGCCAAAGAAGAAGAGGCTAGAAAACTAAAAGAATTCGAAAATTACAAATCACGTGCCATCAATGAAGTTCGAAATCGTCAAGCTGCAGAATTGTCATCAAGGAATGATATGGGAGCTGAAGAATCGAAAAGGGTAAGTCAGATGGTTTTTTCGTTGAACATACATGCCCTGTCTTACATCGTTGCTTACCTAATGGATTGGCCTTTCTAAATATAACAGCTCAAACAGCACAGCATGCAACCGAATGCATCCCCTCAGTAACAGCTAGTGAGTAACTTGCTATACGAGTGTCCGTGACGGAGTGGAAAATGCGCACGCGTGCATGAAAAGTCTCAACTTTGAGCCTCCTATCTTCCAGCATTACTCTTCGAAATGCAACATTTGATATTTTCTTGCCAAGAGGTTAAACTCTCTATTATTTCGAAACATGTGTGTGGTCCAGCACTTCTTTGTGTCATATTGCCTGATGATGTCATTTTACGCAGTTCCCTCTTTGTCAGTGGACGTACGATACCTACGTTTTTGTACGAGTACCCCTGCTAAGAGTATGTCTCCTCGCCTCAATTGGTTTATTGCTGTTTACTGACTTATTCCTTGTTGTTTAATCAACCATCTTAAGGTAGCTTAGCCATGTTGTCTCATAAGGATCACTGCACACTTTATTTCTCTTGTATGTTAGATGTTAAAGTGTGAGTAAATTCTGAAAAATTTCTGCTCTCTGTTATAGCTCCTTGAAAATCATGAACGTGAACTATTTGACCTTGTGGAGCGACTAGACAAGGAGCGAAGTAAACAACACAGTAATTTGCAGCAAAAACTGGAGGAAAGACGACGAGCCAAAGAGGAAGCTCTGAAACGAAAACAAGAAACTGAAATGGCGAAAGAATTGCTAGAACAGAAGAAAGAACTAGAAGAAACACGTTTATCAGCTGTAAGAAAAGCAGAGAAAGAAGCAATTTTGGAAGCTATTCGTGAGCATGGCTCTGAATCAAGTGAATTTGTCATTAGGAAGATTCTTGACAAGAGACACAGCCAAGAATTACTGAATTTAGACAATATGTTTGAAGAAGAACGCAAAGTTGTTGTTGATGCTGCTCTTGCTAAACTTGAGGAAGAACAAAGCGCAGAGAAGGATGAACTTAGAGCGAAACATGAAGCTGAGCTGAGAGCCTTAGAAGGTATCTTTTTTGTAACAAATGTGAAAACTAGGAGGAACACATTATGTCATCTAGCTTACACTATGAATTACTTTTACAATATTGATCAATTTTTATATGCAGAAAACAAAAATATGAAAAAGATTTCGAAAGACAAGTATAATACATAAGAGGCAACAGAAATATGAATACAGTTACAATAGACATATTTTGCTGCTTTTTAACTGTTGTTAATCAATCTATAATCCCCTCGTATTTTTGACAAATAAATTGTTTCCTCTATAATCTTCTTTGCTCACATCCGCATCTAAATCAGGACTTCCGAAAAGGAGTAGATTACAAAGTGATTTGGAAGGTATGGTTTGTCATAAAGTGACGTCGTACTGCCTTGTGTTTTAGAGTTTTATAAAGGTATCAGTTATCAAAGTATTGAAGAAGAGTGGAACCATGTTGCATAAAAGTATAGCTCAAAGTAAGGTTTTTCAACGTGTCATTTTTTTAACCTTTGAATATTGAAAACAGATATTTTATGGTCTTCAAATACTTCTGGGTCATTGAAAAACACAAATCAAAAAGAAAAGTTTATCCTTGATTTTGATGGTGATGTTTGAAACCGGTGTACTTTTTGTTGTGACACCTAGTATGAAAGATATATGTATCTTTGTTATCAGCTTTAAAAATTTTATTTTTCAGATGAAGATTTGTCAACAGAGGAACTACAGCAACGGCGAGGACAGCTTTTCAATCAGCAATCTATCGAGCTCAGTTCATTGGAAAGAAAACATGCAGAAGAAAAGAAAAGCATGCAACGAGCTGCATTGTCTGATTGGGAGTTAAGATATGCACGTGCCAAGCTTGAGCTGAAAGAGAGGCATTACAAAGAATTTGCTGAATGTTTGAATGAGCTGTCACCTGATCAAGCAGCAGAGCATCAACGTGCTATCGAGCAAGCAAATGAGAAAGCAAGGCAATTAGCTGAAATTAGAAATAATCTCGAAGATCAAAGGAAAGAAAATGATGAGAGAATGAAGCGTGAACTCGAAGGTAAGTACAATTCAGTTCACCAAGACCACGTGTACACTGTACCGGTACTACTCTGGATCCGGAACGAAAGTGTATCGGATCAGCCTCCCGTTTATACTGTTCTTGCTAATCCGTAACATTTTTGCTGTTCCGTCCGTCCATGCAATAGAAAAGTTTTGTCCTGGAGCAGTGAAAACCGTCTTAGGCCTTAACAACTTTGCAGCGGATCAAAACTGATCCGGTACAGTGTAAATGTGGTCTTTATTTAAACTATTTATGCAAGTTATTCATAAGAAGGAAGAAAACAAACTTCAAACACACCACTGGTATGAATCCTTGCATTGTACTTTGCCAACTGTAAGGGATATGACCGTAGCAAGGGTTGGGAAAAATTTGAAAACTTTACTAGTCTTGGTTATTGGCTGGGGGTAGATATTTCAAACACTCTTCCCTAAGCTACGGAAAGTTGAAACAGCTGATTTTTCACCTCGGCATGTGAGATTTCTTCTATTGAGAGTGGCTCGGTAACTTGGCTAGTGATTGGTTGCTTTCCTTCGTTGTGTAATTTACTAAAGTCTGTCCCAAATGAGATCCAACATGTCAAAACAGCACAAATTAATGATAAACGATAACGCAATATTAATCATGCAAAGCACCTCAGTTGGGTTTATTCGCGATCATTTCAAGTGACATCTAATTTGAGACAGAAATTAAATTGGTATCTTCTCAACAGAATTCCAGGCTGAGGAACAAAAGCGTTTGGAAGAAGAACTCAATGAATTCAACAAACAACTTCAAGAAGATATGGAAGAAGAACGCATCAAGAATGAGAAGGCCATTTTGGCACTGAATCAACGAAAAGAGGCTTTACTCAAGGAAAAGAAATTGAAAGCGAAACAAGAAATAGACAGGCTAAGCAAACAAGGAGGAAGTCAAGAAGAACAAGAAGCATTGTTGAGAGAACATAGCAAAGATTTAGCTAAACTCATGAGTAAAATGGATGCAGACCGCATGAGAATGCAGAGCTCTTTGGAAGAACGCCTCAAGAAGAAACGCGAAGAGCGTATGAAATCTAAAGTGAAAGAGCTTGAAAACAAATCTGAAGAAAGCCATCGAGAATTCACCGAGAAGCTAGAAGCGGAGACGGAGCAGGTCAAAGCTGACGAAACTTTGATTTTGAAAGAGACAATCAGTGTCGATAGACTAGTCCAAGCCGCTGCAACTACCGAAGCACCGGTTGTAGCGAAACCAGTGGAATCTATGCCTACATCGTATAAGATGGCAGCACCCTTGACTGATGGAGAACTCACTGCATTGTTGATGTCATCACCGTTGTATCAGAAGTTGCAAGAGATTCAGGATATTGTTGCTGGTGGAAGTTTCAAGGCTAAGAAAGGAAAAGGATCTGAAGGTATGTGTTTATTAAATTAAACCAGCAGTAACATTTAGTGAGTGCGGCGTTTTGGGAAATGGGAACAAACTGCACCAACACATGGAAAGGAATAAAAGTAATAGGCCTTTCTCATTCTATTGACATTACAAGATGCCTTTGCCCCCCCCCCCCTCTGTCTCTCAACCCTTCATTCTTGCTGTGATTTCCGCAAAGGACCCAAGGGCAACAATTCCCATCGATTTTGATTAGTTCGCTTATACATATGAATATAGCTGACAAGAAAAAAGAAGTAATAAATCGATGTAAGATAAAGTCACAACAACAACAACAACAACAACAGCAACAACAACAATTGCTCTTGAAAAGTAGCTTAGCTATTTTGCTGGATCAATCTGTATGTCACCTCCTGTTATATTTGATGTTCATAAGTTCACTGAAAGTTCACCAGACCAAATCAATTATGAATTTGATGTTTCTTTCCTTTATAGAGTCTTACATTGATATCAAAGATGACACATTATTTAGCAGTGATGACGAATTAGTTCCAGTCGACTTAGATGTCATCAGTGCCCGAGAATTCATTGTTTACAAATTTGCATGCTTCATCGCCGATCTCCTTGTTGTCCAATGCTACCACAAGCCAATTAACATCCTTCTGGCCGACAAACTTCCACCAAACACTCAGATGAAGAAAAATGCATACAGAAACTCGTTTTTCTATGATGCGAATAACAAGTTGTTATATCTGCGACGAGATCGCCTTGAATCTGTCGGCGAGTTTGTGTTAGTCTTAGTGCATACGCTGTCGCACGTCAAAGTAGAAGACATGATGGACGATTCTGATCCAGCATTCGTTAAAGAATTCTACAAATCACTCAGCGTCGTATGTAATGATTTATTCTTCGCGCGGTACAAACGTTCAACCGCGTTATCATCAGCTATGATGTCATTCCCAGAAGAAACGATGCAGCTTGAAGACGCCGGCAAATTCGTTTTAGAATCAGTGTTTGGCGATGCTCATAATGAAATTGATCGACAAAACGTGATTGATGAGCTACTTGACACGAAACTCGTCCGCAGTTCTAACAACAGTGTGCTTTTCAACCAAGAAATCATGTTCCAAAGACTCACCAAATACACAGACTTTGTCATAAGTAATCGATTGCGAGGCTTCCTTGGTGATATCGAAGAAAAAGTGAAGACTGCCCGTTTACAGGGAACCGAGACTGAGATTGATAAGAGGCTGCAAGAGATGACTGGTAAAGTCCAGGAGGAAAGGCCAGCGACAAGGTATCTACCGACACGTGGTGCGCTGATGACGAGAGATGCAACGCGGCAAGTTTCACGTAATATGGCGTTAGCAAGATCAGCTACATCAATGTCATTACTGCCAAGCAGGCCCATGACACGTGCTAAAGGAGAAGGACAGGAGGATCTGTATCAGTCCTTTGTTGAGGTATGAGACATGACTTTCAGACTTTATTTGTGTTTGCCGTCTTTGGACAATTGATCTGTACAGGATGTCCCAAAAAACTGTTCGACGTTTTATAAAAAAAAAAGAAATACTTTACTGTTTGCTTTGTAGATACGCTGATGAAGATTTATGTGAAAAACGGTTGCACATGGAACAGCTGTTTTTATGATTTCTTTTCCCTTATATTCTGATGGTGGTTTAGATTTGATAAAATTCATTTCATTCATTTTGATTTATAATATTTTATAAGCTATCAATCTATTAGTTTAATTTATTTATTTGTTTATTTCTTTATTTATTTATTTCTTTATTTTTTTATTGATTGATTGATTGATTGATTGATTGATTGATTGATTGATTGATTGATTGATTGATTCATACTATTTTGCAATATTTTAATCTGATTCATGATATTTTTAGACTCAAATTGAAGAGCTTGGTGAAAAGATGGACTCCCTGAACCAAGAATTCATCAGTCTTTCACGACACACCGTTGAGCTGACAGATGAAGTTCGTTCGTTAGAATCCGAGATCGCCGCCCAAACAGAATCTGCACGAGCTGCAGATGAAAACTCTACAGAATATGCACACATCACTCAATTGATCAAAAACACATACAGTAAACTGAACGCCGTGCGCGCTCAACTTGCCCAAGTCACTGTTGCGAAGTCTGAAAGAACGAAAAGATTGCAGATTTATAAGAAGGAAATGGAAGATAAGCAAAACCAACTGAACTTCCATAAAGCTCGACCAGTTGAAGAACGTGAAAAACAAAGTATTCGAAAATTAGAATCAGCCATGGGAAACAAGCAACACAAAACAAAGAAATAAAGAGATATCAAAGTGTTCAAAATGAGTTTCGAGTTTACGCCTACTGCAGGCAGCAGTAAGTTGAGACGCTTAGAAAATATGATATGGTACTAACAGAATGTGAAAGATACAACAAAGGTCGAAGTTCTTGATAAAAGTATTGACTTTGGTATGTTCATGAGTAAGTTGGGCTTTACTGAATGTGCGTAAACTTTTCAGCGGTCCATTCATTTGTTAGCTGCCTTTGAGAACTACAGCTGTCTGATATCACAATTACAGAAAGAGTAAAATATTTATCAAAAAGATTTCAATCACATATATTTGTGCAAAATCAGTTGAATCCGCATAAAAGAGCAGATGAAGAACCTCCAGGCTGATTTTGGGCCAGTTAAGTACCCTCTATATAAGACCCACCTATGTAAATGCGAAGGAGCCATTTCAGGCTGTTATGTAAAAGTGCGAGTTCTTTCATGCGGGTTTTTACCGTAGTTTTTTAACGGTTACCGTAGTTTTTTAAGGGATAATGAAATTCTAACACTGATTTTTTTCTTTTATCAAGCAATTATAGGGCCATTCGAAATATCTGATAATGAATTCTTATGATCTTCCCTCAAAAGTTTTCTTTCTGAGTGAGCAAGACAGCTTGTAGAGAGGCAAACAAGAAATCGCAGGTAAATAGGTTTATAGGCCGCAAGCGAGATCTTTCCTATCTCTTATTCACCAAAGCCCTATCTTTCCTATCTCTTGAAACATGATTCATTTGAGGTATGTTACGTCTAATTCAAAGGCTGCAAAAGGAGTTGCTAAGTCAGTTTAGTAAATAATCTGTCGTGCTGAAAAGTTTACGTTGCCAACCCTATTTATGAACATGAACGAACTCTGCTGGATGTATGTAATAGCATTCTGTGTTCATCTTAGTGTTGTATTATTTATTATTTAAAAATCTAATCTTTTTGTGTAAATTAAAGCCAGTGTACTTGCTGTTAACTAGAGCATGATTCTAAGATGTAGATAATCAAAATTTACGTTGTAAAGATATGTATTGTCTTAAGCACTTATTGATTTTAGAAGTAGTTTGTTGACGACTGTTGCTATGGCCAGTTCTGTGTGAATGCAAAGTTAATAGAACAAGATCTCTTGCGAAAGGCTGAGGCATATTGATGCCGGTTTTCTATAAGCATAGCCCAGTAGAAGAATCCGAGCCAGGGAGCTGAAAAGGCGGTAGTCTCCCCCCCCCTCCCCAATATTGGAATGATTTTCAAAAATTCGCCCGCCCTAAGACGGGGAAATGATTTAGTACACGATGGACTGTTATCGGGGAGCTTTCTAAATTTTATCTCCCCGTTGCTGGTGGCCCAAAGTTTTTGCCTGAGAAAGCTTGGAGCTCATCTGAAGCTCAAAATGTGACTTTTCAATTCAATTATTACATCATCAAAGTTAAAAAAACCAGCTGGTGCGGGAAGGAGGAACGATAGATCCAGATTTTTAAAGACGCCGCTTTAGCGTACCCATCAATTTTAATCCACAGCTACAAGGCAGTCTTTCAATGCGCCAAGGATCAACTGATGGTATGCAAGAGAGACTTTCATTCTTTAGTAGTTTGACTTATGAGTGCATAGCATTTTAAAAATGTATATTTTTCTAACCATTAATTATTTGCACTATAGTTGTAATTAGTTTCAATTGCAATTTCGTAATATTTTTGTAGCTATGAGCACAATATTGTTTACTTGTTCCGTTTCTTTCCAATTTATGGCCAAATGACTTAGTAGTACCCATTAGCGGGTAGCGAGCATATGACACAAAACCAGGAATCGCTGAAACGTTTATCTTTTTAACAGTTTTGATGTTCATTGAAAGGAAGAATGAATGGATAGATCCACTGCGGTCATTACCTCCTTTCTGGGCTCTGTTTTCTCATTGGCCTAAATCCTGGGGGTAAAAACGTCACAAGAAACCTTTTCCGACAGTACTCAGGATTCATTTTGAAAGGATGACATGAAATCAGATCAAATCATGATTATTATTCGAAGTTTATGGAATATCTAAGAAACTAATCGATACCAACTGCTTACTTACTTACAATATTACTGAAATGAATTTAAAATTGAAGTTAAATTGTAATTCAATTTGTGATTTAAAGTTAAATTACAACGCTTTAGAAAAGAATATTTACAAGTTTACGTACAAACAAACATGCTGGTTGCAAATTTTAGGATTAAATTCTAAGTTACCAACAAACAAACCCCGGGGGGGGGTAATTCATACGGGGGTGTGCGCCGCAAGGATTTCTGTTACGACCCAATCCCAGAAATTTGGACCGATATTGATACCCAATCCCAGAATATATGCCAGATATTGATACCCAATCGAAGAAGTAACAAAAGCAATTCGACGTCAAGAGGATAAGGGATAGAGGGCTGGGAACGATTATTTTGGTTCCAAGGGGTCATTGGAACGAGGTTCTGATCTGAGGACGTTTTTCAACACAAAAATACTTGAAATCAGTTCACCTGAAACTGACCACGTGTTGCTCGAAAATTTATCAAGTTGTACTTTCATTCAACACCCATTACAGAATTTTGAGTAACCCCCAATCCCAGAAAATTCCAAGTGAAAGTATACCCCAATCACAGAAATTTTCCAGTAAAAGGATACCCCAATCCCAGAATTTTCAGGCCAAAAACTACCCAAAACTGGTGCACATCCCCGTCTTACCCAAAGTGAAGTACCCCCCCCGGAAACAAACCTTTAGAAAATTTATTTCAGTTTGAATGAGCCGCTACATTAAAGTTTTAATGAAATGTTAACGTGTGGTCTTCATCTTTTTAGAACCTGATGTACCGGGTGAGCCAGAAAAAAGTTCCCACTTTTGAAAATTCATAACACCAAGACTATTGCACGGATTTGAATCATTCAAACTCTAGTTAAAAGCCGAAAGATCAAAGTATTTTTGTGATTTTTCTCGCTGTCCTACCAGTACTAGAAATATTGGCAAATTCAACTTTATAGAAATTTCATGGTTGCAAAATCACGGAAAAAGGGCCTAAAACATTGATCAAATCGTAAGGATTCTATTCAAATCGAACAATAGGCCATGGGCGTTTCATCTCCCTCAAGAGTTATAAGACACCGATTTTCAAACAAATACGAAAGATTTTCAATGCCAAGGAGATTAATGCCTAGAGGATATTTCTCACCCATGAGAAGTTGCATTTCCTTCATTATTCTGTGCGAGAGGTCATTTATGCATTGATCGATGTTTTGGGCCATTTTCAGTAATCAATCAACCATGAAATTTTTGTAAAGTTGAAATTACCTATATTTGTAGTGCTGGTAGGACAGTGCGAAAAATCATCAAAATACTTTGATCTTTCAGGTTTTAACTAAAATTTGAATGATTCAAATCCGTGAAGTAGCCTTGGTGTTATGAATTTTCAAAAGTGGGAACTATTTTCTGGCTCACCCGGTAGTTAGTCTATACCGTGGTCATTACGATACTCGTATTACGGAGCTAAGCTTTGGAATGGCCTGCATAAAAAGTAAAATCATCTGCTACTCTGATAACGTTTATTGCTAAACTGAAGATATTTGAAACAACTGCAGCCTGAGAGCCTGACATTTTTCTTTTCATTCTACAGATCTCAAAACAAGTAATAACATGATTTGCACTCCAAACAATGTCAAAATAGTTGCTATTCCTGTACATTGGGAAGTACAAATTAAAAAGTTTCTTGACAGGTAGGGTGGTTTCTTAACTTTCGAAAAATTGAGACTATCGTTTCTAGCTACCGTTTTCATACAAAAAGATGCTTTAGTTTCGTACTTAATTGTCTGTTTATATGAATGGCACATGCCTAAAAATGTTAAAAAGAAAGGGAAATATATAAATTAGCTGCACGTTCTTTGTTTTATAAGAAACAGTTGTAAGAAATTGTAGGCTCAATTTATTGAAACAACCCTATCTGAATTTCAGAAGCTCAGAAACTTTGCATTTTGAATTTTCCAGGTACTCAAAAACCTTTGAGACTGTACAGTAATGTAAACTGTTTGGACATTACTTTCAGTGCGAATGACGTTCTCTACATGTTTTTTAGAGGTCTTATCAATGAGTCATTTGGAAGCCCTTTTAACAATACCAAATGAGCTCTACAGTTCAGGCTTAAAGAATATGAGAAACACGTAAGAAACTTTTGGTAGCAAGTGGGCCCAAATATTTAAGAAACTGACTACCAGCCTCGGACTTTAGTTTCTTACAAAAAATACGTGCGTGCAATAGACGATGGTTCTAAAGATGGCGTCAAGGGATTTTTTACCAAGATCCTTTGTGGTATTGAAGAAATCAGCCAATCAAATCAATTCAAATTCAATGTGACGAAAAGCATCATGGTAAAAAATTCCTGTCCACCATCTATGAAGTGTCATCAAGGCCAAAACTCTATTTCGATAGGAAAGAAGTGATTTTGACAAATTGAAACCCTATAAGAAACATCAAAATGAGAACTTTAAACTAAATTCGACAAATTGAAACCCTGAGGTGAAACCCCAGAAGACAAAGTGAAACCCCAAACAGAAACTTCAATGTGAAACCCCAAAGTGAAACCCCAGAGTGAAACCCTACATTGAAACCCTAAAGTGAAACCCCAAACAGAAACTTCAAAGTGAAACCCCAGAGTGAAACCCCAAAGCGAAACACCAAAATGAAACCCCAAAATGAAACCCCAAAATGAAACTCCAAAGCGAAACTCCAAAGCGACAATCCGAAGTGAAACTCCAGAATCTTCAAGTAGGACCTCCCCAGTCAATGAACCGCTAAGCGATAGGTCTTCCCCTTCATTAATGGAATCCTCCTGTCTCGTTCTGACTCCATGTTTCCGTGAGCCATAAGAGCCATGACAATTTTTTGTTGGATGTATTTTCGAAGCAGATGAGGTGGCACGGCGGAAGCAAGACTTCCCATCGAGCTGGCGGAAGCAAGATACAAAAATTAATCTAGCCTTTGTATTTCATCATATGATTCCACTTCGACAAAAATTCACAGCAACCACCCAAAGCTATAAATCAAATTGCTACAAGGTACTTCGGAATGTTCAAGTGGAGTGAGGGGCTAGAGTCTACACTGGATGAAAAGCTTGCGTGGATTTGCCCTACAGAATATAATATAATGGCAAACATAGCAATATAATATGTTTTGATCCCCCCCCCCCCCGTCGCACTATTTTGAGAACTCTCTGCATGGTTCCTGGCATTGATTCATAGGAGCGGAAGTTCATTGGATGGGAGAGGGGAAGTTTACGATACGGAACCTTTTCATCTAAGGGTCCTTTTCATCTTCAGTACTTGATGGTCCTAGGGGTCATAGGGTCCGGTGTTTACAACATGCCAAAAATAACACAGATGAGTGATGAGTGAAATACTAAAACTGCGCTATGCAAATCGTAAAAACGGCGGGAGAGGATAAGAGCTCCAAGGTTTTGAATCAAAATCATGATAAGACAGAACACTGAATTCATTTTGTGCAAATTTCCCCCTCCCCCTGCATTTGCCGGGGCACTTAAAAAGGGAGACTGGTGTACTGTAGGCAAATCGAAATACAAAGACTTTGAAATTACACGGAACCTCAACCTTTGACGAAACCTGGGCTTGGCCGCTGCATGAAAAGAAAAAGGTCACCCCGAGGGGTTGGTCTTGACCCTCGTGAAGCAACTTCTTGTATGATAAGTCGGATGATTTCTACCGCCAATAGTATGACTATGACGTAATAGCCCAAAGTCCAAAACAAAATTGTCATTGCTCGTTTTCTTCCAGCAGATGAAGTCAGAACGAGGTAGGGGGATTCCTTGGTGGAGGGGAACTCGTGTCGCTCAGCGGTTGACTGACTGGGGAAGTCCTGTCGCTTAGCGGTTCATTGACTGGGGAGGTCCCACTTGAAGATTCAGGAGTTTCACTTCGGATTGTCGCTTTGGAGTTTCGCTTTGGAGTTTCATTTTGGGGTTTCGCTTTGGGGTTTCACTCTGGGGTTTCACTTTTAGGGTTTCACTCTGGGGTTTCACTTTGGGGTTTCACATTGAAGTTTCTGTTTGGGGTTTCACTTTGTCTTCTGGGGTTTCACTTCAGGGTTTCAATTTGTCGAATTTAGTTTAAAGTTCTCATTTTGATGTTTCTTATAGGGTTTCAATTTGTCAAAATCACTTCTTTCCTATCGAAATAGAGTTTTGGCCTTGATGACACTTCATAACCATCTTCAGCGCAATTGTCAATTGCAATTGATTCGCCAAAGTATCACTTGAAATTTATGGAGGAGGGCCAGAAACTTTTCGTCTACTTCCATTTTGTGTTACCTACCCACAAATATGTTTTGAATATTTCAAATGAATGGTAGTGAAGACATCTTTTTCACAACAATCTTCGAAATCAGCTACTAAAAATTTTCTTGTTGCTTCTCGAACGAAGATTTTGAGATGCTTAAAATCATACAACTGATTTTTTTCCGATTTGTAGAGAGAGAATTCTGGTGGAAAGATGTTTCCTTGATATCCTGATCTGATATTTTACGGTAGTATTTCTATATTCTAGCTACTCGATCGACATTTTCATATTCGATCTCTTTCTTTCCAACCTCCTCATACTGAGGTTGCAAGGGAGCGTAATTTGAATCCGCTTCAAAGTTGTGATGTTTCAAGTCCATGTAGTGCATTTCATCATGGCTTGTGTTTCCAGTTCTGTAGAAAAAAGATGTCTTTGATGAAAGGAAAAGGAAACGAATATCAATGAATACTAGGTGCAAAAAACATTACCTGACTGAGATGAACCTCTCGGTTCTGAAGTTATGAGGAAAAGAAAGCTCTTCCACAAGCCTTCAAAATGGCTTAAAAGCCAGACCAAGATTTTTGGCTTACAACTATAACTTTTACAAGCAATATCACGTTTATCCCTTTCTGAATTTGCTTTGCGCTCATTTGTGAATGAAAATTTTGGTACCCTTTGCAGCGAGAGGAACGACTCGCGTTCTTTCACGAAAATAATACAGCCGAATTTTGCATCGATCGAAAGCAGACAAAAATACATAAGTAACTTACACGGCGTCTTCTTCTTTTTTTATCGCTAGAATAGAATGTGAAAACAGTTAAAACGAACAGTTTTTGCAGTTCCTACAATTTATTTACTACTTATGAAATAAAACATTGGTGCGGTTTTTCTGATTCGCTAATTTTGAATAAAGGTGTGGCGAGCCATCAATGTCCCCTTGGCAGTGAAATGTGAATAAAATCAATAGTATGCTCTTGCAGGAAGCAGCTTTGGCATTTTTCACGTTTTTCGCCGAAATTCACGGAAGTTAATTCCACGAGACTTCTGGACTTGCCCAAGTCGTCATATAAGAAAGAAAGAGACGACTTGTCACGAACAGTTCCTCATTAATTATTCATAAGATCTACGTGACCTGACTTAGCCCGATGTTTGCAATAGGATCTAACCGCAAGGAACTTGAAACACGGGGGTTAGTTGTATCTGTCTACATAGGTGCGCTTGTTTTGGAAATAGTGGCGCCAATATGTTTGTTTTGACATACAGCCATTTGTGTTTCAAAGTTGGTTTGCCCCCGTCAGATTCCTTCAGGGAAAAGTAGAATCTTGTCTGCCATTGGTCAAACATTATGATCAAAGGTGCCGTCTGCCGTACCAAAAACCGTCCGGCCATCCAGCTGTGTTATCCAGCTGTGAACTGCTCGCGACAAGTCGTCCATTCCTATCTTCCAGGACGACTTGGGCAAGTCCACGAGACTTCACAAAATGTGAAATTCGTAAAAGTTTATTCCTGCCAAACATTAACTTCAAAGAACTGGCCTGTACGTTTTCGGAGTGAAAAACGGGAACTGTGTATACACATTTTTACGCATTGCATTTTTGCAAAACTTGAAAGCTTCTCCCGCGAAAAATAATTCAAAATATTTCGCGCTATTTCCAACTCGCTAAAGCTTCTTCCCTTAGAGTTGGTCGGATTAATTTCAACGAGGATTGGCTGCGTGATCGAAAACGTTAATGAAGCAAAAGAATTGAGTATGAAATAGAAACCACTTTTTCAAAACAGCCTGTTTGGTTTTCCATTCAAGCATTTGGAAGTCTTTTATGTGAGGGATCCATTTGTCTCAACAAAGTCAGCCGGAAGTTTCTTGAAAAATGGTTTCGATTTTGCAGAGTCTTTTTCACGTTTGGGTGATTTGTAACTTTGGTAAATTTTGAAAAGATTGATAAACTTTCTCCGCAAAAACCACTGTCACAAAAGTGTGTTCTGTTATCTGGAAAACTGCACCGAGGGCCTTCATCTCCAAGACCCCTAGGAAGAGAAATTAATGTTGGATGCACTCATGAAATTATTTCGACATATTTGACAAAGATAAAAATGTCACCTGGCTGTAGCATTCCCCTCCTTTTGACAAACCAAGTTGCTATAATCATCACAATGAAGGTTGTCTCTATTGCAACAACAACAGCCAAGCCAACTATGACACCTTTCCCTGACAATGTGAAAAATGTGAGTACGAATGTGAGTAAAGTGAGTACGTGTTACTCACTGCAAATCTTGTACCTAGATAGATAAGATATTCGTAATTATCGCTATAGATAGGTTGATGAAAGCTTACATTACGACTCGTCGACTTTCACATTTATAATTAGGATAAAAATTTTCCCCCTCTATTTCATTCTCCAGGCAATGGCAGATGGGCCTAAATTGTGGGCTGGAACCTCCGATGATGAAGCGCCTCAAAAAAAAAATTCAAGTTTTCAGTACAATAAGCCATGACAATAGCTGTAAAGATCCACATGAATGTTTTCCCAATCCAAGAATCAACCAACCTTTCACCATTAACCTGGAGTTCCTCATTTTGAATGCCAAATAGCTTCCCAGAACTTCGCCGCAACAGCAACAAAAATTTGAACGCCCTAGCTTCATCCGCCGACTACGCCTTAACCTTGCTTCTGATGCCACAGATAAATCTGGGTCTGCCTGGCCGTCCTAATTCTTATATGAAAGTCTATTTTAAGTCCCAGTTTTATTAAGAATAAATAATGTCGTTGTTGTTGTTTTCATTGTTGTTGTTGTCGATGCTGTTGTTGTGGTAACTTGGACTATGTCGTGAGTCTTCAAATCTTGTAGAGATCTCTTTACTGGTAGAAAAAGAGTTCATAAATGATAGTAGATTCGCTTCACCCAAGCGTCAGTAATACCATGCCAGCAGACATTGTAGTTGCTTTGAACAAAAATGTTCAAAAAGCCTCAACAATTTTGTTCCACTTTCATCTAATCTCGAGTAGTGACAATCGAATCAATGATATTCTCTTTGGAAATGATAAAGATATTGATAGAAAAGGAAAAATGATAAAAAAAGGAAACCCTGCTAATCCCTCCAACTCTTGTCTTCTTTCTCATTTCTCAAAAAACATAAAGCAACAGGCGAGCATTCAGAGGAACCTCGGACTGACTTAAGTCTTGTACTAAGATATTGCGTATGCCAAGAAATGTGTTCTTACCTTGTTTTTCTGTTCGGGTCAAATTCTTAGTCATTGTAGCTTTTGTTTTTGTTGTAGTAACGGTGGTCGTTGTTAGAGCCTCTGAAGTTGTAGCCTTAATTATTGGTACATGTGTTGTTGGAATGGGGCTCTCTGAAACTTTTGCAGTAAATGTCTTTGAAGTTCTTTTGAAGCTCATTGTAAACTGTACATTTGTAATATTCGGCTTGTCTGGCATAAAGCAAACGGTTATCCAGCCAGTATTATATATGACAATCGTGGAAACGACGTCAGAGCCAGCTTTGAACTGTATTTCATATTTTACCAAACAAATGCCAGAATCTAGTTGATTCCATTTTACTTCCACACAGCCTGATGAGGGCTTCCCAGCTTGGAGATTAGGGTTTGCATCTAGTTTCACTGTTGAAAAATTTACATGTATTTTTTAAAAAAACTTTGAGACAGAACTGAAAGTTTCTTTCACATTTCAGATTTTGAATACTGAGTGTTTGTAGAGAGTGCGTCTTTCGAGTATCATAGCAACGTTCATGTTTCCTTCAAGTATCTTTTCCAATGTTTAGACATGTAATACCAAATCGTGTCAAATATACCCCTCTCAATAGCTTATAATAAGTTGAATCAAATCGTACTCACATAAAACTGTCAAATTTGTCCTGATCGTTGCTGATAATCCAACGCCATTTCTCACTTTTATAGTCAAAATTCTTCCACAAAAGCTTGCTGGAACATTGTTCACTGTATATGTAGACTCGTAAATGTATGGATATAACTGAGTTCCTGGAATGGTTTGATCTTTGCTACTGTCATGAGGCCATTGGAATATTGCTGAAGGTCCAGGATTTCCATCCATTTGAATCTTGATCTCCAACTTTGAATTTTCTGCAACAGTAACAGCAGATGGTGGTAGTAATGTGAATTCTGGTGCACCTTTGTGGTAAGGATTGAATAATTATTAAGGTTATGCTATGTGTGCCATTTTACAAATCATGCCGTAAAAGCTCTACTAAGCCCCCAACCTTGTCCCCAGTCGGTCCCCAGGGCCTTTTCGTCTCCGACCCCAGGACTTCTTCAAAATTTTTGTCTCAGAGGGGAGGGGCTTATTAGAGAGAGAGCCTCAATAGAAAGAGGGGACTAAATGGAGCTTTTACGCAGCTGAACAGGTCAAAATATAAAACAAGGTACAAGATAATGTTTGAAATCTTATAGGCTTTAAACAGCTTTAAACCCGCTTTAGAATAGCTACCATGTTGTCCACCAACACCTTGGGTACCAGAAGTAAGTTCACCAAAACAATTTGAATGTTGATTTTCATTTTGATATTCCTTTCAGTTACGAGGCTTATGGGTCATAGGGCACCTTCTCGCGTACATTTTGAGCAATCTATTTCCAAACTTTTCACCTTGATTTTGAAACCAATAGCATTGTAGAGCTCAGTTTATCGTTCATGAAAGTCCTGTGGGAGCCATTTATCACAGGTCCGCCATTTACCAGGAATATACTACTCTCCTCAGACCCTTTTCTGGATTCCGAAATGATCTATCGAATTTGCAGGTTGACTGGTCTGCTGTGATGCTGACTATTTTTGTTCTTAGTTTACCACGTTGTTTCTTTTGCCATGTTGATGGACGTTTAGAACCTTTGATTGAAAGCGTACGTAAACTTGGTAGGTCCATCCCAGTTGTTGCAGTTAGAAACGCAGAGAGTCCAACAGGCCAAATTTTTGAGTCCCAGCCTCTCTTAAAGACTCACTGCTAAGTCCTTTTTGGCCTAAATTCCCTTTGTCTTGCGTTTCATTCGGCGCTCGAAGGGTCATGGTTACCAATGGGATTTCTAAAGAAAATTGAGATTTATTTAGAGATTCCGGTACCCAGGGTATCATTTATATTAGTACAATATGCATTTTGAAGAAAGGGTATGTTTTTTAAGATATCCGTACCAAAATCTGATCAAATGTCCCTGAAGTTGCGTACCAATAGAAAGAATATGGAGTTCTATCTTTTGCCTCATTTTGCATTGATCTTCAACGTGATTTTTCTATCTGACAATAGACCTTTTAGCTAATCTACAAAAGAACCTGGATCGAGCGTTATTTTCTATAAATATTTGTACAAGAAGCTCGATTGAGTGGCGTTAGAGCTTCTATCAGTATTGTGTACTATCGAAAATTCTACAAAATGTAATGAAATACCGTTCGATCCACATTATTTTTTAGAATAGCTAAAGGGAAATCTTTGTTAAAAGGAAGTCTTTTGAAACTGCTTTCCAAGCGAACTTGCCCAAAACCTTGACAGGTTGTCAGATATCAATGATTGATTAATTAACACAGAACTCACCTGTCACTTCAATAGTCATAACTGATGGCCTAAGATTCATTATACTCTGTATTTGAGAAGGACCAAACCTGATATCAATATAGGATGAAAAATTGGTCCCTGAGTCATTGAATCTCAAGTTATGTACCACCAATGTGCTGTTATCTGGTATCACATCAATTCTTCCACTAAAAGGGCCAACTATGGATGCCTGTTTCCCCAAAGTGCCAGATGCTCCAGTTCTCTTTGCAAGAGGTACAAGTGTCAATTCCATCTTACTTTTATATCCAATAATTTGTTCCTTGTACTTGTAAAATCCAACAGAATCCCCACCATAAGTATAATTCCAATGTAACCACAATGATGAATCTTTTGTAGCAGTGATCAGACCGGGTGATGACAATGCTGGATGAGGAGCAACTCCTCCTGGAGGGACAGCTGTTGCATTGAAATGAAGTAGTTGATTAATCCTTATATGTAAGAATTCAGTTTGGAAAGTTTGTAGGAAAAGTTTAAAATGATATGGAACTTGTACTGATAGTAAGTACATACTACAGATACTAAAGATTTTGGCAAAAGCATTCATTTTGTGGAAAGGATAGGTAAGTAAAAAGAAAAAAATATGAATAGTACGATATATTTTCCATTTCTCTTGCATATTCATAGTTATAATGCATTATTTAGGCCATAATCCATTTCTGTAAATATAACTGCAACTTCAAATTTAATCATCAATCGTGATATCAATATGGGATGAGAAATTGGTTCCTGAGTCATTGAATCTCAAGTTATGTACCACCATTGTGCTGTTATCTGGTATCACATCAATTCTTCCATTAAAAGGTCCAACTATGGATGACTGTTTCACCATAGTACCCGATACTCCTGTTCTTTTTGCAAGAGGTAAAAGTGTTGATTCCTCCTTGCTCTTGTATCCAATAATTTGTTCCTTGTAAATGACAAATCCAGGAGCATCACCACCATAAGTCCCGGGGGGGGGTACATAACATGTTGAGGGTACGGGTATGTGCCGCCCACATGGGTGGGTTTTTGGGCCCCAAATTCTCTAAACAAGGGTCCCTATTTCGGCAGATTTTCCATAAACAAGGGTGGATTATCCAGAAATTGGCGAAAAATAGCAAAAAATGGGTGGTTTTCCCTCAAAATTCATCATAAAAGTGGGTATGACGGCAACTTTCGGTAATTAGAAGATGGTACCTTTCTGAAAACCGGGCGGCAGACCCCCGTCCATCCGCAAGTCATGTACCCTCCCCCGGGCCATAAGTATAATTCCAATGCAACCACAATGATTACGTTTTCGTAGCGCTAATCTGACTTGGAGATGACACGGTTGAGTTTGGAATGATTCTTCCTTTACTAATAGCTGTGGTATTAAAATCGTGATTAAAATGAAGTACTCAGTGGTTAATTCTTATCAAGCCACCATCAGCTTGAAAGTTTGTATGAAAAATGTAAAGTCAGGATAGCAATCCTCAATCTAACCTGCACCGTAAACTAAGTTTCGATTACATGTGGTAGTTTCGCTCTTTGCCTGAACTGATTACGCTACAACTAGGCTAGATCGATGGAACATTCTTTGGATCATTCGCAAATTGATTAAGGATCATTCTTTGCAATAATCGCAAAAACCGCCTTCCTGTAAGCCACATTCTGACCAGAGACGACGGGGCCACGGAAACTCGTCACCGATTGAAGATTTTTTGCCGTTTTTACAGCTCTAGGGAAATAAGGCCCTCAGTTGAGAAATAACGACAACAACAATTCAATCAGATGAGCGTAACTTGGAGGTCCTTATGTAGTGAGGCTACCGTGAACTGTGATGAACTTTTTTTTAGTTTACACTGTGATAGTAAGTAATACGGGTGCATCGAAAATATTTGCAAACAGACATTACTAATTGATGATGATATTTATTCACAAACCAGCTAAAACAAAATAATGATTTGTACGCCCTAGAAATGCAAATGCTTATCTAGGTCTACGGCGCTTACAAGAACAAGAACATAAAAACATATAACTATCATATATTGATAAAGTTATAAAGATAGAGATAAAAAACATACGAAGCAGCTATGCGAAGCAGTTATAAATCTAAATAACAACTAAGTAGCAAATCACAGTCAGATCTCAATGTAACGGAGAAGAAGAACAATCTAAAAAACCAGAAAAAGAATGCAGAAATATGTGGTAAAAACATTTTCAAGGAGTTGGGTGGACATGAAATCTTTTTTTTGTAGGTAATAGGTATGAGCATTGAATTAATATCGTTTTTTAAGGAGAATATTATTGTAGTCTCGATTCTTTTAAGGTTTTTCTAAAAGAATTTTGACTATAAATCGTTTTTGTAGCAAGTGGGAGCCTGTTCCAAAGTAAAGGTCCTTTCTTGGACAAACCTATGTCTCCCCATTTTGAGCTCGTTTTTGCCTGGTTGAAGAGCAACTTGTCACGGAGATTTCGTGCTCTTGAAAGTCCACTTAGTTGGCAGATGTTTCTTAGATATTCATTTTTTTGGAAAGGCATTCAATGATAAGGTAAGAAAAACGGAAATAGGGAAGCCTAACATTTAAATTCTTTAAATTTCTTTCGCATTTTTGAATGATGGAATTATGTCATGCAGTTTCTACCACAGCTGCATAAGATATAATCAACATCAACAATGCCAAGCAAATGAGGTTCTGTCGGTCTGTCGGTCGGTCGGTAGACCTGTCTGTCGGTCTGTCGGTCTGTCGGTCTGTCAGGCTGCAACAAGACCAAGCTCAATACAACGGATTTCTTTGTGAATCTGAGTACTTGAATTAATTGGACATGTCGTATTAAATATTTTCTAACTTATTTAATTGTCACTAACATGAATTTGTCACTAAACGTGGTCACTAACATGGATTTGTCTGCTTTTAACTTAATGGATTTTGTCGAAATCAATACGGTTGTTTTTCATCTTGTCATCTTGAAAACATAGTCACAATTTGAAAAGAACGATCTCTATAATTTGGCACTTTCTTGAAATTCTCTGGGCTCAAAAAGCTTTGTTTGCGATCCTCAATAAATTATGAAATTCACTGTATAAAATTGGGCTAAGAAACCGTCAGTCAAAGTTCAGAGCCAACCTTTTTGTTAAGAAAAGTGTGTGCATTCTCCAGAGATTTATAAAATCGACAAGAATTCAGCATGTGATGCAGTTTTAACCACAACTGCATAAGATAAAATAAACATCAACAATGCCAAGCAAATGAGGTTCTGTCGGTCTGTCGGTCTGTCGGTCTGTCGGTCTGTCAGGCTGCAACAAAGCATGCAACAAAGTCAAGCTCAATACAACAGACTTCTTTGTGAATCTGAGTCAGGAGCGGATCCAGGCAGGTTTTCTGACCGGTGCACAAAACATGAGGGGGTCTGGGGGCGAAGCCCCCAGAAAAATTTTCCGTGACCACGCCCTTCAGACTCTCGGAAAACATGGGCAACGCCCTTTTCAATAAATGAAGGTTGTTCCAGTTGAGTATCCACAATAACGTTTTCAAGGTGAAATCAACGAAGATTGCTTACAAAAAATGTAGAAGTTGCGAAATTCATTAGATACTTTTGCAAGTCCACGTCTTAGGCTGTTTGAAGATTCCAGAACTCTCCCTTCAGGGCTCCCTATTTTCTTTCATTTTATCGTATTTCAAATACATTTGTACTCTTCTTTTATCTTCTTTGCCTCTCCCTCAACCTCCCCTACAAGCTACGGAGATCTTTCTCTTCTGGTTAAATGCTCTCAACTTCCTCTACAGGCATGGTTTACTTCCTTCAGAAACGGTTTACTTCCTAATCGAAACAGGTTCACTGATTTTAAACAATTGCGTACCGGTTCACGGAAATCAATCCACCGGTTCACTCAACCCTTATTGGCTCATCAGAGTACAAAAGTGATTATATCAAAACAATGTGAAAAGTCATGACCATTCAAAGCAAATCACATGCGGAATTCATTGCGCAAGTTTCGAATGACGTGTCCCCGAGAGGACCATGACAAATAAAGCATAGCCAGTGCAACCATCATGATGTTTCTTATTGTTGTCGAGCGAATTATGAGGAGCCACAGTGTGTCATGCCTTTAAAGACATCTCACCGTTAGACTTGCAATGGCTTGAAGATCGCACGAAAGGGTGACGCTTTTTAATTTTTCTAAAAATTTTGCTAAATAACGTCATCCTTTCTTTGGTTTGGAAACCTGACCGATGCACGGAAACCGGCGAAACCGGTCTGAATCCGCCCCTGTGAGTACTTGAATTAATTGGACATGTCGTATTAAATATCTTCAAAGTTAACTTATTGGATTGTCACTAACATGGATTTGTCACTAAACGTGGTCACTAACATGGATTTGTCTGCTTTTAACTTAATGGATTTTGTCGAAATCAATACGGTTGTTTTTCACCTTGTCATCTTGAAAACATAGTCACAATTTGAAAAGAACGATCTCTATAATTTGGCACTTTCTTGAAATTCTCTGGGCTCAAAAAGCTTTGTTTACGATCCTCAATAAATTATGAAATTCACTTTATAAATTTGGGCTAAGAAACCGTCAGTCAAAGTTCAGAGCCAATCTTTTTGTCAAGAAAAGTGTGTGCATTCTCCAGAGATTTATGAAATCGACAAGAAACAGGTCAAACCTTGGACATCGTTAAGATAATTGCTAAAAATTGCAGCTATCATCAGCCATACTTGAACTCGATTCTGTTTCCCTAACATCTTCACTTTGGTTATTTGTGGTATCGACATTGTGAGAATTGTATATGGATATGCGTACTGTCTGCAAAATCTCCTTGTACACTGTGTACAGCTTCAAAATAATTGTGAATGTTCGTAACGGTACTAATGGATCTCTTCCAGTTCAGAGTAATGTTTCTGTGATCGTAGTATCTCCTTCACTGCCATCTTGATAAAATGTTGCTCCTAACACAACAAGGCTCCAATGTTTTGAGCATACTTGGTTGTTTTACTTCCGTATCGAGTGAGACCTGCTTCAACCTAACCTATTTTTTGTTCTTCTCAGGTTCCTTTGTTTTGGTCTCTAAAAGTCATGGTTGTCTGTAAATTGAAACGCCTGATAGGGGGGGGGGGGCGCGAGGGGGCGCCAGTCTCTCCTGTCCTCTCAAAATAGCTTATACATATTATTTTCCCATTGCTTTTCCGTCAAATTTGCAATTTTGACACCCTAAAATGGTGCCCCGTCCGGCGCCCCTGGTCGTCATTCGGTGAAATAGCCTTTGTTTGCTTCGCAAGCGTCATTGTGATGTTGGTGTTCAAAGCAGATTCAGGAGTTATTCAACACATAACTGCGTACCTGTTTCGCATCTAACATTTACCAGTAATAGGACTACTGCAGGAGCGCAAATTCAAAGAATTGATTGATGAATGTTTCATGAATAATTTCTCTCAAATGCAATGTGTAAAATGTTAGTACCCCATCCTTTCAAATGAATTGATCCGAGGGAACTATCTATGTCTTCCCTACCCTGGGTATCAGACTCAGGGTATGTCTTGGCGTAAGAGAGACCAGAGAGAGAGAGCACACGGGGGGGGGGGAGTTCCTCTATGGTAAAGGTCCCTGGGGATGTGCAGCATGCAACTGTATATTTTTTGTCGAAATTCTAGCCTAGCCAAAAGGGTATAATTTTTGGCAATTTTAGTCGATCTTAGTGTGGGCAAGCCTTTTGGTAAGTTTAGTCAAAGAAATGTCAAACTTCGGTAATTTCTGTAAAGAAACCCAATTTTCTATATTTTGGTCCAGAGAAAGGGGAAATTTAGCAAGTTCTGTTTAGAAAACGACAACTGATGGCATGGCACTTTTGATGCAGAAATTAGCCTAGCCAGCGGTTCCATTTTGAGACTGTGGATGGCACATCCCTACCTGAGCCGAGAACTCACTCATGAGAGTAGAGCTGCAGCACTTTTAGGTATTATGAAAGAATGTACGATAGGAGGTGTCTAAGGAGAGGTATCTAAGGTAAGGCATGTGGAGAGGTATCCAAAGCTTCAAGAAAATTGAAGCTTTGCGAATTCTTAACTGGTTGAGGAAAATTGCAATATGACCAACATAAGAAATACTCAGTTTTTAAGGGTCTAGGAGTCGTTAGCAAGCATAAGCAAAGCAACAGCATATTGCTTTTATGGTTTACAATGATCAAGAATTTTTTTATGCAAATATAAAAGTTTACAATGATTTCTACATCTAACTATACGTTCCTAATTACTATACAACACTACAGGTACGATACCATGGGGTGCGAAAGACAATGACTACCCCATGGCCAATATAAAAAGACATGCAGCGTTCAACTAACTACGACTACACTACAAACGTGTAGTAGGAATATGCTCATCTAATTACACATCACGTGTACACCATAGGTCATGTGCGCCTAGTATCACATGCACTTGGTGTCACATGTATTGTCACGTGTTATGCCCTTATTTAGCTAATGATTAACATATTTATTTCTATTAGTAATCCTGTAACTTGAAATTTATTCAGAGTAGCACACTCATTAAAACCAACAACATGTCTCTTCGCTGCTCTCCGTTCTCTGGCTTGCGGAACGTATCTATACCAACTTTGATTAACTTCGATCCTTTTACAATGGTGGAGGACCCGTGCTGCAGTCAGGGTACTACACAGAGATCCTTTTACAATGGTGAAGGACCCGTGCTGCAGTCAGGGTACTACACAGAGATCCTTTTACAATGGTGGAGTACCCGGCTTTGAACTTCCTGGCTAAGTTCATTAGCAAGCAAGCCCCAAATTCAGCGACATGGTATGAACTCAACTGAAAATCTCCTGACCATGCATGTCAAAGAAAAGATCGTCATGCCACGCATCGTGATCGTCGCTTCTGGCTCATCTGGTGTCATTCAGGTTGCTGGTTATCCTCGATTATAAAAACCTCCCGTTTTTCGTCGTATACTGCTGACTCAAGGTTCCTGGTCCTCCTTTGCAGACAAAAACCTCGTATGTTCTGCTGATTCAAGGTTCCTGGTCATCCTTTGCAGACAAAAAAACCTTCATCATGATCAAGACACCGAAGCATCATCGTGGCATCGTGGCCTCTGCAACGTGTGTTTTTCAGTTTACCTTCGCTTGAACTCGCTTGAATTGAACTTACCGAACATTGGACTTGTCGTTTTCGTTTTGTAAGTTTTCGATACATTTAATTTCCACATTTTTTTTGTGTTTTAGCCTTAGCCTAAGCCCATTTTTCGTTTGCTGAGACTTTGCTAAACGAGTTTTTTTGGAAATTTGCCATGTCCTCAAAACTGGACAGTTTTGCGATGTTCCCACGCCCAATTTCTACAGTAGGAAGAAGTATTGTTCCCTACGTACAACAGAATTGCGTGCAAGGACTCATTAACTCTTTGTGACAATACCTCTAATTGTGGTTCTATTCAGAGTTGTTCCTTTGTTGGTAATCAAACATTGCACAAAGCTAAGCCACAGGACTTATTTCCCTTGCCATGTTGCTATACGTAATAGCGTTTTCTCCGGATAATTCGAACTGTTTGCATGGAATCCGCAACCAAAACACTGTTGCTATCAAGTTTGCAAACCCAGTCTTCGTCTAGGTCATTATATTGAATTCGTACTGGACTCCCTCATAAGCCCGACGTCAGACTCACCCTTCTTTTAGGTGTTGTTGTTGTAGTCTTAGAAGTATAGCTTATGGAGTTTCTTTAATTCACGTTTTGTAGACCTCTAGACATGGACAATCTTAATCATCGGACAATGTCGTTTTAACTTTTAACGTACATTTATTTCGTAGAAAAAAAAATTGTGCCAATTTTTTTGATAAGGAGGATGAGACTGTAGTAGGAATATGCTCATCTAATTACACATCACGTGTACACCATAGGTCATGTGCGCCTAGTATCACATGCACTTGGTGTCACATGTATTGTCACGTGTTATGCCCTTATTTAGCTAATGATTAACATATTTATTTCTATTAGTAATCCTGTAACTTGAAATTTATTCAGAGTAGCACACTCATTAAAACCAACAACATGTCTCTTCGCTGCTCTCCGTTCTCTGGCTTGCGGAACGTATCTATACCAACTTTGATTAACTTCGATCCTTTTACAAACGCCCAGGGGGGGGCACTTTATAAAATTTAAGATAGGGATGCTCATTTGGGCAGATTTTCAATCTACCCAAAAAAATGACAGGCCCAAAATTTTCAAACCCAAAAAAATGACGGAATTATTCTCGAGCCCCCATAGCTACCCTTCTTTGTACAACAAGTTAAATTGAGAAAATTGCACCTTATAATTCTGCACAAGATAGTAAAACTGATATTGAATTTGGAGACCATCACGGCAACTCTTATGATTTGTCTAAATCTTCATATGTTAGTTAATAACCAACTATTCTTTCTAAAAACTATATCAATGAATTGACACATAGAGTAGGTAAACTTCTGATTCAGCATAATTGGGAAGAAAGAATTATTCAACAACCTATAGCACTTCCATTAATTGATTGAGATCATAATTTTCTAAATACAAAGTTCAGTAACCCAATAAAATGACGCAAAAAAAAATGACGGCAATTTTTTCAACCCCACAAAAATGACGCCAACTTAGTGAAACCCAAAAAAATGACATTTTCGTAAATTTCAAACCCAAAAAAATGACACGAGCATCCCTATCAAAATTTTCACAAGTGCCCCCCCCCCCTGGGTACAAACGATTGAAAACTAGATGGATAATGTACTAGATTCTGCTCCACACCAGACGTAAGGAAATTTGTTGATGGCACAACTTCAAAACTAGCGTAGACTTGCCCCAAGTCTATTTCGTCTCGTCAATAAAAAAAATTGGGAAAGGGAAAATTAGGAAAGGGGTTGTTCACTGTATCAGACTTATTACAGATGACGAAATAGACTTGGGGCAAGTCTAAAACTAGCGGGAATTTTATGAATACTGTAATCCTGAAACATAGTGATGCTTTCAAACGTGCTGTAAATTGCATAAGGTCCTCTTTGATCAATTTAGTGGTAAGAGCGTGGCAGTAAAATTTTAAACGAATGATATTAAATTTATGCAAAGATTCAAGCTCTTTCATCTTCTGTGCCAGCCTTGGATGGGCCATAAATTTGCAAACGGTCCCTAAAGCAGATAGAATTAATCGCTCTTACTTTGAGCAACCTCCCCAAGTATTTTTAGGATGTCCCTCGATCGATAATGGAGTTGAATTTCATGACATTTCATGTAAAGTCGTGGGAAGTTTGAGTAGAAGTTCTTCACATACTTTTTCATAGGTAAAGTTCTCCATAGGTAAATTTTGTCTGAAGAAAGTAGGCAAATCACGTAGTGTGAATTGCTAAATACATGCCAACCGAACCTCGTCCCCAGGGCCTCTTTTTCATAACCCTAAAATTTCCCCAGCCCCAAATCAACAAAATCCCCCGCTTATTGAATTTTCAAACAATTTGCTAGTCCCCAACCCAGTGGATACCGATTAGAGAGGGGGGCTTAATAGAGCTTTTACGGTATTCCTCAGGAGCAGAAAATACTTGATTTTCCCGATTTTCCTCTTTGTGCTTGTGGTTGAAGCGGAAATTGCTACTGCGAAGGCGCTTTCAACATGTCCATTCCAGACATCACTTCCAGGTCAAAAGAGGAAGTCCTGAGTAGCACATGATTTCTTCAATCTCAACTTGCTGGCGAGCAAACTTCAACTTCCCTTTTTGTTGCGTCGATCTGGAGAGCAGGATTATCCTCGTGATTTATTGGGAAAGAGAAAGCATTTTGCAGCAAAGATATGGCAGCCGTTGTTATCTTGTTTTTAAGCATAATTGGTAAGATATTCAGCAATATTTTTTCTGGTATCGGACAGAAACCTCTTCAAAGTGGTTTGTGAGCTGAGCATTAGGTTCGATGCGACTGTGATTTTACGGACGAACAGCACTTGGACTAAGCTGGCCTGGAAAGGCCAGTAGCCGGCAGAAGTACTGCATTACATGGATTGTTCAATGCTGAATTGTCTGTTGAAGGCGCTGGATGCACGTTTGATTCCACTTTGTTTTCATTCTGCAACATATTTTATGTCACGCGCCCGGGGGGGGTACTTCACTTTGGGTAAGACGGGGATGTGCGCCAGTTTTGGGTAGTTTTTGACCTGAAAATTCTGGGATTGGGGTATCCTTTTACTGGAAAATTTCTGTGATTGGGGTATACTTTCACTCGGAATTTTCTGGGATTGGGGGTTACTCAAAATTCTGTAATGGGTGTTGAATGAAAGTACAACTGGATAAATTATTGAGCAACACGTGGTCAGTTTCAGGTGAACTGATTTCAAGTATTTTTGTGTTGAAAAACGTCCTCAGATTAGAACCTCGTTCCAATGGCCACTTGGAACCAAAATAACCGTTCCCAGCCCTCTATCCCTTATCCTTTTGACGTCGAATTGCTTTTGTTACTTCTTCGATTGGGTATCAATATCTGACATATTTTCTGGGATTGGGTATCAATATCGGACCAAATTTCTGGGATTGGGTCGTAACAGAAATCCTTGCGGCGCACACCCCCGTATGAATTTATAGTGAAGTACCCCCCCGGGGTCACGCGCCATCCATGTTCTCAACAAGGGTCATTAGATTTTGTATCATTGACCCTTTGACCCCTAGAGAAAGACAACACACACAATGATAAAAATTTTGTTGGTAAGTTATTTCAACCAAACTGAACCTTTCACAAAGATCTGCAGGGGTATAGTGGGTAGGCTGGGGGTTAAGTGGGCCATTTTTTATTTTAAAGAACATTGTTATAGATGGCTGTCAAATCCGCATTAAATGCCATGTGAAATTAAGAAACACTTTTTACCTCAGCCTATTTTTCTCCTGAAAAATCCTATTGTTTTTCCAGTTTCTTGTAGAGTGGTTCTTAATGCTGGGACATAACTGTATTGCTTTTCATGATATCTATGAAGACCAATACAAATTTTCAGAAGATGGTCAGAAATATTTCCAACCCCATTACATGGGATGTCTGATCTTGCTCTCTGAAAGTTCTATTCAGGAAATGAATATTGTGACTAAGTGGACACACTTGCCAATGAAAGGAAACAATCTAGTGCTTTGATGGGAAATTGAAGAATATTTCTTACCAGTGAGTGGCAATGCAGAAGCAATTGGCCAGGAACTAATAAAAAATTTATTGAAAAGTTGTTGAATATAAGGCATGTGGGAGTTGCCCCTTTGTTTCAGTGTCAGGGGCCAAAAAGAGAATTCCCATCCTATGAAGAAACCTCCCCGGGAACTGAAACTAAAATGCAAGATTCCAGGTCTGTTCTGCATCTTTTCTAATCAGTATCTGAAATGTGGGGGTCGTATGGGGTTACCAAAAATTGTAAAATCGCAGTTTCAGAAAAACCGTAAAACCACCTCAAAACTCAGTTATAACCGTCATAACATTTTTCCGCACTTTCCTTGTACCACCTCGGTTCTGTGCTTCAGACGACTGCCTCCTTACCATTTCAATGACCCAAAAATGGGAAAACTAATTCCAGTGCCTTAAATCCGCTGGAAAAGATGAAAATTTTCAGAATGCTTACGCACTAGACTATTATTCGTAGCTTTTATCTTCAATTTAGTGATAATTTGACTCCTCGAATCATATTTTGTGAAGAAATCTGGAAACCACTGAGAAAGAGAGGAACCGTAACACCGTCATTTTTAAGTGCAAAAGCTGTTAAACCGTTCCAAAAAAAGCTAGAAACAGCAAACCGTCTGCCCCTACGACCCCCACCTGAATGAATCGTATTCCCTTTCATATTTCATCCTTCCATTTTGTTATAAAGAGCAACTTAAAAGTAATGATATTCTCAATTTTGAAAAACGAAAGAGAGGACCCTGCCTGTAAAGAGCTGACGAACTTTTGCAATTTGAACTCATTCCATATTTTGACACTAAAGTACGACCAAAAACTATGTAGAGTTAAAACGTTTTTCGATGCCATTTCGGTTCTATTTGCTTAATAGTAAAAGTTAAGGTCTTTTTCGACAGAGGCAGAGAAGCGTAATATCCTTAAGCAGCATTTTCGAAATTTAAATTTACAGAAGGGGGTTGAAATCAAGCCTCAAAAAAGCAACTCTTAGCTCCAGCATCCGTCGAGGTTGAAAAATATATGGCTGAAAAGCTCTATCTTAGCTGTATCCAAATCTGTGCTCAATTTACTTGTTAACTAAGTACATTTTCGTTCATATGCGAAGAAATGGCCAAGGGTTAGCAGATTTTGGAAAAGTTGGTTTCCCCAAAATCGGGGGAAGCAACAGGTCGCTACTGCAACGAATAACACGGACTTTTTCACAGTAAGACAGTAGCGAGCATGGAAGGTTATCTTAAGGGAGTTCAACCGAAAGTCACTTTCTCGTGATCATTGATGCTTTCTTTTGAAAAAATATTCCATTTGCATTTTGAGTTGTTCGGTCAAGCATCTTAGATAACAACTATTTCTTGCAAAAGCACATGAAATGCATCGATTGTAATCTCTCAAGCGGCTAGATTCGCAAATGAGAAACACTGCGCTACTGCAAAGGTTCTTTCAAAAACTGTAAGCGTACCAAATTTTTTTGTTTAGAATCTAAACAAAATATTGTTTGAAAGAAATCAACAACATTTTGGAAGAAAATGTGAATTTCGACTAAACTCTCTTGAGACAATCTTTCATGCTCGGTATACAGTCTTTAATGATAAAGTCCCTGTTACTTGTTGTTGTAGCGACTTGTTGCTTCCCCCGTTATTGAGAAAACCAGATTTTCCAAAATCTGCTAACCCTTGGCCATTTCTTCGTTTATAGACAAAAACCTATTGGGTTGACAAATAAACGGAGCATAGATTTGGAAACAGCCAAAATAGAGCTTTTCAGCCATATATTTTTGAACCCCGACGGATCCGTGGGCCAAGAGTTGCCTTTTTTGAGGCTTGATTTCAACCCCCTTCTGTAAGTTTAAATTTCGAAAATGCTGCTTAAGGATATTACGCTTTTCTTCCTCTTTCGAAAGAGACCTTAACTTTTACTGTTAAGCAAACAGAGCCGAAATGGCATCGAAAACCGTTTTAACTCTACATAGTTTTTGGTCGCACTTTAGTAATAGCAACTATTTGTCATTGTTTTTAGTGCAATATATTACTTGTTGTTTTTTTATATTCATCTAAAATTTACAATATACTAACGAACAATTTACATTACAAGACGATAGTGCAAGGAGCATGAAAGTTTCCTCAAAACAATTTTAGAGATTCTTTCATTAACCTGAAATATATCGGGTCGAGCGCTTTTTGATGGAGAGACACTTGCACTGTTAAGGTTAGAAGTGGAAATAAAAAAGGTAGCGGAAAATTCCCCACCAGAGAAATTCTTGCAGTGAAAAGCCCTGGCCTGATACAGCTGATGCCATTACTCAACGATATTGTTCAAGAAACTTCTCTTAGCTCTTTCAAAATTTTGCATGGAGTTCCTTAAATTTCGGCCATCCTGGTACTGGTTTGTTATAAACAAG
Source organism: Aurelia sp. 3 sensu Dawson et al. (2005) (assembly GCA_964020215.1). Lineage (NCBI taxonomy): Eukaryota > Metazoa > Cnidaria > Scyphozoa > Semaeostomeae > Ulmaridae > Aurelia > Aurelia sp. 3 sensu Dawson et al. (2005). The sequence continues at coordinate 4,129,111 of OZ026575.1, read as the reverse complement.
TTTCTTATAAAAACCAATACAGAATAAACTGTAGCCGCAACATGAAACCAGCATGTTGTGAAAGCAAACCAACAGAATAGAAAGTTAGAAGTATTGCAAAGTCTCCAATGATTCTGTTAAAATCAGGAGTTTTACACTCAACTACCAACGATGGAGATAAATTTCCATCAACATAACTGCGATTATAACTCAAACTAAGAAAACTATGATGTTGCAGTTCACAGCATGAAAAACGTGCTATAAAAACGGAAGTAAAACGTCACTCGTTCATAACAAAACAATAGGCCTATTTTTCGCATATTCTAACAATTTCTTTGACCAGGTGATCGCAACTGTTCACGACAAAGGTGAAGCTTTATTGTCCACCAACGCTTCAAATACTTCAGATTAACAGTAATCTCTAATTTCTTTCCTGGGATTGCCCAGTTTCAATATTTTTTGGCTCTGGTACCCAGGGTTATATCCAGGCAAAATCTTAATTTCATAGTATGTTATAATTCCAAATGACGCATGCATACCTTTTATTTTACAAGAAACCCAAGATTAAGCTCGAAAAATGCATTTCTGATTTGAAGAAGTGTTGAGACATCTGTCCATTTCTCATGTCTATTACCACTTCATGGAGACCAGCATTGTGAGAGGACTATCACTGCCCTCTTTCAAGATGTCAACAATCTCAGTACTCAAATTATCTCACAAAGTTTTCCTATTTTCCTCTCTTTTTACCAATCTTCCAACACTTTGATATAAAAAGTTGCATGATGAAAATTATTTACATTTACTTCCGGGGTCTTGGGGTCCGGGGTCTTGGGGTCTGGGGTCTGGGGTCCTGGGGTCTGGGGTCCTGGGGTCTTAGGGTCCAGCGAATAGAACATGCCGTTTTTAGATCGCATCGCACTAAATAATTTGGAATCCCTTCTAACGGGCTTCTAACAAAAGAAAATGAATTCCACACTTTCAGCATTGAAAACATGAGAAGCTCGGCAAAAACGTTTGTTAGCAAAGGTGTCCTAAAATATGAAATTATCAACCGAGCCCGGACCTCAGTTTGTTTTAAAGGCTCTTATTCAACCAGAATGCCTTGCACGTGTCGCCTCTTGGCTGGCCTTTGTTCTCGCCATTTTCATGGGCCATGAAAATGGCGACAACAAAGGCCAACTAAGAGATGACGCCAGCAAAGCATGCTGGTTGAATAAGAGCCTTTAAGGTAGATACCCCGTATTTTTTCAATGAAAAACCAATTTTTCAGTCATTTTGTGATTGTTATATTTTCTGTAGCAGAAGGCACTGGCGAACAACTCTGTAAAACGTAAATATGTTTATCTGCATTTAATTTGAAATTACAAGCAGTTTTATGGGTAGGACTCCGGAATTTTTTGCCTAGCAACGTCTTAGCAACGTGAGAAAAGATTTCAGATATGCTGTTTCTCTAACTTTGGAGCTCCCTTAGAGCTCCCTTAGAGCTCCCTCTGTCCAATATTCATGGTCCGTGTTTTAGGATACTTAAATTGGTGACCTTAACATGAAATACCTGCAACTCTAAGAGGGAAAACCAGACCAGACAACTTATTTCTGTCAGAGGATTTTAGCAACAGAAGAATATTCGGTGTCATTATTGGAAGAAGAAAATTTCGAGGCTAGTTTGCACTTTAGCGGACACACTTTCAACATTTACTCGTGTCTGAATGTTGCACGGAATATCGACGGTAACTGCATCAGTACTGAGATTAAAGTATACCAACTGTAATAGCGGGGGTTTGGGGGCGGCAGCCCCCAAAATTTTTCAACCAACCGAATACACAGATTGCCGGCTCTTGCTGCAGATTTAGGCCACATTTTCGTCATATTGACGTTCTCCAGTAACTGCGAATCAGTCGAATCACGTTCAGATTTAGCATTATCCAATCAGATGATAGGATTGTTATCACTATTGTTTAGAAAGCCAATCAGCATATAGTACTAACAATAGAATTCAGTTCAACATGTTATTTTTCTTGAAAGCTGTGTCCGCCAAAGTGCATTTGTCCCAATTTCGAATCTGAGAAAGAAAGGTCCCAACTTTCATGGAAACAAATGAACTCAATGATGTCTTACGAGAGAACTGAACGAAAGAAGAGCATCAAAAACATCCTCTTTAGGTAGGCCTTTTGTTTAGGCCCAGCTTCAGGTGTCCTTTGCTGTATTTGCTTGTTGCTAATGGAACAAATACTTACAAACCTGGCAAAGGCCTCCCATTAGAGGCAGTAAAACGTGCAAAGACAATTTTCAAAGAACTAAGGGACATTGAACTGCTAGTGAAATGTCTGCATGCATGGAAAGACCCAGAATCATAATGCCAGTTGATTGGTCTGATTTCAAACAGTTTTTCAAACTGACTGCAAAAAACCATCTACATATAGTTTGACCAGCTAGAACTTTGCAAATATGATGCTGTTGCTACTTTTAACAATAGATACAATGCAGTTTTGCGATTATATGAAGCATTTGGAATAAATCCCACCGTCATTGAATGCCACAAGGTGAACAATTACTGACAAGAATGCTGGTAAACAAAGCTATTCAAAGGCAAAGAGACGAATCCAAATTCTGCTTGGGAATTATGACAGTAAAGAAGGCAAAAACAATTGGACAAGCTTAGGAACCAGGACCTGTTTGATTTAATGCATGTTTACCTCACATATGTATAGCACGGCCTGATCTAAATTAGTGCGTTAAGCGTTTTCATATCGTTTAACAATATAGATAGCAGAGCATAGAGTTTGTTACGTATAAAGGAAACCAACAAAATTATTTATCATATCACTTTTGAATGAAGGAGACAAATTAACAATCATTTCCTGGCCAAAACTCACATTGGAGAAAACGTTAAATGCCGATTGTTGTTATGCAAATTTTGTTGAATGGATTGAAAGATGTCTTAAGTGTAGCCATTTTGGGAAAATTGTTGCAATATTTATGTGAAGTAAGTGTGCATGCTTGTAAATGTTTGAATTATATATGTTTTCTGGCTTTGGGCATGCACAGGACAAAAATTTCATAAGTCCTTACATTAATCTCTTATTTTTAAAAAGAAGATTTCCGCCTACCACATGTCATTAGAGCATTGATTTCTCCACACTGGCAGTAGATACAAACTTCAAATTTTCAGCATTCCTAGGATATGTCTTAAGATGTGCACTGAACCTTTCAGATCTTTCCTGTGTGATTACAGTTGCTTTTCCAAAGCTTTGAAATAATTCCGCAACAATTTTTTTATTGAGGAAAGAGTAATCTGGTTTTTTAAATTAGCTCCTTAAAAATTTTCAAATAGCTTTTGGTTCAGTGCATAGAGTAGATTGTGGTGCATTTACCACATAAATTTCATTAAAATATCATTTATAGTTTTCCTTTCATTGCAGCCCCAACTTTCATCATAATTTATGAAGAAATGGTTGCTATGGAAACCAAAGCTACCATTTTGAATTCCAAACTTGATTTTCTACAATAATTTCAATTGTCCTATCATAAACTTATGAAACTAATGTAATTACTTGAATTAGGAGAGATTTCATTCAAATCCAGGGTATCTACCTTAAAGTGGGGGTTGTAGGGGGTCACCGAAAACCGTAAAACCGCCAAAATATTTCAGAAAACCGTAAAACCGTCTCAAAATTCAGGTAAAACCGTTTTCACATTTTTCCACGCTTTGCATGTACCACCTCGGTTCTGTGCTGTAGACGAGTGCCTTGTTATCATTTATATGACTTCTAATCATTTATGATGCCCTAAATCCGCTGGAAAAGGTGAAGTTAGTAGAATGTTCACAAAGTTATATCACAATGGATATTTATTTGTAGCTTTTATCTTCAATTTTTGTGATAATTTGACTGCTCGAATCAGATTTTGTGAAGAAATCTGGAAACCGTTGCGAAAGAAAGGAACCGTAAAACCGTCATTTTTGCTGCCAAAGACCGTCAAACCGTCCCAAAAACAGCTTGAAACCGCAAAACCGTCGCCCCTACGACTCCCACTTTAAAAGGTAAGTCCAAGCACAAGGAGTTCATTCCTAGATTGTCATCATATGGTGAATTCAATTTTTCCCCAGGGTATTGTACGTTATTCTTCCTATTCTTCCTTTCACAGCTGCAAGTTCAGCAACATATGACTGGCCTCACCAGAATGATGTATATCTCCAAGCAACATCGAGATCAGAAATTGCATCTCCTTCAGATGTTGCACCATCATCTAAAGTGGAACCGTCGGAGTCCCCATCGCACGCTGATTTGTCGTCAGTTCATTCCACAGTAGCTCATTCGTCCGCAGCTCACCCGTCGCCGGTTCATTCATCGCCGGCTCATTCTTCAGCAGCTCACTCGTCGCCGGTTCATTCATCGCCGGCTCATTCTTCAGCGGCTCACTCGTCGCCGGTTCATTCATCGCCAGTTTATTCCTCGTCAGTGATGCCATCACACGGTAGGCCTTGAAATCAGTGATCGGAGACATAACTTAGACTTATAACGATGAGTACCTTGTATCCCTGCAAGAGACTCGTCGTCATTAATCTTGACAAATCTGCCTAATGGACCATTTCACAGAAAGAAAAGGATCATGGGTAAGTAGGGCAAAATTTGATTCTTCGTTGGAAGGAATGAGAGCAAGAATTGGATGGTACTCTCAAGTACCGAATAAACGGGGGGGATGAGAATAATCGAGGGGTTGGAAATGGTTCGATACACTGAGATCAGTGGGATCGATATAACAACGATCGGTGGGGTTAGAATAATCGGGGGGGGCTGCTTGGAGAAACTGAAAATAGTCGTTTTCTTACGTAAACACGTATCTTTTATATATTTATGTGAACAGTGATGTTACTGATACATTTACTTTTGAACTCTGGTTCTGTTGAATGCACTTCTTGAGACTTCTTCTTGCGTTTATTCAGAAATTATGTTTACTATCATTTCATTTTTCCACAATTAATAAAAGGGGGGCTGGAATAAGAGCGGGGGGCGATTATTCCGTACTCGAGAGTACGCCCAGATGAAAGGAATGAAATATTTTCTTGAAACATGCGTTCGAAGAATCAAACTTTGTCCCACTTACCCATGATCCTATTCTTTCTGTGAAGTGGTCTATTTAGCCTACACGTATTTAGTTATAAGAAACTGCAGAAAAAGAAACTCAACTCTCTGAGATCGCCAAAAATTAAGAAACTCCAGTACTGGGACTATATAACTTAAGAAGCTATTTATTGTTAACAAAGGAAATCCTTGTCATATTTTACTTTATTACTCTTGTTTCCCGTATCATATTACTCAGAATGTACTTGAGTGATGCCTAAACATCAGAAAATTTTCCAATAACATTGCTTTGAAAAGTTCACGAGGGTGCAGTTGTGAAGATGAAAATTGTTATGGAACCTTTAAGAAACTCGTAAGGAACTCTGAGTGCTCAAATCTGATAATTTCAAGAAATTCAGTACTGGCCCGAATTCTTAGTTTCTTATAAAAAGAATACATGTATACATTTTCCTGATGGGGTAAGGGGGGGATGGTCTGCATTCAGGCTACACCAAGTTTTCAGGGGCTGACAACTATGCAACACCACTGCAAAACCAGCCAGTCAAATGCGTAGAAACTAAAGAAATTTGAGATAAACTAGTCACTATTTCACTTAGAATTACTGAAAAGGTATTCTGAAAAGGATCTGGACCCGGAAAATTGCATTTCAAAGCACGGTAGCCCCATGGTAGTAATGAACAAACGAGGAACCCCAACCCCAACGTCTAATTTCCTAATTCCTACGTCTTTGTGATGATGACGAAAGCATGTTGCAAGAAATAAACAAAAACACAGTAACTATGACAGTGGCGTAACGGAGCAGCTCGGGGCCCTTAGTAATTTAGCTATGCAGGGGCCCCCTGAGGCGGCAGATAGATCAACAAAAGTTTGCCAAATTTCCAACATCAAAGCGAACTTTCTATCGGCAAAATCAAAACCGGCGTCTATGGAATATGAAGCGGTGATATTAATGCTAGCGAAGCGAGCTACATTTGGGGAATGTCTGGAAAACATTTTGAACCATGCTCTTTAGAATATCGGAAAATGCAGCTTTCGTAGAACGTTCACCATCAAATTCAGAGAAAGGATTGTGGTCGAAGACATGCTTCCCAAGGAAACATTCAAAAGTTAAGCTTAGGTATCGTACAGAAATGAATTTTTGGTCAAGTCATTTTCTAAACATTCATATTCGCTAGAAGATAGCAAGGCAGCTTTGAAAAGTCTGTAATACGGTGTTCAATTCACTAGAAATCTCTGAGTCTCTTTGGAGGGGTGTTTCTCCAAAGCGACATCAATGCATTACTGCAAATGGTAAGGGGCCCCTAGGGGCCCCTAAAGCTAGGGGGCCCTTAGGAGTTGCTCTAACCCCAACCACCGTGCGTTACGCCACTGAACTATGACAAAAGACAGCTCCAAAGCGGAAATCACATGCTTGTCAGCGGCGCTCCCTGCTTGTCAGTTTCGAAAACCGCCGAAAAACTCACAGTTCTCACTCGTTCCCAGTCCTTTTTATAATCACATGACACAACTCGAATCTTCCATTTGCAACTTGCTTGAAACAAATCGGGAGTCGAGAAAGGATGCGTCTTCTCGTCAGAAACTCAATAATGGCGAAGTTACTCGTACTTTGCATTGGTCTCATTGGTAAGTTCCACGTGAAATGTTTATTCATAGTCAGGAATTCTAAAATGGCACTCATATGTCCATACAGTGCGTCTTCAGTTCTTATAAGACGCGGCAATCTTTAGGCCCTTCTCGCCTCCCTTTTGAGTGTGACCCAATTTCGGTAGCATCAAGGCGTCTCATTTGAAATAATCAGTGTTCAGTCATTGTACCAAGTTAGCTAATTTGTTTATTTAGATTTCAGACTATCAGGATAGCAATGTTGGAGTTATTGTTTTTGTATACACGTGATTAAGCAGGTTAGCTTGATGCTGAAACAGGTCGCAAGCCTGCTCAAGTCAAAAGCGCCATAACGGCCTAACAGAATGTCTTAGTCAGCATTCCTAGAAACAGAGTTGAGGATTCAAAGGAACAATAAGTTAGCTGGATTGTGGCTGAGAGTTTCTTAGCGATTGTTTACTGACTGAATAGTTTTAAAAGTGAACTAGTTCATCACATTACTGTTTTGAAAGGTCAGTGAAAGGACAGGAGGGTGTGGACGGAGAACCTGGCCATCCATGCTGAACTTTTGACAGTCTACCTACCATCCAGCCTGGTTGCTTTCAGCAGAAACTTCCTTCTGCTAGGACTAAAAATATTCTAGAAAGGGCACAGCACAGGGACCTCAGGAAAATTTACAAAGTCCCTAATGATAAAAAAGACCTGCTCTGCACTTGCTCTGCACCAGAAGCTGTATTACCAGAGGAAAGGATTTGGTCTTGCTTCCACTGTTCCAACAGAAATGGCCATTGTAATTTGTGTGGTTGGAGGAGACAGTGGCAGCATTCTTGAGCACCACTTCATGCTGTAAATATAGCATGGATCTTCCCATTGTTCTTGAATAAAAGGGCAGTGCCTGTCATTTTTGAGAAAATCATAAAGATAAGACTTAAGAAATAAACTGCACTGATTATCCTTAGTCTGTGCTAAATAGCCTCTGATCAAAGGCTCTTCTTTTTTCATCCTTTCCTTTTTCCCTGCATAAAGTATGTGGCACTTCAAGTCCATGTACAGTATTTGTTTTCCTCCACCTCAACAGGCCCTGAAATGAGAGGCACTCGATCAAGTCCAAGCGCCTCCTCCAACCTTGCCTTGGACTTCCAACAAGTCTCTCTCGCGAAAAAACGGGAGAAGGAAAACATGCTAGAGAGACTTGTAATACATGGCATGCTCATTAATATTCATGAGCTATCGAGCCTTGCTTCTATTTTCAAACTGACGGGGTTGTTGTCAACGGTTTCATCGAAGCTTAAGTCAGCCATTGTCAAAGAACATCGCGGAGCCTCGCTCTGTTGTATCATTGTCCTTTCTAAGCACATGATTGGATATTGGTTTCTTGTAAAAGGATGCTAACAACCCAGGCTACCAAGTATTACAAGTCTCTCTCGCTTTCATTCCTTCTCCCGTTTTTGCCGTGAGAGAGACTTGTAGCAAGTCCAACCTTGCCTTGGAAACTCTACTGGCTCGATTGCTCAATTGCCTTGCAGATCAAAGGTGTTTCCTTTTAATGATCCATAATTATGATTTTTGAATGTATTTGACTTAAAATATTCAGCCCAAATCTTCCGGTTTTACTGTGTAAAACTGTAATAAATTGTCTTTCCTTCTCTCCATTGACCCTTTCCAAGTAGCATTCACCACATTGTCTACACCATTACAAAGCTGCCTTGCTTCTGTGTTGACTGCCACTACGATTTGCTCAGCTGGCTGCAAAACTCAGCCTGTCTGCAGGTGCTGACTATATAACAGAATATTCCATGTTCAACTCTTGAGGACAGGGCAGTGGGATTGGCCAGAAGTTAAAGTTATCAATGAAAAGGAGCAGGATACAAAAGCTTAGTGCAAACTTTGCAGAAGGCATGCCAAGGCTGTTCAATCTGATCGACATGCAGCCCAGCAGAAAGGCAATGCAGACCTTCATTTATTTTATTTGATTCTTTTTCAATGATTGATTTGATTTGAACTGAAAATTTTCAGACAAATCAATAACCATTTTTCCACCTCTGCTGTAGCTCATTTTTTTCCAGAACTTTCCATTTAGTTTTCCCTGAGTCAATTGAGAATATTGACTCTCTCTCTGGTTTCTCACAAAGACAAAAATAATCTAGGTAATAATCTACAGTAAATAATCTCCAAAATGAATTGAGGAGCTTGATCAACCAACTACCTATCATTTGCCAATTTCAAGGCCTGCATCTCAATGTATACACGTTTTTATAAGGAACTCAACTCTCAGATCACCAAAAAGAATAAGAAACTCCAATACTGAGAAAATGTTGCAGAAGATTTTGTTAAAGGAAATGCTTCACATCTTTTTACTTTATTTTCATTTGTTTCCTATTTCCTGTTACTTGTAAGGTACTTGAGTAAGTAATGCCTAAACTTTTAAGAGGCTTTAAGGCTGTGTTTACACTGGGCCGGCCGAATTTTTGGCCGACCAAATATTTGGCCACTAAGCCTTCCCGTTTACACGAGACCTGCCTAACCGGCCGAATATTTGGATGCTTAGCCCACCGTCACTCGGTCACCTAGAGAAGTGGCCTTCTTGCGAACTGAGCCGGTCAAATTTGTGAGCGGCCTCGTGTAAACAGTCTAAGCGAACAAAAATTTGCACGGTACCACAATTGAGGATGGAATGCTTTGAAAAGGAGGCCAATGGAATATGGTCCTCAGAGAAACTGGAGACATATTGCTAGTAATTAGACAATGTGCGCATGCCCATAAAAGATGGCCGGCCTTGTGTAAACGCGAATCCATACCAACCAAATATTTGCACGGTACAGCTAAAAGGCCAAATATTCGGCCGGCCAAGTATTAGAGCGGCCCCATGTAAACGCAGCCTAAAACACTTTGTTTTGAAATGTTCATGAGGGAACAGGAAGTGAACATTAGGATTGCTAGGGAAGCTTTAAGAAACTCGTAAGAAACTCTGTGTACTCAAAATCTGATGATTTTAAGAAACTTTCAATGCTGGGCCAAATTCTTAGTTTCTTATTAAAAAAATTCATGTAACAACAAATAGAGGTTTACATAAGGGCATGCTCTGTATGCAAATCTTGAAAATTAGAAATGAACATCATTTTTACTATGTATGTTTTTTATAAGGTTGTGCTATCCATATTTACATGCTATGCGTCCACAAAATTGAGTATTTCAGACAGTGAATAATCACAAGAAAGACATAAAGCCCATTTTGCCTGTTGTGCCATGTTCCCCACAAGTTTTCTATCCAAGGGAATTTGGATATTTATCAGAATTCTGTCTGAGAGGATTCAGATATTTGATTTTCCATCACATGTATACAGTACCTGTTCCATGCAGCGCAGGCAGCAACAGCATCCAGCATGGTCCTGCCACTGTACATCAGTGGGTTAAGCCTTTCTACACCTTTCCATGTTAATAGCTATGGCTTTCTTTTCTAGTTTCTACAATGGCTGTCTCATCCAAGAATTCAACAGCAGTACCATCAACAAGCAAAGTCATGCCGTCATCACATTCAGCTCATAGCTCAACCCCAGCCCCAAGCTCATCCCCAGCTCACAGCTCCACTCCAGCCCCAAGTTCTTCTTCCACTCACAGTGTGGCACCCTCTCCATCTCCCTCCCCATCCCCATCCCCAAATACTTCACATTCAGCATCACCTACACCAACTCCACACTCATCCCCAGCACCAACAAAATCAGTTACCCCAACAGTGAGTCCAACAGCATCCCCAACTTCTAATCCCAATGCATCTTCCCCAGTTCCATCTGCATCCCCAACTTCTAACCCCAATGCATCTTCACATGTCTCACCTAGCCCCTCATCTAGTCAAGCACCACATAGCTCAATGGCTCCCACAAAGCCACCCACACCACCTCCCACACCAGCACCTCATTATACCAAGTTTGATGTAAAGGATCCAAAGACTAACAAGTCTTGCATTATGGTTGCTGGAGTCTTCCACTTTTCTGTGACGTACCAAATGAAGAGTCATGACAAGAAAAAGGTATTCATTAAGCAAGTCCATTGTTTGTCTGTTGTTTCCCTCAAAATTGTAGATGGGGTGCACGTAATGGCTGATTTCTGGTCAGTTGAATTTTACAAGCAAACTAAAATTCTATTGTTTGCAAGACCAAGTGATGCTCTGAAATTGAATAGATAGTTATGGCGGAGAAACCTTTAATTGTGTGAAATTCCACCTGCTCGGAAAATTCTAGTGGCTGGAAATTGGCATTAAGGTCTTCTGTGTGCACTATAAACTTTCTTGTTTGGTGTTTTCATGTATTCCATGCAGGCTTGGCTGAAATTGTACATTGACGTTTTGAATTTTCAGCTTTCCTACAATCAGAATCACTTTTGTTAGTAGTTTCTTTCCAGTAATGATAGCCTGGAGCTGGATGATTTTAATCTTTAACTCTTAAATTGTAGTTGGCAAATCTTTGTTGATCTCTTGGTGGGTTGCTTCCCAAGTTATGATGACACTGTTGAAAATTTTTATAACCACCAAAACAGTCTGAGTTCAAAATCTTAGGTTCTCATTTGTGAGTTGTTACTGTAATTCATTCTTTAAAGTGTGTATATAGTATATGTATGTATATATATACTGAAGAAGGCCACCGGGGGTTTCTGAAGGATATTAGCGTAAAGATAATTGATAGGCTAACGGGGGGTAATAGGATGCGGGAAAGCTTCTGGCAATATCGGCTGGATTGCTTTGCTCCTAAGGGTTTGAACACTAGGCAGGTAGATACATAGATTTCATTTTTGTTCACATTTTGGTTGTTGTGTTGTTTTGATTTTTGCGCTCAGCTTTTCGTTAGGGACACAAGCTGTTTTTTAGGGATCTCTGTCTGCCCATCCGCTTCTGGATCTTTCTATCGGTCTTTTTGTTGTAACATACTTATTTTCTAGCTCCTGTGAGACAGACACAGCCGCCGACTTCAGCAGTTCTTTACTCTGCGCTTTCTTGTGATCTTTCTCCTGCCACCTTTGTTAGTACCGCTACTTTAACACTTTTTCAATACGTATTGTAATAGGTAAGATCCCGCTTAGGCTATTGTTTTTTAATTTCTGAATCTATATGTATGCTCTGTTTGATTAGGAAAAGTCATTACTGATGAAGGCTTACGCCGAAACGTTTACAAGAATGTGTTTTTTCTGAGTTTATATATCTATTTCTATTACACATTGAGATTGAGCTTATGAGTATATATGTATATATATATTCTCATAAGCTCATTCGCAATATGTAATAAAGTAAATATAGATTCTCAAGAAAAACACATTCATTAACGTTTCGGCCGAAGCCTTCATCAGTAGCCTATATATATATATATATATGTAGAAAAGAAGTGTTGAATTATTTGTATCTTTGTTTTCAGCCTCCTATGGGTACAGCAAAGTTCTTCATCGCCATGACTAACAAGACAAGCGTCACTGGTTCTTGTGCGAAGAGTGCTAAAAATGGAAATTCCATTGCTATGATATCTGTTGCTTCAAATCATGCAACATTCACATGGAGCTTCAGTGTAGCTAAAGACAATACGTGGACAACAAGTAACATGACATTGAATGTAACAACAAAGGGAAACACACATTTTGATAATGCTTCTGAAGGTAGGTCTATTTTTATAGATATATATATATACTAGGTGAATGAAAAAACCAGCTTTCAGGTTTTTTCGTTAATTGTATAGTTTGGATTTGTGACTGATTTCAATAGACAGTTATGCAAAAGATGGCAGTGAGGAAATGTTTACCAAGATTCATCGTGTTATTTTATCGAATTCCTAAGATTTGTCATTCAAACGCAACGCATCTTGGTAATAAGTCCCTTGCGACCATCTTTGTAATAGTCTTTCCATTTTTCAAACCTTGTAGTGCACTGTTCACATGAAAAGGAAAGTGATGTGGTGATGGGGTGATTGTGATGTGGGGATTGCTTGTTGGTAGTTGGTAGTTGGTAATTGTAGTGGGGTGCTTTGGGTTTCCTTCAGGTCATTTGATTGGATGGGAGGAGCATCACCCATTCATGCAGTCCTTTTTGAGGATCTGATGCGTATTTTCTCGCTCTCTCATGTAAACTGTCCTCCTTTATGTTTCGTTATTTTTGTAATATTTGTGCCCCTATGTTTAATAACACTTGGTAACAACAGAGTTGGTTGCGGAATCTTCATTGATCTCCAAAAGGCCTTTGATACAGTTAATCATGAAATTTTATTGAAGAAACTTGAACACTATGGCATTAGAGATACTGCACTCCTGTGGTTCTAATCTTACCTGAGCAATCATAAACAGATGGTTTCAACTAATGGTCATTCTTCCTCACTGTGTGGTATAGCATATTGTGTTCCTCAGGGATCAGTACTTGGGCCACTTTTATTTCTCACCTACATAAATGACTTGCCAAATGCCGCAAATGTGCTGTCATTCTTCCTTTGAGCTGATGACACCAATATTTACTTTGAAGCTGATGATCTTTATAGTCTTACAAATACCGTTGATAAAGAACTGAGAAATATCAAGTCATGGCTTGATTGTAATAAACTGGCTCTTAATATTGACAAGACTAAGGCCCCGTTCACACTACTCCGTTTTTGTTAGTATCCGTTTTTGTTGCATCGAAGCTATCCGTTCACACTACTCCGTTTTTGTACAAAAACGGTGAGAAAAACCTCCGTTTTTGTGCGTTCACATTACTCCGTTTTTGTGAAACCCATTGTTGCATATTGGAGCGTTTTCAAAAACCTCCGTTTTTGTGCGTTCACATTGATCAAATGCGTTTTCAAAAACCTCCGTTTTTGTGGATATCCACTTTTGATAGCGTTTTCGAAAACCTCCGTTTTTGTGGCGTTTTTGTGCGGATCAGTGTGAACACTTTCACAAAAACGGAGGTTTTTTCTCTCCGTTTTTGTACAAAAACGGAGTAGTGTGAACGGGGCCTAACTTTGTCCTATTTCATTCTCCAAGAAAGAAATTATATACCTGACCATATTTACATTAAGTTTGGCAAAAAGAATGTCTCAAGGGCAAAATATGTGAAGTTTTTAGGAATACTGTTGGATGAACATCTCACCTGGAAATACCATATCTCTGAACTTCATAAGAAATTATCCTGAACATCTGGAGTATTTTTCAAAATAAGACACTATCTTCCCTTGCCATCTCTAATTAGCCTTTATAACTCTCTCTTTTCCTCATTCCTTTGTTATGGTATCACCGCCTGGGGTTTAACATATATATATATATACTACATATTTGAACCCTCTCCTGCTGCTCCAGAAGAAAATCTCAAGGTGTATAAGCTTCAGACAATTCTCTGCTCCATCTGCACCAATCTTTCATTCATTAAAGATACTTAAACTAGAAGACATAATACATTCAAATATTCTGACTTTTGTGTATAAAGCTATCAATAAATTATCTCCTAGTTGCTTTCACAACTACTTTACTCCTAACTCATCTGTTCATAGGATTGAAACTCATCAAGCCACCAGAGGTGACCTCTTTAAATCCTTAAAAAACACAACTCTCTATGGTCTGCAAACAATTAAGTATTTTCGCTCAAAACTTTGGAATACTCTTCCCTTATTCATTCGTGTTGCTAGCTCTGTTCCGTTATTTCGGTCTAAATTGAAAACCTATTTCTTGGACTTGTGCTTATGTTAAAGGACTTTTGTTCATTAGAAAAAAGTCCTGTATACTATTATTTAGGTACATCTGGTTGTTTGCTATTTTAAAAAAAGGCTTTTGGTTTCCTTTTTACTGGGGGGACTCTCTCTCGATTAGTCTATCTATTTAGAGAGTTCCTCCTTAGTCAATTAATCTTAATTATAATCTTGTATTGTTCTACCGGGTGAGCCAGAAAAAAGTTCCCACTTTTGAAAATTCATAACAGCAAGAGTATTTCACAGATTTGAATAATTCCAATTCTGGTTGAAAGCCAAAAGGATGAAGTATTTTTGTGATTTTTCTCGTTGTCTCACGAACTCTACAAGTATAGGTAAATTCAACTTTACAAAAATTTCATGGTTCATTGATTACTGAAAAATGGCGAAAAACATCGATCAATTCATAAATGACCTCTTGCACAGAATAATGGAGGAAATGCAACTTCTCGTAGGTGAGAGATATCTTCTAGGCATTAATTGCCTTGGGATTGAAAATCTTTCGTATTTGTTTGAAAACCAATGTCTTATAACTCTTGAGGGAGGTGAAACGTCCATGGCCTATTGTTCGATTTGAATAGAATCCTAACGATTTGATCCATGTTTTAGGCCCTTTTCTGTGATTTTGCAACCATGAAATTTTCATAAAGTTGAATTTACCAATACTTCTAGTGCTGGTAGGACAGCGAGAAAAATCACGAAAGTACTTTGATCTTTCCACTTTTAACTAGAATTTGAATGATTCAAATCCGTGTAGTAGTCTTGGTGTTATGAATTTTCAAAAGTGGGAACTTTTTTCTGGCTCACCCGGTATTTATTTTGATTTATGATTGTTAAGTGTTTGAATTGTAATTTAATGTTTGTAATGTAATTATTAGTAAATGGTGTAAAATTGTATTTTTGCTTTAAATTATATTTAAGATTGATTGATAAATCAATGAAACTGAAACTGAAACTGAAACTATACTGTGGCTGTAGGTTTGTTATGTATTTCCATGCTCCATTTTTAAACAGAATCAAAGAAAATACAGTATGCCCTATTTGAGAAGTCATTGTAAATGAATAAAGCTAATTTTAGTGTCAACTCCATTGCCAAGCTAAGGCAATACAGCTGTCAGTTTCAAAAAGTGAGTTTGAATTTTGATGGCAAGTAAAACATCAACCAAGATCATGACATGGAATTCCCCCATACAAACTCCTTACCAACATTATTATTTTCGTTTCTGGGTCTCAAAGATGTGTGATTTTACCAAACCAAGTTAAAATCTGATCTAACCCAGGGGGGACACTCAGCACATATGCATATAGGGGGTCAGTCTAAGAAATTTTCAGGCATCCCAAAAATATCACTTCAGCTTCATTGCAACCCAAAAATATCAGCTCATTTTATAATTACAAACCTGTGTACATGAACATAAAACATCCTGAAACAATGCAAATAGAGGTTAGGATTGCCACTAGCGAACCCAGAAATATCAGTTCAACAATATTTGATGTCAAAAACTATCATTGTAATTTCAATTTTATTTGGACCCAAAAATATCACTTTTGGCAATATTCTAACCCAAAAGACTTACCTCCCTGTACCGGGTGACCCAAAAAAAACTTCACAAGCTAGATCTTAGCTGGCTCCCCGTAATCAACAGCTATTGCCAAATGCTTTCCATCACAGTTTAGTTTAAAGGCTTAGCTATCTTTTCAGATGCTGCATTGTCATTTTGAGCAATGATTATCATCCGAAAAATCAGATGCAAAGAAAATTTCTAATCCCGGATTCCTCATTTTGAGTGAAATAATCGCCATCATTTTCAAGTCAACGTTTTGTGAAAACTCGACATAATGATGGATTAGGAGTCGTCTGGGGAATTTTTTTGTTTGCAAAATGATTGACCTCTGTTCCTCATTCCAATTTCAGCAAATTTGGAATTTAGGTTTCTTTGCACTTTCCAAAAAATGGACTGGAAAGCGAGGGAAAGGTCCGAGAAATGAACGAATTGCCATGTTTTTGAAATTGTTTTCTCGGACAGTACACATATCTTAAATTGACCAAGCAACATCTCAAAAGATAGCGGAGCCTTTCAGCTACATGCTGATACCTTGTTTGTCTTCATAACGTCTGCTTTCAAGAAAATATGTGCAATCTAGCTCATGAAGTTTTTTTTGGCCACTCAGTATGTGCATGTGCTGAGTGCCGACTGGGTGATCTAAGTTAGCCTTTGACTGATAGATTGAAATTTTAGTTTTGAATATTTACCACATACTTTTATTCCAAACCCCATCAAGCATGTTAACTGTATTTTGACCACATTTGTAGAAGCCTTGAATCATCTGTCATTTCTGATTGGTTGCTATATCTTTTTACAGCTTACATTTATTCATTTGCTGACAAGAAGAGTTCAAACACAAAGCCATTTACTGCCAGCAAAGGTCACTCGTACTTATGTAACACTGCTGAAAAAGTAAAGCTGACCAATAATGTTCAACTGGATGTTAGTTATCTCCGGGTTCAACCAGTTGAAAGCAAGAGTGGCAATTTCAACACAGGTATGAGTTGATCTTGTTATATTTTGTTACAAGCAGAATGCTCATTTTTTACACACATTGTGCAAAAAGGATTTTCAAAAGTATACTGAATCTTTGTTAAACCATTTGAAATTTATCTTCTACAGAGTTAAATTTTAAATGTTTCAAGAAATTCATAATGTATTTTTGAACCAGTTTTTGCTATATGCTACAGCAAATTGACTCTTGAATACCACTTCAAAAAGAAGTATGGACCAACCTCTCCCGTCTTCTTTGAGAAAATTTAGTTGTTTTTTGTTTGGGATAAAAAAGGAAAAGTTTCCCTGAATATTGTGCATCTCCCCTTCAAACATTTTGTAAACAAAAACGTATAAGGGCGACAAAAGTATTTTGATGAATTATTGAAAATTGTCACACAAATGAATTTTGTTTTCATACAGTACATTTCCATTTCTTTGTATTGTGGTGCTCAACATCTATACATTTGCTATATCTTCTCTCTAAACAGGATTTGAAATCTAACTTTGTTCGATCGAAGCAAGTTTCGTTCAGATACATGCGAAATGGCTTTGTAAATGGAGATTTATTTCCAGTTATCAAATTGTACGTTATGTAAAGGGTATCCCACGAAAGCGCCCGACTTTTGAATTTGAGTAAATCAGAAAACTTTACAAAATGAAACAGTTTGGTATTATTTAAGAGCGCAGACATGCTATTTTCTTTGAGAGTCTGTCATCATGGTCATTACTATCATAGTTTTTTTACCAAATAATAACAAACGGAAGTCCAAGTTGTGGCCAATTTTTCCATTTTCTTTTCATCACCTATACTATTGTTTGATTTTTCAATGATTTGAAATCTAACTAGTTTCATTGCGTAAATAACAGAATGGTGTGACTTTTCCAGCTTTCATTTTAAAACGATGCCATGAAAATGCAGCCTAAGTTTATTCACATTGTTCAGCTAGGAGGAAAAAGGTCAAGTTAGGTCAAGAAATTCACCCGGCTTTAGTCGGCCATTCCTTCCCGTCAATATGGGACATTTTCTGCAGAAATCCTCTTCCTAAAACTTGCAGAAACAAGTGAAAAAAGGAGCAAAATCCGCCTTTATTTTCCTTCCTAGCAATAATGACACTGGCATGCATTTATATTGTTTGTCCTCTTAGGAGAATGGAATCTCCCTGATTAAGTTATTCAAACTAGGGGGAACGCTTTTTTATTCCCCCAAGAGGATAGCATGTGCTAAAGCGTGTTCAAGTCCTTTCTGTAAATAAACATCTAAGGTAACTTGCTGGAGATTTCAGCATGGTTTTTAGGTTTCTCAAAGGGATCTCTGTTAGAAGGCCCCCTGCAAAATCTGAATTGAACATGTTACTGTAGCTATTCTATGAGATAGTGTAAATGATGCAATAGCCTTTCAAACGCCGGGCCTTGTTTTGACTTACCTGGTATGTAATTCGTATCGAACCGATGGTTGCCTGACTTACTATTCCATGAGGAATAAGTCTAGAATCTGTGTATAGGTTGCAATGGCCTGACATGCATATCTAAAGTATCAATATTTAGAAAGTACTTGGTTCTTGTTACATAATAGTTGAATTAATTTCTTAACGATTGTCGTAGGAGAGAAATTTGTCAAAGTGTTTGCGCTTAGTTTCCGGGGTACTCTCGAGTACTGAAAAAATGGGGGGTGAGAATAATTGGAGGATTGGAAATGGTTCGAAATAATAATCGTGGGGTAGGAATAATAATCAGAGGGAGGCTGTTGGAAAAATTGAAAATAGTTGCAATCTTATTTAAGCACTTGTATAGCTTTATATTTATTCAAAAATCATGTTGATGAATCATTTCAATTTTGCAACAATTAATAACGGGAGGCTACAATGAAAGTAGGTGGTTGGAATTTTTTTCAAAAATTAATAAGCAAGGGAGGGGGACGATTATTCAGTACACGAGAGTAGGTCGATCAAACCAATTATTTATTAGACTTGTGATCATGTCCTAGATTTGGAAGATACATTGGAGATTTTGAATTGGAATTAGCTTGATTACTGCAAAGGATTCTTGAAGATAAGGCCATTAACCATTCTAGCTAAAAGAGACCACAAATGCATAAACTTGTGAATACTGCCTGACAGATTTATTGACTAAACCAAGGGTGCTACCGGGTGTCCCAAAAAAAAGTATCCGGATTTGGTCGACCCTAGCGATAAGAATATAGCGTGAATCAAACCGAAATGATTTTCAAAACATACCTTGATAGCCAACTTGAACATAGATACCTCGTTTGTTGAATTCGGTGCACTGAGAGTGAAGATATCAATCTTCAAAGGACAAATTTGCCTCCACCTCCAAACCAGAGCTTTGGCGCTTTGGCCTAAGCGAATTCTTGAAGCTCTGTAAATAAAATCAACAAAATCTGAGGACGGCACAACAGATGGGTTTTACAAAATACAGTTTATGTGAGACCTATTGTCAAGGGAGCTCCGAAATCAGCTTCATTCATCTCAATATCGACGATTTATTTTACAAATACTATTCACCGGTGATTGAGCATCAATACACTTTTGAAATCGTCGAATCATTCCTTGAAAAGAATTGTTTATTAGATCTCTCGGGGGCCACGACAGGAAGGTCTGGAGATCTTTTGGGGGCCAAAAGATATCTCCTCTCTTGATGATGACCCACCCGGGAAATCAGCTTCGAAGATACGCGATGATCAACCTGATCTCGAGAGGTCTGATAACAAATTCTTTTCAAGGAATGATTCGACGATGTCAAAAGTGTGTTGATGCTCAAGGGAGTACTTCACCGGTAAATAGTAAGTGTTAAATAAATTGTCGATATTAAGATGAATGAAGCCGATTTCGGGGCTCCCTTGACGATATGTCTCACATGAACTGTATTATGGAAAACACATCTGTTGTGCCGTCTTCAAATTTTGTTGATTTCATTCGCAGAGCTTCAAGAATTTGCTTAGGCCAAAGCGCCAAAGCTCTGGTTTGGAGGTGGAGGCAAATTTGTCCTTTGAAGATTGATATCTTCACTCTCAGTGCACCGAATTCAACAAACGAGGTATCTATGTTCAAGTTGGCTATCAAGGTATGTTTTGAAAATCATTTCGGATTGATTCACGCTATATTCTTATCGCTAGGGTCGACCAAATCCGGATACTTTTTTTGGGACACCCGGTATATTGACTAGCACCACTGCATGAAACGTAAAATATGTTTATAATGGGACAAGCCCACAAAGTGACAAGCCAGTGGACAAATTTCAAACGTTCACAGGCTAGCTATTGACGGTCACTGACAACAACTAAAGACAAGAACGCTAGCAAATTATACGAACTAAGTAGATTTATTATCATCCAAGTCCCTTGCTCACCAGCTTTCTGTAACTTGAGTAGAAAGCACCTTTCTCAGCCATAGTTATATGACCATAGGACAACTAATACTCGCAGTGTAAATATGAAAAGCTCGCCCTATTTAGGCCCGCGCTTCCCATTTTCTGCAGCGCCTTCAGTTTGCGTGACAACAAAATCTTTTGCTTTGATTCGCTTGTTCAAGTATCCCACCAAAATGAGGTTGATATGAGGCCAAGCAGCTGGGGCTCTCGAAGCTGTGAGCGATTCTGCGAGTGTTTTTCCACACACAGTAAGGTACGTTCTATCTAATTCTTTGACCAGAAAACGTTATTGTGTGTGCTAGAAGTTGTTTCTTGTGTTCTGTGTGAGTGTTTTGAATCTGATAGTTCTCATACCAAAAAGTCATGACGTTCAGGCCACTTTTGATATTCAAAATGAGGCTGCGAAGTTAGGCCACCGTCTTACCTGATCCGCTACGAGTATCAGTTGCGTCAGGTTTCCTTCAGGGAACAAGGGACTTTGATAATAAGTTTACTAACGAAGACAACTAACATTGACCCCTTACAGCTACTAACACCAGTCTGTAGCCAATTTGCACCGGTATGAGCAGGCTTCAAACATTCTACAATTTTATCCATAATGGGACTTTTGGTTGGCTTTCTATGCTTTGTTATTTCCATAGAGCCGCAGGCAGCTTGAACAATCTCGCTTCTGGAAATATACCAATTAACATGAAACATGCAGAATTATTCATTGTGTGCCAAGATAACTGTTAACTTTGTCATGCTTCTCAAGATGTGTACAACTGTACGTGTGTTAACGATTTCAGGGGTGAGTGGCCGAGCGGCGTACATAAGCTTGGTAGCTTGAGGTCAAAATCTGAATGGATGACCTTACAAATCCTATACCAAGCAAGTCACTGCGTTATCCTCCGGAAGGAAGGTTAAAAGTAGGGGCCCATGCCTAGATGCGGCATGCACAGTAGGCCTAAATTAGCTAGAAATAGATGGAAGTTTTGCCAGCCTTCTCAATATACGGCAGTGAATGACTCTACGGAAAGAAGGCTTGACAAGGGTTCTAACAGCTCTGTTGTTTCTCTCTCCTAGCTGATGAATGTGCAAGTGACAAAAAGCCTGCAAAGAAAGACAAAAACAACAATGTTGTGCCAATTGCAGTTGGCTGTGCCCTGGCTGGACTCATTGTCATTGTTCTCATCGCTTATCTGATTGGACGTCGCAAGACTAACCGTGGTTACCAACAAGTGTGATTTTCTCACGGATGCAACTCGAACTTCTTCTAGCTTCATTCACATTTATTTCATAGCTTGAGGCAAGATTTGTGGTACTGCGAAATTTCATAGGCAAATCTTTTGAAATGTCAACTTTATGCTCAGGGTTACATCTCAGGGTTACATCCTGTTGTACCCTGAAATTTCTCAAAAAAGAAATTGACATGTTGAATTTCATACACTGGGCTACGTCCTATTTTACCTGCACATTTCTTGCGTGAAACTTTTGGATTACTAGCCTAAATATCATGGGTTACATTCCGTTTGATCTATACTTTCGAGGAAATGCAGTGTCATTTATTACTATCCAAGTCGAGTGTCGTTTCCACTCTTTCAAGTTTTCACAAAAGTTAGTTTTATACGCATTGCCATATTTTATAAACATGCTTTCCTTATGCTGCATCGAAATAGTAACAGGTCCAGAAAGCTCTCGCTTCAGCGGGATATCGATCATTTGCCAGTAAAATTGTGGCTCATTCCATGCTCTTAGAGGCAAAAGATGAATCTTCTTCATCTCAAATATTGGGTGTTTACTTTGCTAACTAGTCGAATGTTTGAGCGGACAAATGTTGTGATAAAGTTGATAAGATGACTCGAAGTAGGCCCTTTGACGTTGCCTAACACAATACAATTTGATTTATGAAGGAGAGATGTAAAGGATGTATGCGCAGGTGTAAACTATAAGGGTTAGATGGCATCGGACATATACCACTTAGCCCAGGAGGGCAGTCAGCATATACGCATACGGGGGCTCAGTCCAAGAAATTTCCAAGCAACTCAAAAATATCACTTCAGCTTCATTGCGATCCAAAAATGTCAGCTCATTTAGTTCTTTAAAACCTGTACATGGACGTAAAATATCCTGAAACAATACAATAAAGGTCAAGATTGCCTCTGGAGCATGAGTGGTGGGACACTAGTAAATTAGATTAGGTTAATTTAGCTTCTTTACCTACCTTGAAATGCCATAAGATTCTCTTCCTTGACATTGGCAGCCTTTCTCAGCCATAGTTCTTGCCTTGAACTGAAGAGCTCTATCAAATGTTTGGGCCTACATTGAACTTTGTTATCTCCTGCGCATTGCTATGCCTACGCAGTGGTCTCGAAATCGAAGCAATGCGCAGGAGATAACAAAGTTCAATGTAGGCCCAAACATTTGATAGAGCTCTTCAGTTCAAGGCAAGAACTATGGCTGAGAAAGGCTGCCAATGTCAAGGAAGAGAATCTTATGGCATTTCAAGGTAGGTAAAGAAGCTAAATTAACCTAATCTAATTTACTAGTGTCCCACCACTCATGTCTGGAGAACCCAGAAATATCAGTTCAACTATCTTTCATTTCAAAAAATATCATAGACATAATTTCAGTTTTATTTGGACCCCAAAATTATCGGACTTACCTCCCCCTTATGTGCATGTACTGAATGGCCCTGGGCTAGCTTGGTTGTGCACGTTTCCCTGTGAGAGGTGGAAGCCGTCCACTGACGAGTCCAAATAGTGTGATTAACTGTGTGTGCAGAAATAAAAACTGTGGAAATCTTGCCACAAGCAAAAGACCAGATTACGTGTTGAAGCAAAGATGTAAGAAAGATAAAAATCCAGTAAATTATTGAACAAATCTTGCTGAACTAAAAACTCATGCCTTTCACCAGTAGATTAGTTTGTTGAACAATATTGGTGTTAACTTGTGATTTTTCGCCTTCTGGTTTCTGTGTTTTAGTTCAAGTATAAAAAAAGTAAGGGGACACATTTTTTAGTGCATCAGGTGTTGTCACTGTTCTGTACCTCTTTGGCAGCAGTTTGGGGTTTCTTATCGCAAACGCAAGTTTTCAGGATTGCGGCAGGGGCAGTCAGTCACATTTTAGCTTAGGACAATGCTAAAGGCTGCAGGGAAAATAGATCTCACTTTTGTGTGGCCCTTTTTAGTTTGATCATTGTTTGTCATCATCCGAAAATGATTGGATTTTAAATGCAAAAATTTCTCATGGCAAGGTGAAGCCGGTCTTCTCCCGTAATATGTCCAGGACTGCCTGTGGCCTTTGCAATTCGCTAACATAAGAAATCTACCGCTAGCTCTTTCATTTTTTGTCGATCATGTGGATTGATACGATTTCGTACCACTTCGTTTGAGCGAACTATTTTCAGCGGCCTAGGAAACAGTGAGGCGAGTGCATTTTAGTGGGCAGTGCTCTCAAATTTCTTCTGCAGATATCAAACTTAACCATGACTTAACCAAACCCATCACCCCAAATTTACCCTGACTAACCCTTCATCCTAAAAAACAGTTTTCTGAAACTAATCCTAAACCTTGCCGCATTAAATACAACGACAGAGCATTCGAATGCCGCCTGCAAATCTGCACTCTCGCCGAAACAGCAATAAGGAAACATTTACAATCATGATGGAAACGATGCTAGCAAAAAAATTTATTTTGTATTTCTTTTACTTTTCTCAGAGTTTCGCACACCGTATACGTTCATCTTACATAATATAAACAGAGACTGTAGCCCAGGAGGAGGACTTCTATTGGTATGTGAAGGGGGGGGTGGGTCAGACACAGCATATTTTTGAAAAACCCAAAAATATATTAAATTTATGACATTTTTATACCCCAAAACTATACTCATTGGTTCATAGTACAAAAAATTAGAGATTTCATGGCTTTTTCAGCAACTGCGCTGCAATGCTATGGTGAAAAACTCAGCCTAACACTTCACATTGTGAAATTTTCTCATCAGCAAACCCAAAAATATACCGATTTTGCACCAATTAGCGTACCCAAAGGCATACTAGACAACGTTTCACAAACCCAAAAAATGTCTGACCCCCTCGTCACCTACTAATAGCTAGTTCCCCCTCCTCCCCCCTGGGGATTGTATAATGTCTAAGTTTTGGATGCGTCGTATGATTATTGCTGCTGTTTCGTGATCGTTGTTCATTCCATGTTTGTAATTCACAGTTTCTGATTAATGAATTCATTTTAAATTCAAACCGTTTAGTTTTCATGTCTGAATTTCGTCCTCTCTTGATTTTGATTTTGGGAGCCCTTGACCGCCTTATTCAAAGGTAGCAGAAAGCATTTATATTTTCTTTTTCTGTTTGTTTGTTTGTTTGTTTGTTTGTTTTCAATTTGTTTTGAGTTGGCTTGTCAGGATTTCTAGCTACTTAAAGCTAATTTAGACCCACTATGCATGCCACATCCAGGCACAGGACCCCTAGTTTAACGTCCTGAACGAACGACGACGAGGCGAGTTGTGAGGTCAGGCCTCTGAAGTCACCCATCCGGAATTTGACCTCACTCGACATCTGGTAGTGCTATAATTCCAAAAATAATGTTATGAAAATTGCTCCTTCTGGCTACAGTTCCTTTCGATCTATTCTGTCAAAAGAATTGGACAATAACATTTTCCAGCTTTTGGAATTTTTGAAAAGATTCGAGTTCTACGGTTCGCAACCACCCTTTTCAAAAGCTTATGAACTGATTTCCATGCATCCTATAACATCAATTTCATAAAATCCTTTCATTTAGAAGATCTTTTAAAAACCAGTTTTGTGAGCAAACCCAACATATTATTCTCCCAGTATCAATGATTGTATCTTTCTTTCGACAGCTGATACATGCTCTGCCACAAACACATCAAACAAGACTGATAGCCTCGTTCCGATCATTGTTGGATGTTCATTGGCTGGTCTCATCGTCATTGTCCTTCTTGCGTATTTGATTGGACGACGTAGAGCCCCGCGTGGCTATCAAAATATTTAAATGTTGATGAATTTCAAGTGCATTGAGCCTAGACCGAAGAAATATGGTCCAGACGGATGACACTTACCTCTATCTCCTCCTGGTCTATAAATATCAAATAAATTTCACTTACCTCTTTCTTTACGTGAATCGCCTAAAATATTAGCTCCTTATCTATAATTCTACGGTAGAATTTTCAAAAATCTTGAAAATTTTTTGAGATTAAAGCGTATTTTATATTTCAAATTATCTGAGGACCTGGCGTCATAAATTGTCAGTCGTAAGCCAAAAGAGTGACCGACTTTGGTTTGATACCATGTTGCAGAGATCCATGAACTGCGGCTTTCTTCAAAGTTATTTCATGTTTCGTTTTAAGGGTTAGAAATTACGATGGTTCTAAGTGTTTCAATTCGTTCATGTGTGCTTAAACGAGAACTAAAAGCCCTAATTCTGAAAATATTGAAGATTTCGGAAAAGTCAAGCTGTACAATCATGGCGAAATACACGTATTTTCTTTCGTAAGAAACTTGGATTAACCGGTATTACTAAAAGTTTCTTAATTTCACATGAAAGTGTGGGCTTTTTACTCCTAAAAGTTTCTTTTGTTTCTTATTTCTGGGATGGAGTTGGTTTCATAGGTATTTGCCAAGTATTTGTTTCTTGACATGCAGCACAATTTTTATCAAGAAAACAAATTCTTTGGGCTCAAAGCATGGGTCAACAGCGATTTTCCCACAATTTTCTTTGATTTGGCTTTTAAAAAATTTCCCAGCACTTCTCGATCATAATACTACGGTTTTTTTAGGTTTTTTTGCCATCCTAGTACTAGTTTCGTAAAAATAGTTTCTTATGAAATAGAAGACGTGCAGCCAAAGATTCTTTAAAGTCATTCGGCAGTTCAAAGAGGTTGATTGAAAACTTATACCTAATATTTTGTCGTTGCAACGCTTCCATTTTCGTTTGCAGTCCTCAGGTGGAAGCAAAAGTTATTCTTCCTAGCAATGGCACTTGAAATTCATGAGTCTTATTCAATTTGGTGTCCATGTTTACATCATTATGATACTAATTCGGCACCAGAATACCTACTGGACCATTCTAAAGAGACAGTCGAAAATCTGTTTCAAGTTAGATGCCACATGAAAATGCCTACGAAAAATAACAATTGCAGTGTTTAGATGGAGTAATTTTGCGTTATCGCTAATCTTAGGTGACATCTAATTTAATCATTGAATTTAAGCCATCTTATTAAATTTTTTCACACCTGTCTACTTCGAAATCGCGTGTTGGGTTCACCGTCGAGAGGCAGTTACATCTGTAAAGCATATTGTACTGCAACATGATTTTGAAAGGAGAAGAACTTTTCGTTCTAAAGCATACAGATGTGATATTTAGAGAAGTTTATGCGACCAAAGGTCAGCTCATGAAAAAAAGGAAACTTTTACAGAATATCGTTTGGCACGGATTGGCCTGCATACAGCTTAGCTTTGTCTTACTATCTCATACAATTTCTTGTTTTATCTGTGATCTTTCAAAGTCGCTAAACTTGATCTTGAAAATAATGTATCGAAAGATTTAAACTCGTGTCTGATGCGCTTAACAGGAGGGGCGCATCACTGTTTCGAAAAGGATTGTGAAATTTTTTGAAAAAAATATGATTTTTGGGATCCTCGTGAGTTTTTGTGGATTTTTATGCATTTCTCTTGAATACAATAGGATTTTTATCAAAGTCTTGCAAAGTTTTTGTGGAATGATACGCTCGTCGTTTAACCAATTTCTGATACGGAAATGTTTGAGGTAACTGAACAGCGATAGCGATAGAGTGATTTGCCTGTAAAATAAAACAAAGAAGGCTACGTGCTCATTGGCCAATAAACAATGGGTTTTGTTTTACCCTGAGTACCAAGGCTCTATTACCCAGTGTAGTTTTGTTTCAGAGAGCGGAGAGTACCATCGCCCTTCGCAACAAAGAACGAGTTTTTGAATACTTCATTCAAAGAGAGTTAAAAATGCTGAAAGTTATTTGACATTCGCCAGCACTTCACCTAAATGAATCAATACAAAAAACGCTGCAGGATAAACTAAATTGAGAAATGAAAGAGCACTTGACGTAACATTTCAAGTTCGTCGGAAAAGTTAATTCTCAGCATCACAAAAAGTAAGAGAAACAGAGGAGACAATCTAATACGCCAATGCTAATGTAAGGCAAAAATGATGAGTCAGCAAGCCATTTTCGGACTTCATTCCTTTTTTTTATCCCAAGACTACTATTTCTTTCAGTTCAAGAACAGGCCAACAACTTGCATAATGCACTGGGTGGGCGCTTCAAGTCGATGGTACTCTAGTAAGGGAGGAGGACTGCGTCTACAGGAGACCGGCCAAATGTTTGGCCAGCCAAATATTTGGCTATTAATCCTTCCCATTTACACGAGACCTACCTAAGAGGCCCCCTAAGGGATCTCGGGCTCCAAGTATCCAGGGTTTATTTTAATGAGCTCCAGACTCCCAGTGGCCAAATTGCAGTGCTCCAGGGCTCCATTGCATGCTTTTTAGAGCTCCAGGGGCTCCATCTCTTAAAATTCTAGAAAACTACTTTGGGCTCCAGGGCTCCAAGCCTTCAAAATGATGGGCTCCAGAGCTCCAGTGACCCCACCTTTGGGGGCCTCACCTAAACGGCCGAATATTTGGATGCTTTTGCCTGGTGCCACAATCGAGGATGGAATTCTTTGAATAGGATGCCAATGAAATATGGACCTCAGAGAAACTAGTGCCAAATTGCTAATAATAATATTAATAATAATAATGATAATAATAATAATGCGCATGCTCATAAACGATTGCTGGTCTCGTGTTAACGGGAAGCTATACTGACCAAATATTTGCAATTCGCGGTCAAATGTTCGGCCGGCCAAGAACTCGAGCAGCCCCTTGTAAATGCAGCTAGGAAAGAAGAGAAACTGAAATTTTCTCCGTCTTTGCCCTTGCCTAACGCGCCGAAGCTCAGACTTAGAACAAGTCAAGCCGTGGTATTCCACATTTTCTTCGTTCATTTGCTTAAACATCATCCTGCATGTGTAATCTAAGCAGAATTGACGTGATTTGATTTTATGGATTTTAAATTCAATGTTTTGCACGAACTTTATCTTGGTGTGAAGAAAATTTTGTTAATTTTGATAATTGTGTCTTTTTTGGAGCTGCTGTGTTTGCCATAAACTTAGCTAAAGTTAGGACATTTAAACGAATGTTTTTGGCGTACAGATTTCGAAAATTAAACGCAAAAATGCAACATTTTATGCACTGCATTGTGAATAGAAAACTGTTAACTCCTGTACAAGCAAAACAGCAAAGCCACAGTGAAAACCCGCAAAATAGGAAAGCACATTTTTCAAAACAGCCTGTTAGTTTCTACCCTGGGTACCAGAGCCTCAATATTTAAATGAAAGGAAAATTGGGAAGAGGAAGAAGGAGGTTGAAGAAGAAAGAAAGTTGCTTTGTTGTTTTGTGTAAGATCAATTCATTGGTGGACACCAAACAGCCAAAAAATGTTTTACCGTTTTTGTTTCCATTTGAATGAATTGAGCAAAATCAGGCATGCCATATCTATTTACGAGTGTATGAACTGTATCGAATAGCATTATCTGTAGCACAAAGCCTATCGATGCGACGTTTTTGAGGAGATCACTAGCGCTTGCAGAGAAATTTTGAACTTAAATGGAAAATGAAGTCAAATAGATCATTGAGTCGTTGGTAAGTGAATCATTTAGCTCAAGAATACAAACTAACCTCCTTTGGGGTCAACGAATGAGTTTTAATCGGTAAGAAGTTTAGGCCCGCATCACATTTCTGGCAGAAATCGCTGAAAATCACCTGCAATTTTGAGATGTAATTGAAGTGACAGTGCTTGGATTATTGCTTAGGGTAATATCGTAATATCCATAATCGCTGAGAATTTTATCCTTATATCTCATTTGCAGCGACTTTTGCCAATGTTTGAACGAATTTCAATATTCTTTGACCGGAAAATGACTGTAATTTCGGCTCCAAATGAGATATTTTTCCAAGCACGCTACAAACTGTAGAGGGGCATTCCTTCTACTTATTTATCAAAGAAAATTCCACGTAATCATTGTAACTTAGTAGGGTACTCAAGAATTCACTGCGAAAGGCCAATTTGGTATCACGTGGTTAGAATGGGGCTATTTGATTGGCTGACTACCGTGAAATTGGATGATTTCCGCGTGCTTTCAGCAACCAGAAAGGATTTGAGCAATTTGAGCTGTATGCATATGGGAAGTCTCAATAAAGTTCCCCTTTGTGTCTGGAAAAAGGAATGAAACGATAAGATAAAATATTAGGACTTTCTGAGAGCAAAGCAAATTTCTTCCAACTATCTTGCATTTAAAAATCGTCCACCACAAAAATGGGAAACAAAAAAAGCAAAATAACCATGTTTTGTGCACCAGAAACCAGAGATTATCGTGGACATTTTCCAGACAGGGGATCATTAGGGGATTAGGAATAGCAAAATTTTTTGTCTTTAATTTGTTGGCTTGTTGATTCTTGCTTCCATGTTTGTGATTAACCATTTTACCAACCTTGTTCCGAGGGCCAGTTCCTACGTCATACTAAGTCAAATATAGGTTGGCGTAGACTCCGTTTGGGGCATGGGGACGAGGTTGCCATCTTACTGTATGTGGAGGCTTTAGGGTCTCATGGATTGCTTTTAGCCCTTGGGTTTCGGAATTTACGTTTATATCATACGGGTTTTCGGGTTTTGAGATTTTTCGCTTGTTGCGGGTTTGGCCATTTCCAGGCGCAGAGTGTATAGTTGAAAACGAAAACGCAGGAATAATGGGGGAATAATCAATGATTACTGAGGAAAATGGAAAGTTTTTCTTCAGAAGTGCAATGTCAGGTTGTGCCTTTTTTTTGCTTGCAGGTTTTTGCTAGTTTTGTCTGGGTTCGCAGGTTTTGGTATCCCTCAAAAACCCCCTGTACCTTCAACTTTCAAGCAGTGGGAGTCCTGTCCGTCATGTGATTCCCCAAAGTTTTCTTTCTACTTGCAAATATCACAGTCGCGAACAAAATTACGAAACAGAAACGATGTTCAGTAGACAAAGTAAATATAATCCCCCGCAGTACGGACTATGAAAGTCTTTTGTGTTAAGAGGACTTTTGGTTATGAAGAATAAAGGATAGAGTAAAACATATCAAATTTCAAGGTTTCAGAACCCGGAAATCATTTGTTCAGCTTTCAGGTCTTCCGTCCGTGATTTGCTCTGGTTTGCAATAAAGAATTCACAAAGAAGTCTTGGCAAGCGAAAGCGAAAATTTAGTGAATAGGTGAGCAAGGTCTTTCTTCAGCTTTTGTTTAATAACAAAGACAACGTGTTGAAAGTGATTTGCTGATCAACGAAGGAGAAAGAGAAGAAGTACCTGTGGGATTTGGTGATGGAAATGTAGAAGAAATCGAGAGAAATCAACGAAAACAGACTGAAAAGGTTGTTGACCTTCCCTGAAGAAATATTACCTGAATATTCAACTTGAATTTCGTGAAGTCAGCTTTATGAGGTATGTTAGAAGATATTTTAGTTTTGCTTCTTGAAAACAGTACGATACTTTTTATATTTGAGTTTAAAAGATTTTGAAGTCATCATCGAAAATAGACTGTGGCTTCTCGCAACTTGTGATTGTGTTTGATATCACCACAGATTGCCCAAAATGAATTTGAATTTTATGAAATCTATTTTATGTACTGTTTAGTCTTTACGGAACTTTAAGCGCGAATTTTGTTGTATTTTACAGCATAATCAACATCAATTTTGTAGATATTTATATTACTGTGTTGTTCCATATTCATCAAAAATGAAGTTGCTTATTTTAGGCCTCCGCATAGTGTCATGGGAGAAGTGAAGTGCAGTATTTGTGCAGAGCCGTTGCTTCATGCCGTCGCGATATTGCACTGTTTGATGTTGCCGTTCCATGAACTTATAAGGAAATTCAAGTTACTTCCAGGCCTCCTCCCGTGAGTATCTTAGGCAGAAAGCAGTAAAGTCCCGGTGGGTGCAAATCCATAGTAAAAGGTACACCACGCTGCGCTCGTCCATACTATTTAATAAAAAACACTTTTCTCTGCCCTTCTAGTTGGTAAAAAGACCCCTTATCACTGAAAATCTTTGGAGGTCCCCCTTTTTAAAGGATTATCACTGAACCCCAAAGGAATCTGTAAAAGTGGAGATACTGGCTCTAACAGAAAGGCTTAGGATTATTTCTACTTATTGCCCTTCGCTTTCCTGACATCTCTTTATTGGAAAACAGTAAAATCCTGTAAACTCGTGGTATCAAATGGTTTTCAGGCCAGGTGAAATTCACTTTATTCTACGGTCGCATGGTTCAAATATACCCCTTTCTCATCGATACTGTAGATGCAAGTGAGTGGCATCAAGTTTTCATTAACAGTGCACCTACTGGGAGTACAGTACACCAGTATTTATACCGAAAGATCCAAAGCTTTCCTCTGGACACAGCTGCTAGCTGCAATACTGTACTTTCTGATATTACAATTCCACGAATTATTTGCAATTTGGAGTTGCTTGTTTTGAGCCTCCTCTTCTCGTGCAAAAGTTTTCATGGTCTGATTTAGAATTTATGAAGCACAGTGTACAGTACTACAAAAATTTGAAAAAGATACTATTAGTACTGTTTAGTTTGCAAAGTTTTTCTTCGTGGTATCATTGCAATTATGATATTACTTTTCCGTAAATTCATAAGCAAACTGAAGTTGCTTTAAAGGCCTCTTCTTGCGCAAATTTTGGTCTGATGATCATCCTAATAAATAATGCATGGCCTTAACAGGAATGTGTGGAAAATTTCACAAATTTAAAGAAATTCTGCTGCGAATGATAATCAACATATGCAGTACATGAAAGCAACCTGCTGATGATTGAGATTTGGACTGCAGATACAGATGGTAGAACCAAGGGTATTAGGACACGAATAATTTGTTGATTGATACTTACTTACCTTGTTTGATTTGAAGCTTGTTTTCTTCTCTGTATGGTCTTCAACTGGTATCTGCAACCATGCATCAACAGAACGTGGTTTTAGGCCAAACTACTCTAAGGTATTTGAATATAGCTCCCCACAGGGAGCCCCCTTTAAAAGGTAGCAAACACCAGACAAAATGCGTCCTCTGCCAGCGAGACACGTTGAGCGCGGTGAACGAGCAACGTGGAATGAGCAGTACACGTTTGTGGGGAGCTATATTCAAATAACTTAGTTTGGCCTAAAATCACGTTTTGTTGCTACATGGTTGCAGACACCAGTTGAAGACGACACAGAGTAGAAAACAAGCATCAAAACAAGGTAAATAAATATTTGATCAAATTATTCATGTCCCCTTAGTTGAATGAATTTTTTTGACACAAAGTTTTTAATACATACACACTTCACTTGACACAAAAATAAATGGATCTACTATGTTTTCACTACTTGGTGAGTAAATCAGCAAAGCAGAGCCACAGAATAAAAATTCTGTGGCAGAGCAACAAGCTTTGTAAATATTGGCTGCTAGCAGTATTGGGTAAAATGCGTGGTGTGGTGTGAGTACTCCAAAAAGATAAGATGAACACAAGAGTATTTTACGTTTGTGGTACTATGAAGATTGAGATTAGACACCCTTTTCTAAGTTTCCAAGTGCCTACTTCGCTGAATTATTGGAAATCGGAGGAAGCCAACAAGCCTAAAAGGACACTTCAGATAACCCAGACAAGCTTGGATTGCAAAATCCAAACAGTTTAAGAAAGTTTAGTTCCCCTGATGAAAAAAAGGTACTTTAGTTAATACATTCAACTGGCCAAAGGAGAAAGAAAAGAGTTCAAGCACTAAGAATGGCAACCTCGTCACCAGGCGGTTCCTGGGGACAATGTTGCAAGAATCGTACTTCCTTGTTGTTGCTTTTTTTATTTTGAGTCATTGGAGGAGGGAGAAGGGAGATTTGCAAGTCCATGCGGTTAATGCGGAAATTTTGTGCACTTCCTTCTCAATCGGTGGAAATGTGTGTCAAGGGCTATGAATAGAATTGCATCAACAAGTGTTCCGTCATTATTCTCATTTTCATTTTTATTGATGTAGCTACTGGGGAGGGTAGCCGTTCAATAAAAGTGTCAAACAAACCCCAGAAACAGAAAATATTGTATTTCGAATAGCTCACCGCCATCATAAGCGTACGGGAAGAAAAAGGCTGCCCCCCAAGATATTGCAGTAAACAAAGAAGTGCCCCTTTTATCTTTAGAAAATGCCCCTTTTTCTTAAGGAAAAAGTGCGCTGGAAGCGTCGTGCTCCCCCAAGTTTGAGATGCTTCCCACGTCCCTGCGCTGGTCATCGACCGAAACTCGAGTAGATGACGGCCTATATTCTCGATTTCTCCCCTATCCTTTGCGATCATGGCAAAGACAGGAAAATAGAAGTTGCAGCCCCTCAAGCAGCCACACTAACAGGTGGCAATGTTTTAGGACAACTTAATGGATGCGTTTTGATTGTCAATGCGAGAGAATGTTTAAAAATTCCTACATTTCATCCAAAAAGAGGAGAAATGGACTGAGCGACCCAGGCACAGCACATATTTACTTGGAAAAGGGAATGCTACCTTCTCGAAATTCAACCCAGTCAACCAATCTTTAAGCCCCATTGGAGTGAGATGACTTGGTATGTTGATGGTGAAGAAACATATTTTAGGCCCTTAGAGACATTTTCCCCGAAACTGCGGAATTGTGGGTATCGTAATCAGACGTTAGGCAGAACTACGAGTAGACAATGCTTCGGGGAAATTTCGCAGAATGACAAGAAACAGAGTACAGAGGGGTTGTTTATGGTTTTCAGAACAATGGCCACCATTTGTGTCGTGTTTTGAGAAATATTGACCAAAAGCTGTTTTACAATATTTGCAGAATGCTATGTAAGATTCTGTCAAGCGAAATACCACCTTTCGTGTTAAAATGAGAAGAGGTCGAGATGCCCCCATGCCCCCAGCCCTGTTTTTAGCTGACCCCATCGACACATTCCCTGTTTTTAGCTGAGTCAACCATGTTCAGCTGTAAGATGAATCTGGCTCTCAGTCTGGCTTTATGCAAATTATCCAAATAAAGATTAGATATGGCAAAGATTCAAATATTTTACATATCATGTTTGATCGCATCTTGTGTCAGCTGTTGGATTTTGTGGGAAAAATCGATCTCTTGCAAATTGCGCAATACAGAGATGTAGCAGTCTCAACGTTTCATTTTCAGGCTTGCTCCGCGTTGTCACTCAGAAATTACACTCAGGAACCTTAAAGAGCCGTTGTCACCCAAGGGCCTTTGCTGTTACGCTGAAATTTTAGAACGTCTTAAAATTCCTCTGAAAACGTTCCATTGCGTCGCTCTCGACTTTCGACTAAGCCTGAAATAAAACACGCTCCTCGTTGTTTAGAAGAACTGAAATGGCTGCAAATGGATCGATCCCCTGTTCTTGACGACTTTTTCAGGATTTCAGGCATGCCATAGAAATACTCATAATGCAGGGTAGTCTTTTTGCAACAGAACAGAGTTTGAAGTGTTTCGATCGGCCTCTAATGCCGAATTAAATACCTTGAATTAAATTTAACGAATTCTGCCCGATCACTGCAAGGGACCCTGGGTGACTAAATGTTCTTTAATCAATATTTGACTTAGCATGAAAGCGAAGCATGGCTTACTGCCATCGACGTAGGAACCGGGAGGAGCAAGGAGGGCACATGCCCCCCAAGATTTTGCAGTAAACAAAGAAGTGCCCTTTTGATTCTGAGAAAATGCCCCTTTTTAAGGAAAAAGTGCCCTCGAAGTGTCGTGCCCGCCAAGTTTGAGCTGCTTCCTACGTCCCTGCTTGCTGTGCCTAGCAGAGCATATGAACATAGGACTGTATTGGGAAGAGACATATGCTTTTCTTGTACGCAATTTTCTTATCTGCAACACGAATGGTCATCTTCCTTCAAGTTCACGCAAAAGTCACAACACTTTCTGCGCTCATTTCGTTCCATTCAGCAAAATCATTAAAAGCAAGCGAACATTTTCGAAAAATCGGATTTCCCTTTAAGCCTGTTAAGGTTTGATTGCAAAAATTCCTTGCGTTATTGATAAAGTCATTCCGTTTGCCCAGACATGCTGAAGAGAGACTTGAAAAGATCGATAACATTGCTAAAAACTTTTGAACCAATTGTATTACTGAATAGGTCAACAGTCACTGTCAATGTTGGTCAGTGCCCATAAGAAACCGATAAGCTCTTCTCAAGAGCAACTGTTGCACTGCAAAAAAAACACGGAATGGAATGACGAATAGAACGAGGAACGGGAAGAATGAATGGCTAGAGCGGTGATGAGATCAGACCCTGATGAGATCAAAAAGAGATCTTTTGGAATACGTTGCATCCTGCTGATAAGCGAAACTTCCTTGCTGAAATGTGAAAAGAATGCTTGCAATCCTTTCATTTTTGTGCCACGACAATTTTTGAGTACCTGAAAAGAAGGCACAATACTGTAATTCCAACCCACAATCTCAAAATTGTTTCACATCTCAGAGGGCAATTCATCAATTCAGCAAACTCATTCCGTATTTCGTACAGAGGTGCCTCAGTAGTAGCGCCCGCCAATGTGAAGGTCGGTGTTTCGCTTGGTTCGAGTCCCTTCTTTGCCAAACCTGAGCCTAACAGAGTAAGGAAAGACGCCAACTCCTAGTGATATCAGGCTAAAGTCAAAACTCTTATCCCGTGCAACTTTGTCGAAACTCTTTTTCTTTCAAGTAAAGTCCGTGAACGAGCCCTAAAAGCTCCTAAAAGTCCTAAGTATTCTTTAAAAAAATCTCGTAGGCCTCTTCGAAAGAATGATGTACCCCTCGGCTAAAGGAACCACGAGGTGTGTGTGGACACAGCGAGAGGAAGGATTAAGACACCGACCCAGGGGGGGGGGGTACTCCCATACTAGGCTTGACGGCATATACCGCTCAACAGGGTGCCATTTTACCGTAAAAATTATGCGCAAGGGTGTCTTTCTCTACTTAAGATTATGCGACAGAGCATCAAAATTGATAAGAAATTTATGCGACAGGGTATCATGTTGAAGAAAAGTTTTAGAAGTAAATTGAAAAAACGGATTATGTGCATTTTTGCAAAATGTTTATGCGACAGGGTATACTTTTGGGGCATTTTTTATGCGACAGGGTAAAGAGTGTAGAGCGATTTTCCGCTCAACCCCGTCACTTCCCTACTCAAGTACCCCCACCTCCCGGGGGGACACTGATTGATGACAAATGACAAGTGTAGTTTGTCAGTGTCGAACAAAAGCAAAAACTGAAAAATTGTTCCTTTTTGCTACAGATCTCCTTTCTGTATCGTTCCTCATTCCATTCCGCGTTTCGCATTTCGAAAGAAGCCTTGTCAAATGTAACTTTTCTAATGTTGTTACCTTCAGTCTTTATTGTCTTGGTTTTTATTTCAATTCACCATGAACAACAAAACACTCAGTAAAACATTAGATTATCTTTCAAATTCGATGAACAAAACGGAATGACGCAAGAATGAGGTTTTAGATCAATGTTTTTTACATGCTAGCCATACCAAGGTAGTCGTGGTTAGGCCTAAATTGAACAAGATTTCTCTCTCTTGCAGACTAGCAGTTACTGCCCATGTAAACAAACACAATTCTGCATCTCTCGGTAAGTAAATGTTTTCTTTTCAATGTGACATAACGATTTATTCCCCTATTTCTTCCATTCCGGTATCGTTGATCAAACTGCCCCAGCCATAACGAAGGAACGTTGTCAGACCCCATCACGGTAGCATTTTATGCAAAAAGGCTTACTTCTTGCAGGAGCTATTAGACATTGCATTTGGTTTTGTAGGTTTAGTACCAAACATCAGGTGTTATCATAAACATTTTGTAACCTCCTGCACGCAGTGGTGTACCATGCTTCTTCGGGTGATACCTTCAAAGAACATTGATGCAAGCGAACGCAACTTACAGAAATTAACATTTTGAACGATTTCGATGCTTTTACGGCAGGTTTTGAGCGATTGACCCTTTATTGAAGAAGAAGCAATGTACTAACAAAATATTCAATGAAGTGCAGTGGATAGATCTTTGAGCATCAGGAGCGTCAACCTCACATCCCATTAGCCATGCAAAAGAACAGCAAATCTTATCATCATTTACCTCAGTCGTTCTTTATTCCTCCATCAGCCGTGCTTTTGAATTTAGGCGTGATTAATATTAAATACATGAACCTTTTGATTCATACGCCGTGTTTTACATGTACTTAATTCATTGTATTAATTTTGGCTCATGAAAAGTATGCATTGGATCTAAAATTTTGGGAAGCATTTCTGGACCTTACATTTAAACAAGGGGAAATATGTGTGTTATGGTAGGAATCTCTCTCTAATGGTAGTAACGTGAACTTATAGAAACAGGAGGAACGATTGAAGTATAGGGAATTCATGTATCACAAATCTAAAAAACAAAACTCTTTCTGGAAGGGCCTTTGGCAGTGGCATGAGATCCGCCGTTAGCTGCAACTGTGCAAGAGAAGTTTTCTAGTAATATGTCTTTGTTTGGTCTTTTGGTCGTTCGCTTATCAAAGCCCTTAACGCCCCCAATCCCCCTTCTGGTAGATCTAGTTAAGCATCTTCTTCAGCTACATCTTAGTGTGTGCCAAAATTACTCTTGAGGTTCAAGGTCCTACCTTTCAACTATCCAGTACATATTATGATGCCAGGGCTTGTGGAAATAGGACTCGAGCGAGGAAGCCAACAGGAAGCTAGCGAGGTTCTCTAGTCGCTTTCCTTTTGAACTGGCAAAGTTTACCCTTTATTTGATTTGCGATCTATCTCGATATTTTTGTATTAACAGTGTCATAATGAAATTTTGTGATCGCCCAAATAAGCTTTGTTCTTTGGGTAGAATAACCCTGGATTACGCTCAAACAAGACCGTTCTTTCCTTTATCGTTGCAAAAGCATGCTTTTGAAGGGAAATATAACGTGTTCTTAGGCCGAACGTATAGTTTTACCGTCATTTGCATACCGTCCTTTTCAAGTTTTGATAACTATGCTAAAATCATAGAGGGATAAAAGTTTAGCCAAGTTATGAAAATATGAAAGGTTTCCAGGAAGCTTTTTAAGCTTTGCAGAGCATCCTTTCAGTTTTACATGGAGTACTTGGCTTGTAGAAAATAAATGCTGAAAATTTCACTGGCCCTGCTTTACAATGATGTGATGATGACTTCGATTCGAAGTTATTGTCTGTTTGCCCATGGTTGTCCTTCGCCGTTTATCCTGTTCTTTAAACTTTTAGCAAAATTCTTGCTTAGAAATATGCAGGGCTCAAACCCAGGGGGGCACTAAGAACATGCACATACGGAGAAGTGAGTCCGATATTTTTGGGTTAGAATATTACCAAAAATGATATTTTAGGGTCCAAATAAAACTGAAATTATGTTCATGATATTTTTTTACATCAAATATTGTTGAGCTGATATTTCTGGCTTCGCTAGAGGCAATCTTGACCTCTATTTCCATTGTTTCAGGACATTTTATGTTTATGTACAGGTTTCTAAGTATAAAATGAAGTGAAATTTTTGGGCTGCAATGAAGCTGAAGTGATATTTTTGGGTTGCCTGAAAATTTCTTGGACTGACCTCCCCGTATGCATATGTGTTGAGTGCCCCCCTGGGGGCTCAAAAACACCAGGTAGCGTGGTAGCAGCGCTACTAGGAAGGCAAGTGAAATGCTCAAACTTGCCAGGAAGGAAGGAGGGAAGAGGGAGGAAGGATATGCATGGAAAGGGAAGGGAAGGGAAGGGAAGGGAAGGGAAGGGAAGGGAAAAGGAAGAACAAGAGGAAAAAACAAAAAGGTGGAAAATTGGGCAAGAAGAACAAATGTGTAAGAAGAAACGAAATTGCTTAGCTTGCTACCAGGAAAGAGAAAATTTGTTTGAGCCCGCGTAATATGGCTCATGTAAAATGTTACCTTGGGTACCAGAGCCAAAAACACTTTCCTTTCATTTAAAGCTTGAGGCTCTGGTAACCCAGGGTAGTCAAATATGTGATGATCTCAGAACATCGAGCTGTAGTATCATACTTCCTGGTGTTACATATTAGAGAAGTATACAGTTTAGAATGGTCTTTTTTGAGTCTAGCACTGGTGCAAAGTTATTGACTGTATGTTTAACGATACATGACTGAATCCCAAATTCTTTTCTTCAGATTCATCAGTGCTACATGAAAGATCAAAGATGCTCCCAAAAGAATTTAGTTTAATAGGTAAGCTTCCTTTCTCAATAATGATTTTTGAAACAAAAAGAAGACAATTTTATAAATGTATTTATGCAGATGTTCTTGTTGTTTCTTAGAAAAGTTTTATTATCATCCTAACATTATTTATGTCAATTTTGTTGAGAATTTCGCTGCTACACTCACACTAACACAGTTATATACAGCTTTATCTCAACCAGGTTAACCCTATCTGGACCGGGCTTTTCTGAGCATCCTCAGGCCGAGGGGGGGCTAAATTAGCCCCCCCTCAGAGCTCCAAATTGACACGGGCTATAAAGATGAAACTTGGCTATCTTATGTAACTTGATCTGAAAAGTCTGAATATTGTGTTTATTTTACTCTAATTGTTATATTTTCGATGACGTCATCAATTTTCTTTGTTTTTGGCCAAAAACAGTACTCCTACGAATTTTACTGTAAAAACTCACTCGCGTGAAATATTATGCTTGCTTGAAGTTTAATTAACAGATAAAACATCAAAATATCATAAAAACACGAATTTTCGAAAAAATTATGAAATTTGCAATCTTATATTTATTACCTAAATTCATTACATATATGACGTCATCAATGACGTAATATGAAAATAAAACGAAAATAGTAGGTATTTTTGATATTCCCTTATTGATTAATGGTTGCACAGAAAATTTCATCCAGTTATCTCACTTATGTTAAGAATTATCTTAGTTTGAAGTTTTAAAGGGTTTGACCGTAAAACAAACAAGAAATTAAAACTACTCTCTGAAAAAATTATTATATTTAAAAAAATACATGAGATATCTTGACAAAATTTTGGCAGAAGATGTGACAAAGATATTTAGGAAAAGTCAAAAAAAATTATTGGCCTGGGATTTAGCGAAAAAAAGTTACATAGAAAAAACCTGGAGGGGGGGCTAATTTAGCCCCCCCCCCCCGGTCCAGATAGGGTTAAGTTTCAAACATTCAGATGTATTTGATTCAGTTGCTGTTCAAAAACGAACTCCAGAGAGGGCAGTCAGCTCGAACGCATACGGGGGGGGGGGGCGTCAGTCCAAGCAAATTTCAGGAAAGCAATAAATATCAGTTTAGCTTCATTGCAACCCAAAAATACCAGCCCATTCATTCTATGGTATTTCATACTTAGAAACCTCTGTATGAACATGATATGTCATGAAACAATGCAGATTAAGGTCAGAATTGCCTCTAAAGAATCCAGAAATATCGGTTTAACAATATTAAAGCCAAAATTATCATGGGCATAACTTCAATTTTATTTGGACCCAAATATATCACTTTTAGCGATATTCTAACGCAGAAATATCCGACTTACCTCCCCTTACGTGCGTGTTCTAAGTGCCCTCACTGGGAAATGAGCTGGAGTGTAGTGGGCATTTATCGATATCAAAGAAATATCACGTGACGTAATTATGTAAAACTCAAATTACTGTGATCTTGAATTCGCATAGACCAAAAAGATAACTTTGATAAGACAAAACGAAAATAGAAGATAAGAATTGATTTTTTCCTTCGAATTTTAGGCCTGTAATCTGAGCCACAGGTTTTGCTTCGAAATCCTTAAAAGCTGAACTCGTAACTTTGAAATTTTACCTCTCTTTCTCTTTTAGCCTTGAGCTTACTTCTTCCAGAGCTTGTGAAATGTGCAAGTAACTCCTCAAGTCTCAATATATCCAGTACAAGTACAGACACAATGAGATCATTTTCATCAA
This sequence comes from Aurelia sp. 3 sensu Dawson et al. (2005), assembly GCA_964020215.1. Classification (NCBI taxonomy): domain Eukaryota; kingdom Metazoa; phylum Cnidaria; class Scyphozoa; order Semaeostomeae; family Ulmaridae; genus Aurelia; species Aurelia sp. 3 sensu Dawson et al. (2005). The sequence continues at coordinate 4,087,803 of OZ026575.1, read as the reverse complement.
TCTTTATGATGCCCCTGTCTGTGTCGTTATTTGAAGAAACACAGTCACCTATTATTTCAGCCTCTGCTGAAAAGTACACAACGATTAATTTTGCAGCTCTTGCCAGTTCAGCAACATCTCTAAATTCACCCTCAAAAGGAGATATTTCCAGCACCTTAACTAGCCCTTCCACCAGCAATTCTGTATTTCAAGTGCCTTCAACAACAGTGAATGGGACGTTGCAGTATTTCGATGGTTCTACAGTCAATGAGCATGCAGCTGGAAGTAGCACTGTTGGATTCATTACTACATCGACAGCAACAACATCTGCTGGGCATAGTTTGAACATTGACCTCTCGAGCTCTTGGTTACATATTGCAAAAGAAACATCTTCCTATACCTCCTTGCTAGAGACGTCAATGTCTGTGCCACTTTCCAATGGACTATCAACAGTAGCGTCCCCAACACTGAGCCCTGTCCTCAACCCATCAGTCCTTTCAGTTGTTCCGACGTTGAGTCCTTTTTCATCAACGTTTCATAGTTCGGTCAAAATAACAGTGGTAAATCAAACTGAAATCATGGCTAGCGAACGAATATCTACTGTTGCTGAAACTTCTATCACACATACAACAGTTACTGTTTCTTCTAGCGAGGCAAAGGCTAGTGAGCAAGTGACAAGGCAAAGTACGTTAACCATGTCAGTTTACGGCAGTACTCCTATTTCCAACACCACGTCAAACCCTATATCAACACCTGGTTCAGCTAAACCGACATATCCAGTTTCGCCACGAACTCCAACAAAAACAAGCAAGCTACTGATAACCTCGAGTCTTACAACACATCCTTCTTCTTCGATGAGAACTCAGGAACATTTAGGCCCATCCGGCACGGCAACCTTGCCATTCATCGCTGAGTCTTCTAGCACACCTCAGACAAGTCTCATCATCGTTAGCCCAGTGGCTTCTCTAACCTTTGAAAATACATCCATTCCCGCAGATATATCTTTACAAGCAACTCACAGTGTGACAATGCACTTAGAAACAACAGAAGCAATTATTGTCAATTCAGGAATTCTAACGCCTTCACCTTCGATGAACTTGAAACAAACAAGCACCATTGCCGTATCGATAACTGAAAGATCCAGTTATGTCCCAGCCTTGCATGCATCCAGTTATGTCCCAACCCCGTCTCCAGTGCTTCCTTCTACAAAGAAACCGCCTGACAACAAAAGTAAGTATAGTCTTGATTTTCATTAACCATACTATGTATCCCAAAAGATCTTAGTTTAAACAAAGGTCAAACGCATGTAAAGTTTCTGGCTCGGAATCCAGCTTCATAATTGTTGGCAGTATCGCAAATTCAAACCTATACCGGGTGAGTAAATAAATCAACAAATTTGGTGGAATAATATTTACGTGGCTGCTGTTCAAAACCGAAATGCTTATCTATCCGTTAGAAGATTGCTTAGAGGTGAGGATTTTGTTTGGCGAAATCACTCATTTTTTAGATCCAAGAATAAGGAAAATGTTGGCAGAGTGTTTGTGTGAGAATTGCTTTTCCATGTTCGATTCTGGTCCATGATTTAGTTACCATTGAATCGTAGATTCAACACAATTGTCTCTTTCGAAAATTGAATTAAGTCTCGATGTCATGTAAATTATGGACCAGATCGAGCTTGTAATTCTCGTTCCCATACAAATCCCTTCAAAGCATTTTTCCATTTCTACGTCTAAAACGGTCTAAAAGATGAGTCATTTTACCAAAATATCTTCACGACTAAATTGGCCTTCTCTTTGAATATTGGCCCTGTTACTTCATATTCCGCCAAGCGCGGTACTCATCCGGTAAAGGGCATCTTCATTTTCAATATACCTGCAGTTATTTGCCTGCATAGTTTATAGAAGACTTTTAACACCTGAGCAGTGAGCAGCAGCTGTTGCTCAAATGTTTCTGTCACCTATGAACATTCGACTTTGATAAACAAGGTCAGCCTATCAAGTCATCTCGTTGAACCATTATTTAACACATTAAAAAAAAGTGTTCATCTCAGTATATTTCTTTATTTCATAATTTATTTTGTTCACATGACCATGTCCTAATTCTTTCTGGATTTGTTCCTATCATTGATTTTTCAACATGCATGCCTGGACTTTCGTTTAATAACGTGTTGCCGTATTGTCTTCCAATGATTGTCTTCTCTCGACCATGTTTAACATGGATTTGTTAAGATATACTCCTGGATTTTTCAGTTAATAAAATGTTACCATATTTCTTGTAATAATTTCCTAATTGTTTGAGTCCTATTTGCTTTTCTTAATTTACTATCTTAGCTTGACCGTGTCTTAATCATTACTGAATTTGTTCCTAACATGGAATTTTCACCATATATGCCTAGATTTTTCAGTTAGTAATGATACGTTGCTGTATTTTCTTCTGATAATTTCGAATTGTTTGAGTCCTATTTGATTGTCTTAATTGACAGTGTTCGCTTGATCATGTCTTCATCACATATGCCTGGATTTTGCAGTTTATTTGCTATATTTTCCTCTAACAATTTTCCTAATCGTTTGGGTCCTATTCGATTGTCTTAATTGACTATCTTAGCTTGACCATGTCTTAATCATTAATGGATTTGTTCCATACATGGAACTGTCACCATATACCTTTGCTGGATTTTTCAGTTATTGATATGCATATGTTGCCATATTATCTTCTGATGATTTCTTAATCGTTTGCATCCCATCTTTGATGTCTTAATTGATTCTATCACTTGATCGTTTCTCAATTGTTATTGAATTTGTCCTCAACATTGACTTTTCAACATATGTGCATGGATTTTTCAGTCATAATGTTATTTCATTTTCTTATAATAAATTCCTTGCGTCCCATTTGATTATTTCTTAATTGACTTTCGTCCCTTGACCATGTCTTCATTGTTACTCGATTTATCCTAGAAATTAACTCTTCAACAATTATTCCTGGACTTTTCAGTTAATGATATTTTAGTGTATTTTCTTTTGATAATTTCCTATTCAATTGCTTGCTATTTGATTATCCCTTCATGAACGATTGCATTAAAATTGGTGAGGAAGAACTGTTTACCAAGATGCTTTGCATTCGAATTACGAATTTCTTACTATAACGTAGGAATACACCACTTTAATCAACAGTCTCGTGTTGGAAATCATTCAAAGTTCTTTCATATGAAATTTTAGAGGCCAAATTCGGATTTAGCACCCAAACTTTAGTTCAACTAGGAGTGGAGTTTTCATGTTGCTAACGGTCGTATTTTTTTAGTTTCATGGCGATGTAAAGTTTGAAAATCTATAAGGGATTTGACTGTGAAAAGTAGACTTGCTCCTTGCTCCAAGTCTATTCCTTGGTATATCAGCGATCAGCGCTGAGGAAAATAATTACCTCCACGGGGGTGAAATATTCCGTCTCCTTCCCCTTCGTTTTTCCTTCACAGAATCCTCTTCGTAGTTAACGCACCCGCAGAGGTAATTATTTTCCTCAGTGCTGATGTACCACGAAATGGACTTGGAGCAAGTCTAGTGAAAAGTGACTCGGTGTAAAGTTTCCCTCCCGACGATTTTATAAATCTCTGAGCTCTACATTGTCATAAAACATGTTACTAGACTAATGTTTCGGTGCTAAATCCGAATTTGGGCTCGAAAGTTTGATATGAACAATAGGAAGTAATTTTGACTAATTACTAAAACGAGGCTGCTTAGTTGAAGTGGTGTATTTGATTAAAGAACTCAATGCATTTTGGTAAAGCGTTCCTCGCCGCCATCTTTAGCACAATCGTCTATTAATTATTAGTGTCTTATGTCTTAATCATTAGTGGATTTGTCCCAAATATGGACCACGCAAAATATTGGACTTGCCCACTCTACTTGGACTACTCCACTTTCTTATAAGACGACTTGGCCAAGTGCATCAAGTCACATTAAAACGGAGACGAAAAGGCCCTTTCATCTAAGGCCCTGGGGACATAGTTGCGTCAAAATGTATACCTGTATTTTTCAGTTGCTAATATATGTATTTTTACATTCTCAATCTCTTTGTAATGTCATCCTGAGGGTCAAAAATGAAACTTTCCGTCATAACGTTTATCACCAAATTTAACATTCAACTTCTTTTTAGATGAAACAATAATTTATGTAGCTATTGGTGGAGGTGCTGGTGCATTCATAATGATAATAGTTATAATTTCTTGTTGTGTATTTGCACGTACAAGAAATGGAAGAGCCAAAAGCAGGTAAGTAAAACAATTGTTCTTTGCCCTAAAGTAGGGGAGATCTAGACTTTTCATATCGTTGTTGTTATTAGATACCTTAAAGGGGCTTGGTCACGTAATGTAAACAAAACTTATTTCGAAACGACGATGTTGTAGTAATTTGATAGACCATATCACAGAGATATATTTCATTTCTTTTCTCAAAATGAAGGTGTTATTGTGAAGATGGACTCTTGAACTTCGTAGAAAAACAAATGAAACACTCATATGTTGTACGATTACAGAGATAATGGTGGATTCTTGGAGTAACTTTGTTGTGAATTCACCCTATCCACCAAAATCTGCGCAGAACACAATGGCCATGTGTCGAAAACAACATAGATTTTAGAGATAATATACTTACATATTTTAGACACAGATATTGACTCATAAGCTAACATCTAACATCCACCACTAGAGGACTGCAGTGTCTCTGCCTCGCTTTAGTGCGGACTTAGGCACACCAACAGGAATTTGAAAGAAGCAAATTTGCCACGAAAAATAAAACAAATAGAGCAAAATTAAAGAATACTTTAGCCTTTCGGCTATCATTCAAGCTCCGACTCATATACCTTTAGTGTTCTCCACAAAACGGATTTTCGAACATGTGAAGTTCTTTGGTCCATCCAGCACAAGTTCTTGGTTCCAGAGCCACTACTTTTAATAATTATATAGGCCAATGATAGAAAATTTTGGAACCAAAGAAAATAACGTGGCAGGGCCGATACCAGCAATGATTGCATAGGAGGTGAAGAACCAAATTTTTCCGGCCATGAAAACCTCAAAAACAACAGCAACAACAACAGTTGCAGAAGCATGCGTTTAATTTATCATATATGCATTATATGACCGAGGAGCTGACTCCTCAGTAATTGAAATTTAGCCGTATTTCGCAATCCAAAGTTGCAATCAACACAATCTGTGAACATCAATAAAAAATATGCTGTAAATTCAATAATTGATATTGGAATTTATTTTTTAACGTTAATAATCTAAACTTTTAAGCATTATTCCTCCTGAAAATTCCCGACAAATGGTCTCCTGGGGGCACTCCGCCCCAACCCCTCCATCATTAGGCTGTTTTAGCAAGAAGACGTTAGTCAAGAACACGCCAGCATAATTCTTTTGTTAGATACAAAGCGAAATCAGCTTCAAAACTTTTGCAAGTCTCGAGAGACTTCGCGTGCGTTCTTTTTCTGAAACTGACAACCTGAAAAGAGTACTTTAGAAGGCCGCCCCTCAGGAAAAGAACGTCGAGAAGGGAAGCTAAATATTGCGTGAGCATATTCATAAGCGATGGAAATGCGAGAATTCAAACCAGTCTTAAGGATTTTGTCCGTCTATGAGCAGCTTTCTTACCCTGGGTACCAGAGCCAAAAAAATAAATTAATTAATTAATTTTATTTATTTTTTGGCTCTGGTACCCAGGGTACAGCTTTCTGTGAAGGAAACACCTGAAAGGTTTGGGTGCTTCAAAAAATTTACAAGCATTTGCGTTTTCAAAGACGTCCGCGTCTTGCTGCTAAAACAGCTTATTGGCTTCGGCCCCGCAACGTGGGGAGGAAAAGAAATATGTCCTTTCTTTCTGATGTTAATCTACTACGTTTCTTTTGTAGTATCAAGCTGAATAAGGGTGAGGAAGAGAGTGTAGAAAAAATAGACTGGAACCTGAAATGGTCAACGATGCGTCAAAATGATGTGTTTTCGAGAAAGCCGATACAAATGACCGTGTACGGAGAGGCAAATGGTGCTTTCTTGACAGATTTAGACGAGAAGAATAACCCACCGTCAGCCTTTCTGGATTTATCAGGAAACGGAGCGCATGAAGACACCAATGTTGATGAAAATAGCAACGATGATGCCTTATTACGCTGTCGCACTTTCTCAGGCTCAGGAAACAGGTCCCTCAATGGAGGACAGTCTCTCCTGGATGTTGTCAAGCAGAAGAGAAAATCACGGGAGATAGATGCAGATATTACAGAAGAAGTTTTCGAGGATAACGAACAACCAAATGAAACTGTAAATGTTGACGATGAGCCAAAGAAAAGCAGGAAAGTAAAGCAATCAAGTTTCGGTAGTTTTACAGGGAATCAAGAGCCATCAAAGACAGGGCCTAGCCTTTCATTTGTCGAAGACTCAGTGCCGAAGCATTCTTCTTTCAGTGAGGACAAAACGGTTTCATTAGCTAGCGGCAAGAGTGGAAGCATACGAGAGATTGATGAAAATGATCATTGTGAAGAGTTGAACAATCAAAATAAGAACACGGAGTCGCAATTAGAAGAGACCCCAAATGAAAATCTTGGCTCTCAAACAGAACGAGACGCTGGGACAGAACCAAAGGCCACTGAAAATGCAATAACAGAACAGGGGAGTATAAGTGGCTCCACAGAAACGAGTCTAATCTCCGACAAGGCAGTAACTCCTGCTGAGAGCAGTCAAGACGCGAGGGCCCCAGATACTGGACCAGCTATCAACATTAGTGGCAATGAGCAGAATGATATTGATAAGGTACCTAGTGAAATGAAAGAAGGAGCTGGAGAGATTGGAAAAGTGTCTTTACAGAATGGTACTCTACCTGTCCAGAACTTAGAACGAGAGGATGCAGAGAAACGTCTCTCAGAGTATTATTGCTAATATAGATTTAGCTAGTGGCAGATTCGCACAGCGGAACTTATATAAGCTGTGCACTGACTTCCTAGACCTGGGCCTCCGTAGCCTGTGTTCAGACCATACCCGAGAAAAAAGTATAGTCTGCGTAACGCCGCTCACTTTTGTGTAGTGCATGCTTCAGCATTAATTTGATAACAAAGAGGGTTGTAACAGCCAATAACATCGCTTTCCTGCGAAACGGGGAAGCAATCAGATGTGAAGAAGGCCATCATGTGATTAAATCTCAGGTTTCGCTTTGTCCTCTGAGCAAATTACGTTAGCAACACAATACTTTGGAATTTCAATTACCCTACGATAGACAATACATAGACGCTAAGTAGAACGGGCCATTGAAACTGTTATTGAAATGAAATGCTGTCTCAGACCCAGTTTACACGATGCCGGTAGAATTTGAAAACGGCATAAAAAAAGTGCCGTTTTGGACTCCCGTTTTCACGATGCCGGCAGAATTTGGAAATTCTGCCGGCAGAATTTTGTTTCGGTTAGCAAGACGGCAAAGTTTGTAATTCTGCCTTTGTCAAATTCTGCCGGCATCGTGTAAACGCACTTTGCCGGCAGAATATTATTCCGCTTTCGTCACGAGGCTAATATTCTTAATCCTCCCTATTGCCTTTATTGTCGTAGTTGTTTGATCTATCTTGATTGATAATTGATGTCAGTTGTTATTGTTTATGGAATTAGCATAAAATTCTACCGGCATCGTGTAAACGGGAGGCCAAAACGGCACTTTTTCATGCCGTTTTCAAATTCTACCGGCATCGTGTAAACGGGAGCTCATTTTCCAAGGCAGCGTAAAATTCTGCCGTTTTCAAATTCTACCGGCATCGTGTAAACGGAGTCTCATACAATACGTAATATTGAGCGGTATCGCGCAGACTACACCTTTTCCTTGGGTAGTGTCTGCACGCAGGCTAGGGCCTCCGATGCCCCGAAGCACAGACATAATGGCCTCCCAATGATTGCAAATTGATTCTTGATAAGGTAAAGATACTGATATTCAGTAGCATAATGTAAACTATGTCAGGAGCCATTGACACTAAACCAACACAAGAGTGTGGATATGAATCATATATCTGCACATTTCTTTGTTGCTATATAAGACCGATTTTGGATCGTTTTGTGCCAATATGCTTTTGCATGGCCACAACCAGTCTACCCCTTGGCAACGCCTTTTCTTGGTAGTGTTGATTGAGGCAAAATGGTAGACTGTGATTTGATATATCGGGATTCATAACGTCAGGAAGGGTAGTTCTTGGTCAGTCACATTGTGAGAAGTTATTGACATTTTTGCTTTGCTCTTTTTGCCCCAAACTTACCCATTGGCGCCATAGGCGTAGGAAACAGGGGGCTGGGGTGGTTGCAACCCCCTCCAACGTTAGAAAAATTTGCAAAAATCGGCTATAATCGGGCCGAAAATCGGCCTTAAGTCAGACAACATTTTCGTATACTATGGATTTGTTATCGGGAACCCCCTAAATTTTATCTCCCCCTACATTCATGCCCCTTTTACTCGGTGATCTTTAGCCTGCGAGGAGAAACCTCTTTGAAAAGAAATCAGTAGAGCCTGCACGCGCGCAGACCAGGTGATCCTGTAATCCAGAGCACCTCTGCAGCAACTTAGTTCACATATGATTATTATGTATGCTATATCAGCATCCAGAAAATATTATAGGTTTGATGTCAGGCAAAAATAGCAGCAAAAAAGACGCTTTAAAAGATTTGCAGCAGTAATTTTGCTTCATCGCAAATCTCGCCTAACATCTAATGTTAGACAGACATTGCAGCAATCAAGCCCGTGTTTCTACGTGAAAATCATTTCTCAAATTTACCTGTTTTCAGTCGAGGTTTCACTTGCGAGGCCTTTTGTAAAGGAGAGATCCACAGCTTGTCCGGGGACTGATTTTGCTGCAATTGCTTGTCAGAAGCACAATCAAGAGTTTTAAAGAATTTTAAGAAACTGAACTTTTTGACTACCTGGTTTATTTGTTTGTTACGTTTGTTGTATCATAATAGATCTGGAGAAAATTTTTATATTTAGTGGGTTTGGGAAAGCTTAGGATACATTGTCAATAGATTTTATATTGTCGTAGTTTCAAGAAACACAATTAATTCTTGGTTTCTGTAAGAAATCATCGCAGAAATATGACTTCAAAAGTAACACGTGTGTAAATTATCTGAAGTAACTTGTGGAAGTTTTTCTATTTGGTTATCAGGCTTTTTTAGCTACAGCTAGACGCAGACGTCTGTCAAGAAAGTAGATGGTTGAGATTTTATTCGCTTCATAATTTTTAGGTTTCCTCGTCCTTCAGGGCACTCAAAAGAGAATCAGAGAAGGCAACACAATATTGAAAATGATCCAAATGTAGGTTTTATTCCATCACAAATTCGCTCGCATAGTTGCTTTATTTTGTTTCCAAACGCTTCAAAACGTTCCATTTTTGCTTTGATTCCCAGCAATGATGAATTTATGAAACAGTTCATACCCCCGTCTAAGTGCCCCGGTGAGAGGTCAGATGTTTACCAGGGTCTTAGTGGCCGAAAATATGGTCAAATTTTCACCGGGGAGCTCGAATGATGTAACGAGGACGGGATAATTATTGGCGAGGACATGGTTAACCATGGCGAGGAACTGTTCCTTCGTGAAAATCATTTCTCAGATTTTACCTGTTTTCAGCCGAGGTTTCACTTGCGAGGCCTTTTGTAAAGGGGAGATCCACAGCTTGTCCGGGGACTGATTTTGCAGCAATTGTTTTCGCCGGGGAAATCACCGGGGTAGAATGTACCGGGTCACTTAGACAAGGGTGTCAGTTCAAATCAGTCCCAGTTCAGTCCATCAGTTCCGTTCATTCATTCATTCGTTTTAAGAAACAAAAGATACAGGTAGGATTAAGACAAAATGATTAGTCACCCTCTGGCACCCACAAGAATGAATTTCACACCTTCAACGCAGCGAACCATAATGCCTTGCCTTCTCTTTTTATCATGATCTAATTATGTGCACGCAGATGTGCAAAAGATATTGAGATGTGAAGTCTACCTCATCTCTATGTCTTCTCGCTAAAGCCGCCAATTATTTCTTTCTTTGTATAGCTTCCTGATTGAAAGTGTTAAAAACTAACAGTTTGATATCTCGAACAAGAAATTTGAATGATAAGAAATTAATTTGCTGTCTTTCATTTGTTTGTTGGCTCTGTTACAAGTAATTAGATATTGTTAGAAACTCCAAGAAGTTTCCAAAAAATCTTGATTTCCTCATGAAGATGTAGCCTGTGAGCCTGTATTTGAAAGCTGGCCATGACGACCCCAAGGGCCAAAGCTTGGGTTGAGAAGTGCCCTATGACGTCATACTGCTCTGGATCTCCGTGGGCGCAAACTGTCCAGCGGTAGTTTTCGTGACATCTTTGCACAATTTTTTGTTGACAACATTGAAAAGCGAAGGGAGAAAAAAATGGCTGGCCCGATAATGGATGCTGCTGTGTTAACATATGATGGCATATCATTCGTCCCAAGTGAAAGCTATCTTGATTTCTCTGCTCCTGCTTGGGTCCTTGGTAAACACTTCATAATCGAAGATGGTACGTATGTGTAATGGGGAAGCTTTTATAGGTAGTATTTGAGCATAAGCTGATAAAGGCGACTGCCTAAAAAATTTTTTAGGCCCAAACAAGTAAAATAATGTAAGCGTCACTGGCGCAGTATCGAAAACTTACAAAACACAGGGCAGTACATGTAAGAGTGAAACCTCCACAACTTAGGTAGCAAACATTTAAATTGTATGCCTAGTAGTGATGAAACGAAAAATTGATTAGCAAGTGTACCTAGCAATGGATTAGAAACCTGTCATCTCCTTATTTGATAAAACAAAGGGTGCAGAGGGCGAAAGTGAACTAACAGTTAACATGGCCACAGGCTATTATTACACTGTTACAGTAAGATACACTTGGCAACTATGAATTTGGTGGTGTGACCTTTTATGTTTCTATCCAAAAAATAAATGCAAAACTTTAAAACCACCATCATCATCAATATGAGGTCTTAAGAGCCAGACTGGAAAGTTTGCATTTGGGCATGCTTTGCTAGTTTAGATTGACCACACAAGTAAAATTTTCACTGAAATTTTGCATTTTCCACGGTTGAGAACAATAGGTTATGAAAAGAGACCAGTTTGTGGCATTAGCCAATATGCTAGTATGAAGGACCAATACATTTGTTTAATCAAGAATTTTCAAGAAACAAAAAATATCCTTGATAGAGCTCTTGGGCAGGGTAAGCATTACGTGTAGTCTGTACTGTACTTAAAGTAATTTTTTGAGTGTTAACAAAAAGCCAAGAGGTGAATTTAAAAATGGTTAATGCCGTTAATGTACCACTACATTTGAATAAGCTGCATGTTTCTCCAATTGGTTTTATTATTATTTTCTCTGACAGATGTGGATGAACTAAATGAAGAAATACTTTCAATGTTATGGTTCACGTATCGAAAAAACTTCACTCCAATTGGTACAGTATACTGAAGTATTTTCCTAGTACACTTTGTAGATATTTTGTGTTGTCAGAGATTATAAAAATTCATGTTTGTCACCACAAATCTCCTAACATTTTCCCCTGTGGAAGCTATTAACATCTTGAGGGTAGGAAAGAACCCCATATAGGTGCCCAAACATCTCTAGACAAGGGTCCTTTTGCAGCAGATTTTCCTTAACGATGGGTGGGTTTGGCTGAAATTCACTGATTAAGGGTAGTTTTCTGCCAAAATTCATCATTAAAGCGGGATGAAAGGCAAGATTTGGTAATAAGAAGAGGTTTCCTTTCTGAAATTTGGGTGGCAGACCCCCATCCATCCACAAGTCATCTACCCCTTAGGTATTTTCCCATTATTTTTTGCATATATACATTAAAGGTCTCTTTTGTACACCAGACATGACTAGAATTTTCAATAATTCTCAAAACTTGACAAGAATTCTTTGCACTCTGATCGGTGTTCCTAGGAGGTATGAAAAATTGCAGAAAGTTTTGAGAAAGCTTCTTTGGAATTGAAAAGATTTCTCAAGAATGCATAGGCAAGAAAATGAGGTAACATGCACAATCTGTACTCTGTAAATTCCATTTGTTATTAGGTGGAACAGGTCCAACATCAGATTCTGGATGGGGATGTATGCTACGCTGTGGCCAAATGATGCTAGCACAAGCAATGATTCTGAGGCATCTTGGAAGAAGTATGTAATTATTTGATTCTTTTGTCTTTCCAGCATTTGAAGGGAGCCTTTAGGGAAACATACTGTAAGCTATGGCTCTCTTCAATCAGCCAAGCCTGCATTGTAGGTCTTTGCCAGTCAGTGTTTCAATTATTGTGCTCCAAGTGCTCTGTCCAGGTTCACTGGACAGTTCTGGCAATTCATGTCACAGGTCTTGCAAGGATGTTCCAGCTTGATCAGACACCTCCATGCTCACCTGGAAAATCCTTAAAGCTCAAAGGGAGCACCAAAGTTGATAGTCCTTTGAACACAGTGAATGTGCATATAAATTTTACCACAAAAAATTGATTTGGATTAATTTCTTTTCAAGGTACGGAATATCAAGCACCTGGAATTTTCAAAGTATCAAACAAATATTTACCAAATGTATTTTAGTTTTGTTTTGTATGGAAAGACATTTTTTGCTTTCAGAATGGAAATGGAAACCAAAAACTACTGATTCAACATACATGATGGTATGAGTTACACTTTTTCCCTCTCAATTTTGACGTTTCTTTTCTTCTTGCTTTATGCTGAGATAAAACACAAAGTTTCATGCTATCAGACTTTCAATTCAGCATTTATCACTGCATGAAAGATGCACTTTGAAGACCTTAAAAAAGGTGACAGGATGTGAAGATTTTTACTAATGAATTGCAGAGTTGAATGACAGAAAGTATTGCTTGGAATTATTGCCAGAGAAGTGGCAATGTAAATATTGCTACTAATTATTATACAGGGTGTTTCAGAGAAAATGCAACCCACCTTCATTCGAGATTCTTTGAGAAATGACAAGATTTGAATCAATTTGATGCACATATCTGAAAGTACAATCCATCTTCTTTCCAATGATATCCAAGTTATCTTTCATTACTTAATTGACGTTTTTGCAAGTATATATGGCTTATTTTAGATGCTGGAAAGTGATAGCGCATTGATAATCCACCTTTTGGAAAGCATGTTATATTTTATCATCTTCAAATACATCTTTTGAGGATGAAATAGACCTTTTAGCTATTCTACAAAAGAGTCTGGATCGAGCAACATTTTTATGCAATTTCATACGCAAGATTCGATTGAGTGGCATTTGAGCTCTTATCACTATTGTGTCCATGTTTGAAACTTCTATAAAATTTAGAAAATGTCATTTGGTTCAAACGTTGCTGTAGGATAGCTAAAAGGTCTATTGCCTTTTCTCCTCAAGGCATAATGTATTGTATACAAATTCGCTTTCAGTAAAATAGAACTTTGTAATTTGATTATATGCTGCATTTATCTTTTATATACTAACATATTCATTCATTTTACAGATATTGAAATCCTTTCTGGAGAGGAAGGACAGTCTTTACTCAATTCATCAAATAGGTATAAAATTCATAATGTTTTGTTTTGAATCAAGGAAATTATAGAGCAACAATGAGATAATATTTGATGCTATTGTAAATTTGTTGGTTAACTAAAAGTTCCATTAACATATGATTACAACTTTATGTAAGACATTTTACAGAACAAGACAAGAAGTGGTGTAATCTTGCACATCTCTCCTGCAGTTAACTAAAACAATCAACAAAACAAACACCAACAAACAATGCAAATCAGGGACCATTTTTATTTCAATTTTGCACAAAGCGCTTACTTTTATAATGAGACATACAAACTGGTAAGATCACAGAAGACTTCAATGTGAAATCCTTGTACACAAAAAATTGTACAGTAATCAATTTCTTTGTAGTGAAAGCCATCAGCTGCAAGAAAGAGATATTACACTTTGATGCTCAAATGAAGACTTATAAATACTTTTAGTAATGAAGAAAGGATGATAATCTTTTTTGCTAGACTCTGATTTCTCTTCATTTCCTACCCTGACCATCCCCCTGGCAGTTTGGGGGTCAACAAAATTTCTTGCGGACATGTCTAAGGGCCTGGCAATTTGTTTTGGTAAATGCACGGGGGGAGGGGCAGCACTGAGAACATGCCATATTACCAGTGTATGAGCAAAAGCTCCTGGTATTGTCAAATGCCACTTAATCCAGGGTCGGAGACAAATTTATGTCCAAATGCCCAAAGCCTGGGAATTTTTCTTAGTAAATGCCCTGGGGTGGCCCAGGGGGATGCTCTTTATAGGAATTGAACAAGACATAAGGGATGGCTCAAACAAAAGATGAGATTTTTGTTAGGACAAAGAATAACTACAGGATTTCAGGCAGTTTGCCAATAAAGATTTCTTCAAAAATGTATTAGATCTTACTGAAAGATATGCCTCCCATTGGAATGTCACAGAAGTATTTTTTGATCATTTCTTCCAGCTCAAATGGGTGTCAGTGAAGGCAAACAGATTGGCCAGTGGTTTGGACCAAATACTGTTTCTCAAGTGATAAGGTTAGAATCTGTTATTGCTGATAATGTTGTTTTTTGCAGTTTATGATAACCTTATGTTCATTATTCAATAAATATTGCCAGGTGCAAAATAGTCTACCAGGCCACAAGAAAAAGGCCCTTTAATAGGCTTCTAATCCCAAATAGAATATAGCCACGAAGTAAAACATAAGGGAACATTTTAAAGCGAAGTTTGTTGAAACTAGTCCCATTACAAATACTTTCCGAGTACCATTATACAGGTCATACACGAAACAAGTGAAAATTCATAATGATATGGAAAGGATAATCAAAATGCATGAAAATGAAATAGTTTCTTAAGCCGTATTCTCCCAGTAGTGGAGTTTTTTAATTCCTTGCAACACGAGAACTGAGATTCTTATAAGCTGTTTTTTTATCAAAGAGATACGTGCATTACGAGTCATTATTACAAATGTGCTTTTGAAAGATAACATTACATTCCACGTTTTTTAGTCCAGTTTATCAATACATAAATCATTGCCACTTTGCAACAAAATATTTTATTCAGGCTATTGGAATAACACTAGCAATTTTGCGTCAATACGAAATTAGAACTCGTGCGAAATGATAACGAAACAAAAACAAGATAAGACCAAGTTCCCTAGATGAAGATTACATTTGAACGGAAAGCAAAACAAGGAACAGTTCACTTATCGTTTTCATAAGAATCTAAATGTTTGAGCTGGTACTTAAAGTTTTTTAAAATTGTCAGATTTTGATCCATTCGAATTTTTTCACGAGCTTCTCAAAGGTTCGGTAACAATCTTGCCCTCTTGAACATTTAAAAACACAGTTTTTTTAAAAGGAATAAACATAGCTGTATCTCGTAGCCGCTATAAATAGGCTAGAGAAACTCCCACAAATTTATTGTTTCTTTAGCTACACAATGAAACCGGATGCGCCTAAGTTGTCGAGCACAATAGATTATATTATTGACCTGGCCCGGGCCAGCTTTTAACTTTGTCGATTCCCTTTAAGTCTTTCCTATTTTTAGACCTAACTCCAGTACCTTATGAGTTGTATGGTACAGGAAACAAGTGAAAATGAGCATCGTAAGAATTTGTGAAAGGAAATAGTTTCTCAAGTTGTATTTCTCTAGTACTAGAGTTTCTTAATGTTTTATAAGCAATTTCCTTTAAAAAGATATCTTTATATAGTATGCCAAAAACGCTATGAATAGCCCATATTTTGTGTGTGTGAGGAGCCAGCTAGGTGAGGGATCTAAATAATAACCGATGGGGCAGAGTGGTTTGGTTGATCACGTAGCTTTAAGAAACTTTGATAAGACGGCACTTATTTGATACCCAGGGTGCAAGCAATACATAATCCTTTATTCCACCTTGATTTCACGCACCCCCGGCCCCAGTAATGACCCCGCCAAACACTGGAAATGAAGCGGGGACAATTTTCAAATTATTCCTTATCGGTGGGGATTGCAGTTATCTTGACGAGGAAAGGAAAAATTTTGGCAATCATCTTTGATGGAACTTGTACAATTTTCGACGGGGACGCAAAATTTTCAACGGGGAAGTAACTTGGCAGGGAAGCAAATTTTCTTGGTGGATCATCCCGTTACCTTGGCAGGGCATCGTTTAAGCCGGGCCGTAACTGAGGAAGAGTGTGTTTTCACGTCTATGGTTCAAATTTACTTTTGTCTTTTATAAACCTAATCGAAAACAACTTTATCTTTCATTTTAGAAAACTTGTCATGTTTGATGAATGGAGCAATTTTGCAGTTCATGTGGCAATGGATAATACAGTTGTTATTGAAGATATTAGTACGTTATTTTATTTCATGTTGTTTCACGGGCGATTTGTGCATTTGGAACTGATATCAGAAGTTCTGAGCTCAGAAATGCTGGTTTTCTAACTTGTCAAAAATCGAGTTTCATGCGCTGAAAAACACAAGAAAAAGTAAGTAATAATAATACTAATATATATAACATGATTTTTCACAAGATGTTCTAGTGACACTCACAATTATTCAAGGAATTAAACCCAAAAGAGGAAAGTACTACAGAAATAAAAGTAAGTGAAAAGCCTGATCGCCGACCAGAATTGAGGCTATTGTATAAAACGGCCGATCAGCCCCCTGACATGGAACCCATCATCTTTGAGAAAGAATTGCTCCTGTATATTCAATATTTTTTAAGTTGCCAACTAACAACGTCTGGTTAGCCCAGTACTCCCTGAGTTAGCCTCCCTTAACCCCCCCCCCCGGGGCCCCGTACTGCCACTCCAGTGTAAAAATTGTTTCATTACTGCTAATACTATTTAATACAGATCTCAAGCGGTTTCTGCTAAAACTTCCAGTGGTCAACAACGCTTTGCTCATAGTGAAGCACAATTGTGGAATAACCTTAGCACTGAGGTAAAGACAGCGCCCACCTTAAAGAGGCAGGGTCACGTAATGTAAACAAACTTCTTTCGAAACGATGATTTTTCAGGATTTTTGATTGTCCATATCACAGAGATTTTCCACTACTTTTCTCAAAATATAGGTGTTATTGTGAAGATGGACTCTTGAATTTTCTAGAGAAATAAACCAAACACCCATACGTTGTAGGATTGCGGAGATATTGGTGGATTTTTAGAAGTAACTTTATTGTGGATTCACCCCATCTACCAAAATCTGAGCGGAACACAATGGCCACGTGTGGGTAATAATATAGATCATAGAGATAACAGGTTTGTTTACGGTTACGTGACCCTGCGCCTTTAAGTTGATTCAAAGCTGCATATAAATCAGCAAGAAACCTTTTCGTTCAGCTCCTTCTTACACAGCTATCTTTATCCTTGCATGTAAATTTTGATGACTGGAAATATTCAGCTTTTACAGGGCAGTTTGGAAATAAGTATTTCTTCAACTGTTTTCTTAACCCTGTTTAACGAGTTTATAATCAATCAGTCAATCAATCAATCAATTGCGTTTTTGATTTTGTCCTTTCTGTTGACAGAGAAATTATGCAAATCATCATACAGTTCATGGGAATGTTATGGTGCTTGTACTTCAGAAGAAAAAGAAGGTTCACCTCCTGGAGCTGTTACCCCGAGAGAAAAATGTTCTTGTGGGAGATCAAATGGTGACAAGTCTTCTGTTTCGCGAAGATCAGTAAATAAAAGAACTTCATTTCCAAGAACTCATTCAGTTGGTCAAAAATCGTTGTCGAATTCATGGAGGCCATTATTGTTGTTTATACCATTACGACTTGGATTGAGTGAAATTAATTCGGCGTATTATCCTGCTCTCAAGGTAAATATCATTAACTGCTTTATAAAATCTCAGTAAAAAGAGCCTTAGAGAGTAAGAAAAAATACCCCCATGGAGATGGCAATTTGAATACTCGATTCTACAGAACTGTGACATGCATAGCGTAGGTTCCAAGTCTTTAAAAATGTGGATATAATATTCTACGATCTGGTTCATCGAACTGAATCGTTTGAAGGAAATCTATCCCAGGGGGGTTACCTGGGTATATCTTGGATAGGGATTCTCAGGTTACTTTTTTGGGTAAATCATTTATAGAATCATTTTTAGGGTTCCTGAAATTCAGTAATACTTTTTATGGTCTCAAGTATGGGTTTAATTTAAGAAAATTGAGAAAAAGATATCTAAACACAGAATTTAAAATGAAGTAACATTATCAAAATCAAAATACTGAATATCCTAATAGATTATGAGAAATATATTCAGTTAGGGGGGGGGGACTTTTCTATAGATTTGGAATACCGACTTCATGACCTTTTGCTATATATTGGATCAGTAAAGTATTTTTGGGTCTATTTTAAATTATCTTTTGGGTTGATGCTTTGTACCCCAGCCTGAGCACCGCTATCCTAAATATACCCGAGTACCCCCTGCGAAATTAATTTACTTTGCTATTATTCTACCGTTGCTTTTCAGAAAGCTTTAATATTTTTCACACTACAGCATAGCTATACCCCCATTCACACTTGCAGGTAAACCAGTTTAAATTAAACCAGGTTATGGAATAGAACCTTCTGATTGGACAATCCAACGAATTGAGTGCATTTGATTGGCGGAAATTAACCTGGTTAAGATAAAGCTGGTTTAAATGTGTCAGTGTGAATGCAGTAATAGTTTATATTTCAATTCATTTGAGGATGTGACGTCATCGGATTTCTCAGTCACAGACTAGAAGAGAATTATAGACAGGATGGTGACAAGTAAAATGTACCACAGGGGCAGTACCAGGTACCAAAACGTCCGGCACCCAGTATCATTAAGTTCAGTACCAAGGACCATGGAAAGAAAGCAGTACCATTTTAAATAGAAATTTACGGGAGAATACTTTGAAAGATGGGAATGAATAAATTGCTAATTTCCGTGTTCCAAGTCCTCAAAACTGGCCTTGGCACCACAGTCATTCCTGCCAGTACCCAGCACCAAAGGTATCAGTACCAGGTACCGTAGGGACGAGTACCCACTATGAATGCCCCCTATCACTATCCTTATAGGATCCAACCAACAGTTTCTTACAAGAGCATGTACTACGGAATAGGCTTTCAGGGACTTTATTTTCAAATAGCTTGTTTGTCCTCCCCAGTGTGCTAGAGAACGTATTTTGTCAGTTAAAATAGATGTTGTGTTAAGTGATCAGTGATTAGTGATTATTACTTAATGATTAGTTATCCTGATATATGATTCCAATTTTCTTGTGATTCTCCGTTTTAGGCTTGTCTAACGATGAAGGAATCATTGGGTTTTATTGGTGGAAAACCTAACCATGCTCATTACTTCATTGGGTTTAATGGTAAGAACTATCGACGTAATAGATGACTCGGAAAGTGGTAGCATTTACCGAAGAGCAAATTTTTCTTTAGAAAAAAAGATTGACCTAGATTTGAAAATTTCTTTCTCCATAACTGGCCATCATGGTTCTTAGCAAATGAATTAATTTTTGGTAGCCATGAAGTAAATTAGAAAATCACATTTTACATTTTACATTTTTGTCAATACACATCGTTTAAGCATAGGTTCCAAATCTTTGAATCTACGAAAAAAGGCGGGTGTAAAATTCAATGACCTATTTCTTTAAACTGAATGACTTGAAAGAAACTTTTGCCACTTTTCCATGATTCTACCGTTGGACTTTTCAGAAATCTTGAATATTTGTCGAGATTACAGCCTATTTCATATTTCAGCTCATTTTATGACGTGACGTCATCAAATTTCTAAATCACAAACCAGAAGAGTGAAAGAGTTTTGCTTGATACTACATCCATAAACTATGGTTTTCTTGAAAACTATTTGATCTTTCGTCAACAGGTTTAGAAATTACGATAGTTTTAAGTTTTACTCGAAAATTTTCTTGAATTCTTGAAAAAGAAGAAAAACACTGTAATTCTGCAAATATCGAAGATTTCAGAAAAATCCAACGGCAGATTTTCTGTTAAAATAGTTTAAGTTTCTTTGAAGCAAATCAGTTCAAAGAAATAGGTCATATAATTTTACACCGACCTTTTTAAAGATTTGAAACCTATGCCCATCGTTTATGTTCAACCTTTGTAAGTTTCTTTATGTTACAGCCATGATCATGGTCTGCTACTCCCCATGGTATCGTCCTTGTCATGTGGTAGATCGTGAAGTGTCATCCATCTTTCTATACGTTTTTTCTATTTATGAAAAATATTGTTGTCATAGGTTCCATTTTGCACTGTTTGATCAACGGATCTTTTTTATTTCATGCAGCTCATCAATTAATATATTTGGACCCGCACACGACGCAGCCATCTATAAATCCTACAAAATACAGTGCAATTCCCGATGAGGTATGTTGATTTATCTTTACCAAATTTGCGCTGCAACTTGATGCGTTTTAATTTTGGAAAAATCTGGAGCTTATCTTTGAATATTCTCGTCTGAAACTACAGTGGTCGAGTATAATTCCAAATCTTTAAAAAGGCTATTTCTTTGACCTGAATAACGTCTTGCTATAATTCTACCGTTGGTCTTTTTCTGAAACCTTCAATATTTTCCGACTAAGAGTGGTTTTCTTCTTTTTAAAGAATTCGAGAAAATTTTCAAAAAAACTCAAAGCGATCGTAATTTCTAAACCTTCTAACGAAATAAGAAATATGTTTCAAAAACCATAGTTAACGGATGTCTGCATTATGATATCAAGCAAAAGTCTCTCGCTGGTCTGAATTACTATTCAGAAATTTAATGACATCACATCCTCAAGTCAGTTGAAATGAATTGCCATTTTTGCCAAATAAAGCATTTTGGTGCAGTGTTAGCTCCAAGGTTACTTTCTACTGTTCCATGATTGCAGCGTTCGCTGCAGAATAATGCCAAAGAATCAGCAAGCTCCGATATCGCTCTTTCTTTGACTCTGTCGATTTGTGGAAACATCGCATAACATATTTTTATCAACACAATAACGAAACCGTCAGAGGCAGTGTCACAAAGCCATCTTAATTGTCTCTTATTCCATAAGATTAATGCGTGTCGGGGAGAGTCATTGTGTGATGCAATGCCAACAGAACTGAACAGACTGCAAGAATGAGGGGACGCGAGATAGGGGAGGAGGCAAACGCATCTTTTAATGTCAACAGCATGAGAAAGACCTAATTGCCTTTATTCCATTCCATGTGATGGTGCAATTTGTTCCTATTTCCAAAAAACGCTGCTCTCACTAACTAATGTTCTTACAAGTTCATATTTGATTTTCTTTTGCAGAGCTACCATTGTGTATATCCATGCTTCATGAACTTCGCCCAACTGGACCCTTCGATAGCATTGGTAAGAGGAACTTTAGCTAGGAGCACTGTTACCTCGTTGATTGTCTTATTCTTCTTCTATTTCTTCTACGTCATAAATCAAACATTGATTCATTCCACTACTGCAAATATTCTCTGCCTTACGATTTTCCAAAGTTCAGTCTGCTGCTCATGGTAAGCATTTTTGATGTTGTTTTTTCTTAATGTCACCTTCAACAAATAAACATACCATGTTTTTCTGTTTCTTATCATTTATTTAAAAAACATTCACACTTGAAAAAATTCATGATAGATTTCGAAAAAGTTGAAATTATCATAAATCCTAAAGTAATAGAGAAAAAGCGGCACTACAATTTTCAAAAGTGCCAAAATTTATCGAGGCATTCAGTATGATGCAAAGCAAATATCGGTAGCTGTTCTGGTTATGAAGTAGCAGTTTCATAGAAGCAACAGAAGCACCATTATCTGTAAAAAGAAGACTGTCAACTCCTGTGAAAGAAAAACAACCAAATAGATCTGTAACAAGAGGGAAAACTGTTGAAACTTGCAAGAGAAAAATGACTTAATCTTATTATCAGAAGGAAAGAAATAAATTGGTCACTCACCAGTAACAAAGAACAGCACTGAATAACCAAAAACGCATTTCGTTGCACACTCATCCGTTCGGCTCATGCAAAGAACAAATTAATGATACAAACAGGCCGCTTTATTATGTTTGTTTGGTAATAAAGCGGCCTTTTTTATCATTTATCTGTTCTGCGCAAAAACCGAACTGATGAGTATGTGAAGAAACGCGTTTTTTTGTTGTTCAACGTTGCTCTTTGTTATTGGTGAGTTGCTAACTTATTTCTTGTTTCATCAGTTTTCTCGCTAGTTACAGGTTTATTTTGTGTTGCGTCTGTGGGTTTATTATGATGAGTCCTTTGTTTAAAGCTATTATGAAATTTTGTACCACAAATCATTTGTTAATATTTTCAATATAGCAGTTTGATGACATCACAGCTTACAAAACTGAGGTCCTTGAGGTCCACACCAAAGGCGCTGCAAAAATAATCGAGAGATGAAAGATCTCCAAAGAATAGCACCAGCACAGTACCTGAAGTTCATTTTAAGGCATTGAAATCAAATGACAGATTCACAAGCACCCTTGCAATCTTTTTTAAGATTTAATCCATGTGCTCAAAAATGCATTTCAGCATACTTTTCAAAAATTTACATGCTCTTTATCCCGAAGGGATTCTATTGTGGAACAGAAGAAGAATTTGATGATCTTTGTGATGCTGTACACCAGGTAATTATCTTGAGGGCAGCATAGGTTCCAAATCTTAAGGTTTATTTATATTTCTATGAAGTATTTCTTTGAACTGAATGGCTTCAAGAATAAAGTACCTACTTTGACATAATCCTCAGAGTGTTTTATTTTTTTACGAATTCAAGCATAGTTTCAAAGGACTGCAAACGGGGCTCGAAAAAAAGTGAAGTAGGGTGGTAGCGTCGCTACCAGGAAAGTAGCTGAAATGTTCAATTACCCCGGAAGGAAGAAAGGTGCAAAGCAGAAAGAAACGCAAGGAAAAGGAAAACGAGAGAAAGAAACGAAGGAAGGGAAGGAAGTGACAGAAAGAAGGAGACAGAGGAACAAGGACAGAATGGGGCGGTATATAGGGAAAGAAGAACATTTTAAGAAGAAATGAAAGTGTTTACCTTGCGATTAGGAATGAGAAAATTGTTTGAGGCCCGACTGCAAACCATTATAATTGATCTTCTTTTCAACGAAACATGAATAAATTTAAAGAAAGCCATATTTCATGGATGTCTACAATGTTATAGCAAGTAAATGTCTCTCATTCTTCGGGCTTACGATTTAGAAATTTAATGAATCCACGTCATCAAATGAGTCAAATATGAAATATATACTCTGTAATTTCGAAAAATCTTCAAGATTTCGGAAAAGTTCAACGTTGGAAATATAGATAAATTGCTTAAATTTCTTTCAAGTCATTAAATTTAAAGAATTGATCATATCTTCTTTTGCACTGGTGTAAAAGATTTAGAGGCTGTGCTTGAGTTGACAGCAGAATTTTATCGATTTCAGATAGCATTACTATGAACTGTTGATATTTCTCCCTCCCCCACCCTAGAATATGGCAGCTAACTTGATATCAGTTTTCATCATTTTAATCATGTCCTTCTTGTAGCTCATTATCGATGGTCAAAAGAGGCCAATGTTTGAATTGACGCAAAAGAGGCCTACACATTGGCCTCCTTTTGAATTGCCGAAACGACCATGCGACGATCTGGATTGTGCACGAGCTGGTAAGATGCACGTACTTTTTACAAGAAACTGCTTATAAGAAAGTCAAGTCTCTGATCACCTAAAAATTAAGAAACTATAGCAGGCTTCAAAAAACATTGCTTTGGAATGTTCACATGTAACAGGCAGTGAACATGAACATTGTTATGGAACCTTTTAGAACCTCATTAGAAACTCCGACAGTACTGGCCCAAATTGTTAGTTTCTTATAAAAGAGATAAGTATTTTTATTGCATTACCATCATTCTCTCCAGTCTCCACTTTAAAGAGCCATTGTTACCCAGGGTCATTAGCGGGCACAGTGCAATTTGAGAATGTCAGAAAGTCATGTTTAGCCTATAGATTCGATTACATGTCGTAGTTTCTCTCTTTGCCTGACTTGACAATGCTACAACAAGGGTTCATCCCCCTGCCCTCGTAGAAATGCTAAAGCTCCGATCTGATTCTATATGAAACATTTCAGCTGCACTACAAAAAGTTCGATTAAGTGGTGTTGGTGCTTCTGTCACTATTGTGTACATTCAAACATTCTCCAAAATGTATTAATCTATCGTTCGATTCGCATTCTTTCTAGAATGTACCTGAAAGATCCATTGGGCATAAATCACCTGCTATTTTTTTCTCACACCCACTGGGTCTAAAATGCCTTAAAAATCAGTTTATAGAACTGCTGTATCATAAAACTAGGTATCAGTGCTTCGGTAAAGGTGAAATAAGGCCCTCGGTGGAACAACGACAACAACAGCAATTCAGCTCAATGAGATAAGCGTAACTTGAGAGGGTCCTTAGACTTATGACGATGAGTCTCTTGTTTTCCTGTGCTCTTTGACTTGATGATGGCGCTTCAGTCAAAACCTGAACCAACATTACACATTATATGCTTGACTAAAGCTCTTGTTCAGAGGAAACACACTTCAAATTTATGCATGAGGAACATGATGATTTGTTTAATTTTGTGAAACACGCAGTCGGTTACCTTTAGTGGGATCTATACTAGGTACAAAATCTGTTTTTATGTTCGAAAGTAAAGTTAACTGATTTTTCCTTGCAGATTTCACTGAATTAACTTATGACTATGGGGAAGAAGATCAAACTTTTGACACAGACGGTGAATATGAAATTCTGTAAATGTGTACAAAAAACACACCTCATACCTAATCAAAGTCTTACTTTATGTATTTTTATTATTAACTTACAGGGTGTCTTAGAAAAGGTAACGGCTTTGTTGAAATCAAACATTTCATATGATGGGTATCTCATGGGGGGTCATTGTCGTTGCGCCCTTGCTTCCCTTTAGGACAACAGCTTATTCGCTTCTAATTTGAGCTCGATCTACCCCGCTTTTCATATTCCTCTCAGATGTGTGTGCTCCCTGCTGCTTAGCTCTCTTATTTTTATAGTCATATTCCCTTGCTCCCACGCCTGTTAGGTCCTACTCCCTTGCTCCCAAGGGAACTCTATCAGAGCCTCAGTAGTTGTAGTGGCTCAATAATTCAAAAGTGCAGTATATCAGGAAACCCCTAAAATTTCACTGTTACCCCTAAGCGGTAAAAATGAAGATTTTGACATTCCCCATGCATTAGATTTATTGAGGTGAATACATCAAAATTAGCTTGATCCGAACTACACATTCTTTTTTATAAGAAACTAGGATCAGGCCATAGTACTAAAAGTTTCTTAATTTAACATGAAATTTTGTCCATTTTAGTACTAAAGGTTTCTTAATTGGTTTCTTATTTTTTGAATGCATGAATTGTCAATGTGGTCGCTAACACTGCTGCAGGTATATTTCTTGATATTCAAAACATCATATAGGAATAAACAGTGTTCTGTTATGTTGGTTAGATAATATTGCCCAATAATAAAGGTTCAACGATCTATTTGCTATAAAATCCATGCTTTTAACTTTGAAAAGTTTCTTAGTACAACTCAGACATAGTACTAGAGTTTCTTAAAATTTTGGCCATCTTAGTACTAGTTTCTTATAAACCAGTTTCTTATAAAAAAAACGTGTATGGCTTTAACACTGATACCGTTTTTGGAGCATAAGTTCTAAGTCTTTGAAAGGGTTAGCATGAAATTCTATGATCTGTTTCTTTGAGTTGAACAACCACAGGGAGACCAGGATATGATTGTCGCTAAAAATAGAAATTTTCTTTCGAAATGAAATAGAAATTTTCTTTCGAAATAATTGTTGCTCAATTGTTGCTAAGAATAAAATTGTTTTCCTTTGCCCCATCCCCCCCTCATTGCAACATGCTACGCAACTACAACACAGGGGCCAAAAGTATATTAGGGGGGATGGGGCAAAGGAAAACAATTTTATTCTTAGCAACAATTGAGCAACAATTATTTCGAAAGAAGATTTCTATTTTATTTCGAAAGAAAATTTCTATTTTTAGCGACAATCATATCCTGGTCTCCCTGTGGAACAACTTTAAAGAAGCTTGAGCTAATTTGCTATAAGTTAAAACATTAAACTATCATTCGGAAGTGATGTCTACCAAGTGTTACCTATTTATTAAACCTACTACCTCTTGTTAGACACTTGGTGCAATATTAGATTTGTTTGTAGACGAGTAATTTTAAAATAATTGATGTTTATAGAATTGAATTGATGATTTTATTTAAACAGTTTCAATTTGAAGTTCAAACCGAAAGGAAAGTTTTGATATTATTCTTTCTTTTATTTGTTGATTCTGCTATTTTTCAGTAACTTTCATTAAGAACTAGTTAAATACCGGTTAGAAATTTAAAGGTACGTTCCAGTTTTTAGCTCCCAGTGCTGCGATCGCAGAAGTAGAGGAGTCTTGATCAGGAAGCGCCGAAAGCCGTCCGGCGTGCCCTGAATCGAGTCCGTGACTCATTATCGTGACGTTCCCGTCATGAGGCTCGAACTGGGCTCGAACCATGGGCGGTAGGAGACTGCTGTGTTAGCCTAAAAATGCTTAAGTCGCCTCATAAAGAAATATATTCATGTAAACTTA
Source organism: Aurelia sp. 3 sensu Dawson et al. (2005) (assembly GCA_964020215.1). NCBI lineage: Eukaryota > Metazoa > Cnidaria > Scyphozoa > Semaeostomeae > Ulmaridae > Aurelia > Aurelia sp. 3 sensu Dawson et al. (2005). The sequence goes on along the minus strand of OZ026575.1, from coordinate 4,061,199 downwards.
CGATGATGTGGTTGTCTCTTTCTTCTTTGTAAGAGACAACCACATCGTCGTATGTTTAAATGAATATATTTCATTATGAGGCGATTTAAGCATTTTTAAGCTAACACAGCAGTCTCCTACCGCCCATGCTCGAACCCGGTCCGGCTGACTGTTCTGATTGAAAAGCCGAAGGTTAACACCATGGGCAGTTGGGACACTACAGTTGTTCTGTCTGAAGTAACCATGAAACAATAATGATTCATTACTCACCAAGCCAAGCAATGTTTGCACTCCGTTATAGCATCATGTTTTGGTTAGGCCCAGGGTCGCTGCGAGGGCATTTCGGTAGGGTAAGTTTGGGAGACGGAATGTTGTTGCAGTTTAGTTTGGATTCAGAACTTGAAGCCCGTTGATTTTGTGAGTGAAAAAGGCTGACAAAGCCAAAGTCATGGGAATGAAGATTCGAGCTCAAAAACATTCGGGGAAGCTACCAGAATCTATCAAAAATGCAACATCTTTCGATGTAATACAAGTCGAAACTTTTAAAATTTTCCTGGAAAGACTCTCATCAGTCGTGATCCTTTGCTTCTTTCAATGGCAGATTTTGCAAAAATGGGGCGTTTTCCAACGATCTAAAGGTCGTGGTCATAAGAAATTTTCCGGAGACAAGCCGCCGGTCCCATAATTTTGCTCGCACTTTGTTTCAGCCCCCCCCCCCCCCTATACGAATTTCGTTCTGACGGGCCCGTGCAAAGTTATTTAAGAAAAAGATGGACATCGCGTCGTTTTTGAAGGGCTTCATTAAAGATCAAGACTGAAGATGATGAATCTTTTTCAAATCACTTTTCTCTGGATTTACGCCTTCTTTTAGAAAAACTCGCGAGGGAAGTTTAACCATATTAGTACTGAGTTGAAAAATATAATTTGTGCTCCTGAATTTACCTTATAGTCGCTTGCACGACCCTCCAACAGTGAGGGGTTCTGTCTCCCGTTGACTGTTTGTTTGCAAGACGTCATGGTCACACCTGATTGGCTAACTTGCAAATGTTAACATCCGGTTCGGCTGTGTTGAAAAATTATTTGCCTTGTTTCAAAAGTCGCATAAATTTGCATACAAGGTAGACAAAAGACTTCAGCGATAGCAAATTAACCATGTTATTACTGTGCTTGTGTTTATCTGCTTCAGCATAGTTTCAGCCATTGAACAAGACGTCCCTTTTGGTTTTGCGGTGACAGTTTCCTTCTTCTCTTCTCTTTGTACAAGTTTTTATCTTCAAAACCTACAGAGTTATTTATTGTTTCCATTGTTCTAAATGCAAGATTCCAAGTAACTTGAGACAGTTGAGAAGTTCAAGTCCAAGGCGAGTGTGAAAGAGCTGCTGGAAATTGTGCCCAAAACAAGGAGATAACTTTCGCCGTCAGCTAGCGTTAGTGCAGCCCAGCGGACACACGAAACAAGAAGGGTCAAGAAGTTGCTAAGATGGAAAAGACTTCAGTACATAATTTGGCATTAATAACAGCCTTCCTGCTTCATTGGATCCCACTTCCAGTTATAAATGCCCATAACATAACTGCTTTATCTAACACAACGATTTATGGTAAGAAAACTTTGTCAAAGTTCATACAGTTTTTTGTATGTTGGCCGGCGCAGTAAATTATCTGAAAAGTTACCGGATGACCAATAAAAACTTCACGAGTCAGGTATGAGACGAAACTGCAACAGATTATAGTCTAACATCACTGTAGTTAATATCTATGGTTGACTGATAAAAGAAATGCCACCATTTGCGTGTAATCAATCGTTATTTTTGAGTCAATGACGATTTGAACGAGACTTTGTCGACCGCTAAGATTTCAGCAACAACAGTAAAGATTGGTCCAGAGTTGTAGTGACTCTGATTGTAGCAATAGAAGGGCCTACCTTGGCGGGGGCTCCTTATAAAATCCTGTTCTTTGATTACCAACGCACTTGCCCGCAGACCGCAGCTCGAACATGATTTCTTAGAAAACGATGTTATTTTTGCTTGCTCCGTCATAGCTAGACCCAGGCTTCTCCGCTAGGGTCGGGAACACAAGCCACTAAAAATACTGTATCGTCCCCCCTCCCGCAAAAAAAACTGTTAAAAGCAAACTCCAGTTGATTCATTAAGACGTCAAAGATTCAAGGGGGCCTACAGGTACATGTACCCCAAAAACTAAGGTACCCCAAAAACCACAAGGTCAGTTGAAAGGCAATATCTATAGAAGATCAACATACAACATAAAACTCTTACTGATCAATGATGCTTAGGTAACTGGGCTACCTAAAAATGTAGGTTTGCCATGAATAAATTGGATTTAAAAAAAAATTATAGGGTGTAAACGCAAAAATTTGAACTTGAAATTTTACAGATTATTTCTATGAACGAGTAGCAAGTCGCAAATTCTTACTATAAGTTTGCAAACCAGTGTTTTTCAGTATCTTTCATGTGTCCTCTTGCCAGAAAAGCACAATGGTTACCTTGCAATATAGTGAACCTATTGAATGGGCATCCTGACTTTGGTGATTTTTTGTGTGGTTTTGGGGTACATTTCACTGAAACATGGAAAACACAAGTACAGGGTGTGGTGTGCCACAGAGAAACCAAATGAAATTATGTATTTTCAGCAAAATCACATCTATATTTATATATTATTAACACTCTCTGAAAGCAATTAACATAAGGTATTTGTCCACATAACAAAATATCTTCTGAAAGTCAAGGTTAGAATGGTCAAGTTTTTAACAAAATTAACAAAATAACAAATATTTCCTGAAAGTCTGTAAACAAACAGCAAGTAAATTTTCCATTTTTCAGCAAAATAACGAACACATCTTCAAGACAATCAACATACAGTTGGTAAAATGGTATATGTCTCAACAAAATAATAAACATTTTATGCAATTCAATTGACAGACAGTTAATTAAAATTGCCCATATTTTAACACAGTAACAAAAATATCTTTCTAAAAGTCAATCAACATAGGTATTTGCTGTCCAGATATTATTAACTAACCAATCACTTTAGAAGACTTCTGTTAATTTTGGATACCACTGGAAAGTTACTCTCATTTGAGGTTACTCTCATTTGAGGTTACTTTGAGGTTAAACCATTTGAGGTTGCTCTCAAACATTTTGGGGGTGATAAATGAAACCTCTGAGGTGGTTATAAGTCTGGTAGACTCTAAAATGAATGCAGTTGTGAAATTAAAAGCAAGGAAAATTTATCCATGGAATAGAAACATCAAAACTTTTCATTATTTATGAAAAAATTACCAGGAACATTGATATTCTCAAATATTTTGATACTTTATACTTGGAAAAAGCATGCACTTTGTAATTGCTGGTAAATGAATAACACAGTTCCTCTCTGTTAGGTCGGATTGTCAGCAGATTTCAAAATATATGCAGAATCAAGAAAAATAATGCTTTTGAAGATTGATATGCTGCAAACGGCTTGATAAGTGAAAAACTAATGTGGTTTTGGGGTACACCCCATGCGGGTTTTGTGGCACATTAGATACTTCCACTGAAAATAAGTTTGCAGCTATACTTTCTATCCATTACTGATTTATAATGATGACTTCTTCCCAAATATCACAGTGATAGGTGCATCAGCTGTAATCTTTTCCGTGTTTTTGCTTTTGTGGTTTTTGGGGTACATATAGTGAAAAACAAGAAACTTTGTCACATCAGTACTCGGTCAATCTTAGGCAAAAAATAATAATACCCAACGGGAAGACCTCGTTTTCTGCAGCCCTTCATTGACACAAAACCATTTTTGAAATCAACTAGTAGGAAAAAAATTATAACCACACGCTTTTTTTGTGGCTTTTGGGGTACATGTACCTGTACTCTCATAAAAAATTCAAGAAGTCAGCTCAATAATGTACGCCCAATGCTTTTCCATTTACGTACTAAGGAAGCAAAGACAAAGGGACAAATGCACTTTGGCGGACATAGCTTTCAAGGAAAACAGAGATTGAATGGAATTTCATTGTTGCAACTGATTGCTGATTGGTTTTATAAACAATAGTGATAGAAATCCTATCGTCAGATTGGATAATGCAGAATTCGAACGTGATTCGACTAATTCGCCCTTGCTTGAGAGCGTCAAAATGACCTAAATATGGCCTAAATATGGCATAGATCGAGGGGCAATTCACTGATTTTTTTCGTACACCTCCCTTGAAATCACAAAAAAATCACATACAAAATCACAAAATCACAAGAAAAATCACATACAGAAAGCACCAAAAATCACAAATCACTGAAAAATTACTGAAAAATCACACGAAAAAATCACTAGAAATCACTAAAATCACAAAAAATCACAGAGAAGAAATCCTGTGATTTCAAAATCACAAAAATCACGTACGCTATTTTGAGAAGTGATTTGCCCCTCGGCATAGATCCGCAGCAGAAACTCACAATCAGAATAGGCTTTTGGTTACCAATATTTGGGGGCTGCCGCCCCCAAGCCCCCGCTAATTCAGTAGATATACTTTGATCTTAGTACTGACACATTTTTCCATCAAAAGCTGGTACAAAACTCGAACACGGAGAAATGCTGAAAGTGTGTCCGCTAAAGTGCAAACTAGCCAAGACAAAAACATCTGAATTATTTTAGAATTGAAAAAAATGAAATAGAGTGGCAAATCATGGGTTTTTTTCATGCAACGTCCTTGAAATCACAAAAAATGACACTCAAAATTCTCCAAAATCACTGAAAATCACTTAAGCACGCAAGATCACTCAAAAATTGCTAAATCAATAAAAATCACGGCAAAATTAATAAAATCACAAAAAATTGCATAAGAATTCGTGTGATTTTAATATCACACAAATCACTTACTCTTGTTTAAGAGTGAGTTGCCCCTAGAGGGGCGTATTTGAATTCTTTGTTTAGAAGAGAAGGGCTCAATAGAGATGGGGACTAAATCCTGTATAGCTTTAACCCTATTAGTACTGGGGGGCGTTTTTCGCCCCCCCCCCACGCCACTCTTCTACATTGCACTAAAATGGCCTTTAATTAAACCACTAAACTTTGTGACTTTTAGTCAAATTTCATTGGCAATTAGATTTTTAACATTTCACTGTTCTAAATGTGATCATGTGACCACAGCAATACCATATTTGAAGTGTAGTCAACAAAAAATTCTCAAAACCTCCATAGATTTTGTCTCATTTGTCCGATTGATCTCAAACATGCATCATTCGATTGCATTTGACGAGTAGTTTTATTTGATATATACATAGTTCATATTTGCTGACATAAACGAAATTTAATATCTATGACGTCATTGACATTTATGACGTCATTGCTCTAATGAATAAAAGTAAGATATGAAAAATTGTTGTCTTTTTTTCTTCAACCTATTTATTTGATTACTTCTGAGTCCATATTTACTAGATAAAAGGGCAAGACTGAGAAATAACTGCAAAGAAAATCTTTACATAGAACAAAAGGCTAATTAAAGGCTAATTGTGCTAAAAATAGAAACTGAACATATCTCCAAAGTATGTCTTTTAAATTTGCAACATGTTTCCTATAATTTGAGACAGATTTGGAGAAAATTGGATGAGAGGTAAATTAAATAGAATTTTTCTTGTAAAGGAGGTAAAAAATTACCAATTTTCCTTTGTTTTTTGGTTGCCTAGCAACGAAACACGTGACTTATCAATCGTCATCGTTATATTTTAATAGCCAATTGTCTAAAGAACAATGGGAGTAAGTCTTATTGTTATATCTCTTGTAGTCTCGGAGAAAATGAGGGGGGCGAAAAACGCCCCCCCCCCAGTACAAAGTAAGTAAAAAATCGCCCAGTACTAATAGGGTTAACACAGTTACGTTCATAATTCATCTTATTTCTCCAGGGCACCTTAGCAATACCACGCATACAAATTCGTCAGTGACTAGCGCTTCTGCTACTGGCAAATGCAGCTGTGACAAATATTCTTGCCATTGTTGCGAGCATCTAATAGTTTCAGAGATTGGTCTAGATCAAACAGGTATGAAATTCATGTACATTTGTTTGCAAATTTGTGCTCGACAAAACAAGATTTCTTCCCCCTTCTCCCCTCATCGGGGCTCACTTTGCTTAATAGGACATGTATCGAGCGGCGTCGGGGTCAAAAATAATGCGGCGCGACTCATTAGTTTCATTTCTCAAGCCATGCCCTCTCGATGGCGGCACTTGAAAAAATTACAGCGCCGAAATCAAAGATTCGGTACTTCAACTTGATGTGCCCAATCCTAGGTGCCGGCACTGCGAAATATTTTAAGTGCCACCACCCAAAGGGCATCGTCTCAAAATTTTCAAGTGCCTCATCTTTGAATACGATACTTCAACCTCGTTTTGGTTTTCCAGTGCTGGTACCTAGATGTCGGCACTTCAGCCTCACTCCTACGAGTTTACAACGAGATGTGATCAATTTGAATTTTTAAGCATGATAAATTATGTTAATTTACCTGCAGTTGTCATTTCTATTGATTTTTCTAAACGGGGGGTGATCAAAATCCATTTTAATTCCAAGTGCCGAAACCCAGGTGGCGGCACTTGAACCTCGATTTGAGTTCCAAGTGCCGAAACCTGGGTGGCGGCACTTGAACCTCGATTTGAGTCTCTAGTGCCGAAACCTAGGCGGCGGCACTTGAACCTCGATTTGAGACCAGTGCTGAATTGGTGGCGACACTTTTCTGGACCTTGTTTGAATGTTAAAATCCTCGTGTAAGTGCTAGAGTGCTAGGTTACTACTTTGATGATCATTTAGATAAAAAAATAAACGATGAGGAATCAGCGCTTCAGAAATCTACATGAGGGCAAATCTGAGTTCAAATCAGAAGGAAGTCCATCATTTTTAACTCTGGAATTTATTAAATAAACGAGGGGGGAGGTAAGTGTTAGCTTTTCTTTTTACTCAAATTTTTTATACCTCTACTACATTTATTCAACATGCATTTTACCAAGCAAAGCAACGAGCAGTTTTTCTTTCATTTTCCAAGATAAAATAGCATTCAGACCTTCCCCGTTTCGAGCTTGCATTTTAGGAACTGCTTGTTTAGTTTGCTCTGCCTCCAAGGTGAGGCTCCTAGGCTCTGTTTTCAGTAGACCTTTGGTTACACAGTGACAGTCAGTCCAGCTATCAATATCTCCCTGATAATAACGCTGATATTGTTCCTGATTCTCATTTTACCAGTGACAGAATTCAAAGGAATGATTTTTAGGCTATTTGCAGGCACATGAAGACTTATGCAAGCACACACAATATGACTTTCTGTTGGTAGCTGGACTTACTGTCACTGTGCGAGGGGTAAATCACTTCTCAAAATAACGTACGTGATTTTTGTGATTTTGAAATCACATAATTTTCTTTCTGTGATTTTTTGTGATTTCAGTGATTTCTAGTGATTTTTTCGTGTGATTCTTCAGTAATTTGTCAGTGATTTGTGATTTTTGGTGCTTTCTGCATGTGATTTTTCTTGTGATTTTGTGATTTTGTATGTGATTTTTTTGTGATTTCAAGGGAGGTGTACGAAAAAAAATCAGTGAATTGCCCCTCGTCACTGTGTAGCCATACTGAAAACAGGGCCAAGGGGCCTCACCTCGGGGGCAGAGCAAACTAACCAAGCAGTTCCTAAAATGCAAGCTCGAAACGGGGAAGGTCTGAATGCTATTTTATCTTGGAAAATGAAAGAAAAACTGCTCGTTGCTTTGCTTGATAAAATGCATGTTGAATAAATGTAGTAGAGGTGTAAAAAATTTGAGTAAAAAGAAAAGCTATCGCACTTACCTCCCCCCTCGTTTATGGTTCATTTCATAAATTCCAGAGTTAAAAATGATGGACTTCCTTCTGATTTGAACTCAGATTTGCCCTCAATGTAGATTTCTGAAACGCTTATTCCTCATTGATTAATTCTATCTAAACAAGTAACTTGTAAATTACAAAAATGCGTCCGGGTAGCTGAATCATAGTATTGTTGGATATAATATGATTTCGAATCTGGAAAAGTCTACCAAAAGTGCTGTTTTTCTGTAGGGGCTCCTTCAGCAGGATTGCTCCTGCGGAGGATTTAAAATAATGGAACGAATGTTTGAAAAACACATAGAATTTACCTTTAGTACTTTGACCTTGCAACCATGGAAATAAATTACATTGTTATTCAAATTTGTTTTCATTGACTTGTGTTGAAAGAATGGAGTAAAGGAATGCGTAAGAGGAAGTTGATTTCGGATTTCATTCATTTCATTTTCAACTTAATGTAAACAGGATTAAAAACATTCAGTTGAATCCTAAAACTACTTAATACATTGAAAAGTCCTATTTTAAATAGTACTGTCGAAAAGAAAAAGGAAATTTAATTGCAACAGAAAGGAAAATCAATAGAATTTATTCTTGATGAAATGAAGTATGTAAAGTTTGCTTTTTGCTCGCGGAACGAAGTGACGCGAGTTTGTGAGATGGGATGGGAAATTTCCCGTAGATACTTTTTCCTTTTATATCAGGACCCATACTGCTTTGCGAAAGTTTTGAACAAAGCATCTTTTCAACTCTGCTGTCTGCGGAATAGCATACTGGAAAAACCAGACCGTATGACTCTGAGACCCCAGTAACCCTTAGGACCCATCAGGACCGAGTTTAAAAGGATCCTTAACATTAAGGGGTCATCCCCTCTTAATAAAGGCAGTGTTTCAAGATACTATATGCTAATCAGGCTGTTTCTGCTATAATTTTTCAAATTTAGCGCCAATACCGTTCACTTCAGCATGGGGTGAATACCGTTTCTATGGTGAATACCCTTGAACAGACGTGACACCAGTACAGATAAAAACATTTTATTCTTTGAATTGCTGAGCATGCAGTGGCAGCGCCAGCTCTGACGAATCCATAGCTAGGCTTTTCAGGTAGGATTTTCTGCGCAATCAGTCAGATATGCTTTTCCTACCCTTGAATATTTAATGGAAAAAGAACAGAGAGAAAACAACGATAAATACTTGGATGATAATTGAAACCGTGTTAAAAACAACAAGAGAAACTTTGGCCTACCTTTTTAAAACTGCCAGTAGTTGACATATCTGCAAGGAAACTGTCTTGTTATCTAATGCCATCTTAGGGAATGACTCCTTTCAAACTCTGTACTTCGGGTCCTAGAGGTCGTATTAGTCTCAGGGCTATAGGGTCTGGTTTTTCCAGTATGCCCTGCGGAATTTATTGCACACAGCACTTTTCAATGCCATTGTTGTCTGGCTTGTCTGAAGTGGAATCAAAACCAGTCATAGCAAGTTTGTCCAGTTTCAATCCAGTCACGTACTAAAATAGACTATTGTAATTCTTTTCTTCAACAAGAAAAGAAATCAATGAATGAATGTTTTTCCTGTCTGCCCGCTCATCAGCCTACAGAACAGCTTTCAGAAAGAAAACAAGCATATGCAGCAACTGAAATTTGGAATCCATGAGAACCAAGGTGCACTATAGCACTATGGGAGACGATGGGGTGGATATTGGAGGTGCAGATGAACCCCTCCAAATTTGAACTGTTATGGGGGCATATGGCTAAAAACTACTCTCACATTCAGCAATGCTATGCTCTTTGTTTACTCTCGGCGAAAGTTTACAATGTTGACACCCCCGGTCAAGTGTCCCCGTACATTCTACCCCGGTGAATTCCCCGCTGGAAAAATATGACTTCGTTTTAAGACCACTGGTGAACATCTGACCTATCACCGGGGCATTTAGACGGGGGTTTATTTTGGGATAAATAAAACGTAAATCAGGAACAGAAACGAAACCAAATCCGTTCGTCTGGTAATTCCATTCAGCCTCTGTGAAGGAGAATGAAACATCTAAATCACACTAAACATAGCAAGAGTGAGATTTGAAGGTGGAGGTCTGCAAACACTGGAACCTGATAGGAATATTTCATCGTGATGACTTCAAGAGCGGCAAGGGGAGTTTCACTTTCAAGGAATATTTTACATCTTCGGCAAAGATCCTTTTGTTTTGGAGAAAAATCCACCAAAAATCCGTAAAAATCCTGTTATTCTGGAAACGTTACGTACGATTTTTTCGTTCGAATTTTTAACGCCTTGCACAAAAACCATTGGAACTATTCATGTGTGCCAACTCGAACTGCTCGTCCACAGCAACAGGAATCTTAGTTGAAATTGACGCAAAATATCACTGCACCGGCACCGTGTTGCCCTGGCCTAACATCTTACCTTGTGTGGCTGGATAGCAATGCCTACAGTTACATTTTGTAATGAACTAAATGATGACAAAATCGGATATCCCAGTTACGTTCCGCGAGCTACCCATAGGTTCACCTTTGATTAATCCTTCCTTTTGTCTTACTTTGAGATTTGAGAGCGAGGGAGACAGTTTCGGCACCAGGTTTCGGCACTAGAGACTCAAATCGAGGTTCAAGTGCCGCCACCTTGGTTTCGGCACTTGGAACTCAAATCGAGGTTCAAGTGCCGCCACCTAGGTTTCGGCACTAGAGATTCAAATCGAGGTTCAAGTGCCGCCACCTTGGTTTCGGCACTTGGAACTCAAATCGAGGTTCAAGTGCCGCCACCTAGGTTTCGGCACTAGAGATTCAAATCGAGGTTCAAGTGCCGCCACCTTGGTTTCGGCACTTGGAATTAAAATGGATTTTGATCACCCCCCCCCCCCCCGTTTAGAAAAATCAATAGAAATGACAACTGCAGGTAAATTGACATAATTTATCATGCTTAAAAATTCAAATAGATCACATCTCATTCTGAACTAGTACGATTGAGGCTGAAGTGCCGACATCTAAGTACCGGCATTGGAAAACCAAAATGAGGTTGAAGTACCGCATTCAAGGATGAGGCACTTGAAAATTTCGAGACGATGCCCTCTAGGTGGCGGCACTTAAAATATTTTGCAGTGCCGGCACCTAGGATTGAGCACATCAAGTTGAAGTACCGAATCTTAGATTTCGGCGCTGTAATTTTTTCAAGTGCCGCCATCGAGAGGGCATGGCTTGAGAATGAAACTAATGAGTCGCGCCGCATTATTTTTGACCCTGACGCCGCTCGATAGACATGCTGTTGCATGCTTGGTGGCAGAGATAAGATGAAATCAAACCTCGTCCCCAGGGCCTTTAGTCATACGGGGACGGAGACGAAATCCTTGTCTCCATCCCAATATGACAAAAGACCCTGGGGACGAGGTTGGATGAAATCAGCATTTCTCTTGAATTGTTCTTCGCAAACTGTTCTGCTGAAAGGCTGGAGACAGAGATCGTGGACTGTTGAACAACATTTGCAACATCAAGAACGGTAGCTCTAGCTCCACGTAGTTTGTAACCCTCAGCTTTTGCAGCAACCTAAAGCTCACCAATTTTAGCCCTAGGGGGGCACTCAGCACATGCACATACGGGGAGGTAAGTCCGATATTTTTGGGTCAGAATATTTCCAAAAGTGATATTTTTAGGCCCAAATAAAACTGAAACCATGCTCATGATATTTTTTTACACCAAACATCGTTCTACTGATATCTCTTGGCTCGATGGCGGCAATCCTGATTTCTATTTGCATTTTTTCGGGATATTTATGTTCATGTACAGGTTTCTAGGTATAAAAATGAGCTGATATTTTTGGGTTGCAATAAATCTGAAGTGACATTTTTGGGTTGCTTGAAAATTTCTTTGACTGACCCACCCGTATGCGCATGTGCTTAGTGCCCCCTGGTATTTCACCTTTGTGTAGAGTACTTCAAGCTGACAATCCCATCGAGTGGAGGGAAGATACTTTTATTAAATATTATACCATTATCCAAAAGCTTACCGATGCAAACAGATTGCATTATTTTGATTTTGTTCTGTAGTGCCTTTATTTGGAGCTCGCAGCTAGACATGGATTGACAGACCAAATTTCAGTACATAACGACTTCAACATTTATCATATTAAATATCCTTGCTAGTTTAATCAATTAATAGTTTGACCTCTTTTCCAAATTTTTAGGCTGTGTTAAAGTTAGTTACAGCAAGAACCCTTACGTAAGTTTAAGACCTTACTTTTACTGAATTTCCTACTGAAATTAGACTGATTACAGTACGATTTCACAGTAATCGCTCGCCACACGACCTCAAACCAACCGAGATCACTCGTACTAATACTTCCATACCGAAACGAGGCAAAAGTGGTGACTCCTAATATTTTGTTGTTTTAGAATGTCGAGCAGCCCATCAATAGCGATACTTACGTCCATGTAATCAGTTACGTTCTTGTAATCAGTCTACTGTCCTATACAAAAATTTGATCCAAACGTTGGAAAAATTTGCAATCTTCGGCCAAAATCGGGCAGAAAATCCGTCTTAGTCGCTCTAAAATTTGGTCCAACGCCGAAAGTTCGTCAAAATTATTAGTCTGTCCTTTGTCCCTGACCCCAAATCATCTGATTTTGAACTATCGAGGTTTCTTACGAGTTTCTAAAGGTCAAATAACAATCTTCATGTTTAAACCACCAAAACCACATTTTTCTGGCCTTTCCAATAATGTTCAGACATAACTCAAGTACTTTTCGAATGGTATAATACAGAAAAAAATGAAAATGGAGTAAAATGTGTTGAGGAATTCCTTGATAGCTCTTGACCTATATTTCCTACCACTGGAGTTTCATGATTTGCTGGCGATCTGAGAATCGAGTTTCCTAAAAATGGGTTTTTATGACCACATACTTGTTGACAGAAGTCAAATCTTTTTTATTGATTTTAGAAACCTTCCTTTGCAGAGTGTAGGCCTTGCAGTAACATTTGATGGCACAAAAATCATCGATTTTAAAATTTCAGGTACGTAGGGCCAAAGGTATTCAAATCATCATATGATGCCAATGGTCAACAAAGGATCTATCTACTTCTTATAAAAGTCCATATTCCACACAAAGAAATACAGTGAAAACCTGCGTATAAGAACCTAGTGATTACCAACCAACAGACTGAAATTTCAAGCCCCCATTATAAAAGAACCCCAAAATTGGTTCTTTTTCTAGAAATCATCAAAAAGATTAGTTTTCCAGTTGCCCCAGCTAGTCATTGAACCTAAAAAAGTATTAATGCCATATGAACATATTGCAAAAACTCTAAAAATGCAGGATTCAATGTCTATGTCCTGTTCATATATAAAGTACTTCTGTGTCCCTTCTGTTTCAAGTGGCTCTTTGAAAGCTTTTCATTGGATCATATCAAATTTCTGATTTTTCCTTTCCACAAACCTCTGTTGTGAATAGGACCTCACAAATATAGGCTTGAAGTTTGAATATAAAATTCCCAAAAGCCCTGAATGATCTCAGAGCCAATTTAAGAACCTGAACAGCCTTACTTATTCGCAACTAAATAATAGATAAGAACCTGTCAGGCTGACTTGCGAAACTCTAGGTTCTTTTACGCAGGTTTTTACTGTAACACCTTTAGAACATTCTGTTGAATTCCTTCTTACAGTCCTACAGTGTTCCACAGGGCGTTCCATAAAATTGTGCCCCGTTTGTGTTGTCGCTGTGCAGGAGTTGTAACTGAAGTTTGTTTGTATGTATGTACGAATTTGCCACTAAAAAAATTTACAATCGTTAAATTAAAAGGGAAACAATAAATGAAAAAATGAATAAAATATCTACAATACATTTTACACAGCAAATTGATATATGCAAGTTAAAAACACCCCTTATTATAGTGGCAGGGATAGCATTAAAAGATCGAGCTGACCTTGTTTCCATAATGGTCACCTTAGAGGTGATTGCAAAAAATCATCAACATTAGACTATATTTGTATGTGCTTTTGTATAAATCATGAATATGGTAAGGCCGAGACATGAATGTGAGAGAGGATGCGCGGTTTTAGTAGAACATATATATGTATTTTTCCTCTCTCTGTATAGATGTCCTGTTTTAAGCTTAAATTTATCGTCTGAAACTATTTGTTTGAGTCGATCTAAGAAGTGGTTGCTTGTTCACAGCACAAGAAATTCAAAACAAGTGGATACATCAAAGAAATTACGCTTGGTGCATTCAAATCCTGGCATTTTAGTTCAACTGATACGTGAAGTTATATACTTCATGCTTATAACTAAGCCGAATGAACACCCTGATACAAAATTTGCCCTGCAAATGGGCAGATTAGCAGTCATTATGGATTTGCAGTTTCCTAGACAACACTATTTATGTGACCTCGATTCCAAACAAAGTCCTACCAGCCTTAGCCTTGTCTTTGCTTTGTTTTTGTTGTTGTTGTTGTTGTTGTGACATGACAAGTCTGGAGGGGACGGGGCGAAAAAAGATTACTTCTTAAGTACAAAGTCGTATTTTTTCAAAAGAATCACATGTTTGCAGTATACTAACGACGTAGACTTATTACGTTGAGTCCTAGTAATCACTACCACCCACCCACTCCTCGCTCATACTAGTATGAGCGAGGGGTGGGTGGGTGGTAGCGATTACTAGGACTCAACGTAATAAGTCTACTAACGACGTACTACACGCAAAACCAAGTTTGTTATTCATTTGCGAAAGATGATACTTTTGGAATGAGTCTAAGCAAAACATTGCAATGGTTGTTGCTTAGCGACAAAATTACTTTGTTGTTATTCGAATGATTCAAAAGTTTTCGAGATTTTGCTATTGCTTTCGAATAGCCAATCAATTTGCAGAATGGTCTCTTGTAAGTGTAGAGCAACGAACTAGTCGTTGTTGCGTTGTTAGTAAACAATGAGTGCCCTACTTCTTTTCCAGCGAGAAATTTGCCGCCATTTTGCTTCAGAGTTCCAAAGCTAAAAAGACTGTTATCCCTATGTTTCCGGTTTTATGACATCAAATGGAAAGACAGTGTTGGGGCTTGCGTCAAGTTTGGATTCCGCCTCTTTTACATCATACACGAAGACTTCAAAATTGGATGTTTTAACTTCAAGAACCTTGAAAAAGAAGCACAGCAAGCATTGGGCCTTATCTTTTATGAATTAGCAAAAATTAGTGGACATGCACATGCTCCTCGTGCAGATTTTGTCCTTGTAGCTTTCATTGTCTATTTTAGTATCGGTTTGTCATCTCTGTATTGAAGAGCCATTCTCACCCAGTATCTTCTGCGTGCACGCTGAACTTTCAGATTGTCTGAAAGTAGAATTGAGCCTAAACAGAAACCACATAGATACCCACTCTCCAGTGAAATGATAGAAAAGTTTTATTTTAGTAGAACTTCCCTATCAGTTCAGCTCTCAGGGGGGGGGGCACTTATCTGCTAACATACGGGGAGCTGCTACTGGAAAATCTGAAAAGCCACCCTGTCTCGGGAGTTCGATTTCTAAAAATGATACCCTGCCCCGGAAGAAATTTTCTTATGCAATACCCTGTCCTGGAGTTTCTTCACACAAAGTTGTGCCATATTTACCTTGACAGTTTGTAAGAAATCCATCGGAAAGCGTGGAAAGGTTGCCATCCAAGCGATTTAAATCACATTCGAGGGGTCCAATCCAAATGGCCTACAGCAACATTGGGGAGTCAAAATTGACAAAAATGGACTCATAGAGCCGATATTTGTAAAAACAATACCCTGAACGTGATGAAGAATGTCGTTCATAATTTTGTCATACCTTGTTTCATTTTCGAGTTATCCACTATTCTGTATGATTGGCTGATGACATCGTTTTGTTTGCGAAAAGTAAGGAAAGTGTACTGAATATATTTCCAAAAAGAAATTTACTCCAAGAGCATTTTTTCAATACACATGTCTTTCTAAACATCATGTCAGTCCATGAGACAAGTTCTATAACATTTTATTCAGCTGAACTTTAATATGTCCCACAACTGTAACCTTTCAAAGATCAGATATAGCTACATTCCAATACACCATCTAGTAATCTGCAAACAAAATGGCGTCATCAACCGAAATAAGTATCAATGGATAACTTGAAATCGAAATGAGACATCAGAGAAGTTTGAACAGGATTCCGTGTCATTCAATATTGCCGTTCATTTGCATCAATAAAAACTTTCGCTTCAGATTACCTTATATTATATTATATTGTATTGTATCAATTTTTGCATGTATTATGATAACTTGTAAATTTTCTCAGAAATTGAGGCAAAAAGATACATAAATACATAGCTTTGTTTTCAACGGGACTGAGGCAATAAACATTCTTGGTTGTTGATCAGCACTTTCACGCTTTCTTGCGTTCGTCAGACAACTAACAGCTCTGCTCTATTTTTTTCCTGAAAGGTCTCTTTTGAAATTAATTACGGGTGGTATTATTTTCATGTAGTTTTGTTTTTGCGTAGCGCACTTTTCTGTGAAGGACTATGGGCACCGAGGGGGGACTTGGTTGTTCAAGCAGTGGCGGCCTGGCGTTTTTCGTCAGGGGGGCCAGCAGCAAAATGGCGCCCCTTCAAATCAAACATCGTTATCAAGTCTCTGACTAGATTGGCAGCCCTTGCAATTTTCCCGATTTTCTTAATGGTACTCTTCGACACCTTGACCTGGTCCAGGGCTGAACGTAGACATCTAATTGACCTAGGCAAATGTGGGCGAAGCCCCCAGGAAAATATTTCGTGACCATGCCCTTCAAACTCTTGGAAAACAGGGGCCTTGTCCTTTCAGACGTTTTCTGGTGCAGGAAGACCTTCCTTCGAACGTTGTATATTTTATGTACTAAGAAAAGATATTTTACTTCTGCAAGTATCTTCTCCGACCGTAGTTGTTTCATGGACACCTTATTCTTTCGGATAAAATTGGGTCTAACTCTCGGCTATGGCTTTTGCATCAGAGTCCAAGTTTACGATGTTGCTACGTAGGATCATTGGCAACAGAGTGAAAAGAATCATCGCTAATGTTTGGCACAATAGGAATAACCTGGATTTTATAGTCCTGTAATTTCCTAGGCCAGTTAAAAAAGCTCTGAAATGTCGGAGATATCCAAGCATGTTTCACCAGCATTTCTCAACTCCGAATTTTTTACTTGGTTCTACAAGCTCTGCTGAAGAAGTCGGAGATGTCGGAGATGTCTGATCTGCAAAAAATACGTAAGGCTCAGCTGCTTTGTTGGCAAAAATACAGTAGCAGGCCTCACATCGAAATATCAGTTCTAGGATCAAAATCATTTTGATCATAACGTACAAGTTCAAGTGTTTGAAAAACTTTAAGCACACAACATTCAGGTCACCAAAAAATAGAGAATTTTCCGGCAATTCACAGCATATTTTTGCTTTGCTTTGTTTTATCTTTTGTTGTCTCATGTACCCAGTTTTATCTTTGTTGCATTACGACTTGAAAGTTATTTAATCGTTCTCAATTTTTAGAGAGGATGCAAAACCTGGCTTTCTATAAAGCAATATATAGAGTAAAAATAGGCGATGGTTTACCAATGAAAAAAGAGACAGAAGTTTATTTTTTAGATGTAAGGCATGCCTTTCTTTCTTAAAGAAAACTGGAATTGAATAAAAAATTTTTGCAGATAAGACATCTGCAACACCTAGCAGAGTACATGGGGCTAAATGAAAAAGTAGGGGTCAAGAAATGTCAGAGAAACTTGCCCCGACATCTCCGACTTTCCTACCTTACCGTGACCTAAATTTCTCTATTCACATGAAAGCTGTGGCTACTGGAATAACACTTTGTGTCAGTTTTACGAAACTTAGCATGGATTCGAAATGATCTGTCTGTGACAATGACTGATGCATTTGCATCAGATGCATCTGTATGGAATGCCCGTGTAACCTGCTACGTGGTGCTGGAAAAACGTGATCGAGCCATCAAACTTCATAAAGTTTTTGGCGCCCCTCGTAAACTTTGGCGCCCCTTCGAAAAAGTCCGCTGGGGGGGGCCATGGCCCCCTGGCCCCCCTGCCAGGCCGCCACGGTGTTCAAGGTGACGTATCCGTTGCAAAATGTTGCAAAATCCTAAACCCTTAGCGGTAGTAGCTTTTAGCCTAACTTTTAGCTTCCGTATGCACCAATAACGATAGCATCATTGTTCCGGAAACAATGCTGCTATTGTATGACCTGGTATGACAGACTTCAGAAAGGAAACAACTTCTATTTACTTTGAAATAATACAGGTGTAGAAGTAAAGGTAGGATTAGGAGATGGGAGGACCTTCTCCTAGTGTGAGTATATGACAGTATGGTCGATGTAAAGGTCCATCATCGATCAGAAATTTGTTTTGATAGGTTTGCATAACGTGAGGAGACTGAATAACTGGTTGATCTCTGTCTAAAATTGAATGCATATGGCTTCAGTAGATCTGCCTTGCTGTTTATCCATAGCTATCTCACCGACAGGAAGCAGCGGGTCAATGGTTCATTCAGCACATGGACAGAAACCGTCCTGGGAGTACCACAAGGTTCGGTCTTGGGGCCCCCTTTGTTTAACATATACTTGAATGACCTTCTTATGTTCTTGGAGGAGACCGAACTCTGTAATTATGCCGACGACGTGCCGACGACACAACTATATGCGTGTGGTCCTAACATCGAAAATGTCATAATGCATTTAGAGAATGATGCCCTAAAGATAACTGAATGGTTTCCAAACAATTGCATGAAGCTAAAT
This sequence comes from Aurelia sp. 3 sensu Dawson et al. (2005), assembly GCA_964020215.1. Lineage (NCBI taxonomy): Eukaryota > Metazoa > Cnidaria > Scyphozoa > Semaeostomeae > Ulmaridae > Aurelia > Aurelia sp. 3 sensu Dawson et al. (2005). The sequence continues at coordinate 4,042,641 of OZ026575.1, read as the reverse complement.
GAAGACAAATGCCACTTAATAATTTTTGGTGCGAAGGGGAGTAATGAAACAACAATCAAAATAGTCGAGGCCTGTGTGAAAGAAAGTACAGAGGAGAATCTTCTCGGTATAAGGTTTGATCAATCACTTTCTTTCAAGCAACACGTCAAGGCTCTTTGTAAAAAGGCCAGCCAAAAGCTCCATGCTCTTGCTCGAATATCATGATACCTGGACACAGAAAACTCCAGTGGTTAATGAGGGCTTTCGTTTTGTCTCATTTCAGCTACTCTCCGCTTGTCTGGATGTTCTATGATAGAACTTTGAATCATAGAATAAATCATATTCATGAAAGGGCATTGCGCATTGCATACAAAGATTACGCGAACGATTTTGGTTTTCTCTTGGAGCAATCTAAGTCGATGCCAATCCATGTAAGAAATCTACAGTTGCTCATGACCGAAATTTATAAAACAAAATGCGGTCTGAATCCACCATTCATGAAGGAAATTTTCATGCAACGAATTATTGGTTACAGTCTAAGGCATGGCGATGACGCTCAACTGCCAAAAGTACGAACAACATCATTTGGAGTTGAGTCCATTGCTTACCTTGGAAATAAACTGTGGCAGATTTTACCGCAAGAAATAAAACAATCAAACAGCCTTCCCATTTTCAAAAAACAAATTAGATGTTGGAATGGTGGAAAATGCAACTATAGGCTTTGCAAAGTGTATATCCCGAAAGTTGGGTTTCTAACAGGATAGTTCCTTTTTAGCATCTTTTATCCTGTAATATATATATATATTTTTTTTGATAGTTTCATTGTTAATGATGTATATTGTAAACAGTAGGCTTTAATTAGCTGTAATTTAGCTATTCTGTTTTCCTAGCCTACTTGAAATAGATAATTAATAACAATAATAATAATCGTTACAGAATATTACAAACAGCAATTCACTTAATCAAACTTTCTTAAATTTCCGTGAACTTATCTACCCTGGGTACCAGACTCTCCCAAAAAAGAAATTTTTTGGGAGAGTCAGGGTAGAACTTATCATGTCAATCTTCACAACCCTACGCAGTAGTAAATTTGAAAATGTTTTGACCCTAAGAGGTAGTAAATCGCAGATTTCGAGACCCTAGATTTTGCAACGGGTACGTCACCTTGAACTACCAAGTCCCCCCCCCCTGGGTATGTGTAGTAGGAATGCTCATCTGCTTTTACACATCACGTGTACCACATTAGATCACGTGCAGCTTATATAACAATTCAATTCAATTTATAACATGCACTTTGTGTCACATGTATTGTCACGTGTAAATCCTTATTTGACTACATATTTATTCCTATTAGTAATGTTGTAATTCCTAATTTATTCTCACCGGAAGTGTCTAGCGAAAAGCGGAAGATAACGCTATTTCCGATACACAAGCGCTTCCTGGGAGTCCCGGGCTTCGGGCTACTCTGTCCCATGGGAATGTACCCTGTTTAAGGGCGGCAGAGACTCATTTGCACGTTTTCCAATCAACTTATTGGCCTGGGAAAGATCAAAATCGATTCTAACTAAAAGAACGGCGCTGACTACCTGGAAACATGGCTCAGGTGCCTAGAGCTGTAGGTGATAGACCCGCTGAGCAGAACATCGAAAGGGGAGAAGCCAATGAAGTCGTTATACAGCCTAACGAGCAAGTAAATCAAGCGAATCAGGGCCCTCCGCCGCCTCAAGCTGAGCCACGTGTAGAGAATGCTGTAAGTTTTTCTTCGTGGCTTCCTTTTTTTTTCTTGTCTCGTTTTAATCGTTTCGTTTTCGTTTTGAAAATTCGTTTGTTTATCGCTATGCCTCTTTTCTCACCAGCCCTTGCTTAGAGCTTTGTTATGTTATGCAGTTTACCGTTGCCTGTAAAGATTTCCCCTTGCCTCTCCTGTTTTGCCCATGTGACTGAGCTCCTGTCCTGTTTCTTAGTTTTTACTAGCGAGTCTGTTCCTTTCCCGTCTTTTCCTCCCCTAAGTTTCTGTTCCCACGCGTTCCTATTCCCAGATATTTTTTCTCGATGATTCCCCTTGTTCCCTGTATTTTTACCTTCATTCTGAGTGGGTATCTTGCCTCTCCCAATGTTTAGCATATGGTTGCCTTTAGAAACCCATTACTGTTCTCCCCCAAAGTCTTCCTTTGTTTCCCCATGCTCCTTTTCCCTGGTGAGTTATTTATCGCAAATGTTTTGCGTTGGACTCTGTTCCTTACACCCCCATTGTACCTTCTCATCTACTGCGTGTCTCATTTTTCCACGAGGACCCCCTTTTTGTGTTTTCGCCACTCCCGTATTCTTTCCCTAATCTTTCCCAGATATTCCGGTCCCCCCCAAATTTCCTCTCGAAAATTGCCCCCTTGGTTTATTCATTTTGCCCCTTCACCCCAAGTGCGTACCTCAGTTGTTGTGCTTATGAGTCTCCCTTCAGTTCCCTTTTCCCCTCCCTTTTTCCCTGTGCTAAATTTTCTCCCTTGTTCCCCCTGAGTTTACCCCTCTGTCAATCTTGAATATCCCCGTCCTGTCCTTTTTCCCTAAGTGCTATGACATGGTTTTCCCCTCGCCTCCCCGTTCTAGAGAGCTGCGTACCCCAGATCTTTCTCCAGAACCCCCTCCCCCGTTACCTCATGTTTTTCATTCGCTGATAGTTTTGTATTGCAAAGTTTTTTCCGCTTGACTTTGCTCCCTATTTCCCCATTGTACTCTTACCTCGCTGCGTGTCTAATGTTCCCATGAGGGTGCTTTTGTTTTAGCCGCACCAGTCTTTTCACCCGATATACTCCCAGATATTCCGATCCACCCCTATCGACGATTTCCCTCCGGTTTTTTTTCCCAGTGCTCCCCTTGATCCCAAGTGCGTACCTCAATTACCGTTCTTATGAGTCGCCCCTTCAGATTCCTGAGTTATCACCCCGGTATCCTTTAATATTTCCATGCTTTCTGTTCCCTAAGTGGTATGTTATGGCTTCTGCCTTTCCGTTTTAGAGAGATGTACACCTCAGATTTTTTCCTCAGAATGCCCTCCCTCACCCCCTTGCTTTGTCTCCCCGATGAGTTGTGTATTGCAGATGTTTGTACTTTGGACTTTGTTCCTCAACTTTTCCCAAAAGTGTCGTATCGGAGAGATCACGTGATGTTTTCTTTATATTTTGCACAATTGTTGCACTGATAGAGTTTCCCTTTATTTCTTATTCCCAGGCCGCCGCTGCAGACGATGTGAAATCCCTTGTGGACAGAATAAAAGCCTTAGAACAGAGAAACAAACCGTCTGTCTCCTCAATAAGAAGAGACATCATCCGTTATGCATCCCGCACGTTTGCAGATTTTGACAAATACAAATCCTTGGACAAAGTTGAGCAGCTGAAGAATATTGCCAGGGAAAATAAAGACAAAAGGAGTGACTACTACGCTAATGTTTTCTCGATGTTAGTAGCTCGTATCAACAAACCTGACGATCAGTTTAAGAGCTATATTTTATCATTGGTGGGTGACAAAGACTACGAAAAAATTGTCGACTCGGTTGCAAAAATTGACAAAAATTACCCGGAGGATAAAAGATCTGGAATCCCTAGCCTCTTCAGCGTCAACCCGTTCAACACACGCCAGTTTCCCAATGCCCCCCGTGCCTCCGCCAGGAATAGAGCTACCATGAGGTATTGTTATATCTGCTCAGCTCCTGACCACCTTGCGAACCGCTGCCCCCGAAGATTCAGTCCATATCATCAAAGAAACCAGAAAAACTTTTGAGACTATTTGAACCCTATTGTGACTTACTTGTGTTTTAGCAGAAAAAAGAACAGTAATAGTGTTTTGGTATTTTAGATTTGTAGCTTTATTTGCTGTGTTCGCTCTATTTTATTTGCTACAATCCTACTTCGAATAACGTCTCTCTGTCTTTTCTGCATTCCTCCGCCATTCCGCCATATCCAACCTTCGTCTAGTTTCGTAATTCCACAACTAATGTTTCGTTTTAAAAGGTTGCCCGATTCCGAGATTCACGTCAAACAATATTTTACTGGCTTCCTAGTAGTTGGTCATACTATAATCTCGTACGAATTGCCGTCAGTAACCCTTTCTCCTGCAAATATCAACTATTTTATAGATCTTTGTTCCAAAATTACTCCCGCATGCTTTTCGCAGCAGTGATACAGCCCTCTTCCATTAAACAAGGGAGGATTTTTATTTACATTCTAGAACGAACGTGGATGCACGCCGATGTATTTTGATTTCGCATTTTTTCCTCATGAGGATTCTGTAACCCGCCCAGTCTACCTACTCTCTGGTATCTAATAGACGTACCCCCTCCCCATTTATTAATTTTTTAGTAAATTTTTCCACCAAGGACATTCTTATTTCAACCCCCCCCCCGCTTATTAATTCTGGCTACTAGTTGCAAGCAAGACTAAAGCTACATAGCAAAATTGTATAACCCAGCTAAGATTTAGACTTTCGAGCGAAATCCTTTTAGTTATAGTTTCCATTGCAAACGAAAGTTACAAAAAATCAATTTTTTCCAGCCTCCCCCGGCTTTTAATTTTTTGAGATTTTTCTAACCCCCTATTATTCAAACCCCCCTCCTGGCTATTAATCATTGAGGTTTTTTTTTCCAACTCCCTACTATTCCAATTCTATTAGCGACCTGAGAGTATCTTTTTATCCCGGCAACGCCCTAAGCCATTTCTGGGTTGACGATGCGCAAGCCTGAAGTCCATCTCGACTTACTACATCGCTGCCACGGTCCGCTATAAAATTATTCCCAGCTAGACTTACTACATTAGTTCCTGTTGTTCGCTGCTGTTGTTGTTGCTGATGGCGAGGTTTTCTTTTGCAAGCAGGTCTACTTCCCAACCGCCTTTTCTAATTACCTTTTTTCTTCGTTTCAGCTAGCTGTGCGGTCGCTGCGGTTAATGAATACATTGCAAAATAGGATAGGGCACATAGCTTTAGCTCTTCTCTTCTCTCTTCTATCTGGTCACTCAGGGGTTTAACTAAAGACCTTATACTCGACTCGTGGAGTTGTGTTCTGGGTGACTGGGTGGGAGGGCTGCCTTTTTTTTTTCTCTTACTGTTGCTTTATTCCTCGTATTCCTTTTTATATTCCAGCCATTCGTCTTGCACGATTTTAACCTTCAACTGGAAAAACTTTACAAAGACCATGATATCGCCAGTTTGTCTGCAAACATCAAGTGGTGTAATTTTCTTGGACAGCCCTCCAGCCCAGCCACCCAGAAGCCGCTGTCTGTTATTTTTGATGTAAAGCGTGGAGTTGTAAAAGCCTCAGCCAGAGATCTAATCTTTCGAAATCCAGAAACTTTCATTGCTGGTGAACTACACAACCACCTTAACACATGGAACCTCATTCTGAAAGATTTTCACAAGCGTGAAGAGGTTTTTAAGTACATCTCACAAGGAGTTTCGGTGTTTGATTTCTTTAAGCCTTTTAAAGGCATGTTTCAAGGAAAATCCTATGAGTCAGAGCAACCCCCACGGACCACCCTCCCCAACAGTAAAACATGTGACAAATTTGAAGACTTTATTTGTCAAACCATTTTGGACAGGGTTAGGAACGGATCTTTATCAATCTGGGGGAGAGAAGGACACTGCGAGCCCCCGCACCTCGTCCTCCCAATTACCATAGAACCATCAAAGCCACGCATGTGCCACGATGAGAGATTCTTAAATCTATGGATCAACTGCCCTCCAGTAAGATTAGATCCCATTACAGATCTACCCAGATATGTTGGCTCTGGCCACTATCAGACAAAATTAGACGACAAATCAGGGTATGATCACATAAAGCTCACTAATGACAGCAAAAAATTTTTTGGCCTGTATTGGAAGGGATGGTTTTTCACCTACAATACGCTACCTTTTGGATGGAGTGCCAGCGCTTACGTGTACCAGACAGTTGGTCTCGGAGCCTCAAGTTTCATCAGATCGAACGGAGTACCCCTATCCCAATACATCGACGACAGACATGTTGGCCAACTCCAGCTCCCCTCTTCCATCAAGAACAAATGGAAGAACATAGAACTAGCCGACGCAAGCTTATTCATTTGTGCTCTCGTCTTGATTCATTGTGGCTATTTCATCGGCTTGACCAAGTCAGTTCTCATCCCTTCTCAGAAGCTCATCTTTCTTGGCCTTGTCAGCGATTCCATAGAACAAGCTTTTTCCCTACCCAATGAAAAGAAAGAGAAATTTAAAACATTCCGAGAATCCATCCTTGCAGAAAAGAAAGTGTGTGTGAAGACATTGCAGAAGTTCGCTGGGAAAGTCATATCTTTTGCCCTAGCAGTGCCAGCAGCTAAATTATATACCAGAGAAATTAACGCCAACATAAGTAAAGGTTTAAGATCATCAAGACCTGTTGAGCTGACCAAAGATCTGAGAGTAGAAATCGAGCACTGGCGTTTTATCGACTCCCTTCAAGATCCTCTACGGTGGTCCCTTGAGAAGCACTACTCGGTAAGCATCAGCTCAGACGCCTCAAATTCTGGATGGGGAGGCATTCTGTCCTCTGGAAGCTCCACAACAACTACACATGATTATTGGTCAGACGACGAGAAAGCCCTTCCTATCGCCATAAGAGAAGCCCTAGCCCTGTACAAAACTTTGGCAACCTTTTCCGATAATATTGTCAACTCGAGAGTGGATGCCTTTATCGACAACATGAATCTCCTCAGCTTTTGGAATAATGAAGGGGGTAAGAACATCCCTTTGTCAAACGAAATTAAGAAGCTCTTTTGCCTCTGCCTCAAACTCAACATCCAACTGCGTCTTCAGTACACCCCTTCAAAGCTTCTTGCTGCTGATGCCCCATCAAGATTTCACTCTGACCTCGACTGCTGTCTCTCAGAAAAAGCATGGCAAGTTGTTGAGAGAGCCTATGGCCCCCACTCGTTTGATTTAATGGCCACCCCTTCCAACGTTAGAAAGGACAGTTTTGGTAACGACCTCCCTTTTTTCTCAGCCTACCCATGCAAGGGAACTCGAGGCGTCAATATTTTCACACAGGACATACCATCAGACGCCAACTGCTACATTTTTCCTCCATTCGTTCTTATGGGAGCCCTTCTAAAATATCTCCAACCCCGCACTAAGCAAATCACCATCATCGTCGCAGATGTCTCCCCAAGAAAATACTGGTGGCCAAGTTTAAATTCCTTATCGGTAGATAGAACCTTGTTAGGCAGTAAGGGACAGGATGGCGTCCTCTTTTTCCCCCCGACGACAAAGCTTGGATGGCACACAAGGCCATTAGCGTGGGACCTCTATGCATACAAACTTATTTTCTCTGTCAACAGCTAGCTCCTGAGATCCCGAGAATTTGGAAAGCAGCCATCGGCTGTAGAAGTTGTGGTTACCCAAATGACTATGATTGTTCTTTTTGCCAACGATGTGGTTCTCAGAAGCAGCCTCTTAGCATTCAACAAGCTCCAGAAACTGTACAGATAGACTTTGGAAAAGTGAACGAACGTCTTCAAGCCCTGACAGCTCGTCATAAAAAGAAGCCATACCAGAAACAGAAATGCAGCCTTCAAAATCAGCTAGAGTCATATCTGTGGTCTCTACCGTGCAAGAAGTCCTTGGCTACGGCATCCCCCAGTGATGTTGTCAATTTTTTGATATGGAGGGACCAATTTGGCAAAACAAAAGTACATTTAGAAGACTGCTGCATTTCGGGGAAGTCATCAAGGGGAAGCTGCCACTGCCATGTCAGATTAACGGCTGGAACGATAAACAGCAACATAGGAAAGCTTCGTTCCATCTTCAAAGAGAACGGAAGAGGATCATCTTGGAACGACGAGCTCCACCTTGGAAACCCAGCCGCTCATTCCTCGGTAAAGCAATACCACACAATGGTTTTGGAAGAACAAGCTATCGCAAGATCTCTCCCCGTACAAGCTGTACCAATGTTTCTTGACAAATTGCAACCTCTTTGCAGTCATCTCCACCGTTTGATAAAATCACCGGAAGCCAAGCCAATATCTGTCTACATCTATGCAAGAGATTTGGCATTTTTCTCAGTCGACTTCTTTTCAGGAGACCGGGGATCAGACCTTGGAAGGGTGAAGTCCATGGACATCCTCGCCTCGTCTAACAATGACGGTTTTATCTTCAATCAAGTGTTTGGGAAAACTCTGCGAGGAAATGGAAGTAACGTCTTTGCGATACAGAAAATCGAGGCTTCACCCGTATGTCCTGTCACTAACCTGCGCCTCTATCTTTCCTTATGCCATAGAATGTCTATCAACCTTGAGGGCGGATACCTGTTCAGAACTACTGACCGTCAAGGTAGAGTTTCAACGACCCCGTATGTGGGCACTGCTGTCGAAAAGAATCTGAAAAAGTATCTGGAAGCTCTCGACATCTCTGATGGTGAGACGATGCATAGCTTTAGAAGTGGATGTTCTATAACACTTGCCCTTCTTGGCGTACCATATTCTAAGATCGCAAATCACGTGGGTTGGAAAAGTACTAACATGGCTAAATACTACACCCAATGTGACAAAGTCTTTGCAACTGACAGCCCAAGCTCAATCCTCTCAAATTATGCACATCCATCTTCATCCACCTCCGAAGACCATTTTGGAACTCTCTTCCGATCGAAAAATACTTTGGAAGGATTCAAACCTTTATTTCAGTAACTCAGACTTGGCTTAGTTTTTCACCTGTGTTGATTTGCTGTTGTTTATTGTTTGTGGTTGTTGCGTTTCTTGAGTAATGGAGAGAGTTCAGAGATAACTATATATGTTGAAGATTTTTCTGCTGTAAGTCTATTTTGACTATTATTATCTTCATACCTCCTTGCGAGTTTCTTTCTAATAGCGGCCTTCGAAGCACTCGCATATCTAAGTTATCTGAAAGGTATAGCAGCACTTCCGGTGAGGATAAGGTACTATTCTCACCGGAAGTGTCTAGCGAAAAGCGGAAGATAACGCTATTTCCGATACACAAGCGCTTCCTGGGAGTCCCGGGCTTCGGGCTACTCTGTCCCATGGGAATGTACCCTGTTTAAGGGCGGCAGAGACTCATTTGCACGTTTTCCAATCAACTTATTGGCGGGAAAGATCAAAATCGACCCGCCCTCCTCCCTCAGCGCCGTTCTCTCGTTGCACCTTCACTCGCCCTTTTTTTTTTTAAAGGAGGGGAACTTCAACCAACTTTCAGTCCTACCCCCTTTATCCATGCTGCGTTTATGTTGAGTTTAAGTAAAAAAAAAAAAAAAAAAAAAAAAAAAAAAAGGGCTCGCTGCTGCTCCACCTTTCAAACCGCGACCTTCTCGCACTCGCATATCTAAGTTATCTGAAAGGTATAGCAGCACTTCCGGTGAGGATAAGGTACTATTCAGAGTAGCACACTCAATAAAACCAACAACATGTCTCTTCGCTGCTCTCCGTTCTCTGGCTTGCGGAACGTATCAATGCCAACTTCGATTAACTACGATCTTAATATCATTGCTACGATCCTTTTACATATGGGCATGTATGAATATGTGGTAGGCCGAACTATTTTGTCTCTGATGGACCCCAACACATTTCTTCAAAGCTAATTTGTTTTAATTCTGCTTATCTTGTCCCAACCCAAGAATCGAGTGATTCGGATGGGGTGGGGATCAGAAGGGCACTGTCTTTTCGGTAGCTTTGTAGTCGGCATTGGCAGTTGGCAGAGCAAAACCAAAACGCACGGTATGTGTCTCTTTTCGGCTGGTGTAATCTGCATAACGTAGGTTGCATAATGCAGGTTGCAGGTCATGTTTTATGGCCAAGGGCTGCATGGCTGTACCACGGGGCCACCTTGTTGATGACACTAAGCTTTTTAGTTTCAGGGGGTCTGGTTACCCTTGGACGTCAAAAATTGCCGTTCTATGATATAATATTAGTCAGGGGCGGACTGGCCAGTCGGGCTACTGGGCTGGGGCCCGAAGGGCCCCCCTCAGCAAAGGTCCCAATGGGCCCCTTCTGTGCTGGAAGAAAAATATTCAAATGGTTAATTTTGGATGAACTTTCTGACAGTGACAAAACAACCAGTTTCAATCAACGAAAAATTGGTTGAAGGGCCCTGTAATAATTCTTTCAACAGTTATCTTTGTTTGTGAAACAGTTGAAAATGTCAAAAGACTGCAAGTGGGCCCCAGTTCGTAAGATAAGGGTTTTGCAAAATTCCAATTGGCATAGTCTCGTTTTCGACTGATAGGTGAACTGATGAATCTGCAAATGTAGAACTTGACAAAACTGGAGCAGCTTTTGCCAAAGGGGCCCAATAAAGACCTGATCGAGGAAGGCGTCTTTTATGCAGGGGCCCCTTCTCACTTTACCTCATGCCCTTGCCAGTCTGTTAATTTCAAACAATTTTTGCCTATATCTACACTCGGTTACAGTGACCTAGGAGACCATGTTAGGGGTATTTAAAATATGAATAAGGTTTTAGAAAAAAGATAGAAGCAGTGGCGTACCCAAGGTGGGAATGGGGGTCCGGACCCCCCACTTTTCAATAAAGATGGTCCTCGAGATTAGCACAAAAATGCAATAAAATTTGTGTTGGGGCTCGTCAAAGTTTCATAGAAAGGTTTTGGGTTTTTAACGAATGCTTGAACTCGGCTGGAAGAGGCATTCTCAGCCAAAGTAGAATCGTAGAATACATATCCTCAAAAATTTTCCTGGGGGCTTGGCCCCCAGACCCACTTAATCATTTCAATATCCCAAGTTATCTCAGCCTGTCCACCATGCCACTAGCTATAGGGATCCTAATTTGCTGCTACTGTTGAAATTTGCCAAAGCTTCTTGCATAAAAGATGCCACCGGCCGACTAAACAATTATAAAGGAGCGAAAAGAAACACCTATCAAGCTCGAAGGACCAGCTCCAAATCATTTTGCAGTAAAGCAACTTTGCAATGCGTGTTTTGATATACTAGTCTGGACGTTATTGAATAATTATTCTTCTTGACTTTCCCAGAGTAACTTTCTATGATGGGTATGAACTCTCATTGCAAATCTGACAAAGCGACCTGCTGTGATAATTGTCGCCATGTTTACGATGCAAAGCATAGCTAAAAAGGGCGTTTCCTTCATTTTCCGACCGTCTAAAGGGCGTGGTTGCTAATAATTTTCCTGGGGCTACGCCCCAGACCCCCTCCACCTTCCTGTGCTGCGTACGCCCTGGATAGAAGTATTCAACATTTAAGGATTCTGAAATGTGATCTAATGATACTTTTAAGGCATGAAATGAAAATTATACGAGAACAATGATACAAAAACATGTACAGTAATTGACTTGACAAAAAGACCTTTTGTAGACGATTTTGATGCTCTGCTTTCAAGAATTTTCCCAGTGAGGTCTTTCGTCAAACGGATTCCCTTTCGGAAGTAGTTGGATCTTGAAGTTTGAGGAAGGACAAATGAAAGCATTTCTCGGCAATGAATCAGACCTTCACCAAGAAGAGCGAAGCGGGCGTGGCCCTGAAGGTCACGGTGGCCCTGAGATTTCTGGTTTCGCATTCAACTTATGCTATAAGAAATTGCATTCTTGCAACAGGCCTGCTGGAAACGGTCGGCCGAGGCGCTTCAGCCCGTAATACTTTGCTGAAATCCGTTCATTTTTAAGTAAAAGAGGCTGTGAAAGCCAAGCTCATAGAGATGAATATTTAAAGTTATTTCTATTCCAGGAGGTTGCCAGAATCTATCAAACTATTCCTTTGTACATTGTGCAGTTCAAAAATAATGTATCTACTCGTGAAATTGCAGTCATTTTCTTAAATTTCCCGGAAGGACCCCCATCAGTCGTGATGCTCTGCTTCTTTAATGGTAAATTCTCCAAAATGGGGCGTTTTCCAACAATCTAAAGGGTGTGTCAATGAGAATTTTTCCCGGGGGTAAGCCCCCGGACCCCCAGCTTTGTTCGCTGCGCTCGCACTTAGTTTCAAAGCAGAATGCAACTCGTATAGAGAACCATTCAAATTGTTAGAAGTTAGTCCAGTATCATTTGAGGCCGATTCAGGGGGTGTGTTCACAAAAGATTTCCCAAGGGAGTGCCCTGCAAACTTTCCGCTCGCGTAGTTGCGGGCCCCCTCGTTGCCGAATCGCCCGGGCCCCAATTCTACTGCCAGTCCGCCCCTGATATTAGTCAGAGTTTCTTAAAGAGCATGGAATAAATTCGATAATTAAAAGAAAATTCCCCTTGAACAATCATAAGACATTCATGACAATACACAAGGTTATTGGGCATACCATTACAATTGTATCATGTTAGGTATGCATATTGAATATGATCAATAGAATGATGTTGCTCATTGATTCCCCATTGATTTGACAACAATGGTTTTTGGTTATCAAAATCTGACTCAGAGGCAGTTACTCATTTGCAACTAAGCGAGCTATTTCATGATAATGATTTCCTAATCCTGTGGCATGTTCTTTTCAAAGGAACAGTAGTTGTTACATACCAGTAATTTACCATTCCCCCTGACGTAGAAATGTTAGCCTTCCGTGGGTGACAGCCCCTCGGTACAGCCATACTGCCTTTGGCCATAAAACATAACCTGCAGCCTGCATTATGCAACCTGCGTTCTGCGTTATGAAGATTACACCAGCCGTGTCTCTTTTTCATTTCTGTGAGATCGAGGCAAAAGGAATACAGCAGAAAATGGCGGCAAATTACATCATGTAGTACGTGCAAAGTTAAAAGCAACGAATGCGAAGAAAGTAGCACCATCACTTGAAGTGCGAGTACATGTTAATGAAGCAAGGATCCAATATCTTTTGCCAAATTTTAATTACATTTTAGTATTGGTAAGGATTTTATGAGTAAAAAAAAGTAGGTACTGGCCTTTACAGGCCAAAAAAGTATAGGCAATGTTAATCAATGTTGCAAGACATTAGGCCATGTAAATGAAATGGCGGCAAAAGTAGCAAAATATAAGAAATCTTTAAGAAGCTGGGAGTTTTTGACCATTATGTAAAGTAGAGAACAAGAGGTTGCCCTCAAAATTTGTGGTTTCATCTGTCATCATCAAAATATTGTAACGATCAACCTCACTTTTATTTGCATGAATGTTTTGAAACTCCTTCTCAAGAGATATACTTTCATGGACATGGTATTTATTTTTGCAGGTGAGACAAAATGACTGATAGACAAGCTACTGATGACAAAGAAATGGTGGACTGTACAAAACCATCAGAAAGAACTCGTACTGGGACTCCCAGAAAGTCAAGTATGAATTATGCCAGATTGGAAAGTTTGACATGCACGGGGTATTAATCCCCCACACACTTTTATGTTCTCCGCACAGCCATCTGTGCATTTTGCAAAATTTGAACTAAAAGGACTGCATATTTATTTGCATTGTATGTAAATGTTGCATGCTGATATGCACATTTTCACTTTCAAATTGGAATACTGTCTGCCCCATTTTTTCCTCTGCACAGTTTTCAGACTTCCAATCTGGTGATTATGTATTGAATTCAAACCAGAGTTTCATTCATATCATATGTCACATGGGATTGCAATAATGCAAAATGTTTTATGCAAAGTACTTTAATTTGAAATTTTTCACATGACATTTAATTTGAGATGGACTACTAGACCAGTGTGCATTCCAATGCCCTCCCACCACATTTATGTGGTGGAGCGGCATGAAGGAAAATTATCCGCCAGTGGTTTTTGGCGTGAAATTTATACTGTTTCAGCTGCTGGGAACTCAAGTTAGTTATTGAATTAGAAATTTTGGCGTAATCTTTATGCTACCAAATTACTGGCGGAAATATGTGGCAGACAAAATATACGGAATGCAGACTGGCTACTAGATGCCTAGGAAAACAATCCCTGCTCAAATGGCCAGAGCTCCCTCAGTATCAAGACAGTGATTGGTACATACATCATTTTATGGTGGACAAGTTCAAATCTATTTTAAAATTTACCTGGCTCAAACTGGCCTATTCATTCTGAAATTATAAGGAATTTTCTCAGAAAAGCACCTGCAAGAAACTTGCAAAACCACATAAAATCATGACTAAATTTCTCATATATTTGTGTCTTACTGCAATAACTTTTACAGACACTTTTATTCCTTTAGTTGCATGAGCACATCTTCCATGGGAGCATAAAACATCGCTATGGATGTTTTTTGCTCCCAGCAAGGTAAAACATGCAAAAAAGTCATATTGCTATCACGCAGAAATACCAGGAAATTTTGCTTGTTGTTTTAGACCTGCTTTGAGGGCTTTGCAAGGGGGTGTCCAGAGAAGATCCCTCATAATTTCAGAATGGAATGGCTGATTTCAGTTGGATAAATTTTGACCATTTGAACATGTCCACCATTAGATCAAGGAGCAGTTATTTTCCAAACAGGGATTTTTTTTATTGACTCATCTGATAATTTTGTGATATTTAAGGATCCTACTTTTGCCTTGCTTATTTATCCATCTTTTCTAAACAATATAATCCTTACTTTAATCATCATTGATGAAAGTACTGCCTACTAGAAATTTTGACTTACTTTAATCTTGATTTTTCCTTGAAACAGTTCATGGTCAAAAGTTTAGTTTTATGCATAAAAGTTTAGTTAGCTTTGCTACAGATAAAACCTGCAGAAGTTTAATTGACCAGAAAGTTTCTTTGTCTCACTTTCATGGTAGAAGCAAAAGAAATCATTGTTGATGAAGAGTTCTGTGTATTTTGCTATGGAACATTTACCTGCAATGATGATGGTGATTTTGAAGAGCTTCTCAGGTGTTCTGAATGCCTTAAATATGGTATGTCTGCTCTGTTAATTTTACATTTCTTGTTTATCTGGGTATTGAAAAAGTTCTACATGGTGCCTTAGAAATGTTTCCTGTTTTTTCTTTTGGCTTGGTAAATCTAAATGAGCATAATATGAGTTAAGATTATCATTCTGTGGCAATAGCAATTTTGACATGTGACAGACTAAAAAGTATGTTAAAAACTTGTCTCTCTTCTGAATTGAAATGTGAAGGAGTTCAAGGAAATGCTTCCCACTTTTTTCTCTTTCATCTCACAACCAGAAGCTGCAAGAAACTGACCTTTGGTAGACAAACAAAATTAGTCAAAATTAGTTTTGTAAGTTATGTTCTTTCATGGACTGAGAAATTGGATTTTTAATGGTAGTTTTGCTAAACAATCCTGCTCGGATGAAATTAATTAAACTTTAGGTGTCCTCCTTGCCACTGAAAGAATTAGAGTAGTAAACAAATCTTTTTATTTCAGCTCATCCAAGTTGCCTTGAGATGCCTTATGTTGCAGTAGAAAGAACAAAAGTGTATCCATGGCAATGCAATGATTGCAAAGAATGTTTTAATTGCAAAAAGAAAAACAAAGAGGTGATCAATATTTTGATGTACTGTAACAAAGAAAAATGTTACCATAAAGGAGCTAAGCTCTCTTAGATGAATGTTGTTCAGCCTAACATGCATCAGAAAATATGCACACCATTTGAAAAGCTTTACTGTTTCCTGCAGTAAGAGGCTCTTTACATGAGACCTGACATGAAACTAATGCCAGCGTGCTCCTTCTCAAATATCTAACCATTACTTCAAGTCATGTGAAAGATGCATGGCAGAAGTGGAAAGTTTAATATTGGGTTAATATTGTGTCTCATGTAAACAGGAATGAATTTTCTCAAATTTTCATGCTGGCATGAGTTCATGTTGCCCTCAGTTTCATGTTGTGTCTCATGTAAAGGGCCTCTAAAAGCAGCTCTCAAAACTAAAGCATCTTTTTGGTCTTCTGTTGATTTACTTTGATATTCAGTAAGGCTGGTAGTTTTTTTGCCCCTGTCAGAATCTTCTTTTTTGAAGGCAGACAGAATTAGTAGATGTAGATATAGAAGCAATGATATTTTGCAGTATCTCATTGAATAGCCAGCATGGTCAATCATTTTTACAATTCTTTCTGGCTGAAATTGGACACTCAGTTCAGACTTTACATAGGATTTTCTCCAGAAAGTCTGGTCAAAAAACCTTGAAAGCTATGCTAAATGTACATGGACATTTCCCTAGTATTTCTACCTTACAGCAATGACTTGAAAGTGCCTTAGCATGTGCTGTGCTCTTAATAAGATGGAAAAGTCTTCCCCCCTCAGCACGATAAACTTATTCAAGGGGATTTAATTTTCCCAAGAGGACAACATATAAGATGATACATGTAAGGCCCCATTTGAACTGTGCTAGATTAGTTTTATTGGCATCAAAATTTATTCATATAGGTGTTAAAGTTACTCATTATTATTATTGCTAGGAAGGAAAGCAAGGAAATTTAAAAATCATGTTCACTCATATGTTGCACATTTTGAAGGGGGTTTTCTGTAGTAAAGATCCAGTAATCCACAGGATGGAATGAATGATTGAAGCTGGGTAAATTACTAGTTCTAAATCGAAAATATCAGCAGTGAAACAAGACATTTTTAATATTATTACTTTGATATTCAGGAATGCTAGGAGTTTTTTTGCTCACTGGGTACAGTCCCAGGGGGGACTTTAATTGGTATGTGATGGAGTGGTCAGACACAGTAAATTTTTGAAAAACCCAAGAATATACTAAACTTAAGACATTTCAGACCTCAAAAATATACTCATAGCTTCTTGGTACATGAAAATTAAAGATTTTATAGCATTTTCGGCAACTGCCCTGCAATATTTTGGTGAAAAACTCCGCCTAGCACTCATCTTGTCAAATTTTCTCCCCATTTTCTCATCAGCAACCCCGAAAATATACCGATTATGCTCCAAGTCGCGTACCCAAAGGTATACTAGACAACGTTTTACAAATCCAAAACATGTCTAACCCCCCGCCACTTACTAATAGGGAGTCCCCTCTGGTGGTACCGTGCAATTTTCTCTTCTTTTGTTTACACCACATTTCTTCTTAGTAATTGATATTTTTGTGTCAAGATGGTCATTTAAATACTTTCAGAAATTTTGTGTCGAAAAAACCTTTTTTAAACTAATCTAATTGTTTCTCATATTACTTTCCATTAGAAATCGATGGTTCTTTGTGATTTTTGTGACCGTGGATTCCACACTTTTTGCTTGGAAAAGAAGCCAACCCTGAGCCAACGAAGTGAGTGCTATAGAATTTGGTATTATCCTTGTCATCCTAACAGAGCAGTTCATAGGCGTTGTCTTTAGTTAAAGAAGGAAAACATAGTGACAATACAATCCAATATCAATATATGGAAAAGAACGTGAAAGTCAGATGAAAGTTACACCCCAGCCTATAGTTATTGTCAGCAGGTCCTGGTCCTCAGGAAAAGTGCCAATTTTTAGTCTCTCTTTCGTGTGAATTCGGCTGAAAAGATCAATTTTTCACTCTAGGTTCATGGAAGTGCCCGTTCTGTGTTGAAAGCGAAGACGTTTTTGGATGCAATTATCTGGAGAACAGATCGAAAACTAATGAAAAAGAACAGCATAAGGAAGAGACAAAAATGCAGAAGAATGAGGATGAAGTGCAGACGAGTGCAAAGGGGTCGCATAAGGATAGAACTGGAACACAGAAAAAGGAAAATGAGACTCGAAAAGACCGTAAAGAGGTGCAGAAAACCAAAAAAATGCGGGAGAAGGGAAAGGGAGCCAAGAAACACAAGGAGGAACTAATTGACATAACTGATGATGAGATAAGATTTAGTGTATCAGGGGTCAGGCAGACAGATGGAGTTAATAAAACAGTTGATGAAGGATCTGAAGTGCCTACGAAAGTCACAGAGATTGAGGATGCTGCGGAAACAATAGAAATGGCTTGCAAGGAGAGAAGAATGATCGAAAGTAAGGAGGCAGATGAAAACAATAAGAGTGTTTCGAGTGTAGATTGCAAAAGGGAGGTTTCTGCGAAAGGAAATCAAAGTAAGATTTATAGTCAAGAAAATGGAAAAGGTCTCGCAAATAAAGGAAGGGAAAAGGATGCTTCAGGTAAAGATAATTATTGCAATGTTGCCGAAAAGGATGTTTTCAGTAAAGACGCCATTCCCCTAGAAAGCGAAAACTCTGTTGATCAAGAAGAAGCGAAGAAAGAGAATTGTTTTGAAGTGAAGGGATGCTCCGTTGCATTGGCCTCGAACCTAGATATTAAGAAAATCGTGGACAGTGATAAATGCCAACAAAGTGAAGTATATAGATCCGGCAGTGGAAAGAAAATAGATGCAAAAACTGCCTCGAAGTTAGATGCTGGAACTGGGGAAAATAATGATATCCCTGATGATAAAGTTTACAGCTCAGCTACTGAGAAGGAAACTGGCTTGAACTCTGCCTCAAAGCATGAAACTGTGGCTGAGCAAAATATTGACATCCATGGTAATGAAAAAGAAAGCCCTGCAAGAAAAAAGAAAACAAAAACAAAGCCACTAAAGCGTAGGCATAGTACCAGGCTTTGCATAAGGCCTGTTGAAACTTTAAACGATGTGGGTGAGTCAAGTCAGGGTAAAGACCAAGCGAAAGATATTTCAGTAACAGATGACAAGCCTGAAGAAGAGATTAAGCCTAGAGAAGAGGTTCCTATCGTTATGAAACCGGCTTCCATAGCAAAGAGACGAAGATCATCAAGGTTTTCTCTACCTGAGGCAAATATTGAATCTGGGATCAAGTTGAAGGAGTTAGACAAAGTCAAGGAAGAAATAGCTGCTCTGGTGGGGGAGAAAGAAAGGAGTTCCGGTTGTGATAAAAAGGAAGATGAGAGCATGCAAATTGTTAAAAAGAAACGAGGGAGACCGCGTAAAGTGCCACTTGAAGTAGGTGAGTTCACAAAAATTTACTCCTCAGTTACATGCTCGATCAGTAGAAATCAGGACATGGCCCTTTTTGCAACCAGACAAATATAATGCTTAAGGTTCCTGCAAGAACACAAACCAAACGTGAAATTATTGAGCATTCTTAGGATGTGCTTGATTGGTGCCCATTCTGAAAAAGGTAGACTTGGAAGACTCAGGATTTGTGTTTCATTAACTACCAGACTCCGAAAACGGCATGTTTGGCAGGTTTGGAAGGCCTGCCGAACCTTCTGCTTCTCGTTTTCATTTGCGAAACTCTAAAAATTAGGCGAATTTGCTCGTGCTGGTGGTCTTCGTATTTTTCAACTGAAAACCTCGTTTTCGCCAGGATGAATCTGCAACCTGCTGTTTTGAAGAACTTTGTGTGTGATTGGGCACTGTGTTTCCGTTTCTGCGAAGTCTACCGTTTTCAGAATTTGGTAGGTTTGGAATCACCAATCAAACACGCCCTTAAAGAGGGGTCATATACCAATGATAGGCAATAAACGTGTTACTGGTAATCCATAAACACGAATGAAACACGCGAAAAAAATTCGGAGGAATTTTGGAGCCGATTTAGATTGTGAAACCAACAACGAAATCTTCAAGGATTTTCTAAACGGCATGAGGGAACATAAAGTTCGTCTCAAATTTGTTAGTATACGATGTTCATGAAAACCTGATATGAGATAAAATCTATGTTCGGTACCTTGCTTGACTTTATAAGTTATTTTCATTATGAAAAGGAGAGGGCAGTGCCTGATACACGAAAAAGATACCGGGTGAGCCAGAAAAAGGTTCCCACTGTTGAAAATTCATAACACCAAGATTAATTCACGGATTTGAATCATTCAAATTCTAGATCGAAGTGTTTTAGAGATTTTTCTCGCTATCTTACGAGCACTACAAATATAGGTTAATTCAACTTTACAAACATTTCATGGTTACAAAATGACTGAAAAATGGCCTAAAACATCGATCAAAGCATAAATGACTTCTCGCACAGAATCATGAAGGAAATGCAACTTCTCATGGGCGAGAGATATCCTGTAGGCATTAAATGCCTTTGGGATTGAAAATCTTTCGTATTTGTTTGAAAATCAATGTCTCATAACTCTTGAGGGAGGTGAAACGCCCATGGCCTATTGTTTGATTTGAATAGAGTCCTTATGATTTGATCAATGTTTAGGCCCTTTTCCCGTCATTTTGCCACCATGAAATTTTGATAAAGTTGAATTTACCAATACTGTTCTTCTAGTGCTGGTAGGACAGGGAGAAAAATCACAAAAATACTTCGATCTTTCGACTTTTAACTAGTATTTGAATGATTCAAATCCGTGAAGTAGTCTTGGTGTTATGAATTTTCAAAAGTGGGAACCTTTTTCTGGCTCACCCGGTATATTTTGAGAAATTTTCTGCACGAAATATGAATTGAAAACTTCTTGACACCGCCCGGTCGCATGGTCAGGTGGGTTTTGATACCCTGGTAAAAATCTTAGATACTGAGTGAGTAGAGAAAACTATTTTCGTTCAAAAGGCCACTGCTCTCTTGATAACAAGGCATTAATGTTGACAAGTACATTATACAATAGTGGACATGTTCAAATAGATTCTAAATTTTCACTTGACTGATATTGGATATTTTGCGCTGATGTTATGATTTTCTCAAGAAAGCCCTGTAAAGAAGCCCTTAGAAGGGGCCTAATATCGCAACAAGATTCTTGCCTTACAGCAATGACTGTTATGTGCCTCAGCAAATGTTGTCCCTTTTGGAGAATGAATCCTCCCTAGAGCATAACGCGTGCTAAAATTGGAAATATCAGGAAAATTTGATCATGATTTGCGACATGTTTTTAAGATTTCTTGAAGCGGCTTTCTCAAGAGAATCGCTCATAATTTAGGAACAGCATTGGCGATTTCTGTCTGGTAAATTTTAAGATGAATTTTAACATATCCACCATTTAATCATATATTTCCCTATGTTATCCTCATTTTAAATCCGGGGAGTAGTGACCTTTCAAACACCTGACAGCGTCCTTACCAAGTACAAGAATCAGCTATCTAAACAACTCTTTATTTCAAAAAAGTGGATATTTATCATAACATGCTGCCTCACCCATACAGCTAATTTTTGCAATTTCTAGGAGCATCTTAGACTGATCGCATATTCATAGTTATTGATACATGTTGTTGTTGTCATTGTTGTTGTTGCTGTCGTTGTTGCTGTTGCAGTAATTGGGACTCATTCGCTGTTCTGGTATTATGATTTATACCTGTTGAGTTTCTTTCCCCCTTGCCGGGTGTTGTGGCGTGCACCTGTAATCCAGCTGCTTGGAGGTTAGAATCGTTGGACGGCTTGAGTTCGGGACCACTGGTCGCTGTTTGCCTATGTAGATCGGGCGTCCGCACTAAGCCAGACGTCAACATGGTCACGCTGAAGGAATTCTGGTGTGCCCAGGTTCGATAATGAGGAACGTATCGGCCCAGGGTGGCAACACAGCAGGCAAAAGTTCCCGCGCCAGGCAGTAGTGGGATAGCGCCTGTGAATAGGGGGCAGTTGCCAGCCCGCGCAACATAGTCGAAAACGATTCTCTTTCTTTGATTAAGATTTATGATTTTTAGATATCTGGTTCTTTGGAAAAAAACTCTGAAAAGATAACCCTGTCAGTTGATGAATAGTTCCTACAGATAAGAATATTTCATGGAATGCGTGCGAAAAAACTGATAAGATTTATGGAAAATTTATTACATAGTCGTTAATTGGGCAGACAGAAGAAAAAGCTACAATTTAATGTGTACAAGTATGATCAATAGATCAATTTTAGAACGAGTTTTAGAGTTTTAGCAGAAATAAAGGTTTGGAAATTATATTTTGAAATATACAGGAAAGTTACAAGTGATTAAACCAACTTGAACAAATTTTTTGCGTTTGATATTTTATATTTTAATTTTGACGACTTATAAATCGAATAAATAAATAAATGATGCATTCGCAAGGTTCCTCTGATTTTGAGTTTTTTGAAACATTCCTAAATTGAAGTCATGAGTAATTTCGTAAAGATTAGAATTTGATGGAAAATTTAGTAGGGTAAACCGGGATAATTTGGGACAATTTTGTCATTTTTGAGGTATGACTGCTTCGTTGCATATTTGAATAAGACTAATTCAGCTTTGTATAGACATTTGAATGGTAAATAATTGATATTGAGTAAAAGATTCTCTTAATTCATGTTGTTGCTGATATATTATTAGCTTGTAAATGATGCTGTCCCAAATTACCCCTAGATGGGATAATTTGGGACAGCACTGAGTTCCACCTGCAAATGATGCATATTCAAACCTAATGGCAAATTTGGATAAGAAATTAGTGTATCTGCCACATTTCACTTCAATTTCATCAAAAATGGCCGCTTTCATAAATGTACGGTAAAGTAGCCATAATCAAATCAAAGCTTCATAATATCAAAAAAGTACTCAACATCAATGCAAATGTTGAATAATATGCTTGAAAGAATAAATGATTGCAATAAGTGATATAACTATGCAATTTTAAACAATGTCCCAAATTACCCCATGGGTGTCCCAAATTTCCCTTGTCCCAAATTACCCCGGTTTACCCTAATCTAATATGTTGTTTACATTTTATTTCAGATGACTCCTCTGCCTCAGACAAAGAAAAACAAAATGAAGATGAAAAGAAGCAAAATAAAAGCAACGAAAAAGTGGGAACTAACAAAGTAACCAACAAGGTGGCTATTTCTAATTTCAACAAGGTAATTTCCATAATTCCATGAAACTTTAATTTTTAGATTTATTCTGCCACTAAGATTTAATGCAAACCAAGCATACATTCTCCCTTTGCCTGTGTCATAGGATAGCTTGTTTGGACTGGTTCTAGAAAGAAGACATTTCTATGAATCAAGAAATAACACGTTTTTCCCTGTTTACTTTTTTGGTTTTATTTTGTATGTTGATTTTGCAGCAAAATGATGATTCATTCAGTAGTATGATGTTTTTCAATGATTTTTCATTAAATGTCAGGAACGAAAAATCGTTTTTGAGATGGACCATTGTTCGCAACAAGCACAGTTCTGCCAATGTTTGCTTGATTATTTTAACCCTATCAAAATATTCTCCCTCTTTGTGGGAGAAAATGTTTTTGAGTTTTAAAGATGCCTTCGGAACTGAATTTATTTCTTTGCTCGCTGAATTCTATAAACTTTTATCAAGGAAACGTTGGGCAAAGTGTTCATATCTTTAGAAAAGTTGACAGTAAATGTTTAATTTTTAACAGTAAAAATTATTAAAATCTTTCTTAAGTTGTTAAATAAACAACTTTTACAGGTTCTTGTTTTTCGACTACAGCACAAAAATTCAGCCTGTTTCCAGAAATCTCCTGCAGCATAAAAATTATGTCAACAGTTTCTTAGAACGATGTTCCCTTTTCCCCACACTTTGTTGTCGTCTGCTTAAATGATATCACTTCTTTTCAATAGGAACCTGTAGAATCAACTTCCAGTGAAAATGAGCAAGAAACACAACGAGTTTTGAGGAAGACATCTCGAGAGCCAGCAATTACACCAACAACAGCTAGATCTATCTTAGCTGCGGAAACAGTTCAACGAATTTATCCTATCCGAAAGACTGACCCAGATAAAGGGACTCCTTTGAAGAAAACGCCATTAAAGAAGGAAGGAAAAACACCTGTGAAAACCCCGAGTAGAAAATTCGCTACGAAGGGAACGCCCAAATCTGCGACTCTGAAAGCCCCGAAAAGTTTAACTCCTAAGACGCCAAAGTCTGAGAAAAAATCGTCTACAAGTAAGAAATCGGAAACGGCAAAATCTGATGCAAAATCGTCCGCTACAAGAAAGTCGGATAAAAAAGCAGACAACAAGTCAGCATCGAAGAGTTCGTCTTTAAAGCGTAAACTTTCGTACGACGAGGATTCAGTTGACAGTAAGAAAAGTAAGAAGTCATCACCGGATAAACCTGTTGTAAAGGTAACGAAGGAAGACGAGCCAGAGGCATCGCGAACCTCGAAAAGGCAATCAAAAGGTAAACGAAAAAGCGAAGATGTCGAGACAAGCAAGAGTCCTTCTGATGAAGAACTTGAAAATGTTGTATCCCTAGCTGATATTACTATGTTTGAACAAGCTCAAGAAATGCTCAAAATGGAAAAAGTATGACATTTTGTAGCAAATCTTTTGCAGGACAAGTCCAGGGTGTGTATGATTCATGCTAGAAAATAAACTCAAAAACTGCTGCCCGCGACATATGAACTTCTTTCTGCATACTGACGTTCGTAACAGCTGTAAATTTAGACCAAAAGTCGTCTCTGGTTTTTAATCAAAACTCAATAAAGAGGCTAGCAGCAATTAAGAGGCAAGAAAACAATAGGGCTGCCTCATTTTTATTGAGTGTGACGTAAGAAAAACACAGATTCTTTGCTTTTATGCTGTCACTTGTTTGAATACACGATTTCGCAGATAAAAGGCGAAAAATGGTGCATTAAGTATGATACACCATTCACAGCAGTATAATTTTGTATTTTATCATCACCATCAGTCGTACCAACCCTGACTTGTCCTTTGAAATGTGATAAAATTCTGCAACATTTTTCTTTGAATTAAGTGGCTTATAAATCAGTTGGAAAGTTTGATATCTTGATTATTATGAAAATGCTGGCAGTTAGTGAAGTTGGTCCATCTATTCAAACATTTGAAAAATATGACGCCTATGCTATGGTTTGTTATTATTTGACAGGAAAGCATTGTGTATAAATATCTGACTCAAATTAAATGCCATCTGGATAAACCCCGCCAATAAAGGCAATTTAAGAGTTCTGAGTGGCTCACTTTCCGCTGTCACAAGTCTCAAAGGGAAATCTAATAGAAATCTAATAGATTTTGTTGAATTTGTGAATGTTCACAATAGTGATAGAAGCTCTAACGCCACTCGATCGAACCTCGCGTATATAAATGTATAAAAATAACGCTCGACCCAGTCTCTTTTGCTGAATAGCTAAAAGGTCTATTTTTTAAGACAGGATTTATGTTCATCAACGAGAAACGCTTATTGATCACATATTCTATCACTCTTAAGGTTGATTTCCAGTCAGTGGAATTTTCCGAGCGGGTGGAAATTCTATTGTTCGCGGGAGAAAATGTCGCTCTGAAATTGAATAGACAGTTACGGCTGAGCAACTTTTTATTGTCTAAAATTCCGCCCGCTCGAAAAATTCCGCTGACTGGAAATTGGGCTTTAACCGAGATGCTGTTGTTTTATACATGTTCCAATTTGGATTGTTTTTTTTTTTAATCTCACTGAGGTCTGGGGCAAAGAAGGTGACTATATTTTCGAGCAAACGATTATTGAAGTAAGGGCAAAATGCAATTGCAAGGCAATAAGCAGAAGGACGTCCACCGCGCGGCAGGCAGCATTTATACGATGCTGGCTTTACTGATTTATTAAATGGGCCTAACTCAAAATAATCAGACTGTTTGCTTTTAATTTTAGGAAACTGCTGGTGAAAATGTTGTGGAACAAGGCATCAAGAAGGTTGATTTTGGTGAATATGAGATCGACACTTGGTATTCATCTCCGTACCCTAATGATTATAAAACGCTTGGCAAAGTATTTGTTTGTGAATATTGTTTGAAATATATGAAAAGTGCAACGATTCTTCGAAGACATATGGTTAGTTACAACTTTCTTTGCTTTTCTTCCTCTTTTTTATTCCTCGTGTTATTAAACAAGGGCAGAAATGTAGCATAACAGCAGGCATTACAATGCTATTACATACAGGATGTGTCAAAAAAGTTGACTTTCGCGGGCGGTGTAATGAAAATTAAATGGCAGATATTCAGAATTAAAATGATAATCTTTCAGTCAAAGGCTTACTTAGATGTCAATTTTGTTTCATAAAATTACTCATCTTTAATACCCAGAAAATAGACCTTTTTTCTTTTTTGAAAATGACGTTTGGATCGAGCATTCACGTTTGGTAAATTTGTGGAAGAAAACAAGAGCATGATCCCCGCTCTTTGTATAACGATGCTAGCTGTGGCATGAAGTTGCTTCGGATTTCAGAACACTTTTCGGAGACTATTATCGACAAACTTTCTCAAAATGAGTTAGCGATGGTTCATTTTACACAGAAGCAAGGGTTATTGGTCTTGTCGATTTCTTTCTTATTCATTTTGATTCATTGTTAGCTGATTTTTCTTTCACTCTGACTTGACTTGAACAACAACAACAACGTTGTTCTGGTATAGACTCTGACTTGAACAACAACGGTTGAATACAGCAAACCTCGATTTGCAACTCGCAAAATGAAACAGTTGCGTGCTAGTGCTTTTGTGTGCAAGTCTTAAACTACAAAATCAGCTAAAAATGAACGAAAACAATGACAAGCAAGGCCAGAAGGCAAATAAAACTTCCTCTATGTATAAACTAAATCGTTCCTAACTCGTTTTGAGAAAAGTTTTCGTTGATAAACTCTCTGAAAAGTGTTCTGAAATCCGAAGCAGCTCCTTGCCGCAGCTAGCATCGTTATACAGAAAACGGGGGTCATGCTTTTGTTTTCCTTCACAAATTTACCACATTTGGATGCTTGATCCAGACCTCTGTTTTATGATGTTAAAAGGTCTATGCTACAAAGGAGTTCATATGAGAGAGTAGAGAGATAATTCCTTGTTCGATTCTAAACCATTGATTTGCGTGTTATCAACGTTTAGATTCTTTTGCTGAAACGGACAATTTTACTGACTTTGTATTTTCCAGTACAATTTGGAATTTTGAACTTATGCTGTATTTGAAGCAATTTTAACACATTCTATTCTGTAACCTTATTGCAGTAGAAAGTTGAGCGAATTCTGTAACAGTTGCTATCATGGTCCCAATAATTTAGATCTGTCCTTGTCATTATCTATAACTTTATATCACAGGCAAAGTGTTTATGGAGACACCCTCCTGGCGACGAAATTTATCGTAAAGACACTATTTCTGTTTTTGAAGTGGACGGAGCAAAAAGTGCGGTGAGAAATCACATTGATTGAAATTTGGCCTGTCTTGTTTGCATATAGCAGTTTGAACTTAGTTTTGCTACGTACGTGCGTATTTGGTCATGATATCTGCAAACAAAGTTTGTTTTATTAAAATTTTTCTATCATTTCAGGAAATTTTGAAGCGATTTCTTGATGATTCTTATTTTGCTGAATAGTTTAAACATTTCCAACTGGTGACAATTAGAATATTTTACTCATAACAAATGTTGAAAACAGTCTCTTTGAAATCTCAAAAATCTTCACAAAGTCTTTGAAATCCCAAATAAAATCCTGGGGTTTTTGCAAGTCTAAAATTGTCCCGGAAGTCCCCCAAACAAATGATATAAGTTTTCAAAAAGATCTTACAAAATTCTTTAAAAATCCCAAAATTCGTTTGGATCCATAAAAAAATTGCAAAATCTCGAAAATCTTTCAAAATCTGAAAAATTTTATAATATCAACAAATGTCTTGGAATTTCAAAAACTGAAAACTTTGACAATCTCAGAAAAATCTGAAAATTAAGTGAAAAAAGTTTAAGGAGATTTGTAAACTCCCAAAACATCTCGCGCCATGTCGTATTAATTTTTCTTCTCTTCAGTGGCATTTCCCTTACTGATCAAGTACTGTTTCATTTATTAATTATCTGTCTCATGGGCTCTCGTGTTATTTATTTGAAGGTATATTTTTACCCTTAAGCACGTGATGAATTCCCTTATCTTTGTAGGTGTATTGCCAGAATCTTTGCCTGTTTGCAAAATTGTTTCTGGATCACAAGACTTTATACTACGAAGTGGAACCATTTCTTTTCTACGTCATGACAGTTTCTGACTGTTCAGGATGCCATATCGTTGGATATTTCTCCAAAGTATGTTATTCAGCCATATTTTTAGTGTTTAAGCATTTTATGAAGCATGCACAAAGATGTAGAGATCAAAAACAATCTGGAACTGTTACAGCTATCCAATCTTTTTGTTGAAATTTTGCGTCTCGAAACAAATAAGACTGGGGAACATCGAGACTCATTTTAATGATCCAATGACATGAGGTGCAATATTTGTATTCCGTTACAGCATTGTGTTTTGGTTAGGCACGAACTTCAAATTCTGAATCCCAACTAAACTGCAACAACATTCCGCCTCCCAAACTAACCCCAACGAAATGCCCTCGCAGCGACGAGCCCTTGAGAGAAATCCCACGGTCAGAATGTCAAGCTCCTTTGCTACATTCAAAAAAGAGTAAGCGAAGCATATTTTCAAACTTAATGCACATTTTTAAGCGTATCATTTATATGCTGCTAAAAATTTACTGTATTACTCCATTTGCAAGGAATTTAACACTACTACCAGATAAAGACCACAGGGAGCAACAATATTTCTATCCCAAGGCCATTACTTGAAACATACAAATAGCTACACTTAACTACTACAAAAAGAAAGATCGTGCTCTAAAAGGGATGTGGTGGTTGTGTGACTCACAAACCGACACTTTCAAGTCACCTTTTTTCGCATATACCATTGCAAACAAAGAGTATAAGTTGCTAATTCTAATTAGATTTTAACCCTTTCACCCCCGGAAGGGCCATATAGCCCAACAGTATTCATTGAGAACTGCGAATTTTTCAGGGGGTAAAGCTTTTAGAAGTTTGATTGATTTGAAAGGTTATGGACATTGCATTGCTTATTGAAACACTGATTATTGATTATCTATTGCTTATTGAAACACTGATTATGATACCCCCTGGAAAACGACGATCTACATTAGGTTTTCCTGTTAAGCTTGTTTTCAGCCGGGCGTGAAAGGGTTAAAAGAACTATTGTTGCTGTCAAAGTTATAATAATCCTTCATGCTTTGCTGTCACGAAGTAATTTAATACTTTCCTCGATCTTTCTGACAGGAAAAGACTTCATTCCTGAATTACAACGTGTCTTGCATTCTTGTCCTTCCACACTATATGCGAAAGGGATATGGCAAAATACTGATCGACTTTAGTAAGTGATGATATCATTCTTTTGTCATTATAATTAATCATTGTAAGTTGAGTGAAGATGTCTAGCCCGGTCGTTGAGTGAAGAAATTAATGCATACCTAGAATAATTTTCACCAAGCTAGAATCCACACCACTTCATGCAGAACTGAGCAAGGTTCCAAAACTTCGAAAAGTTTGGTGTAGAATTCTACGATCTATTTCTTTAAATTGAATGATTTGAAAGAAAATTTTTACAAATCTTCAATATTCTCAAGACTGAAAAGTTTTTCTAGACCTTGTGAGGAAACGTGGAACGATTTTCACGAAGATTATGCCTTATAAATAGAATATCTATGACATGTTATCAAGCGCAAGGTTTTCACTCATCTGGTTCACTATTTAAATATTTAATGACGTCATATTCTCATTGAGCTGAAATGAAACTGCGACGTGATGCCGAAAAGTTTCTGGATTTCTGAAAGTGTAACGATAGACTTATAGCAAAATATTGAAAATTTCTGTCAAACCATTCATTGCAAAGAAATAGGCCCTGGCATTTCATACTAACCTTTATAAAGGTTTTAAAACCTGCGCTGCAGAACCTGCGACTGCAGAATGCTCTCTCTTCAACATGTCCACTTTTCACGAGAAATTTTGAGGCATCGTTTTTCATACACACCAGTGAACGTTTTGTTCCCTGATTATAAAATCCAGGTCCCACTGTGATATTTGCCGTTCATCTAATGAATGGACCCTGCAAGGCCCAGCATTCTATAGTTGCTCCTGTCTTGTACTCCTATAAAACGCTGAAAAAATGACATGTAATTTTAAAATTTTTGATTATGGCCTCATTGCTTTCTGACTACACAAGTGTAGCATTTTTCATCCACCAAGTTTAACTACAGAGGTAAACAACTTTATAAAGTAAAATATATGCACTTTGATATGAATTGAAATGAATAGCATTTAAAGGGTCTATTTGATCCAGCATTCCTTGCTCATACTTTCTCTTGGTTTGCCTTTGTTGTCGCTATTTTCATTGGCTATGAAAATGGCGACAACAAAAGCCAACGAAGAGACCAAACTTGCAGGAAATGCTGGATCATACAGACCCTTTAATTACGCTTCACACATTCCAGGTTACTTACTTTCACGCACTGAAGGCAAGATTGGCTCCCCTGAACGACCATTATCTGATCTTGGATTAATCAGTTACAGAAGTTATTGGAAAGAAGTTTTACTTCGATATTTAACAGCTTTACCCGATGACCATGTCAGTATAAAAGGTATTTTCTCTTTGTTAATATGCTTTCGATTTTCCACGCTGGTGACAGCTTTTGATAAATCGACCTCTTCGACAACCGATAGGCAAAGTCGCTGTTCTAATTCCTCTTTGGATTTTTCAAGTTAGCAAACTTTTCAAAATATTGTAAAATATCTAGCCTTCAAAGCTGGTAAATTGTTGTGAAAACTTAGGTGACAAGAAGAAATGGCATATTTTCTAACAACGCAACCACCCAGCTAGCTTCTTTCTGTGCAGAATACGTTTAAACTGATTGATACAATAAACTGTGTTAATTGCGGTCCGGTCCTGTTTTTGATACAAAGTATTCCGCACAAGTTGTCCGGACAGGATGATATAAGAATAACCGTGTGGTTTCAAACTCTGGTCTTTAGCAAATACGATATCACCTGTTTATGCGATTTAAAACTGACAGAGCGATTTTTGATTGGTCAGCGCTAACAAAGGCTATAAGTTGATACACAAATTAACAGGACGGTAATTACTCTGTGTATTATGTCACGAAAACAGAACTAGGACTGAATGCAGCTTCTTCAAGGTAGGCGCTCGTAATTTATGTCAAGAAAAGCCAAAGTTTTTCAAGTTTTGATGTTGCTATGTTAAAGGGAATTGTTTTATGTTTCCGATAGCACAGGATTTCCAGTTTGGGGTTGATATGAATGAACTTCGAACTCCTCAGAAGTTGTGTTTCATCTTCTCAGTTGTTTCAAAATTAGGACCTTAACTTGATGCATACTATTGAAAATTTTCCGCCTCCTGAATGGTAGAAAATTTATTTTCCAATTAACACTTTTAGGTAGAGGGTGATTATAGTTCCGGTATAGGCTTGAAAAAATGACACCTCATCCTTGCCAATAACGGTATAAAAATATTGAAACCTACTTCAGCTGTTTAATTCAGAATTCTGCATCATTATATAGCGCTGGAAAATACGGCTTCTCGGACCGGCAACAGAGCAGTATGATTGGTTCTTGGTCGGTCAGCAAAAGCCCTATTTTCGAAGCCGTATTGGACCAGCGTTGCCCCAGAAATCAAGAACAACAGAGGAGCTTCTTATGTAGGCCAGGCCACAGACATGGACTGCCAAAGTTTAAATTATTTCTCGAAGACTTCTTTGCTGTAAATTTTTGAATTCGAACTTGCGACCATACACGAAAAAAATGCGATTGTAGTTAGAGTTAAGTTAGAGTTGAAGTGAGCAATTACAATGATAATCAGGATCAAAGCACAGTAGAAAAATAAAATAATGTAAACAAACAGTGTTTCTGAGAAGTCTCTGCCATATACAAAAAAGCCTTTATTAAACGATTACTCGATCTATATGCTGGAAAATGTTTGGACCGAAGTTTGGCGTACGGACCGAACGCAGTGAATTTCATGTAAGTAAGTAAGGTTCAAATATTTTCCAGGATACCTCGTAATCGATTAATAACCGAATAGTCTTCTGCACAGTTTCTCGAGAAACAGGATATATTTACTAAAAAATGCTAGCATTTTACTATTTTCCAATTTTTCATTTTATCAACAGAAATGAGTCAAAAGACATCAGTGCTATCGAATGATTTGATAAGCACAATGCAATTCCTTGGTATTCTGAAATACTGGAAAGGAAAACATGTCATTACTCTGCAGCAGGTAGGGAGATATTGCTTCGATTTTTATCCTGAAGAAACTTGAAAAGTTTACAAACCATCTATGATTGGTTTCGCTGTATGTTGATGTACCGAAAAATAACAAAAGTCGCTGCTGTGAAAATGTCCGTCAACAACTAATGCAAAATTTTCATTTCAGCAAATATTTTCATGACCAAACACCATAAGAAATTTTAGAGTGTTTGCTTTGAAGATTTTGCTCCCTTGAAACTCATGTTGAATTACTTGCCCATTTTTTAGACAGTTTCGTTTGACATTGACCGAAAGTATATATTCAGATAAGATAGATCATAAGTTGGTCTGAAGTTTTTGTGCAAGAAAGCGAAGAATATGCCATTCTTTGAAGGTTGGGAAATAGATATTCCATTTTGGGGCTGTTTGTGAAACGGTTGATCATTTTAACGTATGCCGAGAAATTCTGTTTTTTCATTTATACGTATGTCGAGGAACACTTAAACTGATCAATTTTTGCATGAAAGCCGTTTCAATTCTTTCATATTTTATCTGGAATTTTTGTGGTGGCCAATTATTTTCTGTGTTATTCATCATCTTTATTATCAAGGCATCATTTTCTATTACAATTGCAAGGAAAAGGATTCATATGGTAAAATACTCTTTATTCTCGCAAGCCTTGTTTTCGTAGGAAATGCTGGATGCATATGCAACCAAACGCAAAGCACGTGGAAAACTGAAGCTAGATGTGGACGAAGAATGTCTTGAATGGACACCAAAAGATTACGGACAAGGAAAAAGTAGATCTAAGAACTCATGAGTCGAATTCAAATTTCGCGACTTGAGCTATGGATTGATGTACGGTGGCCACCCTTGGCGTACAATCGGGATGGATGTTATTGTACCATCTCGCATTAGATCAGGGTAACTCTGTTGTCGAAGGACTGCCATTTTAAAAACTACAACTTGCTGTATACATAATGTGCTGCTGTGTCCTGCTGCATGCCACTGCTGCATACCACTGCTGCTAGCACTGTATTCGCTGCATGCTAGCCCAGAGTTCCGTTAATTGAAGGCTCGCAGATTTTGATATTTCTTTGCGGCACTGTGCTTCATTAGCTGAAACTGGGCAATTTCTGCTAGGATACACAGCTCTCTTTAAGACCCTGTTCTCCGTTTACACTGTACCTTTCCAAATATTGATCTGTAACAATATTGTAATTAATCACCATCCCGTTTACACATCGCTGCTAATTCGTATCACATTTGTTCCTTCAACCTATCTACAGAATATCTCGTTCTGGAGCAATGTACATGCTCTTGTAAACGTTGTAAACAACTTTAGCGGATTTAGAATGTACCAGTGCAAAACCTGGTCCAAGTTAGCTGGGGAGGGGGAGGCAGCCGATTTAGGGATGGCCTTTGATGCCATCGGATATAATTCAGTTTGAAAAAATCTTGGATTCTGACTTTAGTGGACAACATGAATACAGTATATGCCATAGCTATATAATTTCAGTTCCTAAAGCCAGAAAATGTTATCGTTATATTCTACAGTCGTTCTATCAGATCAATCAGTCTTCATAATTTCATGTACCAAGTGCTGTTGTCTGTTACAGCAGAACCCGCGTATAAAAACCTACAGTTTTGGGATTCATGGATGCATATAAGACAGAACAGAAATCGCGCACGCATGAGCGACCATTCGTAAATCTCAGCCCCGCCCCCGTAGCTCCCTGCAGCAGATGCCGAAGTTAGGCAACACTTGATACTCTCTTCCTTGGGCCTTAAACTCGTGATTAAAGAAAGAAGCTTATGTAACAAACACTGACTTAGCTCAGATTGCTCGATGGCGTCATTTTACGAAGTTTCTGCTCCGTCTCCATAATGGATTGGTTCTGATAAAAAGTTGAAACTTTGACAATTTCAGCCAGTAGGTTTTTAAGCCTCCACAAGGTTCTTATACGCACGTTTTTACTGTATCCGCAGGCGCGCAACTAGGGGGGGGGGGGTCCTGGGGGTCCAGACCCCTGCCTTTTTTTCAAAAGGGCAAAAGTGCCCTTTTCAGGAGAAAGATTGTGTGAAGTGGAAGCATTATTGATCTGTAAATAGTCGATTTCTTTGCAATCAAGAATAATAGTTGCTGAATGCTTTCTTGAATTGCAAATATCTTGAAGTAAGTTTGAAAATTATCTGTGCTTGAATTTGGACTGTCGTTCCGAAATTATCAGCATCTAACCATGGAAGAATAGATACGGCCGAAAATTTCCACTTTCAAACCACATGCGAAAGACATGACTCATTTTTTAAGAGAAATCGCTTGAAGAAGCTTTTAGTACTGGGTGAGCGAAAAACTATCTCCGTTTAAAGGACCACTGCTCTCTGGACATCAAGGCAAATATTGGTGGATATTTCATTTAATAGATGACATTTTACCAGACTGAAATCGGCAGCTCAGTTCCAAAAATTTCCTCAAAAGAGCCGCTTCAAGAAACTTTCAAAACAGGCTGAAAATAGCGACCAAATTTTCTACTTCGCAACAATGGATTTTACATGCTTTAGCACGTGTTATTCCTTTTGGCAGTATGAAAGTATTATTTCTATCCTTGGGAGAATAACAGCATAAACATGTGCTAATACTTGTTGAAGTCATCGCTTTGAAGCTAGCCTGCAGACAGGCCGAAGCAGAAATTATAAGAAAATTTGGTTGTCATTTCAGGCCAATTTTTAAGGTTTCCTGATCCTTTTTAAGGAGCTTTCTCTAGAAATTCTTTACGATTTCAGAATGGAGTGACCAACTTCAAGCAGGTAAATTCTTAAAACTGATTTGAAATGTTGAAAGATCTTTCAAAGATCTTTTTGCCAATAATATCCTCCCTTAGCTCCTGTTATTCAGGAAGCAGTGGCCTTTCAATGGACATTGCTTTTCTTTTCTCAACCGGTACAAGTAATAGCCGAACCGTTTCAGGGTTCACAGTTCATTCTCTTCAATTTTGTATTACTTTTTATGATGGCCATTCTCCGACGATCTAGAGAGTGTGATTTAAGAAAATTTCCCTCGGCAAGCCCCCGAACCCTCCTCCATCTTATTTTACCGCATTTAGAGATGTGATTAACAAATGCGAAAACTTGAAAAATATCCTTGATTTCTGCCATCGCCTTCTGATCTCATAAACTGGCATCCAAGACTACATCATTGCTTTGAAATGATCAGGAGTCAGGAGTATGCCCTTTTTTCTGATTTGGACCCCTGCCCCATAAAATTCCTAGTTGCGCGCCTGTATCCCGTAGAATGCTTTTGTTATAAATGCAGAGACTGTAGTGCAGAATGTAGAAAAATTAATTTAGTCTTTTTCAATTTGAAGAGGAGCATGAGTAAAGGAGAGCCAGTTTTTTTTTTGGTTCAGAAGTTCTCGTCTGATATCCGCATGCAACCATATCAAATCGCTCGAAAGTTTTTAATTCTTCCCCACAAATTTTCACTCCAGCCTTTATTCAATACTGTATCGCACAAAATTGATCTAAAACAACTCGGTACTCTGAATTTTCCCCGAAATTCTCCAAATTTTTATTTCGTTGGCACAATTGTACCTACCCAAGGTAGCACGGTAGCACAATTGCAAAATGAAGGAAAGCAACAGGCCTTGCCATAGACATGGTGAATTCTCAATTTAAGATGTAACCTTCCATCAACCCTTTAAGGCAAAAGAGACAAAAAAAGTAAAAAGACTGATGATAGCGTTTTTGGAAGGAAACATTTATTCTCAAAGGTTGCTATCACAGATCTGGTGGTTGCTATGCTCTCTGCCTCTATTCCATAGTGTGTTTGAATACGAGACTGATTATGGCGGTCTTTCTTTTCAAACTTTGTGTTTATTTCAAATCTTCAATTTTTGGGAAAGAATTTGAAGCTAATAAAGAAGCACCGAGGCTGCAAATCAAATGGCACATAACAACTTATTCAAATGGCAACGGAGCAGTTCATCGGTGGGTATGAGTTGCGGCTTTCACCAGCGAAAAAAGCAGCAACGAAAAAAGTTTAATAAGGCCTTAAAAAAATACGCCTCCTGTGCCTTGTAGGCCTTGATCATGAATAATCAGAGTGTGGATGTTTAGTAGCACCACTGTGCCATTGTGATGATACCGACCTCCTTGTCCTGCAAATTTTCCATTGCTGTATTTCATTCAGTGCCCGAGTACCTATGTTTTGAACCCAATCAATCCATGGAAGAGTACAATTTTCCTCCACCCATCTTGATTGTGTGGATGAATCAGGGGGGGGGGGGGGGGCTCTCCTCAAATTAGAATTGAAAATGTGTAATCATAGCACAACTTACATGCAATACAAGGAAAAATACAATCTTGCTACCAAACTGTTTCATCAAGATTGATAGAAACCTTCAACTGTGAACAAGAGGAGAACCTGTTCTTAGGCCATTTATCTCTCTGCTTGACGTTGTTTCTATCACTTTGCAAAATATTGCATTGCTAAGTTCCATTCCATCATGCTTAATGAATTGTTAATAAATCCCCTCTCTCCCCAGTAATGGCCGAATTCCGCTGTCCAACGAAATGGATTTTTGGATGGCCTCTTGTGCTTATGGCAGAACAGATAACATAAATTGCATGGGAGATTGATCCCCCACGCATGTCAAGCTTTCCAGTCTGGATGAGTACTAAATACTAATTGGTCCTTCTGTTTTCAATTTAGAATGTTGGCAAGAGAGAGAATACAGGAGTTCAAGCATGGATAAAGGTATTTGTATATAAATCTACATTGTGTGTGTGCTATGGTTTTACAACAAAGAGACTTAGCAAGAAATATAGCCTAACTTTAATATGAAAAAGCGTAAACCCAAAAAATGAAGCTATATCCCTTTAAGTTGCCCTAAGAAACTTTTGTCTGTTACAGAGAGACTGGAATTTTCATAGATCTGTGATGCATAGACTCCGTCTAAACAATATAAAAAGCAATAGAGCAGAACTGAAAGAAATTAGCACAACCTGTGTGGCACACAATACTTGATGCATTTTATTTATTTACTTGCTTTCTGTATCATGTCAGAGCAATGTCTAAACATTAGAAAGGGTTCAAAAAGCCCTTATTTGAAATGTTCAGGAGCGCATGGGTAGGGAACATGAATATTGTTATGAAACCTTTAAGAAAATCATACTGTAGCTCAGAGTACTCAAAATCTGATAATTTTAAGAAACTGACAGTACCAGCCCAAATTTTTAGTTTTCTTGTAAAGAAATATATGTACTTCAAAGATTATCCACAAAATGATGTACTGCAAAGTAAGTGGTTTATCCAATCATAAACTGAGAATGCCCAACAAGGTTAGATGTTTGAAATCTATGAAGAAGAACATGTTAATGTAGATCAATTTGATAAGTGATGCGCCACCTACCGATTAAGAAGCTGTGCTTTTTGCAGAGAGTACAAGCTGCGTCAGATGATGCCTCCAGAGAAGCTTATGGTGATTTTATACCAGGTGTTGGTGATGCTGGATCAATGCAACCTGATGACCAAGCCATGTATGAAGGTATTGACATTTGCATTTGTCTTACATGGTTTGCCTCATAATCATGATTATCCAGAATACAGAGTGACAGCGTAAAGAAGTTACAGCATTTTCTACTTTATATTTAATCAGTTTTGGAGTTATTTCATCATATTACAATTGAAACCAAGTTCAAGTTCATTCATTTTCAGATTCCAACATACCAATTCCACTTAAGAGCAATTACAAAACAAACATTGATAGCAACAGAATGATATAATAGTATATACAAAACTTGCTAACTTGAAGGGAATTTGAAAGAAAGAATGGAACTTCTTAAGGGGGAGCTCTTTCAATAGGTTAACTAATCAAAGAGAGAATAGCCCCTGACACAGATTTTAGCCACAAAACTATAAAAGCTGTAGATTTTTGTGTATACCATATAGGAGACCTTCATGAACTTAGGATTTCTTGAATCTATTAATTTTCCTCAGTCAGTTTAGGATTTATGATGCTTCTGATGTTTATGAAAGCTTTGGATATATTCATATATACTCCCTTTTTGTGCTTTTTTTTCATAAAGCATACAAATGCTATATATAGTAACTCTGGAAATGATGATGAAACTGCTCTTGCTGGAACTTTGGCCAATTGCATAAACTTTCCTTTGAGCAATTCATTTGAAAAGGGCAATAATGTTGCACTGGGTGAGTCAAAAAAGTGTATG
Organism: Aurelia sp. 3 sensu Dawson et al. (2005); assembly: GCA_964020215.1. Taxonomy (NCBI): domain Eukaryota; kingdom Metazoa; phylum Cnidaria; class Scyphozoa; order Semaeostomeae; family Ulmaridae; genus Aurelia; species Aurelia sp. 3 sensu Dawson et al. (2005). The sequence goes on along the minus strand of OZ026575.1, from coordinate 4,004,727 downwards.
CGTTTGGCAGGCTATGGAATAAAAGGTATGTGGCCAATATTCAAAACTAGAAATGTTAATCTATCTTTCAAAGGCTAACTTAGATGAGAAAACTTTTGTTTTGCAGAATCACTCATCATTTAGAACCTAAAATTAGGAGAATGCTGGTGAAGGGCATGTTTGGGAATGAGGATTCCACATTCCATTTTGGTCTTTTAATTAACATGCTGTTGAAATAAAATTCTGTTTCTGAAAGTAAGAACTGTAAACCTCAATGACACATAAATTACAGACCAGAATGGAATGTGGAAATTCTTATTCACCATAAAAATCCCTCACACGCATTTTTCTAATTGTTAGGCCTTAAAGCTGTGCGATTTTAAGAAACAAAATTTTCACATCTATATAAGTTGGCCTTTGACTGTTGGATAAACATTTCAGTTTTGAATATCAGCCTCATATCTTTTATTTCATAGTCCCCAAAATGCATAAACTTTTTTTGACTCACCTCATTCATGATAAATATTAAAGGTCTGCATAGATTTGAAGCTGAGATTTTGGTATACTTTCCAATGTGTAACATTTCTCCAAACTAGCTCAAGAATTATTGGATAAATGGATGCAAGATCAACACTTGTCAAATTTGAATTTGGAAATGGAATTCAAAGAAGAAAAATGGTCGTCTTCAACAAAACCAATTCTTAACACAGAAAGATTCACAAATAGTCACACGGATGCTACAGATTCTTATTCATTGTCAGAAGATGGACGAATTATGTCACACTCCAATAAGCAGTGGAATTCTGCAGGTAATTGAAATGTTTTGTGTCCCAAATTTCACCTGTTGGTTAGAATTATTAGCAAATTAAAAATATGTAACTTTTTACCTCACTTTTATAATCCCTTGCTGTAAGAAAATATGATAAATGAATGTCTTTTTGAACCTCGTATTAGGTGTTTCACCATACTATGGACTTTCTCACAACTTGGACCATTTCAGAATTCCTCTTTGCTGTATCAAAAGAATGTGTCAAGGACTGTATTTCAGTTTGGACAATAGATAATATTAGATTGTATTTAGGGGTTTGGTTCTTTTTATATTTCATCTTCATATGCAACCTATACTTTGATTGAGATAAAATATAAAATAAAAAATATTTGAAAAAGATCAAAGGAATGTTTAGACCTGTACATATCCCTGAACAACTTTAGTGTCAGAATTATTGAAGCCTTCATATGCTTAGAGATATGTTTCATGTTGTCTGCAAATCAATATTTGTTGCCTTTGTGGAAAAGATGGAGGCAGTTCGTGAAATATCTTTCTGCTGAGCCTGAAACATTAGGTGTTAACCTGATTTTAAGGCATAATTCAGACAAAGATTTCTCTCCATCTAAGTTGAAAATTGAAATCTGAGGTGGTAGAAATTTCAGCAAGCTTTTAATCTAACAGAAAATGTAAAAACATGTATGGTTAGCTAAAAATCAACTTGCACGTCTCAAGTTTTTGGGGAGAGTATTTTTATATTCATCTCTACGGCATATGATTTCCCACCAAATCACAGTGCATCATATCATGTTAGGTTACGTAGTGTGATTGGTTAATCCATGTTAATCTCACAGATGTAAACAAATGTGCTGATTGGCTCAAACCAACATCTGCCCTTGTTGAAGCAAACTTTATCAGAAGCTCAAAATCAAATCTTGTCATCAAAATTACCCTCATGTGAAAACATAATTTTCTGCTTGATTTGGCAACTGTTTATAATCGTAAAATAAACTTTAAGGACCCTTTGTGATGCAAGATCAGACACTTCGTACTTTAATTTAAACCGGAATTTCTCATTCACATTATGTATTTTTGATATGACAGCATTGGTGAGGGGATGAATAATTAAAGCATAATGTCTTGAATTCTTTGAAGAAAAAGCCATTTTGCTCACAAGCCTCTATGTCTTGTTGCTTTCAAGCAAACTTGGAATCAGATCCGAAACATTACAGTTTTGAATATGATGATGATGTTGACTATGACAAAGAAGCCCAAGAAATGTTTCAGAAGTTTATGAGTAATACCAAGGTGGAGACATCGGCAATGTCTGACCTTGGAATGGATAAAGTGACAAAGAAATTCAAAGATCCCAGACCAAAAATGGAACAAAGACACCAGATTGTGAGTTATCTATTTGTCATGGCTACTGGCGTTAGTGCATGTAGGACCCTTACTGACAAGATTAAATACACTATCCTTTTCCTGGTTTCTATATTCGAGATTCAATAGAAATTCTACTACCTTTCTCAGAGACTTCATAGGCACAAACCGTGAGAGCTTTATTAAGCCCCCGGGGGCCTTATTTAATTTAGGATACTCCAGATGGGGCTTATTAGAAAGGGGGATTATTCAAAAAGTTATATGAAAAAGTTGTATATGATAGCTTTATTAGTCTTTTACCTCATAATTTGCCGATTCAACATACAATTATACGAGTCAAATGCATAAATTCGGCACAGTTTTACCCAAACTGTATCAAAATTAACATGGAAATAAATTTAAGCTAAACAGATTGAAAATCTTTTGTAATTTTTAGAATTTGATATAAGCGGGGGGCTTGATAGAGAGGGGGGCTCATTTAAAATCTTGGCTCAGAGGGGAGGGGCTTTATAGAGAGGGGGGTTAATAGAGCTTTTACCGTATGGTTAAATTTGGACCCCTAGAGTTGATGAAATGTAACTTTTAAAATTGCTTTCAACAACAATTCATTGATAATTCATGGAAATTGTTAAATGATTCACGACTGTACAGTTTTGCAAACGCATTCACCTGGTATTTACTGGGGTATGATTTCTTGAAGGTGAAAGAAAGAAACCAAGCTCGCAAAGAGAAGCAACAGAAAGTACAACGTGAAAAGATGATGAGAAAAGATGCCGAATTAATGGCGAGAAAGAAAATACAAGAAGAAGAGAAAGCGAGAAAATTGAAAATACAGAATGAAGAAGCAGCAATACAACAGGAAATGACAAGACTACGAAAGGAAATGGAGGCTGAGAAATTACAAGCAAAAGAAGAGGAGGAAAGGTATTTTGTTCTTATTTCTAGCAAGGTTTTATTTATCTTATTCACACTAAAAGTTAAATCAGTTTGAGCAAAGCCAGGTTGTTGAACATTGCTTCCTCGTCGGCTGATCCCACTATTCGAACGAGTTTGATTGATTGAAACCTAACCTGGTTCAGATAAAGCTGGTTTAACTATACCAGTGTGAAAAGGGTATTTTGTCAAAAATATGTCATTGTTATCGGTGATGCACAGTCGTCTTGAATACTGTAAAAAGTCTTTTGGATATCAGGGAGCAAGTACCTGGAACTAAACCAGTAAAGACACTTGAGGTAAATGTCATGATGGATCGAAGATGACTAAATGATGTGTTTTTTCAATTCAGGAAAAAATTTGCTATCAGGAAAGCTAAGGAACAAATGATGCTTGAAGAAAGAGAACAGAGAATCTTTAAAAAAGAGGAAGAAGAGCGGAGAAAAATCGCAGAGGAGAAAATGAGGAGAAACATTAGGATTGAAATGGAGGAAAAATCGATGCGACAAGCTGCAGATAATATGAGGGTAAATTGTTTAAAGATAGTTTAATATTTAGTAGCTATACGAAACGACCAGCCTCAATTATTTGTGAGATTGTTTTAGTTACTTCCAGCAAGAAAGTTTAAGTTTTGTAGGTTGCAATACCCTACTCTTTCCATTTGATACTTGTATGGAGGGTTATGCCGCTGCTCCTTGATCATCCAAGCAGGTTGCAGGACAGACCAATAGCAATGGAATAAAGACAATGACATTATTACAAGGCTTTCTTGTTTTATTGTACCAATTGGACGACTCCCTGGTCCAAGGGGGGGGGGGGTACTTTTTGTAAAGTGATACTGGACGTGCTGCTCATACGTGTGATTTCTTCATCTGAAATTCGCTCATATGAGTCTTTTGATAACCTTAATTCTGGTAGATAATAGTTCTTCCGTAATTTTCTCATTCATGTGTCATATAATGATTATTCAAAACAAAAAATCTCCTGGTATGTTTCTTGAGAAACAATAAAGTCAAGACACGACTTTGTTTTTCTAATAAGTTCTAATTTTTCCGACCACGCATTATGGAACCTCCGCTAGTCAGTTTTATCCAGGTCGCAACAATGGTTTCTTGCAGACTTTACAGATACAGAGATAGATAGATAAGATCTGCGTAATGGCGCCTGATTCACTGTTTTTTCTTTGAAACTATGCGCTTGTTTGCCCCCCCCGCCCCCGACTCTCCTTTTGGCCCATAGCCAATGAAAATGTTTTGCGTTTCTCAAAAGTATTGTTCAGAAGAACGCATTGTTCCCGATGGCGCCTTTATATAGCTGATTGTTCCTGCATGCTCAAAAACATTGTTTCTTTACCCGCAGACACGTGCGGGACTTGCTCTGCTGATTCTTCAAAACGGTAAATTGTGCGTCATTACGCAGGATTTACTTATCTATGTGAAGTTAACAAACTGGCTATTTAAAAACTGTTATTTGTGAACTACGCCTTATCTCTTAAGGTCCCAATCTATTATTTTAAACATGAAAAATATGCACCAAATATTCAAAGTTAGTTACAGCCTGTATTTCAACCTGACCACGTGATTTTTCCTTTGTTTATCAATTAATTGCCATTTTGGATTTTCTTTTTTAGCTGTTGCATAAATATTTTTCATGTTGGTATGGAATCGTCGTGAATCGTCGAATAAAGATTGGTAAAGCACGTGCAATGTCAGATTGGCGCTGTAAACTACGTGCATGGAATGCGTGGAGAGCGTATATCACATATATCAAATCGTGTAAGGAAGCAGAAGAAATTGCAGTCGCTATGAAAATCAAATATAGGTTTGTAACGAAAGATCTACACCCATGTGCTTAGATCAAATTTCTCTCAGTCTGATCTTATGGAATACAATGTAACCTCCAAACAACGGACACCTATGAGACCAATGTTATTGTCCATTGTAGAGAGATGTCCGCTGTATGGAGTTGTCATCTTTTTTCATACTTTATTGGGGCGAATATATTTGTCCGTTGTTTAGAGATGTCCGTCATATTACATGGCTTTTATTTTAAATTCCAGCCTGCAAAGTTCTTGAAAAGGTTCTTATATACAGTACACACCTTTTAAACATTAATGCCGTTTTCAGCGTAAGAATTCTGAAGAATTCTTTTGACTTCATGAAAGCAGTTCTAGGTTAGAATTCTTGTTTAAAAATCATGCAGTCTTTTGTGCCATTGAAGAATTCTGATCAGAATGTAAGAATTCTTGAAAATTCTGAGGAATTCTGAACACATAACACCTGCTATATAAGAACCTCTCCCAGTTTCAGCCTCTGGAGGGTTCTTATTTAGGGAGCTTGAAAGGTTAAATTTCAGCCAGGGAGCTAAACACGGGAGAGGAATCGCGCCTTGAGTTGCATTCTGCGATGTGATATGCGCCTCCTTCGCAGCGGATCGCGCACTTCGCAGTGAAACCAAGATGGAAACTGAAGTTTGGACGGATAAGTGCATCGCGTTTTTGGATTGGATTTCTACAACAGTGGTAAGCATTTTAGGCTAGTTTAGACATTCATGTGACTTTTAAATGTTTACCTTTCGATAGCGAGACTCGTTTAGCCGTTAGAAATCATGAATTAGCTGCAGCGGCTAAGTTTCTTCAGCGGTAGCTTAGGCCACTTCAACCTCTTTGTCACGCTCCATGCACGCACTCGTAAAAATTTCACTCTGCCCAACCCCGCCCAACTTTGAGCAATCGAAGATGCTTTTGGATGACTATTGGCAATAAATCAAGCGAAAAATTTTTCTGAGATAGTATGAGACTCGCGAGATATTTTAGTTTTCTTTCGGGGTACTTGCACCGGTTCTGCTTTAGGCCCATTCTCGCGCTTCAACGACTTTCAGAGACGGCAACCGATTCGAAACTTTCGCAATTTCGAGTTATTCAGATCAATCGAATGGGAGTCGAACGGTGTATGAAATAGTGAGGAAAGTTGAAATCCTGTGAAACCTTAAATGAATATATTTCAAATCCATCTGTGTCTTCTTCTCGGTCGTTCTCCACAGCAAAGATTTCGTTGCTAGGCAAACCTAATTATAATTGCTCCGTTGCTACGTCAATGGAAACGAGGTCGCATATCACATCGCAGACAGCACCAGCAGGCGTTTCCATAGCCTGATTTCAGCCTCAAGGTTCTTGTAAAAACAGGTTCTTTTATGCTGTTTTCTACTGTACTTACTTTGCATTTTTTTTCTTCAATCCGAATTTATTTATTTTTTGTTGAAGGAAAGAGCAAATGGCTGTCAATCATAATCGATTAAAAGTTTTAAGGAAATGCTTCAACAAGTGGCTTTTATGGGCGAAAGAGCAACAACGATTGCAGGAGATTCAACGAGAACAACAAAGAAAAGCCGTTAAAATGGCCGCATTTCTTGAAGCAGCCGCAAGTGGAAAGCTGTGGGGACCGGAAAGGGACAAGGAAAAAGATGGACAGCGTTCAACTAGAGAAGAAAAGAATAACAAGATGCGTAAAGAAGATGTAGAAGAACAGTTGGTACGTGTTGCAAGTTTGTAAACTCACTAAGTTACCTGGCAGTCATAGATGCATTGAAAAAACGGTGCCATTTGGTCTTAATAGGCTCTTTTAGCAGCAAGACGCCGCGGACGTCGTTGAAAACGCAGCTACTTTTTTATGAGACTCGCAAAAGTTGTGAAATTGATTTCACTTTGTAATTTGTAATTTAGATCCTTGAACAAAAGAATTATGCTTACGTCTTCTTGACTCGGATCTTCTTGCTAAAACAGCCCAATGCTTAGTGCTGCGAAAACATAATAGGAGAAACGTGAAGAAAGAAAATGACGAAGCTGCTTTTTTATTCTCCTCGTTTAGTGCATTTCTATACGTTGATGCTTCAAAAATGCTTGATTCAGAGACAGTAAAAATTATGAAAACTATTTCTCTTGATGGCATTCATTTTCAGTACTTTGCAACAACGCTCAATAGGAAGGAAGTTTTTTGTAGGGATTAAAAAAGAGCTAGCCAGTGCGACAGAGCAGAAACTGCGTAAAATGACGTGATCGAGCGATCTGAGATAAGGAAGTGTTTGGGTAGATAAGACTTTTGAAATGATAAATCAAGAGTTTAAGGCCCAAGGAACAAAATATCAAGTGTTGCCTAATTTTGGGATTTGTTGCAGGGAGGTAGGAGGACTCAAAGTTACATGTTTTCACGCATGCGTGGGCAGTTTCTGGTCTGTCAGCCAGTGCTAGAAAGGACTTGGAATGAGATGGCAGAGCTACACCTTGTAGTAAGAAAGTTTCCTTTTATTGAATTAGTCCTTAGAAACGATGCAATTATGCTTTCTAACAATAGCCGACTCTGTTATCTTTTGATACCCATCATCGTATTTTACATGCTTCGTTGATGACTTCGATCTCAGTCTTCGCAATCATTTCTCTCTTTGGCCATTTCAGGATGACATTTTTAGATCAGAAGGAAGAGTGAAGAAGCCGTTGTCTACCCGCAAAACAAAAAATAGGCCGTTATCAATGACGCTCATGAAAAAGGACAATTCGAGCAAAGAGTTTATTGACGGAGAAGCCAGTGCAAGGAAACAAGTACCTGCGGAAGAAGGCAACGATTTGGGTCATAACAAGATCAAGGAGAAAGGTAGAACTGATTGTAACTGCACTGTACAAAATGCATGGGTTGACATTCGAGGAAATGTAGATAATCGGCCAAGAAATTCATCTTCAAAACGTGGATCTGAACAAGGAATGTCAACGACAAAGTTAAAAGCTGAAGATATCAATGCATTATCGAAAGATACAGAAACTAAGTTAGACCTTGAAAATATCGACTCGGAATCATTGTTAGCTGGTACAGACAGCGAAAGAGGGAACACTCGGAAAGAGTCAAACGAATTATTATCACGACGATCCACTGTCAAATCAAACAGACCCACAACGAAACCGGTTTTATTGCGTAAGTTTTCTCCTTCCTTCCTTTCGTGTTTGTTTTCAAAGGTATAAAACTGAAGTCTGTCTCAACTAAGATGCCACGTCACGTGACATATACAAGAACGTGAAGTCCTTCATTGAGAAAATTTTTAATTTTTGTCATTTGCTGGCGTTTTCATCTGACGTCCTATTTCAGACAGACTAAAAATATCTTAGAACTGATAACGAAAGGAGAGAGCATCTCTGTCAATTATGCGTAATGGACTATTGATTATCTACAAATATCAGAACTTTGTTGTACCTAAACCACTAAAGTTCGAGTTGGTGACATATAAGAAACGGTAGGCCAAATCTTTCAAACGTTGAAAACCCGTTCTACCTGGATTGGGAAACTAAAAGGCATTTATATTTTGGAGCTTTAATTTTTCCCTTTTCGCTCCAAAATGTTTTGACACTGCAGTAACAGCAGCTATTTTAACATTGTTTTGAGTACTAATTATGTTGTTATTTGTTTTGACATCTTATTACCTAATCAAATCGAATCAAGTCAAAAACTTTGTTAATGTGCCAAAATATTTAGCTTACAGGCTAATTGGGGTAACAACAAAAAGGTATATACAATCGAAATAAAATGCAATAAATAATCTGTACTAGGTGTACCAAAAGGAGCCATCCATCCCCATCAACCCACGAAATGTGGGAACTGTTACAACAAAAACGGAGTGACTCTACACTAAGAAAATAAAACACTTTTAGTAGCAAATGTATCTTGAAATCTAAGAAATTACGTACCAAACCCGGACCTTGGACTCTAGCTTCTCATAAAAATGAGTGTACTCTTGGTATTACGAATTTTCTAGCCCACCTGAACTTTTCATGGCGCACCCAATATTGTTACCATATTTTTAACTTGTTATTTCAGCGATGGAAGAAAGAGCCAAGCAGCGAGCAGAACGAAAAGCGATTCTTGATGAGAAAAAGAAAAGGCAAGATGAAGAAAAGCTTGTAAGATCATTTATTTATATCAATGCCATTATCTGGTTATACAGAAGTTTATGCACAATTCATATTTTTGAGGTTTCCGCTTGTTTCGAAAAGACGAGAAGGACCTAGAGCTCAATAGACCTTTTAGCTATTCAGGAAAAGAGCCTGGTTCCAGCGTTATTTTTATACATTTTCATACGCGAGGTTCGATCGAGTGGCGTTAGAGCTTCTATCACTATTGTGCACATTCGAAAATTCTACAAAACGTAGCAAAGTATCGTTCGATTGAGATTCTTTTTCATAATAGCTAAAAGGTCTATTGCATCTGTTAGAAGAGCAGCTTTGGTCACTTAGTTCACTCTTCTCATTTCAAAACCAGCACCACAAATTCCTGCTTCCTTTTTATTTTGCAAATATTCAGAAATATCATAGTTTACGCAGGAGTGTCAAAAATAACCACAGGCGGCGGAGGATCGTTCAGTAATACTTGCACGACTCAGTAATACTTGTAAATGTAATAGAATTCAATCGTACCTGCCAGTTAGACTTATGACGATGAGTCTCTTGTTTCCCTGTCTTCTTTGACTTGATGATGGCGCTTCTGTCAATAGAGACTCATAGTATTACTATGAAAAATCTGGCCCTATTTAGGCACAAACTGAGCAATTTCTTCAGTACCAATCAGATTGCGAGATTTGTGAATTACTATTGTTGACGTGTAAATGTGATAGAATTTTCGATTCGATTGAAGAATTGAAAACACTCCCACGGGATAGTGATTCGAAGCCGTGATTCTTTCGTAATTCCATAGATGATTGAAGAAAATAGGGCCAAGTTTTTTACTGTTTCATGATGAGTCCCTCTTGAGCAAGGTTTACCGCAAGGATACAAGGGACTCATCGTCATCAGTCTACCTGCCAGTTAACTATTTAAAATTGCTCTTGAATCCTCTATCAGATACGCAGACACCCATCTGTATTCGTTAGGCCATGGATTTTGTTGAGTTGTGGCAGTTGTATCGGAAATAAAGTCCGATACAATTGCAACAACAAAATACAATGTATGGCCTATCGAATATAGATGGGAGTCTGTGAAACTGATAAAGGATTCAAGAGCAATGTTACATATTTACGTGGCAAGTAAGATTAAATTCTATAACATTGACAAGTATCACTGAATCATGCAATTATTACTGAATGATTCTCCGCTACCTGTGAAATAACTCTTTTTTCTCAATCTTCTTTCTTAGGAACGCTTAAAGTTAGAGCAAGAGAAGTTACTGATAGCTGAAATGCAGATGAAAAAAGAGAGGCTACAAAAGAAACGAGAAGAGGAAAGACTTCAGAAAGAGGTATGACTTTAAGTCCCGCTTTTCATTATTGATCGGGGGGGGGGAGTGCTTTATTTTGACTGTGCTTAGACCAATTTTTCATATTTTCATGTTTTCGTATTTGATTTGTCTAGGAAGGGTTGCCCTTCAATGGAAGGTGTTTGTCAAGGGGCCCTGCATCTAGACTTTGTCAAAGGACCCATTTGCATGACAGAATTCTGAATTCAAGTATTCCGTACCCATTTGCATGAATATGAGGAAATTTCTAACCTATGTGTATTGATTTTGTCGATCTGAAGACGAACTATCAATTAAACTTTCTTCAACATTGCCTAGCCTGCGTGCAACCCCTACTGTTTCCGTTGAGTTGAAATTTCCCGTTGAATTGAATTAATTTTCTGACGCCAGTGTGAATCCAATTCAACGGGAAATTTCAACTCTACGGAAACAGTAGGGGATGCATGCAGACTAACATTGCTTGGCTACTGGTTAGACGCTGTCATTATCGCTGTTGCCACACAAAACATCATCTTTCTTGACTTAATTGTTTTTCAAGCAAAATACAAGGAGATTTTCAGTTGTTTGGTGCAGATGATCATTATGGGGCCCATTGATAAGAAAATTTTGAAAAAGGTACGCATCTACCAGAATTAAGGTTACTAACAGACTCATATGCAGGGAATTTCAGATGAAAGAACCCACCCACATGAGCGGCACTTCAAATATCACATAAAATGAAGTATAGTGCTAGGCTTGGTTGTTTTGAAAAAATAGTTGCATGCGACTTAGGCCTAGTTGCATAGGTGTTTGAATCAGAAAGAGGTTAATCCGCTTCTGTACGTGTTAAGAAATGAATGGTAGCGATATCAGTTCAGTCAAAACGCAAAACTTCAACATGTAATCGTGTCTCGTACTGAATTGGCAGAAAAGCTTGCTGGAAGTAGCGCTTTCACTGAAATCTTTTCGCAAACTTTGTCATTTCTTTTTCAGCGAGAAATTGAGAAAAATAAGAGACAGGAGAAATTTAAAGAATCTTGTGAGAAGGCTGACAGTCATTACCATCGTAGTTTATTACGTCATTTTGGTTTGGAACCTTGGAAAAGATTAATTCAAATAAATAAATTGAACATTCAAATCGCGGAAAAATATCATTCAAGGACTTTATTAGGGATCATAATTGCTGCGTGGCAAGAGTTTGCAAAGGAGAGTATACAAGAAAAACGATGCAGAGCAGATGAATGTTATAGAATACTGTTACTACGGAGGAGTATAAATTCGTGGAAAAAGGTAATTTCAAATCACATCTGCTTCTTCTAATCCCTGCAAATTTGAATTTAGAAGAAAATAAAAAATAATTCATTGATGATCTCAGTTATGGTGTTATGAAATGACATAAATTGCTGATGCATAAGTTCTCTTGAAAACGTACGCTCAGTTAAGAATCATTTCGATGACTCAGACCGAGTCTCTTAGCTCAGCAAGACCAGCAATCTTCAAGTAAAACCCAAGGACATGTCACATATGAATTCAGTTTTTGATCAAATTCCTTTGTATGCTTGCCTTATCAGCCACTTTACACTGTGATGCGTCAGCCTCAACTACATGGATTTTGGATATTTTCATTAACCCTATTTTGGTTGGGGGGGCAAATGTGCCCCCCAGTAGTGCTCCCCTAGTAAATTTTTTTGAATAACTCTGCCAGGAAGAATTTTATAGCATGAAACTTCTTGACTTCTTGCAACTACTTATTGTGCAACTTCTCAAAAAGTTTCATTGAAATATTTTGAAAAATGAGGGGGCGGGAGACAATTTTCTGGGACTGACCTAGGAAAAATCGCAAATTCTCAAATCTCAATTATCGCGAAAAAAGGAGCAGAAGTGGAATATTTTGCCAATTTCTTTTGTAATTTAGTGTTATTTGATGAATTCTATCACAAGTATCATGTTTGGATGGAAAATGTGCTCCAAATTTGATTTTATCGCGATTTTCTTGATTTTGGCCAATTTTGCCGCTTTTCTTGACCACATAAAGGAAAATGCTGACGTGAGCAAAAGCGATGGCTATTTTTAGGTAAATTTTTACATTTACAGAAAGTACATGCCTAAGGCTTTTAGCACACCAAATTTGGTCGCTCTACCTATTACCAGTCAAGATTTAGGTAAGGGGGCTTTTTTGCCCCCCAACCAAAATAGGACTATCAAATAGCCCAACCACTATAGGGTTAAACCCCCCCCCCAAATTTGTGTCTCCAAATTGCGTTGAAAATTTTTGCAAATTATTTTGTAGTAAGACTGTCATAAAATGAATAATACTTTGAGAAAAAGTTTCCACCCAAAACAAGATATTTCAAAGAACTTTTTATTTGTCTATTTAATTTGTATTTCTATCTTCAACTTCAATTTTAGTATGGCAAACATTATGGTATACTAGAGAGACAAGCAACAAGACACTTTGCATCCGTTCTGATGAAGAAGTATTTCAGTTCATGGCAATATTTTGTAACAAACGAAAGGCTAAGATTTTGGGAAAATGAAGAAAAAGCCGAAGAGCACGATGAAAGGTGATATTTTTATCCAATTATATTTGATAATTTGCATTAAATTGTTAACTGGTCAGCTGTAGTTTTGGGTAACAAAAGTTGGTAGCCGGAGGAAGATAAGTCAGACTGTTCACCAGTGGGCAACATTGCTTTGGTGTCTTCTCAATTTTGAGTTTGCAACAAAATTTCTTCGAAATTGCCCAACTCACAGAGGCAAATTTGTGGTGAAGACTCAATGCAAAGAAGAAAATCAAATCAAAGCAACACTGTGGCAATTGCTTGTCTTCTTTATATAACCTTGATGTCACTTTTCCCACTTGTGCTTTGCCCAAAGATTAACCATGTTGGAAGTGAATACCCGTTCCTTACACAAATTTTCGAAAATGTATACCCGAACCTTGTGATAAATTTTTTCCAAAATGACCCAATTATTTTGCCTCAGTCACAACATTGACATTGTTCTTTGCAGGGACATCGAAGAAATTGATGCGTTTCCCAACAGTGCGATACCGTTACCAAAATAAACAAATTACCAACACCCCGGAGATTTAACCGTTTCTTTTTCCTCGTAATGATGATGGTCATATGAAAGAAATGACTCTTCTTGATTTCAACACTTAGCGATCAAATTATAGGGTACCTTTAGTTATATTTTCGTAGAGGCTTTTAATTCACTTATCATGTTGGTTCAGAGAGTTTGATTTGTCATTAATTTTTCTTGTCTTTTTTAGACGCGTTGTCAAGTCAGCATTTGCCAGTTGGAAAGAATTCATTGCAGCAGTGAAAGATGAAAGAAAAAGAGAAAAACGGAAAGAAGAACTTAGAAAGAAAGTTAGAGCGTGGCTACCTGATTTTACAACATGACGTCCAAACTGTTTATCTGTATGTACATAAATCAAATTTGAATTACTTTTTGTAGATTTTCATAACATAATTTATTTGCCTGCCCATCAAAATTGTTTGTTGTTCGTTTTCAGTCAGTGTTGCAACGACAGATTTAGAACGTTCTGAAATGTCCTGAATATGCAGGGTGTCCCAAAAGATTGTGTGGCCGTTGAGGAAGAACTCTACTCTCAAAAGTTTCGTTCTTGACAAGCTTGCATAGGATATGCCTCAACTAAGAATTCGATACCTTGTTTTGGCCAGTCTGACGAGTGGTTGCTGATTTATGGAACATGAATGGCAAAGAAGTGGTTGCTTCAAACACAGCGCTTTCTTTCTTCTCCGAAAGTATTAAAATCCGTTAATTTTGAAAGAATGGGTTCCAGCATTATGGGTGTGCTTGATTGCATGTTCCTAACCTATACCAAATTCTTAAAACGGCGGATTTCGCAGAAACTGAAATACATTTCCCAATCAAACGCAAAATTCTTGAAAGCAGCAGGCTCTGTAGGCTCAGGTTCATCCTCGTGAAAACGAGGTTTACAGTTGAAAAACACGAAGAGGAGTCTGGTGCAACTGATGCGATTACCGTAGCAAAGCGAACAAATTCACCTCATTTCCAGAGTTTTGCAAATGAACACAGGAGTCTCCCCAAAACCTGCCAAGGGGAGAGAATGAATCCGATCCCTGCAGCAGATAGTCTCCTGCAGAGGATACAGAAGATTGACAAGCAGACATGATTCCATTATTCAATTCAGACAACAACAGTTCTTATTTACATGATTTACAAAATCAAAATTTCTAATTCTAATCTAGATATCACTATTCAATTCAATTTCCGGCAAGGAATTGTGTATGATATTGTTGAAAGTGACTTGTCATTGTGTGATCATGAGCGATAGGACACCCAGTGTGTAGCAGTTTAAATTTATATCAGTAGCGAGCCACCGTAACTTGTTGTTTTTTATATGTCTTGAACTTGTTTTTACTTCGTACACAACCACCTTTCAATGTATTTTGAAATTTTCAGTAGTGAGCCACCTTAAGTGAAGCTTTCACGAGTTAAGGTGGATCTTCACTTAAGGTGGCTCACTACTGAAAATTTCAAAATTCCGAAACATTGAAAGGTGGTTGTGTACGAAGTAAAAACAAGTTCAAGACACACAAAAAAAACAATAAGTTAAGGTGGCTCGCTACTGATATAAATTTAAACTGCTACACACTGGGTGTCCTATCGCTCATGATTGGATCATCCTTTCTGTTTCGAAACTAGAGAAACCAAAAAATTCATTCGTTTGAAGAACAATCTTAACGTCCTTTGTCAACAACTCATCGACATACCGGATGTCCCAAAAAGTATTCTTGTTTAAGAAGTCACCAAAATATTATTATCAAGCCTATGATGAAATATTCCTTGGATTTTTGTCAACGATGCAAGAATATTTTAAAATTAAAAATATTTGCTTTCAATGCATAAAGGATAAAACATTGCAAGGTGAAAATCCAAATCTTGAGCTCTACTTTTCAAGAAAATGGCCTATCCTACCTAAGAGCCAAACTTTGAGATCTTCTATTCTCCTTGAAGTCTCTAATGACAATGTGCATGTCCCTTTACCAGTTATGATGAAACCAAAAGCTTCATATGCGTTATGAAATTGATCTGGTATCCATCCGTGCTATTTTGCAATATGGTCAAAACCAGGAAGCACCCTATTACAGGATCACCTTTACGAGGAAAATAATTTAGTCCTTAATCTTCGTAAAAGAAATAGAAATTTGAAGATCGGTCTTATAGTTAAACTTTGGTGCTTTCTCAAACAGGAGTAGTTTTTTAGGAGACCCGGAATATTATTGCCTCTTTCAATTTGCTACCTGGATCTAAACAACAGGATACTTCTTTAACGGTATCATTTGCGTCTGAACACAGGAAGTTTCATGGACAGATTCGTCAGTTTTCTTTGAGAGACAGATGGGCTATTATTACTCCAAAGTTTTAGGGGCACATGACCTCAGTGCTCCTTGTTCCTAGGTCTCTGTTCTGCTCCCTGATAAATGATCTGGTTAGCCTCTACTTCAGTTTGTTGCATCTCTATCCCTGCAGCCAATCCTTTTTTCTCCTCAAATGGTCTGCAAGAAGTATTGTTAACTCTCTGTAATCCCAGTATTTCTGAGAACAACCAAATACGTACTTCACATGATAGATCGTTGATTCTTTTTTTATTTCTCCTCACGTTCATTTCCAATATAAGCTCCAGGCTTTGAAACACCAAAAGCTTCAGAAGCTTCCTAATCCATTTTATACTTTCTGCTTAGTTCGTTAGACCATACGCACAAAAACCAGGTACAACAAACTGCACAGACGAGAGCTATAGTCACTATTCCACCGAATCCCATATTTTCTAAAAAGAAAGTGGATTGCTATGGGCAGTTCTGTTATAAGAAACACCATGATTAGATTTGCCCCAAATCTATTTCTCAGGCAGACTTATTACAGATGACGAAATAGACTTTCGTTTGCTGTATCAGGCGGACTTATTACAGATGAAGAAACAGACTTGAGGCAAGTCTACACTATGAATGACGTCAAGAGGGACGTAGGAAGCATCTCAAACTTGCAGGGCACGACACTTCGAGAGCGCTTTTCTCCTTAAGAGAAAGGGGGCATTTTCTAAAAATGAAAAGGGAAATTCTTTGTTTATTGCAAAATATTGGGGGCACTTGGCCCCAATGCCCCCGGTTCCTACGTCTATGGAAGCCAAAAAGCTGGGTCTTTACATACCCAAAATCATTGAACCAGTTGAGGATCTAAGAGAAGAAGATATCAAAGGTTGTGATAAAGATTTTGGTTTAGTCAGTTCATCAACAATATGCAATTCTTGTAATAGTTCTTGGGAAAATTTTGATGCACGGTGAATAAATTTTGGAGAAATCAAAGTTCAGGTGCTCGACAGGAATTGCAACTATCTGGACTTGATATATTTACCGGGTGCCGCAAAAATTGTGCCCCGTTTGTGTTGCTGCTGTGGAAGAGCCGTAGATTCAATTATCTCGATTAGCACACAGTTACATAGGTCAGGCTTCATCTTAGAGTTTGAGACCTTGTGTTAATCAATCTGACACGTGGTTGCTGATTTATAGCAGATAAAAGGCAATATAAGTGCTTGCTTCAAAGACAGCTTCTCTATTGCTCTCCAGCAATAACAAAATCAAGTTAATTTCCAAAGAAATGGTTCTGGAATCATATTAAAATTGTTGCTAATTATTTTAGATGGTTAGTTGTGCTTTCTATTCATAAGAGGGCATTTCTACTTTTCAAAAGATGGCGTGAAAATTTTAATACGATGCCAGAGTCTTTTCTTTGAAAACTTACTTTATTTGCATTGCTGGAGAACAACAGAAGTGCTGTTTTTGAAGCAACCACTAACTTTGCCTTTTCTCTGCCTTAAATTAGCAACCATGTGCCAGGTTGACTCAAACAAGGTCTAAACTCCAAATTGAAGCCTGACCTATGCAACTTCGTAAAAATCGATATAATTGAATCTACAGCTCCTCCACAGTAGCCACACAAACGAGAGACAATTATTTTGGGATACCCTGCAGTAATTTCAAAACTAAAGCCACCATTGCATGAAAATTCTATCTGCTATGATGGTATGACACTTTCGAACATGAAGTAAATAAATCACGAGTATTGGGAATCAGAAGTAAATGAAGTTTGAAGTAAGGAAATTGGAAAGACTTGATTTTTAAACGAAGTCTTAGGAAGGAGCACTCAGATTTTAAACTTGTGCAAATCACATTTGCAGAGAAGGATTTTCTTACTAACAAGCTCGTTAAAACGCTTCTTTAAAACTGAATTGAGAATACTGCATAATGAAATTAACAGTAAAACTTTTCTGAGGAATGTTTCTTCAAATTTTTCCAAGATCTTATTTGTTTTTCTGCAAACAGAAACTGAAAGTGGACAAGTATGTTATTTGCACTGATAAGCCATATTCCTTGTGCTGGGACTTCTGCTTGCTGCAATTTCCGACGATAGTTTATTTAGGCCATCACGAAGACACCCGAAAAAGTATTGAGATAATTTGTTTATGCGAACATGTCAAATTCCTGCATGACCTTAATTCCTTATTTTTCTCAAAACGTATCCAAAGATCATACCTTTAAGTTGACAGTCCTAATTGTGAAGTCTGAAGATATAATTGTTGTCCACTGCTTCAGTTTGTTGTCCCTTAAGTGCATAAAAGTGCGTTTTTTAATCAAGGATCAATAAAGATCAATTCTCTAGACTCAATAGATCGAAGGTTATGCTCAAGAGCGCATACAACCTGGAGCCCAGACTCTAGATGAGTGTCACTTTAACGCGTTGTACAGGTGTTACTATAGACAATATTCATGAACAATTTCCAACTCATTGATCTTCTTTAGACCTGCTGCGCATGCCCAGCGTACTACTGAATGTTATTGGTATGCAAGATCCTGATCTACAAAACATCAGCAGGGCTTCTTGTAAACAAAAGAAGCTGGTCTCACGATCTACCTTTCTGAAGAATAGATTTCACACCTCTGAGCGCACTCAGTCAAGTCAAAGAAAACAGGGAGAGCAAAGCGTTCTTCTTGGGTGCTCTGGAGGTTTGACATCTATTCTTCAGAACCGAAAATCGTTTTGCCTTGTGGGAGACCTGACCGACCTGACTCATGTTTGACGAGATTCACCCTTGCTCGAAGCATCTTAAATGTTGAAGAACCCATAATTTGAAAACAGTTCAGTCGAAATTGCAAAATTCCAAGAGTCCTGATTTTTACAGAGGTCTCCACTCTACACATTTAGCTTTTTTCTTGTCGACTTCTTATTCTGCAATAAGTTGCAAAGCCAGTCTTTACCCCCCCAAAACTTTCTTGTGCCATTTAGTGCTATAATTTCGCGTGGTCTGGTCAATCTACCGCTGAAGATTTAAAAGGCAAATTCTTAGCAACACGGTCGTTTTCGAACGATTTAAAGGGTATGGTCGCAAAAATTTTCTCGAGGGCAAGTCCCCCGAACCCTTATTTTACTCGCTTCGCTCGCACCAAAGATAATGGAATCAACCCCCCTCCCCCAGTATGAATTTTGTTCCAAAGAGTTGGCGCGTATCAAAGAATGTTTGACAAAACTAAATTTTCCTACTGACAAGGTGAAAGGTGAAGTCAGGTAAAGTTGCGTTTTTAGCGCCAAGCGCTGGGATCGCTACCCTCTGGGTATATATAAGATCTCAGGAATAGAACAGGCCAAATCACGGATCACATGATATTTTGCTGCGAAGGGTGGTAAAAGCGAGAAAAGTTTGCCACTTGTTTTGGCCAGATATGATTGGTCCATTTCGTGTCAAATCCAGGTGAGACGCCAACCAATCAAAATTTTGTCCAACTTTTGCTCACTTTTTAGATTACCTCTCTTTCGTACATAAATGAAACTGATTACGAGATTACCAATTAAATGATTTTGATTCGATCGATCACTCTACAATCGTTTCGATCGCCGATCAGAAGTGAGAAGAAAGACCAGAAGTGCAGAGAAGAAAGGCGGGAAACATCACGATCTTCACAACTTATTCATCAACGTCAAACTTGGTAAGCATGGAAAGAGACATGTTAAATGCTACATGATTGATGTTGAAAACAAAATTAAAAATTAGGCCATGCAAATCACTCCTAACCTTTAGGCCCACAAGTTGGCCCATAACTCAACAAATATAATGAAAATTTAGGGTAGGCCTTGTCATGTCCCCATCATTTGATTTTCAATAATTTTCCAATGAATGGAAAAGAGTCATATCCTTTAAAACACTGGAAAATTTGCAAAATGGGCACATCAAGAAGTGAAAATTGTGAGAACTGTGTGAAAACTGTTTCTTTGCCCAAGAAGCCAAGTGGAATTGAGGTAGAACCTCCTGCCATATGCATCCACCAGGTATATTTTGTGTACGCCAGGAGGTAATCTATAGAATATAGTTAAACTATTCGATTTCAAGATTTGAAGCCTTGCATATACCGGCATACACCAAAATGCAAGGCTCTGTCCACCAATATGGCAGAAACCACCTCGATTCCAGTCTGGCCAAGGGGATTTATTACTCAGGTACATTTAGGATAGGGGTGCTCAGGCTGGGATACAAAGCATCAACCCAACAAAATAATTCTGGCATGGAAAAAGAGTACCCAAAAAAGTAATTTTTCAATACCCAAAGGACATGAAGTCAGTATAATCAAATCTTTGGGAAAGTGCCCTAACTTATTAGATTTCTCATGGTCTAGTTGGATATTTACGTATTTTGAATTTATCAATGTTACTTGATTTGAAGTTCTGTTTGTAAAGTATGTTTCCCCATTTTTTACTTTGCTCTAAAAAAGTAATGCAGAATTTCAGAGACCCACAATAGTAACTGTACATAATGATTGACCCAAGACAGTAAGCTTTACCCAAATTTTAGACCCAAAAATGTAACTTGAGCACCCCTATCCTAGATATACCTGAGAACCTGCAGGGTTTCTTTGTTGTTACTGCATCTGAGTTTTGATGTTCACTGTAGGAACTAAATACACTGCTTTACTTCACAGTAAACATTCTTACCTTATTCATGTATCAGAATTGCTAGTTGTGCACCAAATTTTCATGGTGCACTTTAAAGTTCACATTTTTAATGCACCTGAAATGCAAAAACTTGCAAATGCACACTCCAACCTTAACCTGTGCACCAAAGTTATTTGATGCACATGACAAACTTTCCAACCTGGTGCCTTTTTAAGAAATTTGGAGGATTCTTGAAAAAAGAAGTTTTTAATTGGGTGAGCTGGTGGTAGATAACCTTTACTCTTTAAGCAATATTGTTATAAACTTGTCTAAGACCATTATATTGAACTTTTCATTGCCTTTCAAGTCTACTATGATAGTTAACATTTCTTTCTGACATTTATGACCAAACCAGAAGCTTAACAGACAAAATAAATTAATCTGATACTAATAGTCAGTGCTTCTTGTAGCATGTTTCAAAATCAGGTAGCCGTAAAAGAGCAAAATTTGCTAAATTCAAAACCAGTCACGAAATCAGCTATACCTGGAAAAATATTTTTGGTCCATGGTCTGCTTGCCAATAAGAAATTTGCAGATTTGCCAACTATATAATGAAATTTAAATTTTGGTGATTTTTCAAAGAGGAATACTGTTTTTTGGAACACCCAATACTTTATGGGTGAATTTTCAGCTTTGGCCACTGCCCTGGCCACAAAAGAGCTCCAGCCAGAGCACTTTTTACATTTTTAATTTGGTTCTGGGCAGGCTCTGGCAAAGCTTCCACCACTGGCCTGGCCAGAGTATCTGTGCCCTCCTGTTTCATTTGATGAATTTGATACTCTAGTTGTAAAGATCATAGCATTTCCTGCCGCTCTTCTCTGCACCCTTTTGCTGTTTTTGATTTTGATATGATTTCCTGTTATGTTTAAGGTGAATGTTGCAAGTGAATTTTCAAATTTGTGCAAAGAGCATGTCTTAAAATCAAAGGCAATAATCAAATCAACCTGGGAGAGTCAACAAGGCAGAATCCACAGTCAAAATGGGTGTTCATGGATTATGGCAACTGCTACAGCCTGCTGGAAGGCCAATTGCCCTTGAGACATTGGAAGGCAAGATCCTTGCTGTTGGTATCCTTTCACATTTGGAGTCTTTTAGGAAACACAGTTAACTAGCTTATTGTGCACTGTAGGGTGCCCATTTCAGAATCATGTATTTTGCATTAATGCCTTGCTTATATGAAGATTTTGCTTAATTATACCAGAGGAAAGCTGCAGTGCAACCCTTTGAGCCCATGTGGCACACATACCTCATGACACTCACAAGAGTATCAAAGGTCTTAACTTTGCAGGCCTTTTTAGCCAAGTAAGGGGTCATTCATGTATTGATTTGTCCTTGCTTAGCTTATGACCACATTAATGAGTGGGGTTTCAATAGCCTTCAACAACAAAGAGCTAAGAACAAAAACTATTTACATCGATTCCCAGGATATGTAATACTGTGAAGGCTGTGTTTATTTGTTATTCAGTTTCTTTCCTGAGCCCATTTTCATGCGATCTCCTCAGTTAGAGACTGTTTGCTTATTAAGTTTAGTTGGATTCCCAAAAGAGTTAGGCCTGGTACTTCCAGCACCTTCCTCGTAAGGTCATTTGGTCAGCTTTGAATGGACCACTGCTAAGGGTAGGGTTGGCAGGTCTGAAGTTAGCATTGAAATGATGCCAAGTGGTGATGAAATTGATACATGACTGACCCCAAATAAAAGGGGGAGTATCAGAGCCACATCATTTTGGTGGTGCTTGAACTGGGATCTTCCAATTAGGTAGTCTGCAGATGCAGAATTATGTTTTCTTCTCTTTGGTACAATATGCCTTGACTTTAAAATCAGATGTTAGCATTTGGCTAAACAAAGCTACAAAGGGAATGAGGGACAAATTTGGAAATCCAATTCACAATGCTCATCTCATTGTAATATTTCATCGAATTTGCAAGCTGTTGTTTTATAAAGTCAAACCAATTTTTGTCTTTGATGGTGGTGTTCCAGAATTAAAGAAAAAGACAATAGTAAGTACTTGAATTCCTTAAAAGCTCTATTTGACCCCCCTCCCAATAAGCCCCTTCCCCTCTGAGGCAAAATTTTAAATAAGCCCTCTCGCTATGAAGCTCCCAACTTATATCAATTCCCCATTTATTTACCTAAACAAGCTTGCTTGTTAACTTTGATGTGGTTTGGGACAAAAACTGTATCAGACTTAGGTATCTGATTCGTAAAGTTATATGTTGAATCCACCAAATACAGGTTAAAACAAGAGAATGGCTATCACTAGGTATCCTTGTCGTTTGATCTTGTGAATAAGCACCCTTCTCTAGTAAGCCTCTCTCTTCTAAGCCCCCTCTGGAGTGTCCAAGATTAATGAGTCCCCATAAAAGAGCTGTAACAGTAGACTGCATTTTGAGCCTTTTCTGTTTTGCACTACATGTAAGTCAAATGCTCTGTGGTTAAACTATTAGAGCATCAGCAACCAGTCCTTGTTCAACATAGCCTGTTAATGAGGAAAAGTAGCATCACTACTTTTCCTTCGTGGGCTGGTTATCAAGCTATGTTTAACATGCTTCAAAACTGGGCCACATAAAGAACCTTAGCTTATATATGATCAGGGAGCAGTAACCTTTCAAACGCCAGTCCTTTTTGACTCACGGTATACAATACAGGCCTTGCAAACGTTAGTATGACAAGAATTTTCATGAGCTATACAAAAGACTCTAAATTTGTCTAAACAAGAGTTCTTAGGCAGGAGAACCTTGTTTATGTGTGTAAGGCCTATACTTTTATTATGTATCTTGGTTCTAGACCACGTTAACATTATGACAATAGGAGCATTTATGACGAATTATTTTAGGCAGCAAGAAGAGAGCGAAAACTGGCTGCTGAAGGAAAAGCTCACAAGGCAAGCAAGAAGATCTTACACAATTATTTGAAAGGACAAGCCCTTGAAGCTGTTACAGGAAGAAAAGGGTAAGTCAGGTAGTTTTTAAAGTGAATGACCTGAGATGTATGGCATCTGTCGATAGATCGGACAAAGGAGTACCTAATCCCCCATTGCTTTCTTTGGCTTTGCTTTCTTCCACCACGAGCTGGATTATCAAACACAGTGGGCTATTTATAAACCTATGAGATCTCACCTTTAAAGGGCGCTGGTCAA
Organism: Aurelia sp. 3 sensu Dawson et al. (2005); assembly: GCA_964020215.1. Lineage (NCBI taxonomy): Eukaryota > Metazoa > Cnidaria > Scyphozoa > Semaeostomeae > Ulmaridae > Aurelia > Aurelia sp. 3 sensu Dawson et al. (2005). The sequence goes on along the minus strand of OZ026575.1, from coordinate 3,981,250 downwards.
AATCGATGCTTTGCGGCCTTTGGCTGTTATTAATTTGAAAGACTGCAGTCCTCCTTTTTTTTCTATCCAATATAAAAATTTACAATAACGATATTACCTAAAACAGCACTTACAAACTACTGTACTACACTACAAGAACGATGCCATGAGGAGCAGAAGACCATGACTACCCCATGGCCATAACAAATATACAATCAAAGTCTAAATATACAATCAAATATAGATACAAAAACTACGTACAAACAAATTCGACTGATAAATACTAAAGTCGGGTTCACATTGGATGTCGGCAATTGCTGTGTTTTGGATGTATCCGCTAAGTGATTACGTGGGATGGACGCTAAATTTTACTGAAAAATTGAGATTAAAATGAGTTAGGTTGGCGTCGGAATTTCATAACACTGAATTCCCAACATCCATTGTGAAACAGGCATAAACAAGTGAACAATAAAAAACAAGAGAAAGGGATTTTAGCTTTTCAGATCTATTTAATCAAACCGACCTGTATTGTGGATGAAAACTAGTGTCAGTTCGAGTATACTTTTGTTGATTTCATTCGAAAGGTTTTTGTCACCATACAATGGAATCTGAACAAGAACGTCGTTGGGGAGGCTGTTTATTTCAACAAATTGTTGTAATAGTGCAGTCCTCCTTATTGCCGAACGGCCTGGTTAGCATAGCGGTTAGGCATTTACTCCTTTAACGCACGCAACCTAAGTTCGATACCTTAAATGGTCACTGCTATTACTACATTTTTTCTTCAAAGCCCTGCTGATGTAATCTAATGATAAGATTTAACATCGTGTTATGAGGAATGGAACCCGTTGATGTCACCGAAGAAACTGCACAGGTCAATTAGCAAAATAAGAAAGTCCATGATACTCTAACGGTTTACAAGAGTTCATGAACAGTTATAATTTGCTTGTTTGACTTTCCTTGTTACTAAAACTTCTTACTCGATAACTTTGGCCCCTGCCCTTCCACTGCGAGCAGCCATAATACTTTCTGAACATCAGAAACTCGACAATTCTTAAGGTGAATGTACATTTCTTTGGCATCAAATTCTTTGGGAGATTACAATGAGTTAGTTACCATCAAATTTTCTATCTTTTCAATTGTGCGACGTATGAACATTGGCTAAGATGTTTTTGTACCATCGCATTTTGCATCGTTTTCATGCTGTATGGAATCATTTGAACGTTGTCCCATTTCGCATCTTTCGTTCCATGTGAATCATGTTGAAATTATTAGTTTTTGATTATTGGCCCGCCCAAAGGCCTGAAAAATCGGTAACATTTTGGTTCTTCCCACATTTATCCAGGAAAATCGTGTGGTATTATTTGAGATGTATTCCCTTCTAACAGACCAAGACCTTCGAGGATTGGTAAACAGGCAGTACCAGATATCTTTGAGTTGCCACCCATGCCAGTTTCAAGTCAAACAGAAAGGTAGATATATATATATATATGTTTTAGTTTTCTTCACGTAAAAGTCTAATGGACAGAAGCAAGCTGTTGATAACATTCAGTTGAATTGCTTGTGAAAGATCTCCAAAACGTCTTCGCAGAATAATGTTGAAATTGTATTTTTGCTGAAGAACAAAAATTTGATTTTGTTCCATAGTTATAATATCTTTAAAATTTGATCTTATTCTTTAAAGGACAAGTTCGGGGTTGATAAAATCATTGTTAAAAAGCAACCTTACCAACTGCTGTACACTAATCGTGAGTTCTTTCCAAGTTTTGATGCCTCCAACGTTCATAAATTTGTTAATGAATCTTCGTAAGTTAGGCCAAATATCGTCGCCATTTTGTATTTTGTACGAGTGTGCGAAGGCGCGATAAGGAGGCTAGCAATGTGAGTCGTTTAATATCAACACGTTTGCAGCCTCGTTCAAGTCAACATGAAGTGACGTCATAGAAAATTACGTCATTTCGCACTTCTTAGCAGATTGAAATATGTCGTTTCGCGGATTAAAAGAGAAAAATTGAAAACAAGTACTACACACCATTCACAACAGTGTAATTTCTTGAATAATCGACAATCATACTGGGTGAGTCAATAGAAACGCCCGTCGTTTGAAAAAATCTTGATCCCTGAATATCAAAGCAATGATGTTGAAAATTGTCTTGTTTTATCCTCGATATGTCAAATTAGGTTCGGTAACTTACCCGGCTTTACCCGTCGAAATAGGAGATTTTCTGTAGAAAGCCCGTTTCGAAAACCTGCAAAAAACAAGCGAAAACAGCAAGTAAAATTTCCCTTTGTTCTCCTTCCTAGCAGTAATGACTCTTGGATGTGCTCATGTATTTTGTCCCCATGCACAGTGGGCCCACAGGTGGAAATTTGGCGAAAACGAATTTTTTTCCAACATTAAACATTATACATGTAAAGAAAGCTGAGATTCTGGGCTATTCAAAGCTTTTCAAATTTTTTGTTTATCTATTTTCAACAAACAGCTACATTAATTTGAAAATAAACAAATTTGTCATGAACGGCAAATATTGGAAAATAAGTGAAATTTCTCAAACATGCTGAAAATGCTCTAATCCAAACTAAAATTTGCTTGCAATGCATTAAAGTTTAAAGAATATCAACTACAATATCATAAAATGTGGTCTGCTGTTCATAATCATGAAGATTTTCCTCCAAAATCATGAAAATAGTCGCAAAATGGCCGATTTTTAACATTTTTGTGGTCATTTTTTCGCCATAAACTTGACATATATCAAAAACTATGAACGGACTAATTGTAAACCATATACTTTTCTGAAAATATAGATCACCTGTGGCAAGGTGCTAGCTGGTTTATTATTAGTCCGTTCATATTTTTTAAATGAAGTTCATTTGAATTTTACCGTTAGAAATCATTATTCAAGTCTGTTGGTCCCAGACCCCTTTAAAATTGACCAAACTGCAATTTTTTTACGTTTCTGAATTCACCTTAAAAATACGCTTCAAATGAGCTATAAACCAGCTTCGGATTTTTTGTCCTTCTTAAACTATATTCGATATTCAGATTTTTGTGCAAAATGCCCAAATATGGTACATTTGCTCTAATTTGGTTCCAGGCCTACAATTGTCACTCAGAATTAAAGGGTCTCCACATTCATCTTACAATATCCTTCAAGCCATGTATGTAGAAAATTAGTTTTATTTCCTTCTGCAAAATATCATGAAATTTCCAAAAATCAGCGATCTAGGCCCACTGTGCCATGGGCGAATGGAATCCCCCTGATTAAGCTATTCACACTAGGGGGAAGACTTTTCAACCCGCCAAAACGAAAGCACGTGCCAACGCGTGCTGAAAGTCATCGCTGTGAGATCAACACATTAGGGATTTTTGCTTGTAATTCTAGCACGTTTTTTAAGGTTTCTCAAAGGGATTCATCTTAGAAAATTGCCTACAGAATCTGAACAGAGTGACCGATTTTAGCGAGGAAAATTTCTAAAAATGAGTGAACATGTTAGCTATTTAATCAGATATTGTAAAACATCGTTGCCTATATATTCAGGGAGCAATAGCCTTTCAAACGCCGGGCGTCCTTTTCTTACTCACCCGGTACCAACCCCGGACTTGTCCTTTAAAATCATTTCTGATTTTTCAAAATCAGGAGTATGTTTGAAAATTTACCAAAACTTTTACATGCTTTTTAGATGCTATTTAAGATTCCCCGTAATGGGGAGGGCGTATGTTATGTTATTGGTTTATCGGTTGTCCTATGTTCAGGTTCTACTTTCTTTCTCATTTAAGAGATAACTAACCAGTGATAACATTGTGAAGATTATATGTTTGTGTTATTGATTACTGTTTTTGTGGTCTAGCCTGATTCAGACTGGCTCTATTTTTCAGGGTTTCTTTCATCTATATTCAAAAGTTAACTAATTGTAGCATTGTAAAAATCATGTGTTTGGTTTTCAGTTCATCTGAAGAAGACGATAACATTGATGTTGAGTCTGAGTGGATATCTGGAATGAGAAGTGAACATGTGGAAGTAATTATTATCCTAATTTGTTTTGACTAAATACACGTTGCATGGATCAAGGTTTAATTGAACCAAATTAAAGCAACTCCTGTCATGTTTCCAAATATTTAACGAAAGCAAGGAATGGAATATCGAATACTGGAATGAAATACAGTAAGGACCATCTGAAAGAAACTTTTAGAACATTGAAAAATGATCAGCCTCCATAGTTTTAAGAAACTCTGGAGGCTCATTCCCAAACTAAAGTTTCTTGTATTTTGATCGACACTAGGTTCTGGGCTGATGACTTGGCAGCATTCCCATAAATGCAGGTTTCATAAGAAATTTTGTCCAAAAATTCCTAAAATTTATCAGGTTTTCGCCTCCATTTTAATTGATGTCTTGACAGTCATTGTCAAAAGTAAACAGAAATGTAAAATTCGATTGCGAGAAATCTACCCTAGCTTTTTCAATCAGACTTGATAAAGTTCTAGATCAACTTCCTAGCTAAAGATATTGCGAAAGAAAACCAAAACTTTTCGAGTAGTTTTGAAGAAAAATCAACCTTTCTGAAATCAGCAAAAAGTTTTGTAGAATAATTTGCAAAGTCAGTCTTGACGGAAACATTGCGATTTATACATCTTTCGATTGCCAAGACTATGCAGAAAAAGTTCTTTTTACCGCCTCTCGACAGACCGAATAGTGTTGGAGATATCAACTGTTTTCTTAGGAGAGTGGTTTTGCAAAACGGCAACTCGCAGCTCACTAGAGCGGAAAGCAGAGTTACCATATGCCTGGTTCACATTCCGTCGCTGGAGTTGATTGGATCATTTGAGTCATTGAGATTGAACAACGCAAGGACCATGAATAGAAAAAGCAGTATTAGATCGATTTGGACATTTCTATGAAAACTGGTGACTCAGTCCCAGTGACTCAGTCGTTAGGGGTATAAATTTGCAATTACTTTATTTACCCAGTAATTTATTTTCGTCGTAAAAAGTTGATATCTTACACCATATTCCCTTGTTTCGTTCAATTCCATTTCCATTCCGGCATTTGATATTCCATATTTTCAAAATATTATGTCTCCGAATAATGATGTGGAAAGGCAATCTTTGTCTGAGCTTAACTTCCTGAATTTTATGTGAAAATTATTGATTTCTGCAGATCATTTCAGTCTTGCCTGCCTATTAAATATGATTTATTAAACTTTCTTTAGACCGAACCAGAAATATTACTTTTTAGGTTTAATTGACAGAACCTCTCATAAAATTGACTTTAGATTAAACGATTATCTCTTGTAAGTTCTTAAGGAGGGGATATAAACTTTAGAAAAGTCCACAGAACTTTTCTTGAGCTTTTCTGACAAGGACATGATTTATGGGAATTGATAATAAAGTCAGTGTATGCTATTTCGTCGAAAACGTTCTAGTGCTTAAGATATTGTTCACAAGACGACAAAATTTATTTTTGTTGTGATTTTGAGGTGGAAAGGCTGGAGAAAGTTTTTATTTCCACGGCCATCTGTTAAGGTTTTGGAAGAGATTTAACCAATCAACCAAATGAGAATGCTACTGAGTCAAATATCATGGTCTTCAAATTTCTTCATGAGCTGGCTCCACGGTGCATGTGTAATCTTTTCACAAAAACATCCCAGCTGACCTCCAGGAATCTTAGGAATACAGCAACTGACTTAAGGTTACCTAAGAAAAACTCCAAAAATGGACAGAAATGTTTCTCATTTGGAGGTGAAAAGTCTTGGAATGGCCTCGCAGCTGAGTGTAAGCAGGTATCCTCCCTGTACAGCTTTAAACAATGTCTTGTTTAGTTGTAAATAGGTGACTGTGATTTGGCTTTTCGTTTATTGTAGAGATTTATTTCTAGATTGTAATAGGGTTTTGAATAAGGTTTTTAGTAGTATGTATATTTCAAATTGTAGTTAGGTTAATTTAGTTTTAGATTTTATTTTCGTTTGTAAGTTCTATAAATGGAGGGCCCCTTGAAAATCAACATTGTTGACGGGCTACCCTCCTTAAACAAGTGAAATAAATGAAATAAATAAATAAATCGGGAAAGAAAAGCTAAACTTTCACCAAGCTAATTCTTGAAACTAATGTTCTTTTCATGTAACTGATGAAGCCAAAGGATAGGATGAATCTTCCGGAATCTAAGCTCTTAAAACATTGAGTTATCTTTCACGAAAGATTTTCCAAAAACATTGAGATATCTTAACTGTCATGCGGGAAAGAACTTTCTACTTTTAGGAAGACAACTGGCAACTTTAAACGATAAAGAACTGTGCTTTCACCCGTTCGATGCTCTGTTTCTTTATATTACATTTGTTTTGAAACTGACACAACTAAATGTTTAAACTTCTATCCCTTTCATTTTAGGAAATGCTTGAAGATATTGGCGCGGTTGAAATTGATTCTGAAAAATTCAGAGTACTGCCAGCAGAGATTCAACACGAAATTTTAATGGAAATGAAAGATTCATACAGGAGAAGATACAATCGCAGGAAAACACAACAAATGCCTGAGGCATGTATTTAAAGGGGCTAGATAAGGGATTGTCGGGGAATTTTTAATTTGACTGTGAGGCATGTATTTAAAGGGGCTAGATAAGAGATTGTCGAGGAACTTTTGATTTGGCTGTGAAGTATATATTTAAAGGAGCTGGATAAGAGAGTCGGGGAATTTTCGATTTGGCTGTTTCTAATCAGCAAGTTGGCTGCGTTGAGCCCTAATTTTCATTGACGTGTTATAGAGGCATTGTCACCCAGCGTCCTTTGCGGGCATGCAGTAATTTCAGACGGGCTAAAAATCAAAGCTGGCCTAAGTTGAAAATTTGGATCCACAATGGAGTAATTGATCTAATAAAAAGGGCAAACTAATGTGATAGGCAAGCTGAAGTCAAACTTTTCTATCAGTGCAGTAGATATTATATTGATCTGTCCAAGGAGTCCTTTATGATTCGATCAATGTTTTAGGCCCTTTTTCAGTCACTTTGCAACCATGAAGTTGTTTTAAAGTTGAATTTACCTATACTTCTAATGCTCGTGAGACAGCGAGGAAAATAAAAAAAATACTTTGATCTTTTGGCTTTTAACTAGAAATTGAATCATTCACATATGTGAAGTTCTCTTTATGCTAATAATTCTCAAAAGTGGGAAATTTTTTCTGGATCACCCGGTAGAGCTTCCTTAGAGTAAGGTCACATAACTTGAAACAGGAAAAACGTAACTGATCAGGTTTGTTGTGATAAAATATTTTCTTCATACTCTAATATATCACTTCTACTTTTCGTAGGAGGCAACTGACTTCTCAGATTTTCAGTTGAAGAATTTATTCCGTCGTGGTAAAATCACAAAAAAGATCGATGACGTTCGCAAAACAATGAAGACTCGGTCATCTGGTGAAATTGCAGAAGCTGAAGAAGGAAGATATTTAACAGAGAACGTGAAAAATTTCGAAGCAAATCGTATATCCTCAGAAGACAAACAACATTATATATTGATGAAAAAGGAAGGGAAGAAAGGGGAGAATATGCTCTTTAACACGGAATTAGAGATGGACAGGATTGAAATTTATGAAGGAGTGAGAAAAAATGAGAACTTTGATCGTTTAGAGAGAGATCCCGTAAAATTCAAAGATGCGTTTATCGATGATTCGGGAATCGTTTCTTTGATGTCAGATTCAGCCGAAGATTCTGATTTTGATGAGGAATTCTCAGCTGTTGATGCTCGAAAGATGCGTGAAGAAGCTAAATCTCATCAGAAAAGGGCAGAAGCAGAGGACGTAAATCAAGAGATAGGGGACAGAAATCAAGATGCAAAGGACAGAGTTCAGGGACTAATGTTTGTAACAGAAGACATAAGTCGAGGAGTAAAGGCTAAAGTTGATAATGCAAGTCGAATAGATCTTAGCTCTAGCTCTTCTTCTGATATCGAATCAAACTCAGAGGTTGATGAAACATCTGAAAATTTCGATTTGTCAAAGAAAGATCGTTTGGAAAATTTAAAACATGGAGAAATGGTAGAATCAGATTTAAATGTAGTGTTGAATGAAAAGGAAGAAATAACGTTAGATGACAGTATGATTGCAAAACAAGAAAGAATTAATGTCAATATGGCCACTGAGATAACAGGTCGTGATGATACCGAATTGCGAGTAGAATTTAACGAAGACACTGAACAATTTGCAAAGTCTTCTAGTTTTAGCATAATGTCTTCAACTGAAGCTGCAGTTTCTGCCGGTATTCAAGAGGATAAACTTGTTACTGAGGTTGCAGAGTCAGGCGCTGAAGGTGTTACCAGTGAGAGCGATGTAAATGCTTCCATAGACAAAGATAGTCAAATGATATTAGATTCCTCTTCAGACGTAAAGAAAGTAAAAGATCAAATTATATCAAAGTCACTGCAAGATAATGAAGCTGAAGATATAAACGATACAATATCATCATCAGTTGAGGCCATGACTGATTCAACCAACGCAGGTAAATTTGGTTTCATTTCAACATGTTGTGTTGTTTTCGATGATTTTTGTGTCAAAGGGGGTGCTAAAAGAAGCTTTGTTTTTTAACTACCATTTCTTTTGAAAAACTGCTAAGAGTCATCAAGAAATGAGACCATAATCGATTCAAGAAAATGGATAAAATTTGTTTCATTTCGTCATTTTGTGCTCTTTTCAATGACTTTTGTGGTTGCAAGAGGTGCCAAAAGTAGCTTTGCTTTTCTAACAACCATTTGCATTGGCAAGCTTCTAGATTCATCAAGAAATCAGACCATAATCGATTCAATAAATGGGTACACTTTGTTTCATTTCATCGTTTTGCGCTCTTTCACTGGTTTTTGTGTGTTAGGGAGCACCAATAGAAGGTTTGCTTTTTTTGGTAGGCATTTGCTTTGAAAAACTGCCAGATTCTTCAAAAAGTGAAACCACAATTGATGCAACCAATGCTGGTAAAGTTTCGTCTCTTTTCAATCTTTAAAAGAGACATCTTTTGAGTTTCCTTGTAGGCAGTTATTTCTTAATTTCAACCATGAATTTGAAATCAATAATAATCTTGTGGTAGAAAATTTGTTATTCGTAGAGCCATGCGGCAGCCATTTACCAGATTCTGTTTGCCACTTACCAGAACAAACCGCTTTCCCCAGTCTCATGTTGTGATTGTTGAAATGGTTTATTGTTTGTATGTAAAAGGGGTGGTAAAGAAACTCTGCAATTTGAAAGCCATTGCATGAAAGAAATATTAGGGCAGTGTTCAAGTTTTTTATCCACGAACTGTTAAAAGACTTCGTTTAATTTTGAAATGCTTTTTCAGATATCTCGGATTTTGAGAAAAATTCTCCATTGTACATCGCGGAATCCACTGTATACTGTCGTATTCTGTTGCTAGACTGCTTCTATTTTAGGCCCAAAATAGCAGGGGTGGCAAAGCATTCTGTTTATGATCGTGTGTAAAGTAATTGCCAAGATTTTCAAAACCATTTCATGGTTTTAGCAGGCCAATTTGCTAGCAACGTTATCGAAGATGATGGCGGTGATGTATCAGCTGTGCCCAAACCTGCAAGCTCTGAAGATGAAGACAAAATGGCATCAGATGAGGAGATGTTGGGTCGGGAAGAAATTCAACAATTTAAGAGTTCTGTTGTGCGACAAACAACGGTAGGTTCCGCTTTGCCTTCAACAAATGAGCTTACAGAATTAATGAATTAATTTGAAAGAGTTTAAGATTATCAGCCCTACCTTGAAGGGAATATTTCATGATACAGTGTTGATTTTATGTACCTTACTTTAGTGCATGTTGAGTAAAGTGAATGAACAAAGATAAGTGGAGACACTCTATGGATGGGACAAAAAGAAGCCCCTACGCATGTTATTGTTCCTGTTAGTAAGCAATAAGGCCCCATAACCACGTGTGAGTTCCAGAGAATTCGACACACTGACTGGCTCCAAATTAAGTTCTTCAAATCGTTGAAATTGCTTTTCTTTACGCGTTTTACATCCTGGGGGGGGGGGGTTTCTTGGTATATTTTCCTGATGGAATTTGCAGTCCTTTCTGGGTATCGTTTTCGCCTTTTTTTCTGATGCCGAGTGCCAAAAAGGCAATTTTGCAAAGCCAATTATCAACAGAGGTATTTAGCTATTGTTTTCTAGAGCTGGTTATCATTTGGAGAGAGCCAGTTGAAAACATTTCTCCTTGGAATACACACCCACGTACTATTGAAATCAAAATACCCCTCTGGGGTTTCGCCACATGAATGGATTTTTTTTTGTAAAAATTTGTTACTTTTTTTCATCCATTTCCTTTGATCAAGCATCCTCATTGCCTTTTCGCATTCATTTCATCCGACTTTAAGTGCTCTTCCTGTCATCCGTGTCAATAGACCTTTTAGCTATTCTGGAAAGAATCAGAATCGAACGACAGTTTGCTACGTTTGTAGAATTTTCGAATGTGCCCAATAGTGATAGAAGCTCTAACGCCACTCGATCGAACCTCGCGTATACAAATGAACAAAAATAACGCTCAATCCAGGCTCTTTCTTAATGGCTAAAAGGTCTATATAAATGGCAGGGTCACGTAACCGTAAACAAACCTGTTATCTCTAGAATCCATATTGTTTCCCACACATGGCCATTCTGTTCTGTACAGATTTTGATGGATGCGATGAATCCACACTAAAGTTACTTCTTAAAATCCGCAAATATCTCTGCAATCGTACAACATATGAGTGTTTCGTTGTTTCTCTGCAAAGTACAAGAGTCCATCTTCAAAATAACACTCTTATTTTGAGAAAAGTAGTGGAAAATCACTGTGATATGGACTATCAAAAATACTGCAAAATCGTCGTTTCGAAAGAAGTTTGTTTATATTACGTGACCCTGCCCCTTTAAGTCGTTTACACTTTAGGCACATACGTTTCTAGCAGCTTTAAAGCCTGTCTCAAATAAGACCTCGCATGAGATTTGCGATAACTTAAAATTTCTCATGCAACACTCTTCATTCTTTTTTATTCACGGGCATTTCACCTGACATCTAGTTTGAGGCATGACCGTGATCCTTGCTTTGGTTTTCAGGAAGGACTAAATGCAATGCAAGATACACTAATGGAAGAACAGAATAAACTGTTTCGTGAAAGAGACAGACAAACACGTGCAGCTGCTACTGTTACTAACGAAGAATATAAAGATGTTCAAGTTAGAACTTCATCGTACTTTTTCATTAATTAAAGCCAATATACCTCTTACCTCCTTAATAAAAGAGCCTCAATCAGATAAATTTTTATCCTGGGGGGGGGGGGGTAACTACCATACATGCTGGTACGGGATGTGTCATTTTTTTGAGGTGCTTTTTTCAAGCAGAGAATAAATTTTGGGGTATCATTTTTGGTAAAATCAAAAGCAGTCAGAAATTTGGGGTGTTATTTTAGAAAAATAACTCTTTAGGATATTGATTTTGATCAAATTTCACTTACTTGGGTAAAATTTTGGATAGTTGTCATAATTTTTAGGGTATGTATTTTAAATGGCTTGTAATTCTGGGGCATCGTTTTCACAAAAATTTATGAATGTAAGGGTGTGATTTCAAACGTCAAATGGCACACCCCCGTCACCCGCCTATTGAAGTTACCCCCTCCCCTCTGGGATTTTTATACCTATGTGGAATTCGTGAATGTGCACGAAGGCGGAGGTTCATTAGATTCTTCGCTCATCTTTATTAAGGATCTTGATCACAAGGTCGTATCTTTATTACAAACCTACCAGCCAGACAGACTTCACGCAGGTGATTCGAACCTCTGGTGTAAAGATGCATCATGATGTCGATCGATGCAGTATCTTTCGTAGAATTAGAATAGCTAAAACACAGGTTGTGGCGGGGGGGGGGGATTTGTTTGAAATTGATAAATACCTCTCTTGTTACTTCAGTGTGTACCAAATTTGTCGGGATTAGGCCAACAAGAACTCTTTATATCAAAACGTTGTTGTCGGCCTAATCCACACAAATTTGGTAAACACTGAAGTAACAAGAGAGGTATTTATCAATTTTACGGTAGAAGGACGCAGGGAGTGTCTGCATAGTTGTTCTTTTGCGTGGAGGTTTACGATTAAGATCCTGAGGCAGTAGGTGGACATGGGATTCGCCCAAAGAAATGGAATATTTGTGTTGTGACTGGTATTTGCTGCCGCAAAAAAATAGACAAGTATGTGATCTTATGACTGACTGTACTTCTACAAAAAGTCACTGGCATTGCCTACCAAATATGACAGGAAAAATGGCTGGCGATAATATTTGGCGATAATCTTCCTTTCCATCTACGAAAATTTTTTTCTTGCCAGACATTAATTAGTATTCGTCATTCTGTCCCTCATAGTAATGTTCATCAACTCGTTCATTCACTTGATTGATTGATCATTTGATCAGTTCATTCTGTCACCCATTGATGAGTTCATTGGCGTTCAGATTTATTGATGAGCCCAGATTTTGATGAGTTCACACTTTCTTCTTTACTGCTAGTGCTGCTTGCATGCATCTTTGATTGCTTGCTTGCTTGCTTGCTTGCTTGCTTGCTTGCTTGCTTGCTTGCTTGCTTGCTTGCTTGCTTGCTTGCTTGCTTGCTTGATTGCCTGCTTGCTTGCTTGATTGATTGATTGATTGATTGATTGATTGAAGGCTTAATAAGATTGATTGAAAGCTTAATAATTCATTCATTCACTAGCTCATACTTTTCTTCCTATGTTCACTAAAATCATTCGCCTTTTTGTTCTTAGGCTCTTTGCTAAAGAGAAAGTTCATCAGTTGGTTTCCTTTATCTTTCATTCATCAATCTTTGTTCATTCGTTCGTTCATTAGTTCATACATTCATACATGTGTCCATTAATTAGTTTCTTGGCTCATTTTCATTTGTAATCTTATGTTTATGTTTTCATTTATAGAATTTTCATTAGCGACTGAAGAAGATATAAGAGATATCGAAAATTTTCACACAAATCATCTTTTGATCAAGAACATAAGATTACGGCAAAGAAAAACAAGACGATTTGTCAAATCGTCTTGTTTTTCTTTGCCGTAATCTTATGTTCTTGATCAAAAGATTACATTTTTATGACAAACCTACCAGCCATATCCTATCAATGCTCAGTATCTTTCGCCGGGTGTTGTGGCGTGCACCTGTAATCCAGCTGCTCGGAGGTTAGAATCGTTGGACGGCTTGAGTTCGGGACCACTGGTCGCTGTTTGCCTATGTAGATCGGGCGTCCGCACTAAGCCAGACGTCAACATGGTCACACTGAAGGAATTCTGGTGTGCCCAGGTTCGATAATGAGGAACGTATCGGCCCAGGGTGGCAACACAGCAGGCAAAGGTTCCCGCGCCAGGCAGTAGTGGGATAGCGTCTGTGAATAGGGGGTAGTTGCCAGCCCGCGCAATATAGTCGAACACGATTCTCTTCTTATATTTTTTCACTCAAGTTTCTCTCTGCCGTTGAAACTTTTCGTTGAATATTCCCACGGTGAGAATTCGGAATTCCTCTCAATTATCTGCAAGTTTCATGACATAAATCATCTGCAAGTTTCATGACATAAATCCTGGCATACCATTGTGGAAAATTATTTCTTCGTGATTTTTGTTTATATCAGTTTCCAAATTCAAATTAGAAAGTTATTCGTGGATTAATTTTCATTTGCTTTCAGACTAAAAAGTTTGTTTCATTTTTTCAAATTAAGTACGTTACAAACATTTTTATTTCCCAAGTTATTGGCTCGTTGTAAATATCATTATTTTCTTTATTGGTTTCCCAAGATTATCTCTTTTTTGTATCGCCTTTATGTTTTTGATATTCCAGAAATAACACTTAAAGTCACGAAGCTTGCAAAATTTTCAATGTAATATGATAAATATATTCTGACATATCACATTAAATGAGTTATTTGGCCAAGGAGGATGCGACTGGTCTGGAAACAACAGGGTCAAAAGCAGGGACGTAGGAAGCATCTCAAACTTGGGAGCACGACGCTTAGAGGGCAATTTTTCCTTGAGAAAAAAGGGGCATTTTCTGCAAATAGAAAGGGCACTTCTTTTTTCATTGCAAAATCTTGGGGGCACATGCCCCCCAGTGCCCCCCGGTTCCTACGTCTATAGTTAGAAGATCTGTCAAAGTTTCTATGCAAAACGTTTTATAAGTAACTTTGAAATATTTTAGCAAACAATATTATTTCAAGAATTAAAACGTGGTGAAATTAGCAAGCATGTATATTCCTTTCAGCGTCTAATTTTGTGAAACTTTCATCAAAGTATTCTGATATTCAGAAAATCCTCGATTGTTATCTGAAAGATGTTTGGTTGCTTTGAATATATGATCGATTTCTACCTTTGGAATTCAAAATATTTCTAAAAATTGTGAATTTCAATTCACAGCCCTTGTGTCTCTCAAATCATGTTCTCGATTTTCTGATGTCCTGCACCCTGCACCATGTACCTTTCTTTGATATGACATTGAACAGTTTAGAAACACAAGAATTTTTTTGAATTAGAAACTCAACTCTCTTATCGCTAAAAAATCAAGAAACTCGAGCATCGTAAGAAACTCTGAGTAATATATATATTAATACATTATATATTAATCTCATGACACAATACAATCATTGTAGTTCATGGTCAGCTAAGAAACGAAGAAACACACGTATACTCAAGGGCGGCGCCACGGGGTGGACTGGCGTGGACATGTCCACCCCACTTTCCTCCGGTCGGTATTCATTCCTAAGCAAAAACGACATAAAAATCGTTAGGTATACCTTCTGGCCATCAATTATATCTCTTTTCCTCCCCACTTTTTCCGGGCTGGCGCCGCCCCTGCGTATACTCAAAATCTGATAATTTTAAGAAACTTTCAGCAGTGGACCAACTTCTTCGTTTCTTATAAAAAATACGTGTACACAAAACTTTGAAAACTATGAGAAACTGAGAGCTGATCTTGTAAATAAAATTTATCGTTGATCTGTTTTTCTTGAATTCTATTTGATTCATTGGTTTGTTACGGAGATTTGAATCTTATCTTCAAGGAATTAGCTTGGATTTCGTTTCTTATCAGTTATTGGTTACACAGAGACGTATCATTTTATTGTTTCATTTTTGATCACAGTTAGATTTGAAAATGATTTCTTCGAGAAAATTGAGAAACTATACCAGAAGCGACCAGATACCTAGTTAACAGGCTGGGGTCAATTCGAAGTCAAGAACTTTTTCATTTTGCTTGTGAGTTGCAAAGTGTTTTCAGCAAAAAGTACATTACCAACCAATAAGACACCAAAAGGATAATTTTCTATGATGAGGTCAAAGCATGAGCGATAGGAGGGGGGGTCACTGGGAGGTATGCAATTCCGCATTTCCGCAATTTTTCTGCCCTGCTTCCGCAAATCCGCAGACAAAAATTGGCTATTTCCTCTATTCTTATGGGTTATGAGCAAAGTCTTCCTACTTCATATAAAACAGCATAAACCATTTTCTTTCCATTTTGCACGTGACCGATCAGACTCAAGCAGTTTGCAGCCATCATGGGTGATTATTTCGCTCGAAAAATTTTATTGTTGCTGTTGCTATTATGGCTGTTGTCTTAAGATCTTTGTGATATGTATTGTTTTCGTTTGTTTTAGTGCCTTAAAGTAAATGTTACACAACATTTTGACGAAATGAGCATCAAATCTGCGATTTTTTAGCAACGAATATTAATTTTGCAGAAATATCCGCATTCCGCAAAAATGCAACAAAATCCGCAATCCGCAGAAACGATGTTTAATTTCGGCATTTCCGCACCGAAAATAGGCCAATATCCGCTATCCGCAAAACCCCAGTGACCCCCCCCCCATTGGACACCCGGCGTGTAGCAGTTTGAAATTAAATTCTGAGTACTGAGAATCTGATAATTTGAAGAAACTTTCAGTATTTGCTTAACTTCTTAGTTTCTTATGAAAAAATACGTTTATTTCTTTGACAGGATTTACTCCGACTGTTTGGCATTCCCTTCATCGTCAGCCCAATGGAAGCAGAGGCACAATGCGCAGTACTCGATATAGCTGGCCTAACGAATGGCTCAATTACTGATGACAGTGATATTTTGTTATTTGGTGGGAAACGAGTTTATAAGAATATTTTCAATCAAGAGAAATATGCAGAATTGTACACTGCTGAAGATATCAATCATACTTTATGTAAGTTAACTCGAAATGTGTTTTTAGTTCTACTTGTTGAGTAAAACAAACTGCATGGCGTTTGAAAAAATACTGCTCCATGAATATCGACCCAATGATATTGCAACTGTCTTGTTTCTTTACCGTTTTACGTGGCTTTAATCGTTAATTCCTTCCTTCGGATAGAGGAGATTTTCTGCAAAAAGCCCCTTACAAAGACCTGCATAAACGAGTGAAAAGTGCAAACAAAGTTTGAAAATTTTGAACGGTTGTCCTCCCTAACTGCAATGACATGTGTGTCAGGACACACTCCTTCGTAGCGTCTTTTCAGCCAGCAAAAGGGAAAGGAGGAAGGAGAAGTTTGTTCTTTGATATTTTGCGCAGTCAAATTAGTGCGGTGGAACGTGTGTAGCAGCATACACTTTGCTCTCTTGGGAGAATGGAATCCCCCCGAATAATTTTCCCATACTGGGAAAAGATTTTTTCATCCTCCCAAGAGAGCAGGTGTAAAAGAGTGTTCAAGTCATTGCTGTAAGGTAGAAACTGTAGGGAAGTTTGTTTGTGATTGCAGGATGTTTTTTAATGTTTTCTCTAAGTGACTTTCTCGAGAAAATCCCTTGTAAAAGCTGAACAGGGTGACCGATTTCAGCCAGAAAGGATTCTAAAATATTTCAACATATTTGCTATTCATTCAGATATTGCAAAATATTCTTACTTTGATATCTAGGAGCAGTGTGCGTATCTTTTGCCATCAGAAATTGTGTATAAGAAACTCAACTCTCAAATCACCAAAAATCAAGAAACCCCAGTACTGGCAAACGATATCTCAAGAAACTACGGTATTTATTACGGTATCATGTTACTCTGGAGGTACTTGACGGCTAAATACGGGAAAGGCTCCAAAAAACATTGTTTTGAAATGAGGGGACAGGTAGTGAACATGAAGATTGTTAGAAAACCTTCAAGAAACTCGTAAGAAACTCTCAGTACTCAAAATCTGATAATTTTAAAGAAATTTTCAGTACTGGCCCAAATTCTTAGCATCTTATAAAAATACGTGTAGCGCTTTCAACGGCATGCGTTTTTTTCTGACTCACCTGGTATGTTTGAAAAAATCTGACGCAAATTTCTGTCAGTTGCAATAAATGTTTAACTGGAGTTAAAATTCATTCATCACTGTAGTTTGATTAGGTTACAATACAGCACCCTATACTCTATTCGCATCTACCTCAGAAATGTATTTTCTAACAATTTAGCAGGTGTGATTAACGGCACTTTTGCAATTAGTTAACCATAAACAGGGCTTATTTTGCAGCCTCAACAGGCAGAAAATTACCGTTCTCAAATTGCTACATGTTTTTAAACCGGATTTTAGCACGCCCAACTGCACAATAACGATATAACAGCTGCTGAGAACTAGATTTTTGAAGAAATCTACAAATTTTGAGACATTTGAGGTTTCAGTATTTCAGTTAACTTAACTGAGTAACTTTGGTGGTTGGAAATGAATAGACAGCTAAATTTTACTTTAAAAGGGTCTCTCCACCATTTCACAAGGATTCTTGAACGCAGAACAAGGGTGCAAGGGAATTCGATCTTTCTTAACCTTTTTAGCCCAGGGGGGCCTATAAAAGGTTTTTGAAGGAATTTCTGTCATGAAAAATGCGACTTTGAAGCTTCTTGACTTTAAACAGTTTCTCGTAGCAATAGGGACGTAGAAAGCATCTCAGACTTGGGGGACACGATAACAGTGGCGGACACTTTGCCAAATATTGGGGAGCGAAGCTATTGTTTCAGTAAAAAGCATTGTTTTTCTATTGTTTTCAAACAAAAGTTCTTTGTTCTAGCTAACATTGGAGCCGATCGCATCCCCTGCCCCCCCCCCCCGAGTGTCCGCCACTGCATTTTCTAAACATAAAAGTGCACTTCTTAGTTTACTGCAAAATCTTGAGGGCACGTGCCCCCAGTGGCCACTGGTTCCTACCTCTATGCGTAGCAAACAAGCACCGATGCATGTGAGCAAATTGGACCTTAGAATCTACACATGCTCTCAAATCGGGCCTAAATCAATAATGAACTGTCCATATATTTTGTCATACTGCCCTTGAACCACTGCTCGATTTGACAAGTTCATTTACGGTTTCATCATGTGTTTTAGGGCCATTATCAGGCATTTCGCAAAAGATGGATTTTTGTACAGGATATGTCCCAAAAATTTGTGCCCGTTTGTGTTTCTGCTGTGGAGGAGCCATGGATTCAATTATCTTGGCTTTTACACAGACCTTGTATAAGTCAATCTGACCCGTGGTTGCTGATTTATGGAAGAGAAAAAGCAAAATAGGTGGTTGCTTCAAAAACAGCATATGTTGAGAATTTCATTCGATGCCCGAGTACTTTCATTGAAAACTTTCTTTATTTTGACATTAATAGAGAACAATAGAAGTGCTGTTTTTGAAGCAAACACTTATTTGCCTTTTCTCGGCTATAAATCAGCAACCACTTGTCAGGTTGACTCAAACAAAGTCTCAAACTCTTAACTTGAAGCCTGATATATGCAACAGTGTAAAAACCGAGATGATTGTATCTACAGCTCCTCCACAGAAGCCACACAAACGGAGTACAATTTTTTTTGGACACCTTGTAATGTCTAATTCACAAGTGTTTTCAGCAGGCCTATCCATAAGAACACAAGGAAATCACAAAAGTGCTCCAGTATCCTGCCACCAACCAAAATTCGATTCATTCAAAACCATCCAGAACTTTAAGTGCTAAAATTTTCAATTACTCGGAAGGTATTTGAATGATGTCTAAATATTAGAAAGGCTTCCAAAACCTTGATTTTGAACTGTTCACGAGGGTACATGAAGTAGAGATGAAGATTGTTATGGAAGCTTTGAGAAACTCATAAGAAACTCAACGTACCAAAAATCTGGTATTTTGAAAAACTCGCTGGACTTGCGCAATTTGTTAGGTTCTTATAGAAAATGATCGTGTACTGTCATTACTCTGTAGCAATCTCATTTTTAGATCTGGATAGAGATAAGATGATTGCTTTGGCCTATCTCACTGGCAGTGATTACACAGAAGGAGTTCATGGTATGCTGAAACTATTCTTATATGGCGTATTTCATATCATTTCAGGCTGCATTCAAAGGATACCGGCACAATTTGAAACAGCATAAAGCTGTTACGGATAGGCCTCTTGCTTGCACGATTGGAAAGAGACAGAATTTAAAAACAGCATAAGACTGTTACGGATAGGCCTCTTGCATGGACGATTTGAAAGAGGCAGAATTTGAAAACAGCATAAAACTGTTACTGATAGGCCTCTTGCATGGACGATTTGAAAGAGGCAGAATTTGAAAACAGCATAAAACTGTTACGGTTAGGCCTCTTGCTTGCACGATTTGAAAGAGACAGAATTTGAAAATAGAGCACTACCAGCACAATTTGAAAGTGGCATTTTGTGAACACTCAAAAAATGATGAAAAAGAACAATTTATCGACCCTTTCAAGATGAGGTTGGTTGATTCTCTTGGTGCAGCTAGATTTTTTCAACTTTAGTCGTCAAAGTCAAAGTCCAGCCGCTTTGCCACAAAGATCCCATTGAGATTGGCACCATCAAATTTTTTATCGTTTTCAAATTGTACCGGTATAGTGCGAACGTAGCGTCAACTTACATTGTTTATCACAAACGGTTCCTCGAGAGGCGAAGACTCCTTTTACACTGTACTTGCACATCTTGGATCCGTAGCAAACGTGCAACGGATGAGCCTCTCGTTTCCGTAGCCATCTGGTACCTGCTGACAACTTTGTACAGTTGCGGTTCCATTCCTGTGCCGGTACGGTGTAAACGCCTAATCCGTAACACCTTTTTACCAGATCCAAAACAAGGTTAAATCTTTTCAGTGTTTTGGTAATTAGTCGGCTCGAACGGCACCAATCTTTTCATCATCTCTGCGTCAAAGAGGCTGGATTTGAGCAGAGTCAATAGACGCTGATTTGAGCACAGACAAATTTATCTAGGCCTAAAGAAACAATCAGGCTCGTTCAGGTTTTCACATGACGAAGTTTTGAAACTCTACGTCTATGGAACGCCAAGTGTGCCGTTTTCATGTGAGTGGGAGGCCCATCCGTACAACATCCGTACCAATTCTATTCCTTTTTCAAATTATGCTGGTATGGTGTGAACACAGTTTGAATTTGATTGCGTTGTATCTTTTTTCTCTTGGTAATGAATTTTTTCTCATCGATAGCCTTTAATCAGACCCAGTTTCAAAGGAATTCAGTGCCTTGTTGACAGGCTTCTTTCATCGCTAGATCTGAGTCAATCGAATAGGCCTAAGATTCTTCTTATTTTTTAAGGCGTTGGTGTCATCACAGCCATGGAAATTTTGCAAGAATTTGGTCGTGAGCCGATGGAAGCTTTAATCAAACTCAAGTAAGAGACATCACTTTAATGTATTACCTTAAATATATAAACATCAAACCAATATGAAAGCTTCCTTCCAATTCTATCTGTGGGCTTTGATACAGGCGAATCATTCTTTCCTGCAAAAGTTTGTCCTTTCCTTACCCTGGGTACCAGAACCTCGAAATTTAGATGAACTGGTACCCAGGGTATCCTTTCCTATGTCCCCGTAGACTTATAATTTTCGTCCTAGTTATCCTTACTACTTCCCTCATCTTTACTTACTATACCTTAACCACTTAGACTTTATCATTCAAACTAATGCTCATAATATTACGGCTCAAAAGCAGGACTTGGCTCAGCCTTGCCCTGTAAGGACCTAGACCGATTTACATATTCATAGTTATTGTTGTTGGTAGACTGATAGACCCTAAAGCTGGCGCGCCAGTCTGACCAAACAAAGCACAGGGGACATTGGTTTGGCAATGCTTGCCAAAAGACAAGCGAAAAATATCGGCCATACCATACGGTCATACGGTCTAACATAGCGTCGCCATCAAATATCACTTGTTGTGTTTGCTTAGCCTTTAAAAGAGCTGTTTCCATGTGAAAAAAACTAATGATAGTATGAATTAAGAAAAAAGGCAAACAAATCAAATCGTAGCTATTTTGAAACTGAAGACCTTGATTAGACTTGTAGCGACACAAATTTTATCCCGGACGGCCTAAATCTGCCGAAATCACGCCAGCAGTTCACCAGAAGTTAAGATTTCCCGCCGTTTCAAAGGTGCCCTCGCGACGTCCCCAAAGGTCTTGCGCATGCAGACAAATGCCCCCTGTGCTAGCAACCAATCATTGAACCAACCAATTCAATCAAAGATGTATTAAATTCTATCGTTGTTGTTGATGATGTTGTTGTTGTTGTTGTTGTTGTTGTTGTTCTTGTTGTAATAACTGTGACTATGTCGTGAGTCTAACAAGGATCCCCAACTTTCGCTCATCCGATTAGACTGAATTGATTTCGTCGTTGTCGCTTCAGTGAAGGCCTCGTTTCCCAAGAGCAGTAAAGATCTCGCTTCCCTAGAGAAGTAAAACCATAATGCAACCTACGATATCAGAATCAAATATAGGAAAAGGATAGACAATCAGTACCAGAAACATATGTATAAAAGTAGCAGAACTGCATTCCACTTAACAAGAGATGTAACAAGAAATGTAACAAAGATTTTGCTTCTCCGCTCCTTCGTTTTGGTAACTGCTCGCAAGAAGATGACATTCACCTGCCAAAGGGTCAATAAACTTTATTTCGGTTCCATAAGGTACTGTAATAAATTTGTGTGTCCTGCGATCAACATGACCGATCTATTTGACGTATTATAGCACGAAACACTTTATCTTAATTCAAATCTACAACTGTTATGCTTAGCGAATGAAATCTTTTCATCTGGACATTTTGATGAATTGTCGTTGCTGTTAACTTTGACGGCACTTTCACTTTAATTGTCTTAAATCTTTTGAATTGTTTATTAGATCAACGACTCTGTTTTAAATTCTGCATATTTTATGACTGATTCTCTCGGCAAAGGAGCTTCTCAGACGAACTTATAGCCGTTCCTTTTCATCAATGTTGACCTAAAAGCACAAAAACCTCTAGATAAGTTAAGTAAATTCTGGTTTTAGCACACCTGCCGTATATTATTGTATTTCAATAGCTTTTTACAGACATGGGTTGGCCTAAGCCCCTTCTGTGTATAAAAATCCATTTCATTTACGTCTTTGACAAAGCACTTTCGTTTTAAGGTTGTGTTCACACGACAAAATTTCACAAGTATGTTTGAACAGACAGGCGTTCTATTTATGAAGCACTGGTAAATGTGTCTCTATTGCAAATACTCGACATTGAAGCTGGTAGGCTAATATTTGCTGATGCTTTCTTTCAGCTTTAAATTCCTTTCTTCAACCAACCAGACCTGCCACGCATTAGATAGACTTGACCAGTCTCTTCCTTTTCTATCCTACGCAGCTTTTCAGGTGGCAGTTTTTTTGGGGTATAATCGCGGGAGAGACTCAGACAAGTCCACACGGTAGACACAGGGGCACGAGAAACCTGTTTCCCATATTGAAAAGGTTTGTGTAAAATTCTCTGATCCATTTCTTTGGATTTAATGGCATGAAAACAACTTTAGCTACTTTGCTATTATTATACCGTTCAATTTTCCTTTTCGTCCCTTGTTTCCCTCCGTTCTTTGATTTGCTGATATCAGTCGGTCGATAGAGACTCATAATATTACTCTTAAAAAGTGGGCCCAATTTAGACCCGCGCATAGTGATTCCGTATTCACCAATCAAATTGCTAGTAGCTAGTTCTTAAACAATTAGGAAGCGCTATTTAGACAGTTGCTGTTGCTGCGTACAAAGAGCGGTTTTTGAGGCCTAGAGTTTTCACAGCTGCGATGGATCTAATTTTTTTCCAGAGGAAGATTAATGCCTGAAAGGTATGCATTTTACGATTTATAGGTCAGGAAAACATCATTCTTTTCACCAAAGGTTTCCTTTTCAATGTTCAAGTTGTTTGGACCAGACTTTGAAGCGATTTATTTGAATGTACGAGAACACCCGCTAGTTTTGGTTAGGCCCACTTATATGATATCAGCAAATCAAAGAACGCAGGGAAACAAGGGATGAAACGGAATAAGTCTAGCATATCTGAGATTTCAGCGCCTTTGAGGACATGACGTCATCAAATTTCTAAATCGTACACCAAACTTCTGCTTGATACCACATTGTAGATATTGATAAACTATGATTTTCTTGGAAATTATTCCTTATTCCTCAAAATGTATAGAAATGGCAATGGTTTCAAGTTTTTTTGAAAATCGTTCTGGAAGTCTTAGAAAGAAGAAGAACACTCTAATTCTGAAAATATTTCTGAAAGTGCAACGGCAGAAATACACTAAAACAGCTATTTCTTCCAAGCTATTCAACTCAAAGAAAAAGGTCCAGGAATTTTACACCGGCCTTTAAAAAGATGTCTTCGAGTAGATTGGAGCTGGTGCAAGATAGATCTCAAAAGGACTAAAAAGGCTTTTGGAGGTTGCTCGGGCATGTTCTGCATTGGGAAATTCTAAACAATGGTCATATTCAATTAAGCTCTTGATCATTTAAGACTGTTCTCTAATTTGTAGGCAGTGGTTTGGAGAAGTTAAAGCAGCAAGGAGAATTGATCTTCTAGAACAAGAAACGAAGTTAAAAGCGAAATTGGTATGCTATTATTTTTATTTAATGCTTCTCATACATCCAGGCATCGCCAAAGTACGCGAGCGTGCGAGCGCCGCTCGCAGCACATCTCTAAATCCGGCGAATGTCTGCAAGCACATTTTAAAAGAGATATTTTCCAAAGTTCTTAACTATTAATTGTTAGGAATCGAGGAACAACTATTATGATGTTAGTTTTATTAAGTATAGTTTGCTTATTGCAATAAAACGATTTAAAAGGTAAAAAAAAAAAAATGAAAGCATAAGTGACTTGGAACTTAATCTAATCTTTCAACATCTCATATGGAGAACAGTTCCCCATAAATAACAGCTCTTGAAGAACATTCATTCAGCAAAATTTTAAAAAGATTGCGTCGAAGTTGAACATAGTCAATTTACCAGACTGTGTACAATTTTTTTAGACTTTTATTGCATTTATTAATTATTTATTGCATATGGCACGATTTAACTTTTAGAATCAGAAAGTCCCTCACTTTATCAAAGTTTGCTTCATGATGTGCTCAAAAATAATTTAAATTCTAGATGAGATTTGTTGAAAAAATTGCAGGCACATTTTCATGGAAATTTTGGTCGCAGACATATTTTGGTGAGGTCTGCATACATCCTTGATGGTGTCGGAATAACTTCAGAAATTTTTACCCCCGCAGTTTTTTAGCAGCCAGGTTAAGTTAGCAATATAATTTGTTTTAAAGCAGGGGATCTTGCAAGATGGCTTTATTTTCCGTTGATGTCAACTGATCTCTATTTTATGTGGACATTTGCTCCATTTTCATTTTCAATTTTCGATGGCAAAAATTCTTTTATTTATCCGATTAATTCATTTCCTTTCAGCGGATATTAGTATGGTTTAACTCCATAACATTATCAAAATTTAACATGATTTTTGTAGCAAGACTACGGAAGTGACGGGGGTGTGCGGCAAATCTCCCCACACCCTGTACCCTATCGCATAAAGATTTTGCCAAAATCCATGGTTTCAAGAGAACTCTAAAAAATTTCCTTCCACATGATATCATGTCGCATAATTTTCTTACTAGTGCCCTGTCGCATCATTTTTATCAGGGACACCCTGTCGCATAATTTCTACCCTAAAAGGACACCCTGTTGAGCGGCACATCCCATCAAGTCTAGTATGGGAGTACCCCCCCCCCCGGGCTTGAGACTTACTCGAAAATCGAGAATCGAGAATCAATGCTACGCATGCCACGAGAATCAATGCCAACGGGCTCGAGAATCAATGCTACGCATGGGGCTTTTCGCTGCAGGAATTTGCAATAGATATTTCGTCCTAAGGTCAACTTTAGTGTCCTTTCTGATAAAGATTTTTAGCATTTCGTTTCATATCAGTTTTTATATTCTTACAAAGGTTATTCTGTTGTGTTTCAGCGCTCATTGGAATTGCCAAGAGCTTTTCCAAATCGTCATGTTTGGGAAGCTTACATCAACCCTACCGTCGATACTTCTGATGAACCTTTTGAGTGGGGAAAGCCAGACTTGGAAGGCATCAGAGAGTATCCTTTCACCAGCTCCTATATGTTTGTTTGATCTTACTTTTTTAAAGACAAGTCCACGATTTGTGTGATTAATGCCAGAAGACAAACTTACCAGCGGCTGTCCACATTTTACGTCTGTAACGGCAATAAATTCGTTGAAGAATCTGCAAATTTAGGCCAAATATCGTTGCAATCTCGTCGCAATATTTTCATCAAACACAATAAAGAGGTTAGCAGCGATTAAGGGGCACAGGGGCACGGGGCATGGAAACAGTAGAGCGGCCTCGTTTTCGTTGAGCGTGACACAGATTCTCTTTGCGCTTTATTGATATCACTAACTTCTGATCGCTTATTTCGATGCGCATTTTCGCAGAGAAAATACGAAGAATGGTGGGAAACAGTACGATACACCATTCAAAATGGTATAATGCTGTATTTTATCATCAATCCGACCATCCGCAGACTTGTCCTTTAACATCTGTTTTGCTGTTTACTTCCAATTGTGAAAATTTACCTGATTTCAAAAAGTGAAATTTTTGCTATATTCCACTTGCAAGTTACAATACAAATTTAGAGATAATATTACTTCTGAGAAAATGTCAATGTTTCTTTCACATTCTATCCTGTTTCTTCTTGGAGAACAGAGATTTTCAACAGTGCTGGATTTTGAGATCTCCTCAGAATGTTCCTTGACTATCAAAAGTTATGCTCGAGAAAAATTCGGTTGGCGTTCTGCCAGAACTGACGAAGTTCTTCTGCCAGCTATAAAGCAACTGAATGCTAATGAGGTAAGCGGAGATATCATTATATTTTCTCCTGTTGCCGTGATTCACCAAGGATGTAAGGACACCGATGTTCTGGTTGATTATTTATTTATTTATTTATTTATTAACCTTGTTTTCATCCTTGTGTCTTGTTTTCCCTTCTTGTTTTCTGCTCTGTTTCGTCTTCAAACTGATGTGTGCAACTGAATGGGGGTTCAGGTCTAAACGCTCTGAAGTTATTCGAATATTTCTACCTTGAGTTTCTGTGTCTTAGTGCTCCTTCGCACTAGAAAGGTTTCAAACGGTAAAGCCACAGGAAAAGACTGGAAGTTCGCAGCCAGTGGCTTGATGAGGCAGCATCTTACCTAAAAAATGAATCTTTCCAATTTATTCTCATTTAGCATAGTCTGACAGCCATAGAATATGAAAGAAGTAAGTTTTTATTGAAATCGCTTGCTAGCTGAGAAAATCGACAAAATATTGAGAAATGAACCGGTACCATTTACTTCCATTTTAGGGCCAAACAAGTTTGCGAAAATATTTCACACAGACAATGCGTGTTCCTGAAAGAAAATTAGCAAGTAAGAGGCTGCAAAGAACTGTCAATCTGTTACGATCTGGCGTGACGGGAGCTACCGAAGATAATGTCATCAAGCCGAAACCAATGAAGCGCAGTAAGATTGAGCGTGGAGAAAGTTCGAACGAAGGTAACTCGAATGAGCGTAAATCGAACGAAGGTTCTTCGAATGAACGTAAATCAAGTAACAGCGACGAAACAGATGCGTGCCGAGAGACTTCAAGAGAGCCAGCGGGTGCAAGCAGCTCTTCAACTGCAATGACCAATATGAGCAACCCTGCCAGTTTGATCCGCGCAATACAGACCCCATACATGATGACTTCGGATATCGCACGAAGAAAGACTTATGAACAGCGAAGAATACCAACAAATAAAGACTTTCAGAAACGAATTGCCAAATCGAAAGCTTCATCGCGTGGTCGAAGAAGGATAAGTAGACCAATGGTTATCACTAGCAGCAAATTACCGCAAAAGAGACATGAACCAAGTACCACTTTGGACCTCAGTGGGAGTAGTTCTGATTCAGATGCATAAATAAATTTTATTGAGTGTAATTGGGATGCTTTAGCATCAACAACACACAGACATCATTTTACGTCGTAGCTTAAAGGAAGTATGGCTAGTTTGCAAAATTAGCAGCAAAATGACGAGATTGCCTGTTCTTGCTGCAAATTTAGGCCATATTTAGGTCATGTTCACGCTCTCCAGCAAGTGCGAATTAGTCGAATCACATTCGAATTTTGCGTTATCCAATCAGGTGATAGGATTTCTATCAGCAATTAGCTCTGACAGTGCAAGTCAATTCAACCACTGTTTTCCTTGAAAGCTGTGTGCGCCTGGTCCGCCAAAGTGCATTTGTCGCGGAAGTAAAGACCAGCAGCTTTTGCAATCGTTTGTTTTGTTTTTGTGATTTTCATAAAGTCAGTTATTCTGGAAGCTGTGCAGAACGAGTCGCTAACTCCATGCAAAGCATGCTGGTCTTTGTATGCCTTTTAAAGGTAATAGACATAACAAGGGCAGATTTTGTAATACAATAGCATCAGTCGCTTTAGTTCACACCTCAATTCAAAGCAATTAACCAGTGCAGACAAAGGAAATTCTCTCAAGCAGAAATTCAAAACAAACGAAGCCGCAAAGTTGCCCTGAAACCAGTACGGCAAACTCTCGTTTGATGCAGACGATGGGAGGTTTTTAAGAGAAGGTATGTGCTTATAACAAAAGAAGAAGGGTAAAGCTAAAGTTCTGTCTCGCGGATTTTGTTTGTTTGATTCAGAAACCGAGCAGAGGGCATTACAATTTTTGCATATTTATTGCTCAGATGTACGCAGTTACTCCTCAGCTCCTGAATCAAATAAACAAAATCCGCGAGACAAAACTTTAGATTTATCCATCTTCTTTCGTTATAAGCGCATACCTTCTCTTAAAAACCTCCCATCGCCCGCACCAAACGAGAGTTTGCCATACTGGTTTCAGGGTAACTTTGCGGCTTCGTTTGCTTTCAATTTCTGCTTGAGAGGATTTCTTTTGTCTGCATTCGCTAATTACTTTGAATTGAGGTGTGAACCAAAGCGACTGATGCTATTGTATTACAAAATCTGCCCTTGTTAATAGACATAGCTGTATCGACCAGCAGGTATGAAAAGGCTGAAGAAGCGCCCACAAATCCATAGTTTCCTTCGCCCCTTCGCCACACAATGAAACCGCAGGCGTCAAAGTTGTTGAATACATAATAGATTGTACATTGAACCTAGCCCGGGCCAGCTCTTAACTTTGTTGGTTCCCTTTAAAGGAACATCGTCACCCAAGGTCCTTTGCGGGCATGCTACAATTTCGGACTGCCTGGTAACCAACCTTAGCTGAAACAGACGCTGCAGATGCAGAGTGACATATTTGAACTGACAGAACTGTTCAACAAATAAGAACTTTTCAATCAGTTTAACCACAGGAGGCCCAATCGCGTACTATGGGGCTTACGTAGCTTTTTCACTGAAGCAATTTCTGCTGTTGCTGTTTCCGACTGCAACATAAAGACAGCTGTACCTTGCCTTTGAACTGAACAAAATTGAAATTCATACCAGTGAATGGTTGATTATCTCTATGTCTTTCCTCATGCTCCATAATCATTGCAAATACAGCATCCTGCCGCAATGCCAGTATCGGATATTCTGTTGCTGCACTACAATGACGCAACCTTATTGGCTGTTTGTATATTGTACAGTCTGCACAAGCGCTAAAAATTCATGCTTTTATGCATTATTTCGCATCAAAATCCTCCAAAAGTAGACATTTAAATCACAAAAAATTCGACAAGTGAGCAAAATTTCCAACAGATGGCTTCGGCCCTGATTCAAAATTGGTACAAAAAATTTCAAACGCAAAGGATATGTTTGGGTCTGCTGACATGCAAACTACCCCTGACATGGATTTTTGGAGAGTCTAAATTTTCTTGCTTTTCCCCGCCAAGAAAGCCGCTTGGAGAGACGCACTCCTACACAAAATAGTTTCCTGCTGATGGTTTCTCATTGAATGGATGTAAACAAAACGAACTCGTGGCCAGGGCTCCTTGCTTTCAAAAATGGGCCCTTTTATGAAATGTCAAATTTAGGCCAAGAAGTAACGCTAACCCGCATGATTCATCTCAAAATAGGTCCTTTTCCAAATACAGAAATCCTTAGATTTTTTGAAAAATGTCCCTTTTCCATAGTATTGATATTAGGCCAAAACAGGTACGGCTAACCCCTCTGCTTTTTCAAAACTAAGCCCATTCTGAAAATACCGATTTTAGGCCAAATTATAAGCCTTTAGACTGATTTCCACTCCACGGCATGTTCCGAGAGAGCGTTACTATTTTTACTGTTTACGAGGGGAAAAGTCACTCTGATGTTGAAAAGAAAGTTACGGCTGAGACCCTTTATTAGATAGAATTCCGCTTCCTCGGAAAATGCCGCGGAGAGGAAACTAGCCTTTTACTATGCTTTTTCAAAAGTGTGAATTCAGCTCTGGAGGTGCCAGCACAACTCAGACAAGACTCGAAAAATGACACAGTGATGGTGCGTTTATCAAGGAGGGCATCACATATTTCATGTAACAAGATCGCATTAGCTCCAGTCGAACACTTATCTTCACGAATATAACTTAAATCACGAATCATCTTTTGTGTCCACGAAAGAAACTATAAGACAAATTAGTTACTTAATAAGGCCTTCCTATGAGTATTATACGTTCCTAAAAATAATCAAACATTCCACAACTTGAAGACGCAACCTCCTTCAAACATAAGTTCCTTCGTTCGTTCGGCTACTTTGTCTCTAAGTGGAATTTGAAAACAGACTGACAGGGGAGATCTTTCTATATGGCAAGCAGTCCTAATCATTAAACACTAAATCCACGAATTTATAGATCAATAAATACGAACTACTACTTCTAAAACTAACCAAAATCCGCACCTGACATTTTACAAACAACGCAAACAAAATGCGTAATTATGAGCATGGATGAACATACACGCTAAAGCTATTTCGGTTTGTGCAATCTTATCTTTCCAAGATTATCTAACACGCCTGGTTTGCGATCCATTTCTTGAGAGTAAAAGAAAAAGTGACGTTTTGGTTACAAAAGCAGCCATCCAACATTGAAATAAAGCTGTTTATCTGCTGTTTTGCGAGGGGGTAAAGATATCCCCGGGTTTACTCTCCGCAGCATGTCTCCGGTGAAATATCTTTTCGATCAACATATCTGCAATACCCACCTAAAACCTAAACTTGTCTGCTTCTGCAGAGTTGTGTTAATGGATAAAATTCACTACTCACAAGAGAGCGCTTACTTGCACAGCGCTGATGTGCTTGTTAAAGTTAGCCCCACATTATGTCTGGTGAATTTGCAATTAAAGTTTGCAATAGTTTGTGTTTGCAGATATTTACGTCCAATGCGAGACGGGCATGTAAATATTCAGAAACAAGAATTTTTGGGTTCTGTCAATCCAAGTGATGGCTGTAGTCAATAATTATAACTAAAAGTTCATCAAGCTTTCCACCGAACAGCACAGAAAGAAGTTTTAAGGTCTGATCAAAGAGTAAGGTTTTCGCCTGCATAGTTTGCATCTTCGATAGCTCTCAACTATCGATAAAAACTGATGTGGAACAATATCAGTGGAAGAATACAGCACTGTGAATTTCCTCGATAACATCTGACAAGAAATACTACATCATATTCTTATTTGATTTAAGGACACATTGCAAACCATAATCTCTGGGGCCCAAAAATCAACTTTTGTATCATATGAAAGTCGTTTCTGGCTTGTGATGCTTGTTTTGCGCGCAGATCTTAGTTTGCAATGTGTCTTTAAAGACCCTGTGCTCCCATGATCCTTTGTATGCGCACAAACCAGGAAAACATCACAGTTACTGTAAAAAATGCACTTTGACCAAAGAATATGGGGAATCAAGTAGCTCTTAGGAGAAAAGCTGCCCTAATCCTTCAATTACTTTTGGGAAGGTCTTTTGCTTGAGTTCAAAGCGATGACTGCACAACTTTCATTTGAAGGTTGAAACGACAATAAAGCCTTGCGATTGCTAGGCCATGATCTTTTTCATACAGCATGAAATTCATTGTCAGACCAGAAAGGATCATGGGGAGCACAGGGTCTTTAATGAATCATTACTGTTGGATGAACACTAAAACAAAAATATGTGGTTGGCGAAAGCTCCTTGCATCGTCCTTTGCGAACTGTTCTTCGCAGCCCTCCTATATTTGATTAGAATAGTATACTACATTAACTGTGATAGTTTTTTGAATTATCTCTTTGATACACTCAAACTAAAAAAATCAAACTTAATAAAGTACGAAGCAATACTGCAATGAAAATCTATGACAAGTGTGAATAGCTAGTTAACGCCATCATACTTCATCTTACATCCTAAAAGCAGTCATATTTACGACGACGATGATGTCATTACATGCAATAAGCATTAATAAAGTTACTAAGACATATCTTCTAAGTCTCACCGAGCCATTCGCCATTAAAGACCCTGTGCTCCCCATGATCCTTTGCATGCGCACAAGCACGGAAAACATCACAGTTACGGTAAAAAACGCACTTTGACCAAAGAATATGGGGAATCAAGTAGCTCTAAGGAGAAAAGCTGCCCTAATCCTTCAATTACTTTTGGGAAGGTCTTTTGTTTGAGTTCAAAGCGATGACTTCACAACTTTCATTTGAAGGTTGAAACGACATTAAAGCCTTGCGATCTAGGCCATAATCTTTTTCATACAGCATGAAATTCATTGTCAGACCAGAAAGGATCATGGGGAGCACAGGGTCTTTGATTCTAACTTTCTTTCTCTACAAGCTGATAACCTGAAACTAATAAATAGCAACGGAATGATCAGGCTATCACCTTTATTTCCTTACAGCGTACACAGCACAATACTAACACTTCAGCAATTTTACTTCCCAGCATCTCACGTATTATCCGTCCGTTTGCTGGACAATTTCCATCCAGCATCCGGGAATTTAAAGATGGTATATTACACCTTATTAATAAGCTTAATTTTTCATAGGACTTGAGATGTATCTCTTGGCAAACAACATGCCAGTTCATATACAGCATAGTGGCACTCCAACCGTTTATACCTTGGTTCCAACATAATTAAATAGGTCATCAAATTCATGGTCTGTTGGACTGCATTCGGTCATGATCTTGTGGATGATTTTGGCTAAAATTCAGTCATATCTACGCCTCTTTAGCATGACACAAACAAACAAACAAGTTAAGAGCAAAACCAAACAAACAATAATAACAATAATGATACAGCTACCTTGCTAAAACATCTTGCAACAGACCGTAAAATTGCTTTACAAACAATCGAGTTTACCACCTAAAATATCATATTGCATGCCAATTTTAAAAAGACGTTTTAAGATCTAATCACTTCACCGGCGTAGCTAATGCACATTATTCGTTTCAACTCGCATCTCCATAATCTTGGCATATCACATCCATATTTTTTACCTTCACAACCTACATTGTTCGCTATCTCGACTTCCCGACCGATCGATTAAATCAAATCAAAACACGTGTCCCTTTTCTACAGTCCGTATGACAGTTTTGTGTTTGTTTCAAATAATACTTGAGCAAGTACGTCCACTTCTGTTGTCGAATAATTGGTTATAATTTCTTAGGAAGCACGATTCTAGACGATCCATTTTAGCCATCTACCAGTCTCAAACGTCTTCAGTTTTTCTGCAAAGCAAACGAAACCAAATTTATTACATCTTGACAAAAATAACTTCTTGCTAAGCCTACAATAACAGTTTCGTAGGAAATACCAAATACTATCAACCCGAAGCTGTTAGTTCAATACCGAGCCTGCGAAAATTCGCATAAAATTAACCTTACTTAAAGGGGAAGGGTCACGTAACCGTAAACAAACCTGTTATCTCTAGAATCTATATTGTTGCCCACACGTGGCCATTGTGTTCTGCACAGATTTCAGTGGGTGGGGTGAATCCACACTAAAGTTGCTTCTACAAATCCACCGATATCTCTGCAATCGTTCAACGTATGAGTGCTTTGTTTGTTTCTCTGCGAAGAACAAGAGCTCATCTTCAAAATAACACTTTCATTTTGAGAAAAGTAGTGGAAAATCACTGTGATATGGCCTATCAAAAACACTGCAAAAAAGTCGTTTCGAAAGAAGTTTGTTTACATTACGTGACCCTGCCCCTTTAACCAAGGACTGGTACGGAATCCTTCGCTCGCTTAGAAGTATCGCAAGCTATAGATCCAACCAACAACATTTTCTTGGATGCTTGAAGGTAAATTTGGACAAACTTTTTACCATCAGACACTTTTACATTCAGAAATTTTTCGATTTCAATATATCGGCAAATGGCCATGCTTGTGGAAGGAAATAAAGTATGGCAAATTGCTTACTTCTCCTTGATCAAATCTTCCTTCTCTTCAGGAGCAGTCTTCGTCTCAGTTTTTGGCTCTCCGTCATCATTTTGTGATGGGACTTCTTTCAGCTCGGCTTTTTCAACGTCTTTTGAATCTGCAGCATTGTCTAAAATCGTAAAAAAAAAATAATCGATGTTTCATCCATTCCCCTTTCAGACCAAGTAATGTACTGCAAAAAGTTGTCAGTCTCAAATCACATCCGACGTGACGATTTCCGCGAATGAAAATAATCAAGTCAATACTTTTGCGTTTTGCGTTATTGCAAACCTCACGTCGCACATAATTTGAGATAGACTTAAACGATAAAATGGCGGACGAATAACGATCTAGTATGAAAGTAGAACAAACGAATGCTGGCTGTCTCTGTCTTGATCGTAATGATACGAAATATATGTTTTCACATCAACTGTAAAGAATCTACACCTTATTACACGAAAATAGACCGCGTGCTTAATTAAGCCGCAGAAAGAACAGAGAAAAGCCTTACTTAAATAGAGCTTAATTTTTACGGCGGCTTACAATAATGCGCGTGCTAGGAAACCTTCTTTACTTGACCTCTACTAATAATGCAATTGAATTATTCTTTTAACTAAGATTCCTTGATATTTTAATTTATAAGTTTAAAAAATATTTCATTGGGATCAAATTTACCCTTCCGTGTTTTTCTAATATCTCTCACATAGGTGCGGATTAATTGCACAAATTCCTGACAATTTAAGAGCATTCAGGTTAAATTAACGCGCGACTTAATGTTGGTTTTCTTAATAGACCTTCTGGCTATTATGCAAAAGAGCCTGGATCGAGCGTTACTTTTCTACATTTCTATACGAAAGGTTCCATGGAGCGGCGTTTGAGCTTTCACAAATATTGTGCACATTCAAAAATTCAGCAAATTGCTGCAAAATATCGTTCGATTCTGGTACTTTTGAGAATAGATAACAAGTCTAAAACATGCACGTTGTTTTCATGTAAAATGTAATCGGAATGGATAATAAATATGAAATGCTTTGGCCCAAAGGAATACTTACAATCGCCTTTGCCCTTTCCTGCGCAGCATGCTGAGTAACAGCAATGAGTGAAACCACAATCGTTGAAATAGCAACAGAATAAATCAATAAGAATAATAACAATCAATATAACAGCTATGATGATTCCAGCAATAGCACCACCACTAAGTCCACCTTCCTGTGGCTTCTTCTCTGGTTCTGCTGTAGGCTGTGGCTTGGGAGGTGCTGTAAGATAAGCATTAGGATGATTAGGATAGTGATACTGATACCTGCGCCAAAATGAGTCCTCATAAAATACCACTCACACGCATAAACAATTATTACTCTCGAGTACCGAATAAACGGGGGGGGGGGTGAGAATAATCGGGGGGTAGACTTGGAGAAATAGAAAATAGTCGTTTTCTCAGTGAACACGTATCTTTTATATATTTATGTGAACAGTGATGTTACTGATACATTTACTTTTGAACACTGGTTCTGTTGAATGCACTTTTAAGACTTTTTCTTGCTTCTATTCAGAAATTATGTTTACAATCATTTCATTTTTCCAAAAATCAATAAAAGAGGGGGGGGTTAGAATAAGAGCGGAGGGAGTTGGAAAATTTTTCAAAAATTAACAAGCGGGTGGGGGAGGGCGATTATTCGGTACACGAGAGTACACATTAGTTGTTTGCACTTTATCCGTCCTCTGAGAGCGCTGACTGCTGGAAAATTTCCCCGACTATTTTCGCAAGAACAAAATTCCTTAATAACGGGCTCAGCACAAAACATCGTGAATTTATCATATTCTGTTCAAAGGACGATTTATCTTATTCTAAATGTCCGTAATACAATATTTTTTTAAGGCGTTCTGATCAAAATTTCATGAGCACAAAATAATCTGCAATTCTGGCCAAAACAAGCTGGGACACGAGCAAATTTCTGCGTTTTCGTCTAAAATATTGAGGAATGAAAAGGAAAGATGATGATCCCTAAATATTCCACAAATTTGCGCTACTCTCCTTTATTCAACGAGGGCAGGGTCATTCATGCGTAATTTTCATGGCCATGAATATTATACTTGAAGGACTTCGCTTTGTTTGGATGTAGCAAATTATCGAGGGGAAAGACTGCCTTTAAAAGGGAATGTAAAATTAGAACTATTCCATTGATAATTCACATTCAACCTTTACCAAGAGACGCTAATTGTCAAATTCTGATTACATGAAGCACTTGAAGCTTAGTAAGATCTCACTTTATTTAAATTATAAAACTCCAACAAGGCTAAGGTTCTCAAAGGCTATGTCTAGCGGGCATTTTCTTCCCATTGCATTAATTTCTTTTCTAAGCTGTTTTAAGGGATTTTCTTGTAATGAGATAACTAGCACTCAAAAGTTTTTAAAAAGAAATTGGTGGACCTATGTTGCTTGGTGTTGAAGGAGTACTTCCAGACTTATCTACTGTCGACGGAAGTAATTTGAGATGCGAAAGAGAAACACAAATTACATAACAACGGATAGCACAAAAAAGAAAACTAGTTCTGTCTTTGATTCGCTGATATCTGCATGAAGCTGAGCCAGGATCACATGCAGTTTAAATCTGCTATCTCAAGCGCCCATCATCTCGTACATTCATTATTTCAAATGAATTTTTATTTCCCCTCGCAAGAGGTCTCATAAAATGCTACCCCTTGTGTAATATCTCTGAATGGACTTCAATTTTCGACAAGAGTTCAAGTTAATGGGTGCCAACCTTTCTTAAAAATGGAAGCTTTATTTTGAATACAAATCTTTGTATTTCAGAGAGGAACAAACCAAACATTTATATCGAACTTATGGATGGATGTGAAAATGGATCTTTTATGGTTACTTTTTTGTGGCTCATGCAAAGCCCCTTTACTGTTTCACGGGAAACAGCTTACAGATCATCTTTGCTGGAGCAGCAAGGCAATGAAATCAGACCATGATATAACTGGCTCATTTCTTTGTTGGTGATTGAAAAAATATACTACTTTCACGTAAATGAGTTTAATAAAGCCATTTTCATGCCTTTGCCTTTTGAGGCCAAACTTTAGAACTCCTAAGAAAAATTGGTAAAGCTTGGAAGCACATTTGTCCCTGAAATAACACATCAAGTTGTCCCATTTCTACTTTTTACGTCCATGCAAATATAAATTCCCATTCCTTAAGGTTCAAATGATATTTCTAATTCCCAATTCATTATTGTATTACTTTCATTTACCGTTATCACAAATGATCCAAATTGTTAATTCACCTGTCTTTGCTCCAGTGCGAGCTTCAAAGGACCATGCCTTTCCAGATCCTTGTTTGTTCTTTGCACTGACAGAAAATCGGTACATCATTTTCTCCTTCAATCCACTGATTGTAATTGATGTCTTCTTGGTTGTAACTGTTTTGCAAAGGGCATTTGGGTAAGCACCTTTGTCCTGCTGGCAGTATTTCACTTCATATTCCAAATTTGTATCACCACCATCATTAGCAGGTTTCAACCATGAGAATGTAACATCATTTTTGGCAAACGTTTTTGGTGGGCCTTGTTTTGGATCTGGCAGAGGATCGGTTGGCTTTTCTGAAGCAAGATAACAAGGTTTCAATACAAATGAAAACTTTACAACCTATGCAGCAAGTCCGTCCAGATCTGCTGATATTAGCACCTACGCATATTCTCATTGAATTGTCTGCACGCCCGACAACCCCTACTGACGTTTGACGTCACATTGAATCCTCGAAGCTGTGGAGGCAGGTGGAGGTCATGTGATTTTTGCGCGCCCTTTTCCTGATTTCATCACGCGTACACACTAAAAAACATTTCATTTTTGTAAGATCTGATATTGAGCGTGTTTAGTAATAAAAACTGTGCAAAAATTGAAGAATTTGATGATTTGGAAGCAGAGAAACAAACGCTATGGATGTTAGCAGGTAAGAAGATCCTCATCGATTTCACGAAAATCTCGTAGGCCCGGGATTGCAACTCAACATTAATCTTTGAATTTCTTATCCATCTGCTGTGATATTCCAAAGATGTTTGATTTTATTTGGAAGAACAGTCTTCACAAACTTAGTTTTCTTTTGTTTGGGATAATTTGGAAATGAAATTACCCATTTTCAAGAAGTGTTTAATCGTAAGACTCCCTTTAGATTTTTCTTTCGTTTCGTAAGACGAAAATTCATGATTTTTATTCAGGGTTTTTTTCTCGAGAAGTGACGAGTTTATTTGAAAAGCGAACTATCCTATACCATGCAAAATTCATTTTTCTTTCATTTGATATGGCACTTTGCATCTTTTTGGCTTCCGTTTCAGATCCTTTGAATTAGGCGCGGATCAACTTCGCTTTGCAATATTCCATTATTTTTGTTAGGCCAACAAGTCTCCACCTAGACTTTTTGTCTCTTTCTCAATCATAAGTCCTCTATTTGATCGATAAGTTGGCATTTTCTGGAACGACATTCATACTTTCTTCCAAAAACCAATTAAATTGTGATTCTGTAGCTTTTTCTGAACTTAGAGTTGCATTCCACCTGCATGTTGAATTGCTGCAATTCCCTTCGTCGAATTTTACCAAAATTTCACTTTTTCATTCAAGGCCAATTTTCTTCCAAATGCTACGTCCTATGAGAAAGAAACCCTTCCTATGCCATGCAGAATTCATTTCTCTTTCTTTTGAGCTAAAGTTTGGTATATTTTTTGTTGTTGTTATGAAACCTATAAAAAAGGCGTGGACTAACTATGAATTTTGTACCCATTATTTTGGTTAGGCCAGTCTGTCTCCATCTCCATTTTTCAACGTTTTTGCGGCTTTCTGCCGCCTTGGTATCCAATTTTTTTCGATTTTATCTCATTATATCCATATTTCCATGCGAAAATCACTTCTCCCAAGAAATTTTGGCTTTATCTTGTTTCTAGGGTTTCTTTCAACTTGCACGCCATTCATTTGCTTATCGCTTCGTCAAATTTTACAGAAATTGATCTGATTCATTAGGAGTGTATTTTCTTGCAGAAATGACAAGTTATAGAATAAAGAAACGTCCTAAGCCACGTAAAAATTATCTGCCTTTTTCGTGATGTAAAATATAACTTGCTTATTATTGGAGTTTGTGAGCCTATCAACTAGGCGCTGGCCAGGTTCATCTCTTGTTCCCTTCATTTTGGTTAGGCCAGTAAGTCTCCGCTCCAACATTTTATGCTCTCTCGCGGCTCAGAAGTGCTCTCTTAGTCTACCATTCATGTATATATCATCCATCATCTTACAGCTGAATATACAATATCAAACTCCTAGATTGTGCAAGTAGTAGTGTCATATTTTGTAAAATTCAGTCCCGTGACAAGAAATTTTTCTTCCCGAAGCGGCTCGTCGACCTGTTTGATGTTGGAAAAGTTGTGCCAAATAAGGGTGAACCAATACCATATATGGGGTTTACCAGAAGAATTTATGACCTGTCTTCAAAAACAATTGATACCCGGTCATTTAAACTTTTGGAATGAAAACAAATTTGGGGTGAACAAAATCTCTGATAAATTTGCTACAAGTTTTGCTCAGGTTGGTTGATACAGGTCATATATTTCTTTGGCAAAAATCAGGCCAATGTTCGAGAAAAATTATGCTCCTATAGAAATACTATTATCATCAGAACGAGGCTACGGAAGTCGAATGATGGGTTGTCGGCCGTGTGTCTGTGTACATCAACAAAGCTTGGTAATGCCCCAACCCTGTAAGTCTTAGCCACCAAAGCAATGTACATAGGCTAACTTGTGCCAAGACCATGTCACCTAAAGCATATTTCCAAGCACTCCAAAATTGGACAAACTTGGCTAATGATTGTTTACATCCCCTTCACGCAAGTTGATCACACTCTTGATAAAGCATCTATTAAATTCTTCAATACATTTTGCACCAATATGAAAACCTGTGCCATGAATGCAAAAGAAGTACAAGATTGAAACTTCCCAAGAGTATAGAATGGAAGGTATAAAACATACCTCAACCAACTTTGTCTATTCATAGTTCACATATGTGAAAATATGCTTTTTTGAGGATACTTGCAGAAAACTTACAAAAATACTGCTAAAAAAGTTACAAAGCTAACCCAAAATTGCCATAAAGTGCATTTTCTAAACTTGCTAATCTAAAGTTTCAAAAGCTTATCTGGTAAAGGTAAACAAACATCCGAAAAGCATTGCAAAGTTGAAATTGAACTTTTCGCTCAACACTAACAATCTGCAGTACTTTGCTGAGAATGCATTTTTTGCATACAGTAAGAACCAAAAAGAGCTATCAATTGTTTCGAAACGGCCTGTTAGGTCTCCCCCACCCAAGGTTTCTTAAGAAATGGTTTCTACTTGGTAGGTTCTTTCTGTATTCCACCTCTGTGCCCATGGCAGATAAACACAATTCTTTGCTGAATAAAGTATATACTTCTATGGATTCTTCTCATCACACTGCTTTAGATTATTGGATGCACTTCTCAAATAATGTAGCCACAATTGACCACAAAAAATTTCCCCCAATTTTTCCTACATCTTCACAGCTGGAAACGTTTGGATTTCAATGCATACTGAAGTCATTAAATAAGCCCTGAGAGTTGATCATCCAAAAACTATTTTAGGTTGAGGCTTATCAAGGGGGGCCTTATTGGGGTGGGGGCTTATTTAGTAGCAACCAAAATATAACCAGGACCAACTGTCTTCTTGTACTTGAAGCGCAAAGAGCAGATATATTGTTTTCGAAGCAATATCTAAGCCCAAGTGCGTTTAAAAAACACAAAGAAAGTCAGTCAAAAAAGAGGATCAAAAGTATTCATTAAAATAATAAACGGTTTTTTTAACGAGTTGTCAAAATGACAATAATTCAAAATGATCAAACTCCCACAACTGGGGCTTATTCAACAGTGGTGACTTATTTTGTGAAAACTATTTTTTGGTGTGGGCTTGTTTGAGAGAGAGGCCTATTCAATGGTGGGGCTTATTCCAGGAATTATGGTGAAGAAATGCAATAACATACCAAATGATGAGGTAGTGACTGAAATTGCTGCACACTTTTCACCCTCTCCGGCAGGATTATTCACTGATACAGCAAATTTGTATGTTGTTCCCTTTGTCAAAGAATCAATTTTGGCCATGTTAGATGCTGCTTTTTTTACCATTGAACCATCCTGGTACACACTATAATCTGTTGCTCCGGTCACTGCATGCCACTGTAGTTCAACAGACGTACTTTCAACTTTTCCAGACTTCAGCCCAGTGGGTGGTGCCAATTTATCTGCAAGTAAACGTATGGTGATTGAATATATCAAAGAAGCAAGTGATCATATAAATCTTAAGTACCACTTGCCCCAATACCCAAATACTATGTAATTCACTATTCAAGGAACTAAAGAAGCATAAAAATAGAGAAACTTTCAAACGTCAATTAAGATCAAACATGAAAACATTAAATCAATTGTCCTTTGGAAAAGGAACAAATTTTAACACAAATAGAGATGAAAATTATGTTTATTTTTGGAAACAAAGCGCCAATACGTACATTCACTTTTCTGATATTAGGTTAGAGACAATTTTTAACATGTTGATTATTTAACATCTTTGAACAAACACAGCAACTTTGTGAAAATGCTGCTGTCCTTCCAAAACGTAACAAGAATTGCCTTGTTGATTCATCAAACTTAACAGTTGAAATTTTGCACTCAAATCCCTTTGATTCTACTTCGCCTGGCTTCCTGCCTTTGAGTGCCCCCACAACACCTGCAGCATAGCAGACATGTTCTTCCTCAATGGACTAAGGCCCTGTTTATATGAGGAAAAACACCTCACTTGCCAGACAAGGGGCTGAGAGGCGAGATTCCACCTTCCAATAGAATCCTTTGTATTTTCATTTCGCGTTTACATGATGAACGCAACACCACCGGTATAGTGAAATTCCACCTCACAAAAGGTGGAACCTCACCTGGGTGAGGTGAAATTTTTCCATATAAACGAAATACCACCAGTATGGTGAGGTGAAATAAAATTTTTCGTTGATTCTCATTGGTCAGTTCTTTCTGATTTCACGGAAGAGAGACCTTAATCCACCTCGCCTCTCAGGCCCGGAGCTGACAGGTGCGGTGAAAAATCTCATATAAACAGTGACAGAAGTTTACCTCTCCTGTCAGCCCCGGGTCTGGCAGCTGAGGTGTTTTTCCCCATATAAACAGGGCCTAAGCGAGCTATGATAAGAGAAATCTATTCTTCAGAATAGCAAATCACTTTGTAATGTTAGAGACTCACCCTTGCGGGTAAAATTCACCCTTTTATTCATGGAATTAATCTTCACACAATGCTCTTGATGGTGGCCAAAAATGCTCTATTTTGTGTGGACATATGGAAGGCATAACCTAGGTATATGCATTAGTATGCAACCCAAGGGGGCTGTGCAAACAGCTTTGGGTATGAGCAACTCAAAAAGATACCGTCATCTTAGCAACATCCTAAAAATATATATATGTATATATATATTTATCATCATATTTTGGAAAACCAAAACTATCAAAATTTCATAAGTTCCCCCATTGGAGCCACATTGTGATAAAATATATACATACCAAGGATAGAGATA
This sequence comes from Aurelia sp. 3 sensu Dawson et al. (2005), assembly GCA_964020215.1. Taxonomy (NCBI): domain Eukaryota; kingdom Metazoa; phylum Cnidaria; class Scyphozoa; order Semaeostomeae; family Ulmaridae; genus Aurelia; species Aurelia sp. 3 sensu Dawson et al. (2005). Next base: position 3,939,025 of record OZ026575.1, on the reverse strand, counting down.
GTTATCTCATGCATAACTTCTTTCACTGAATTCTTGGCAACACAAGTGATCTTGCCAGCATCTGCAGTTTCATTTGCCATGTACATAAGTGTCATCTTGACAGACATGCCAGTTTTATTCATTTTCGCTCCACTCAATTCTACCTTCCCTTTCATGAATTTAACAGTAGGTGCTGGACTTCCACTAGCAACACAAGTTAACGTTTGCTTCATCCCCTTTCCAGCTATGTATTGCAATGATGAAGTACTCTTTACTTTATCAAATACAGGTGGTGCTAGAAGTAAAAAAATGAATACCTGATAAAGAGGGTAAAGTTTCAGTATTCAGGATACAACACAAAACAGTGGTTGAGAATTGGTCCACCTACACAGGACAATCTAAGGCAAGAGTAAGATGCCATGAATTGCAGGTCCACACAAAAACCTGAAAAATGACATTAACAGGTGGTATGTTGCAAAAGGGTTAATACAGGGGTAGAATGTTTGTTAAAGCACATTTCATGTGAACTACCCTTCTACTTGAAGGTATCCAGTTTCAAATATAAACACGAGCAGCTGTCATTTACTAGCCTGCAAGTGGCCAAAGTATTCAAAAGAAGAATGGTCAAATGCTTAATTTCTCGAAACTTGCTGTCTCAAATTACTTAGATGTCAAGTAAAAATGTTCAGAAACAAGCGGACCTATTTTGCAAAACAAATTTTGTAAAATCACCTTACAATTTTGCTTCCATAATCAACAATACATAATTCTTATCAAGACTGAACCAAACATAGTTAAATACTACACCTTACAATTTAACTATTGAAAGAAAAACATTGAGTTGGAAGTACCCTGGAGAAACAGCATTTCATATTATTCACAATTCATTATCAACAATGACTTGGCACTTGGTAGCCTAAAGGTAGGATCCCCTTCATTTACAAACCCAAATATAACAATCATTGCATAAACTTGACAAAAATGTTTGACAAAACTTGACTTACTTAGAACTTCAACTGATACCTTTGCCTCATCTTTCAGTTCTGGTTTGGGAGTTATTACAGCCATACATTTGTAGTCACCAGCATCTGCTACTTTGGCACTGGCAATACTATAGACACTCTTTCCTGCTGTTTTCTGTAGGAAAGATAAGCCATAGAACTTGATATCAAAATTTTTGCTTCTTAGATATTTAGTAAAGTTTCTACCATGGCTTTTGGCACTGGGCATTCTTTGATAAACAACTTGGAATTAATGTCTTTGTTCAATTCTTATCCTGACCATCCCCTAGGACACCCATGCGCATTGGCTCAAAAATTTTCCTGGTTGCTGGGCATTTGACTCTCCAGTTTTCCTTGGCCCTGGGACATCTAAGCCACATTTGGGCTTTCACATAACACAATTGTTGGGGCATGGCATGCCTCCAGGTATTTGCTGAAAATATTTGCCCCAACCCATGCATGTAAGTAATCTTTATTGATCCCAAGGCTGCCAGGGGGATGGTCAGCATAGGTTTCAAATCTTGAAATCTGCTAAAAAGGCAGGTGTAAAATTCAATGACCTATTTCTTTAAACTGAATGACTTGAAAGTAACTTTAGCCACTTTTCTATGATTCCACCGTTGGACTTTTCAGAAATCTTTAATATTTTTCAAAATTACAGCCTATTTCACATTTCAGCTCATTGTATGATGTGACGTCATCAAATTTCTAATCACAAACCAGAAGAGTGAAAGAGTTTTGCTTGATACCATATTGTAGGCATCCATAACTATGGTTTTCTTGAAAATTATTCAACAGGTTTAGAAATTACAATGGGTTTAAGTTTTTTTTTGAAAATTTTCTTGAATTCTTAAAAAATAAGAAAAACACTGTGATGCTGAAAATATTGAGGATTTCAGAAAAGCCCAATGGCAGATTTACTATAAAATAGTTCAAATTTCTTTGAAGCCATTCAGCTCAAAAAAATAGGTCATAGAATTTTACACCCAGCTTTTTAATAAAAGTCATATAATCCAAATGACTGGTAAAGATCTCTAACGAGTAACCAAAATATTGTTTACTTACAATTTGTCCAGCGAGTACAGTAAATTTCCCGTCTTTTCCTTTCTTCATCCAGGAGACGTCCAGGTTTGGGCCACCAGTTGCTTCACAGGACATGTCTTTCTTGCCACCTTCATTAACTTTCAAGTTTGTCATTGCTTTGATTGCTGGTTTTGCTAATAAAAGGATAATCTGCATTACAAGTGGTTGTCAACAATCAGTTCTCATCATGCATTGGGCCTTTGGGCTGCAATCATTGAGATCCCCTATGATCTAGACAGGGAATATTGTCTAACATATTAAAGAACACCGGTCAACCAGCATCCTTTGCGCATGTCGCGCTTTGCCTTCGACTGCGGCAGCCATTTTCTTATGACATCGTACATAGAACAGTGCTCAGCAAAGGGCGACCGCAAAGGATGCTGGTTGACCGGCGTTCTTTAAGAATCATGCTAACCTTCAATTTTGTGCTCTGTTTCTACCAAATTGACCATGGAGATCAAGAATTCATCTGGTACCTTCTTTATTTTTGACCAGAAGTGTCATTTTTGGTGACATCAACTGCTAGCATTATTAAAACAAATATGACCATAGCTTTTTTCACATGCATCTTTAATCAACTAATAAATTACACAGTTTAATTCTGCTTGATTAGAGCTTTTTATTGATATAATTTTTAATATTTTGATGAAGTTATGAGGATATTTATGACATCATCAGCCCTAAGACATCCTAACTGACATTATCTTAAAATTAAGTGAACAGAAATTTTTTAATTGAATGTTACTAAATCCATCATGCTGATTACATGTCTGCAGTTGCCAAACTGTTATGGCATATGGAAATGCCTTTTTGATACAGGTCATTTCCTCCACATTTTTCAGACATTGAGAAATGAGCATCTTCTTGGAATGAGCAATGAGCTTCATTTTCTTGGAAGGAGCATCTATTCAAATCTTACGAGTGTAAATGGTCTAGCAAACAATGGTTTCCAATAGATCATCCACAAACCAGAAGACTCTGCAGGCATTCTATGCAAATCAATATATAAGAAACATTCTTTTCCCACAAAATTAGATGGCATTCACAAGGCATACCTATTTTGAAAGTCAGAGAAAGAAAATATTAAATTTCTACTTTAGGGCTCTATGACTTGGGGCCTGTTCGTATGGAGAAAGTTTCCCCTGCATTTTCCTGTTTTATCTAGAAGCTTGCTCGGTTGAGGTATTATTTCCTTGACGGCTCAAATGAGAACAGTTTGCCCAGCAAGCCTGGGTAAAAAACAATAGCTCTTTGTCTCTGGCACCAGAGTTAACAAAAGAGATTTCCCCATCTAGCAGGGAAAATCTGTTCATATGGGAAAATATATCCTTGGCTAGACAGGAGAGTTCAAGCAAGATCTCAGCTAGCTGGGGTAATGCTTTCTCATGTGAACACTTGTAGTATTTTGTGTGGTAAAGCTGTATGAGGTGGGATGTCGGCACAAAAAGGAATCCCCCTTAAACGAGAAAATGCTTTCTCCATATAAACAGGTCCTTAGTTAGAAACCTGAGTGAATTGTTTTGTCACAAGAAAGTAATGGTTCTTGGCATGCAACTGGCTGGCATAAAACTCTGCATTGAAAAATTCATTTTGTCATATTGGCAATCTAAAATTAGCTCAATTGGTGAAGACCTTCTCAAAGAACAAAACTCAAATATTTTTGGAAACAATTTGGCATTCTTGAGTGGCAAGATGAGATTGAATTAACTGCATTGTTAACTGTGCATGGGATGCTAGTTAGAACAGAATCTTTAGGACCAAATCAAAGATATTTAAGATATGCACTCACTGTAAACATTGCCAATCACTGTTGATGCTTCATCCTTCCCAAAAATGCTTGAACCAACACATTTAAAGGTGTCACCTTTGTTAGCAACAACTGGTGTTATCTTTAAATTTGTACCATCAAGAGTTACTGGCCCAGTTGATGCCTTTGTGATAGTTTTAGCTGTGCCACCTTTTGGTGTATGAATCCAAGTAACAGTCAAGTTGTCAAGACTTTCGAATTCACACTTGAAAGTTGCTGCAACACCAGTGACCACATCATAACTTGGGGCTGGCTTTGTCGTGATTTTTGGCTTAGCTGATGAATAAAATGACATAGCTATAAATATAAGAAGAATGGTCTGAAAATGTTGCCGCATTGTGAACCTCAGAATATCAAGTGGTTACATGAGCCAGATTTTCTGGTCTGGATGGATCTTGCTGTAATGTTCTGTTAGTTAAGAAAGATACCGTAAAAGCTCTATTAAGCCCCCGGGGGGCTTATTTAATTTCGGACCTTCCAGAGGGGGGGCTTATTAGAGAGGGGGGGCTTATTCACAAAATCAAGTGACAAGGATATATTTGGTAGCTTTTCAGTTCTTTTATCCCATAGTTTGCGGAATCAAGGTACAATTTTACGGCTGAAATACGTAAATTCGACACAGTTTTTATTCCAAAACGTGCCAAAATTAACATGGAAGGTAGTGTAGCTAAATGAATAGAAAATATTTGATAAATTCTAGAATTTTGTATAAGGGGGGGCTTAAAAGAGACGGGGGGCTTATTTCAAATTTTGACTCACAGGGGAGGGGCTTATTAGAGAGGGGGGCTTAATAGAGCTTTTATGGTATCTGATCCTCTGTCTCCGTCGTTTAATGCGTGCGATCGCACGGGCACGCATTGGCACACGCATGGAGCCAATAATGCAAGCAATTCATCGCACGCATGTGTCAGATCTTGTTTCAGATGTTTTACAACTGTCGTTGGCCTTCTTAGAATTTTCTGTTTGTAGAAATATCAGGAATGAATTGTTTCATCGCTGTCTTCTTTTATTTGCAATCGCAATCGCTGGAATCTACTTCCTTGTTGCCCCTGTGTTCTGTAGTAAATTACCATGAGGTCAAGAGCTTCAACAATTATGTTTTGCTGTGGTCTTGATGAATTAAGCGCAAAATCAATTCAAAGTCAATGAAGATAAGAATGGTCATTAATGGATTAAAGAACGTTGTAAGAATGGACCAAAAATGAAGAATCCTAAGTAAGTGAAAGAAGTAACGCAACGAAACCAAAACGCCTCTCCAAAGTTTGTAAGTTCACAAATTTTTCAAGAACACGTGCAAAGTCTATGTTACATACAGTATCAAGAAAGTATGAAAACAGTGTTATTTATGTTATCAGCATTTTATGATCTTTGTTTATATTAGGTTGCAAGAAATCTCGACAGTCAAGGTCAATAGACAATGTCATACTCCACTCTAAAAATTTCTGACGAAAATCAAAGATTTTTGTCAGTAAGCACTAGGCCTGTCCACCGAAGGTCGAATAATCGCTATTCGGTTATCTAATCACTATTCGAATAGCAGTGAAGCGAAACGATCATTCGCTGCCAACCGAATAGTCCAAAGAATGCGAGTATTCGGATAGTATGACAAGTCGAATAGATCAATTATTCGGATAGTATGACCAGTCGACTGGTTGAAATGCAAATGATCAGTCAAAGAAACCGAATAGATTGACATAGCGAATATTGCGAATAGTGTGACTGATCGAATAGATCAAATTTTCTTGTCCAGACAATGGGTAGAAAGTGAGACAAAGGGCAGTGGGAGGCACATTATTTTGTAAAACAATGAAATATTGTTAGCCTGTTGTATTTCTCTGCCTTACTTGATTGTATTGCTATTTTAAGGGCGAAACTGCGTTGAGGATTTCCTATGACGTCTGCTGTTTGATAAAGCAAGCTTCAGTCAGTTGTGGTACCTTGGCAGGCCACAGGACTGCAGCTGGACCAGGGGCAGGCCCTTTCCTGACAATTTTGCTGTGCACAGATTGATATTTGCCATCATACAAAGATTTTAAATTGTTCAGGCAGGACCACACACTAGCCTGATAGTGCTTACTAGGGCTGTCCAAATGAAAGATTATGACTATTCGAATATTCGGTGCTAATTTTGCCGAATATTCTGTTATTCGGCGAATAGGGGTGTGGCTAGTGTGTGGTTAGTTCTAGAATAAAGCTCTGAATACATCATCAGGATTTTGTCATTTTTGTAACCGGAACCACAAGATAGAAAACCACATACAGACCGCACCTGCTGTGAAAGAGTTACAGGTCAAGTTTACTCTTAAGAAAGCTGGGTGGACGCGAAGAAACAGTATAGACTGTTTTTACTGCACTTGCTTTTAACGAGGACTACCGGCCAGCAACCCAGAATAATGGGCTGAACATGTCAGAAGTTGATGACTTACTCTTTGCCATCCCTACCGCTGATGGCTAAAGGAACAATTTTCACCCATCCTTGTTAGTTTTGGTTTGTGTTCGTTTTTCTTCACCAAAAAATCTTCTGCTTTGATACGTTTTTGTGTTTCCATTTGAAAGGTTTTTTTCTCGAGCGTTTTGTTTTGAAACTGTTCCGTTTTAAGTAAATCTGTGTTCAACAGGTTTTTTCTAAAGCTCTCTACCTCGTTCATTTTCAGTCTTTGCGGACCATGTAGTAAATTCATATTTGATACAAGCTCGATCAGTTAGTTGTTGCAATGCGAAATCGTTGCAAAAAATACTGTGAAGTTTCAACAACTTAAACTCTCAACGGGGACAGAGATACACATTCAAGTTATCTAGTTTCCTCAGTGTTAGTCATAACTATAGTGATATCAAACTTGTCAAGATATTTTGTAATTTGCAAATAACCAGGTTTGAGTTATTCAAGTTCTTGGGTATGTTTTAGGCTTCTGATATTGTTAGCACCTTGAAACCAACTATATATGTAAGAGTGTGAATCGCACGCATGGAAAGAATTATGTGTTTGGTTGGTCACACGCATGCCTATTTCTTTATGACGAAGACTGGATCCTGTTGTCCACTCCCTATTATGCAACCACAGTATGAGAGAGAGAATTAATTTCATCCCAGATTTGCAACTACAGCATGCAAAGGGTTACTAACCAGAGATGATTGTCATTGTTTCAGTTTGCATTAAATCAAACAATAAATTTGACATGATTCTTTAGAAGTCACGTTGAGAGGACAGGATGAAATTTCCTTCCAAAGATTAAGAAGCAAGAAGTTAATAGTAATACCAATACTTACATCCAACTTCCAACTTGAAGTTAGCTTTGTTAGTTGGCCCTCCATCCGAGACTTGATAATCTCCTCCATCACTCAGGACAACCTTTGTAATTGTTAAATGGGCATTTTGGCCACTGACCTCATATTTACCAATACCAACATCCATTACCTTGGTCTTTGTATTGTATTGTGCTACAGTTTGGTAGCTACCTGCTGCATCCTTCTTCTTGTATGTATAGGTAGCTGGCCTGGGATATCCATAAACTGTTGCATTTACCGTGGCTTTTGATCCAACCAGCAAATAATAGATTGGCTTTGGTGCTTTAACTTGAACTAGAATGACAAAAAAAACCCATCAATAATCATGGTAGACTGACGACGTGATTCCTTGTATTCGTTCAACATTTACAATCTGATGTTTTAATTTCACTCATACAAAGGACTCACGACCAAACGAATTCTAAACAGGGACTAAAATCTTACGAAAAATCAGAAGAACCTTAGAACATCTTCCATCCTTCGAACGTCGAAAGAAAAGTCGAACGTCCCTTCGAACGTCATTTCGAGCGTTGCTTCGCTTCGAGAAGTCGAACTTTGAACTAATGAGCCAATCAAACGCTAACAATAGGCACGTGGGTTGACCATATTAAGAAAGTAGCGATCTGATTGGTCGCGCCGTGAACGCGGCGGACTTGGCCTAATTAGTCCCTATTCTGAAGCGTAAGGACATAAGTCCCTAAACTGAAGCGATGACAACAACAACAACGAGCGTAAGTTAGAGGGACTTATGTAATGTAGTCTATAATCATGGTGTCTTCACAGCAAGTTCCATTTCATAAGTATACAAATCATTCTAATATAGCTTAACATATAATATAGCTTAACATAACAAAGTTGGCTATCAAGAGCCACTTTAAAGAAGCAACTAAAAATGGCACAATGTCTAATAAAGAATTTTGGGATCTTGTTAAACCTTTTCTTTCAAATAAAGGGGGACTCACGAGTAGCGATATTTCTCTTGTAAAAAATGAGACCATTGTAACTGATGACAAGGAATTAACAGAGATATTCAATGACCATTATGTAAATATAGTAGAGAAATCCAGTGGTAAGAAGCCTTGCTAAAGATATTGGATTATCTGATGACCGTCAAATTGTTTGATTGATTCTAGATAAGTATAAAAACCAGTCTAGTGTGCTCGCTATCATTCAAAACCCAGAGCAATTACTGAATACCTTCACTTTTCAGGAGGTAGGCAATCAAGAAGTTGCAAAACTATTAAAATCCTTGGACGGCAAGAAATCTACTGGTGAAGATAAAATACCCCCAAAGCTTGTCTCTCTAGCAGCAAATGAACTTACAAACACTCTAACCATGGCAATAAACTGTAGCATTCGTACTTCTCGCTTTCCAAACGATGCAAAAAAAGCGGCAGTTTGCCCTTTAGATAAGGGGGAGCCAGATCGTACAGTAGAAAGGAACTTTCGCCAAGTTAGTGTTCTCAATACCTTTTCGAAGATATACGAAAAAGTCTTAAAGCAGCAACTCACTCAACATTTAGACAAAACGCGTTCTGTTCTCATTGCGGTCTACAGACAAAAATATGGAACCCAACACGTCCTGATACGTTTAATAGAAGATTGGAGATCTAAACTAGAAACGACTATCTCGTAGGTGCGATCCTTATGGATCTTTCTAAAGCTTTTGACTGTATCCCACATGACTTGCTCATTGCCAAATTACATGCATATGGATTTGATGAAGATGCACTAGTCCTTATCTATTCTTATCTTAAAAGACGAAAACAATGTGTCCGGATAAATAATACGTATAGTTCCTTTCAAGAGGTTATATCTGGTGTACCCCAGGGCTCTGTATTGGGACCCATCCTTTTCAAATTTTACATAAATGACCTATTTCTTTTCATGAAGCAGGCAACGCTCCATAATTATGCTGATGACAATACACTTGCTTATTTTTCTGAAAGCATGCCGGAAATTGTAAAAACTTTGGAAAAAGAAACAGAAGTGGCTTTATCATGGTTAGAAAACAATGAAATGATTGCCAACCCTGAAAAATTCCATGCTTTATTGCTCAGGAAAAATCAAACGAATACTAGTGGGGAGCCAATTAACATTAATGGCAAGATGATCAAATCTGAGGAGACTGTTAAACTTTTAGGCGTTACGTTAGATTATAGACTTGATTTCGACCCGCATATTTCAATTCTTTGCAAAAAAGCTGCAACACAATTGAATGTTCTTAAAAGATTAAAAAATTTCATTGGCTTCAAGGAGAAAAAGATTCTCGTTCAGAGCTTTGTATACTCTAATTTTAACTACTGTCCCCTTGTGTGGTATTTTTCATCTGCAAAATCATTGCAGAAAATTGAACAGTTACAAGAACGTGCACTACGATTTCTCTACAATGATCATACCAGTTCGTATAATGACTTGCTCTTGAAGTCAGATAAAGGCACGATGCTTGTTGCTCGCCAAAGAACTCTTTGCATAGAGATATTCAAAACAGTGAAACATTTAAACCCACCTTTTATGCAGAACATTTTTGATTACAAAGTCCAACTTTGTAATCTAAGAGGGCACTCGATGTCAGTCAGAAAGTAAGTAAGTAAGAAAGTCACGCTCGTTAAAGCAATTGATTAACGTTTTATCTCTGCTAATTGGCACTGAAATAAAGAAAGCGCACATAAAGCGCATGCAAGACAGAAGTTTCCCGCGATCCTATAGCAACATTTGACGTCGGCTTATTTCATGTTAGACAGATTTGACACCATAAGATGGATAAATTACTAGGATGTTTACCCTGGCACAGCAACAAATTCACCCAGAATTGGCACGTTCTTGACTTCATTAGCAGCTTAATTATGTCAAAACAATCGTTTTCTAGAACGAACGAATCATTAGCCACTTATTGATAGTACTCATTATGCAAATAACTCAACTTAAGAGGATGATGTAACCGGCGGCCTGCACAGAGGCTAGCATTTGCAGCATAACCAAAGGTAGAAGGACCCCCCTCCTACACAGCAACGGATGCAATCATCGCAGGTGAAGTTGAGACGAAAGGTGCAGAATCCCAGCAAGCAATGGCGCCATGGACTGGGGGAAGGGACGTGATCACACTGAACCAAAACATCTTCATGCATATCATTCTGCACAGAGGAATCTTCGTGACTGCTTGTCTCAAATTAGATGCCCGCGAATAGCAACAACTGAAACGTTCTGTAGGGTTCTGCATAAGTAATTTTGCGTTATCGCAAATCTCACATGACATCTCATTTGACAGATGCACCAATAGTTTTGTGCACGAAGTATAAGCAAACTAGGGGTAATGACTTTTGATTTTTGCGTATCATTCTCGTTTGACATAAAGACCAAAATATTGCCATTGACCTTGAGGCGATGCTTGTTTAGCTCAGGACGGACTTTGTAATCATCCAAAAGGATCTTATGTTTAAATTATGGTCTTCAAATTATTCATTAAGAAATCCAAATAACTTAGCTCGTGTTAGGCCAAACCAAACAATTTGGGTCCAATAGCCTGACGTCTATTGCGCCACAGATTTGGAACGGATTACCAGACAGAAAAGTATCTCTCTCCTTTCTTCTTCCTTGCACTGTGAGCTCACTGACATTGTACATTTTAGTACTGCATTAAAGCTTTAATATCACTATAATTACATTCCTAGCCTCGCTTTATCAGTTGTTTTCTAACGCCATGCCATGAAAGACAGTCGTCAGATCCCTTGCCTTCCTTGCAATGGGAAGTTACACCTTGTTGATCTTCAAAGAGCTCCAAAGGCAAACCGCACTAATCCTCATGACCAGATGATACATGCGAGGCTGGCAACTGAATTATTGGCTGCCAATAATTCAGGCATAGTTTATATAGCGATAATAAAGCTTTAAGTAGGAGACTGGAACAAAACTTCAAAATGTAGTCAAAAAGAGCACCCTCAGTTTAGCAGGGACAGAATTAAAAGGTCAGTGTGACTTTGTTTCCATAATTGTCCCTCCAGAGCTGTCTTTGAAAAAAAGTGTTCACAAAGGAAAAGAAAAGCATTATTTATGTCTCAAAGTTGAGAGAAGTTCTGCATTTTCAAGATTGTTGATAGACACTTTTGTTATCGGGGAGTATTTCCCTGAATTTGGAGGTCTTTAAAGAATTTGTCCTTGATCTTATTTATGCTTGACTGCAGAGAAAAAGTTTTGACTGCAGAGAAAAAGTTTTGAATCTGGCAATTTCTGGTTACATTTTAGGGTGAGATATGCCCTTTGTCTTGGAAGGTATCCAGAGCTACAAATTATTCTGAAATTAGTAGGCAAAATTTAAAATTAAAGTTTAATACATACCAGCCATGTTGACTGATGTTTTTGAAGCAGTCTCACCAGTTGCCTGACAGGTGTATTCTCCAACAGTATCCATAGTCACCTTTTTAATATGCACTTGTAGTTGTAGGCCTTTTTTTATCTTTGTCAAAAGATAGTTATCATCAGCCACAATTTTCTTGCCATTATGATATATTTCCTTCTCCTTTGCGGTAATTGTAAGGCATGTTATATTACACTTTGTACCATAATTAGCAGTGCCACAATCGTTTGTCCAAAGTAATATCTGAGCATCTGCAAAGCAATATCCCTAAATCAGCTCTTTGTAAAAAAAAATGGCAAAATAAGCATGCATCCAAAGTCCGTCAGCATGTCCTACCTACCAGACCTTCTGGACGACTGGACCATCAGAACATGCCATAGACCCCTGGCTGCTACTTCATATCACTCTCCCTCTTTTTTGTTTACATCACCCCGGACTTGCTTCAAGTCTCGCTCTTGATCAATAAACAAACGGGAGGGAAGAAAAGAAAGGGAAAAGAAAAGGGAAGGAGAGCGAGACTTGTGGACTACGCGTTCCGAAAGCGAGACCGGTCAAGATCTTGACCGACGGCTTTCTTTATGTTAGTGGAAGAGCCAATCAAACTTGAGCAGGTGAATGCCAAGCCTCGTTTTCGGAACGCATAGTCCACAAGTCTCGCTCTCCTCCCCCTCCCCTTCCCTTCTTCTTTTCCCTCCCGTTTGTTTATTGATCAAGAGCGAGACTTGGAGCAAGTCCAACATCACCCTATCATTTCAAGGGATGAATTTTCCAACTGCCATTGGTTCAACCCTATCAGTCTTGGATATGCATAATGCAAATTTTGTTAATAAAGATATGTAAGTCCAAACTAATTTGACAGATAAAAAAGAAATGAATCAATACCCACTCTCCCTACTGTCATCTCTCTTAATTTTGTCTAATTAGCATGATAGTTCAACACCACATTTCTTCATCAAACAGAAGACTTATCAGCACCTTTAGTATTAGAGTGTTGAATGAAGAAAGTGACACTGAAACAGGGTTTCAGTGGGAGGCAGGCAATAGCATGAGCACATGCAGGCACCCCCAAATGGTTGTTTGGGAGTCACTGATTGTGCCCCGATGATAAATATTTCCCTTGAAGAGAGTGATGTCCCATTTGGGAATTCTACGGTGGCCTACAAGTGTCAAGGCAAAACTTTCTTTCTCAAGGCAAAACTATCTTTCTCAAGGCAAAACTTTCTTTCTCAAGGCAAAACTTTCTTTCTCAAGGCAAAACTTTCTTTCTCAAGGCAAAACTTGCATTTGGAGGTCATATCAGAATTGCGAGCCTTACAGAGCTTGGCACTGATGGGCATGACAAGCTCGAAAAGTTTGGCTTCCCCATCTACAGACACATTGAAGAGTGAAGCAGAAAGATTTTATAGATGTTGTGGCACTCTGAAACAACCAGCAAAATGATATTGCACCATCAATATTGAGGACGTTGTTGCATAGGTTGCGCTCTCCTTTGATTCACATAGTCAGGATCAAGAAGATCAATTTCTCTGATAGTGAAGGTGAAGGCGAGTATGCAATTTATAATGCCAAGCTCAAGGATCTTAGAGGTAGAGAAGACCTAATCAAGCCTGTGACCCATCAATCATGACGCTCAAGTGGCGAGCCTATCCTGGATCGAACCCTGTCCGCCTGACTGTTCTGGCATCAAGTCAGAAGATTACGCGAACACTAGAGGACGCATTTTCTGTGGTACTCATGTCATCCATCCTTAACGTGTGCCAGATAGAACAATGACAACTTTGGGTATCTTGAGCCCTTTTAACAACAGCTATGATGGCAGCAGCTCTTATTTAACATTGAATTGGTTTCTTTTTGGTTCCCTCCTGAAAGAATTTTGTCTTGAGAAAGAAAGCTTTGTCTTTTGGAAGAAAGTTTTGTCTTGGGAAAGAAAGTTTTATCTTGGGAAAGAAAGTTTTGCCTTGAGAAAGAAAGTTTTACCTTGAGAAAGAAAGTTTTGCCTCAACAAAGAAAGTTTTGCCTTGAGAAAGAAAGTTTTGCCTTGACAAAGAAGTTTTGCCTTGAGAAAGAAAGTTTTGCCTTGAGAAAAAAGTTTTGCCTTGATAAAGAGAGTTTTGCCTTGAGGAAGAAAGTTTTGCCTTGAGGAAAAGAGTTTTGCCTTGACACTTGTGGGCCACCGTAGAATTCACACTGGAAAATTTTGTGGGCAAATTAATTTTCACTTTCAAACATACATTGTGTAACTCCTTGATGTCAATTTTATAGGTTGGATGCATTTGAGTTACTTTGTTTGCTCATTATAAACAAGTTTAATCAGCCTTCAGGGAGATTCAAGCTGTTTTGTATGTCAGACTTCTTAAGCAGCTTGTGTTCACTGATTTGTGTTTGTCTGTGTTGTACTCACTAGGTCTTGTGAGTATGACAAATACCTTCGTTGCTGTTTAATATTTCTTTTGCGTGCCCCACACAGTTCATGGGAGCTTTTTGTTGCACACCTTAATTTCTGAACCTGAAAATCCTGCTAAAATGGAATCCTCAATTTGTCAATAGAAAATCAAGAAAAGATACAAGAGAAGCATTGAAAGGAAAGGATCTTGCACAAAAGAAATTATGCAAGGTAGATGCCAGTGGGTCAGCGGCATGGTCCAATGGTTCAAAAGATAGAACACCAAGGCTGTTTCAACAATCTAGGCATTTGGCCTATCAAAGGCACACTAGTACCAACAATGTGACTGGCTGATCTTCAGATGAAATTAATAACAAAAGATCTAGCAGAATTAAATTGACCATTTCAAGTCAGGCATTCAATTCGGAGCATAGTTAACAAGGAATATACTTCTCTGGCCACTGAAATAAATATTTTCTTATGGATCGTCTCATTTAACAAGTCTTGGTAACAACTAGCCATGGGTTTCATAAATGATCCCTTAGAAATTTGCTTTGCGGAAGCCCTTGATAAGACAAGCTGCAGGGTGAGCAAGAAAAAAGTTCCCATTCTTGAAAAGATCAAAGTATTTTTGTGACTTTTCTCCCCGTCTCAACAGCACTAGAAACATAGGTAAATTCAACTTTACAAAGTTTTGTGGTTGCAAAAAGACTGAAAAGGGGCCTAAAACAATTGCTCAAATCATAAAGGACTCCTCACACAGATCAATAAAGAGAATGCAACTTTTCATGGGACTGGATATCCTCTGCACATTCATTGCCATGGAACTGAAAATCTTCAGAATTTGTTTGAAAACTGATGTCGTATAACTCTTGAGAGAGGTGAAATGGCAATTGTGTATTGTTCAGTGTAAGGAGAGTCCTTACATTTGATCTATGTTTTAGGCCCCTTTTTAGCCATTTTGCAGCAATAAATTATTCAAAAAGTTGAATTTACTGACACTTCTAGTGCTGTTAAGGCAGCAAGAAAAATCACTAAAATACTTCAATATTGTGCCTTTTACCTAGGATTTGAATCATTCAAAATCTGTGAAGTACTCTTGGTGCTATGAATTTTCAAAAGTGGGAACCTTTTTCTGGCTCAAATGGTATTTTGATAATCATCATCACATAATAACTTTTTCAATTTTTCAAACACCCAGGGTCTAGTGGAGTATGGATACCGTAAAAGCTCTATTAAGCCTCCCAGGGCGGGCTTATTTGATTTTGGGCACTCCAGAGGGGGGCTTATTAGAGAGGGGTTCATATTAGAGAGGGGGGCTTATTCACAAAATCAAATGACAAGGATATATATGATAGGATTTCAGTTCTTATACCCCATATTTTGTGGATTCAACATACAATTTAGGAGGCAGATACATAAATTGGTACGTTCTCCATCCAAAACACTATCAAATCTAACATGCAAGCTTGTCTGGCAAAATATGTGGAAAATCACTGGCAATTTCTGGCATTTGATATATGTGGGGGCTCAATTGAGAGGGGGGCTATTCAAAATTTTGACTCTGAGGCTTTATAGAGCCTTTATGGTAATTCCACCAAAATCTTTGTTCAACGTTTTTCTATAGCTAGAACCACTTTAACTTCCCTCCATCAGTTCCAGGTCTACTGCTTTCCAGCCTGGTATGGCTATTTTACCCCCTGGCTAAAAAATCAGTCCTGGCTATTTTACCCCCAGTCTACCCATTTTACCACAAAAGACCCTGCATCATTTTGGAACACCAAATACAAGGAATGATGAAAAAGTGAATGAGGTGGTAAATATCTTGGTAAAGGAATGGTAAAAGTCACAAATAATCTGATCCTGCAACTGTATGAACCACATTTCTTGAAACAATTTAGTCTACCATGTTCTCCACTTTCACCTGTGCCACTTCAGGGGTCATCAACAAAAGTGTTTTGTCCCCATTAACAGATTTTGTCTGTGTAGATCGGCACACTCCCCTTCCCCTGCTTAAACTCTGCTTAACAGACAAACTTTTTCACCCCTGGACAAAATTGCCTTGGCCCACAAATACCTGTGTTGTTTCAATGTATTTTTCTCATTGCCTGCCCTTACCTGCCAATTTTTTGAGAAAGGTGAGTGTAAAATATTCAAATAATCAAAGTTTCCAGTACAAATATGACAAAAAGCCGCACGTTTACGATCTTAAACAGTTTTCGTCCCCAAATGACAATTGTACCAGATTTTGGTGAGACCCCTTTCTCCCTAACAGATAAAATCCATTAGTAGGGACAAAAGCTTTTGTTGATGACCCCAACCTAGGCCTGCCAATTTACCTGCACACGGACCATAAAGTAGTGCCCTCCTATATGTTAAGTTCAATTTTTCCCATAAAACATCCAACAACGCAGCATGGTGACTTTGTGAATTGAATTGGATTCAACTCTTCAATAACTTTATCGCAGGTTGACAACTTACAATCTTTCCTCCCAGTGTAAGGTGTGGCAAAGTTGCACTGTTGATTCATGTTTCCAAAATAATTGATTCATTTTGCCATATTTTGACTCATTTTGCCTCTTAATAGTGTTAAATTTGTTTTCAACTTTTGTTTTCAACTTTTGAATGTTCAAATCAATTCATGATTAAAATATACGCCAATAAAAACGTTGAAGAGTTTTTATGCGTAATTTTGCGTTATCGCAAATCTAAGTCAGAACAACTTTTGTTTTAGTTTTGAAAAGTCATTACATTTTGAAACTGAACTGAGTCTAATCCATATCTGACATGAACTGCAAAATCAACATATTGTTGTTTACTGACATTAACATTGTTGTCATAAATGTGATGGAATGACTCAATCATCAAACATCCAAGCAACACAAAACGGCGACCAAACATAAGAAACCCAACAACCATTTCCTGAAACGATGCCTTGACTGTATTCCAGCTTTGACTTTTTGGCATTTTGCTTCCATAAACTGCTTTCTGGATAGCACTGGAAAAATTATTTATTGTTTACGACATTGGCGAAGGTTTCAAAGCTGGCCTCATGATCAAAGCCACAGCCTTGAAATCAGCTGAAACTTTCATAGGAAGTCGTGGAACGCCGCATATTTGCCAGACTGTCAAGATTACTCTGGGAAAAACCAAACGTTTTGACAGTGTCAGGGTCAGAAGGGAGTGGTGATTGCTAAAGTACTTCATCTTGGTCCTTTATTTTCATACTGATAAAATAATAAAATATGGTCTGTTAGATTGAAAGAGGGAGTTTAGGAATCAAAGACACACCTTTACGTTGATTTGAACAACTGATCAATAAAACATTTGGTGTGTTGATGCAGAGACAGTGGTAGGGAAACTGAAAGAAATTTTAGCATGTATCCGAACTCATCACAGTTGTTCGATGATAAAGCATATGTTGTTTGCCTGCCCGTCCCCGCCATCCATGTTATCTGATACCCAATTGTTCTTGAAAACCATGAGACGAGGCAAGACGGTCACTTCAGTTACATCATATTTATCACTACAATGGCTTCTAAGGGTTACGGGATAGCTGTCTTCTTCATGGGAACACGCCAAGCTTAATTCACACCAAGATGTACGGCGTTTCTGCAGCAACTTCTCCGCCAAGTTTGGGTGTGATTCATGAATTCACGGAATCAACCATTTTATCACCTTTGAAGAAAGCAATAAAATAATGGGCCCCAACCTGCTCGTGCAGACAGTACAGCAACGGCCCTTGCCGCCTAGCCTAGCATTTAAAATCCTGAATTAATTCCTAAACCTTAGAGGAGTTTCAACGCTTGGATCTGAATGAACGGTAATCGATAATTATGCCACACTGAACAGACAATTTAGATATGATAGCAAGTGAATATTTAACGTGCGGGCAAGAACGGGCTTGAGTCGAATCCACAGCACAACACGAGGGTAATCCACTCCACCAGGTCTTTTCTTTTCTCTGTTTGTTCATACCAGTACATTTCCCAACAAAATACGCACACCGAAATGAACTAAACGACGTAAATCCACCACTCAAAACAGTATTATTGATGTGAATAATTCTAGACGATGGGCATAAACACAGACACATAATTATAGCAATTTTAGTCTTCACGCCCAGCACGAAAGTTTGTTTGACTTGCTTGCTGGAAAAATCTGAGGCGTGGCATTTGACGGTGTCGAAATCCCGACTGTCTGGTTAAAAATACGAAATAACTAGCCTTCCCAAGGTAACTAAAGAAAATTAGTTGGTTAGGGTGATACAGTAATGAATACTGAGAAGTTTTGGGTTATATCATCTATGGTTTTAAGCTTCCGCTCCCCGATACTGTACAGTAGAGGCACAAACCAACGTCCGTCTGCCTGCCTGATAAGATCAAAAATGGCCACTCTCCCGAAGAGTAATTTAGGGTGTACTTACAACAAGCTGAACTTGCAACCAGCAACAGTATCACTTGCGAAATCCACGCCATTTCAGCTTCAGTCCTAAATGATATAAGTAAGGTATATCAGTTCTCTATACTGAGGAGTATTTCCAGGACATACAACGAACAAGAGTTGGAAAGCGTTTAGGCTGCAGCAGCAAACATGGAGGACCTACACCACGTTGATTCGATTCGTTCGATTCGGTTAGGCACACGATCAAAAGCGCGCCTGTGTCCCGAATGGGAGTGGGTCACAAAGAGATCAGACAATACACCAATTCTGATTGGACAAAAAGATTCCTTAGAACAAATCCTTTCACAATAAGTCAATTTTGATTGGCTAATCCCTCTCGCGGCGGAAAATAGGAGCTTATGATTGGTTCAAAGAAGTTCATAATTAACCATTGTTTTCAAGGGCAAGGGCAATAGGCTATCATCACAGATTGATCTTGCTTCTGCTTTAACACAATTTAGGTAGGTAGATCTTGGTTGGGTTGGGTTGCCAATCAAGAAACCCCAGTGACAATTTCGTCAATTGGCAATCAAATCCTTACCTATAAACCGTTCGTTTTCCCAGCGACACCTCATCTTATTCCATCAATTCCAACACAAAACTCGATTTTCAGAGTGTCATGTCAGGCAAAATTCAAAAAGATGAAAAATCTCCCTGAAAAAAGTCCCATATTATTTTGGGAGTGATTTGCCCCTCAGTAGTGATAGGGGCTCTGCAAGAACTTTTTGCTTGGGAAACTCTACAGAAACTCTTGAAGCCTAGCTACAAGCCTTGGAGGTATGTTTCTTGTGAAAAAATAGGGATACTGTGACTATTATTGGCTGGGAGCAAATACTTCCTCAATTTTGCAGATTAAAACACTTTTAAGATTATTACAGATTTTTCTCTCATTTATCAAATAAAGATATGTTCGTGCAACCACAAATTGGCCACAAGAAACAAGCAGGACAATTGGCACGAATTTGCTGCCGAGAGCATCAAGGAAGCATCTTGGACTACTGCTGCAAGTATACTAAAGCAAGCAATAAGATTTAAAGAAATATGTGAAACATTGATAAGGAAATACATGCAACCTTGTCTCTGCGAAAAAATCAAGAAATTCTGAAAGATGCCTCACTAGTTTCTGCTATAACATCATTGCTTCACGAAAACAACATTTAACTTGCAATTCGACTATGGCTACAAATGAAGAAATTTACTAAAATGTAATGGTTCAGGCTTTTGGACAGTTCAAAATTTTCATAAGCGTTACTTATTGAATTTTTAATCTACAATTTTTTTCACTTTCCACTAAGGCTTGCTCTGGCGAAACTGATACAAGGTGGCTAAAATTTTAGCGCCAGCCTGTGATACCCAGTCCTCGGGAAACTGTTCCGAAAGGGAGACTTTGAATCAAATTATCATTATTATTATCGTTATAAGACGCTCCTGGCTGGATCCTCCCTACCTAATTGTGGCCATTTTCCCATTTTCCCAAGCCTTGGTGCAAAGATTGTGAGTCCCCGAAGGCCTCATGGGGACCCCTAACATTTGTCATCGATTGTTTCTATAGTTTAAAGACCATGTGCTCCCCATGGTGCCCCATGGTCCTTTGCAGTCTCACAATGATTTTCGTACTGATTAAAATGGTTCTGGCCTTTCATTCCTGGGACTGTTCGCTTTTTCAGGTACAGACAGGATCCTTCTTAAATAGCCTAACGGTCTTGGTTTCGCCACTACCACAATCCATTTTTCATCGTCCTGCCTTCTCATTTGGTATCGAGCTTCAGTGTCATTAGGGAAGGGTCATTATTTCTTGTCAGGGAGGGGGTGGAAGACATCTGGGAGGGGGCACCAAAGTTTTGCCTACTGAAAAAGAGGGGGACGAAAAATATTGCACGTTTAGGGAGGGGGTATCGAAATAGTTTGAGATAAATCCCCTGTTTCTCTAAAAAGCTAGTTCGTCAGCCAGTAATGCAACTGCTTACTCTTTCTAGTCATATTTGAAATGGTAATTTTCATTCATTTGCTGCTGTGATGATGTAAGTCTTGATGCAGTTAAAGTCGTGGCAGAATAGTGTCACTGTTACCATATATACATGTACAGGGAAGGGGGCTGAAAATATTTTCTGCCATGTTGGAAGGGGCACCGACATTTTCAGGAAAATCAGAGAGGGGCTACGAAAATCCTATCAAATATCTTTAAACATCTTCCACCCCCTCCTAGCAAGAATTAATGACCCGCCCCACATAAACCCAGCTCTCTGATTTCAGATATAAAAATTCTAGCTATTTAGAAGGGGATATGGCAGACTGATGACATAGTTCCAGTTATCGTAACACCATAACAATAATGACAACAACAACATTGTTTATTTTTGCTCAAACTGGTTCTTTGAGCCTCCATCAGTCTATCAATAGCGATAACTACGAATATGCAATCAGTCCAGGGGTATAGTACGAACGAACCTCTTCCGGTAACAGGCGGATTTCCAAACGTAAACAACAAATATCTGTTGGTGTTTCATCTCCCGAATGTTAAATCTTGGTGCAGTTGTGAGAAGGCCTGTTTCTAGCTAGCTACAAGAAGGATTTTAACTAGTTCTCTGACTCTAGCTTTTAAAATTCTTTTTATTTAGAAAGGAATCTGGGGCAAACGAACTCGTTCTTGTAACAGGCGGATTTCCGAACGTAAACAACTAAGATCTGTTAGTAGTGTTATCTGCTGAACCTTAAAACTAGACTGATGCCTTTTCGTCCCTTGTTTCCCTGCGTTCCTTGGTCAAGAGGGACTAATAACATTACTCTGAAATAGTGGGCCCACTTTAGGCCCGCGTAGGGTGGTTCCGTATTCACCAATCAAATCGCTAGAATTCAGTTGTTAACCAATCAGGGGCCACTATTCAGAATGTTGTTGTTGTTGCTCTTAAAGAACGGTTGAAGAAGCCTGGAGTTCTCGCAGCTTCGATGGATCTATTTTGCTTCTACAGAGGAAGATTACTGTCTGAAAGGTAGGCATTTTGCGTTTTGTACGTCAAGACAACATCATTCTTTGTACTAAAAGTTTCCTTTTCAATGTTTGAGCTCTTTAAACCAGATTTTGAAGCGATTTTGTTGAGTGTACGAGAACTCCCACCTGTTTAGGCCATTTTGACAAAGTGGGCCCATTATATAAGCGTAATATTATGAGTCCCTATAGACCAAGTGATATCAGCAAATCAAAGAACGCAGGGAAACAAGGGACGAAAAGGCATAAGTCTACCTTAAAACTTGGCTTTGTTGGAGAGGCATATTTCTAGCTACAAGAAAGATGAAATGACCAGACAGATGACCAGACAGTTAGTTTTGCACACTTAAAAGGTAAACCATGTTCTGAAGTAATATTTTTAAACATAGCACCACGAGTTTACTACACGTTGGCGGCCTATTCACGAATCACAGCTACTTTAACGAACCACCCACAGCTGCCCCCAATAAAAAGTCTGCAATTCTCAGACATATTTCAAACCAAAATCCAAAAACCATAAACAATGAAAAATCTTACCTGCTGGTCTTTAATTGTATATTTGAATTGGATGAAATAGTTTACATATACTTTTAAATAGCGAGCTGAATAACTAATCGTCGTTCGACTGACCTATAGTGACTATGGACTGACATAACCAGAAGGTGTGGATCGATCGATAATCCTGAGGGGCAAATCACTCCAAATATCTTGTAAACTTTCGTAAAAAGTCAAGGGAATCTTCAAAATCCAAAAAAATCTTAGAAATCTCCACAAAATCCTCAAAATCAAAAAGAAAATCCGGCAAACTTTCGAAACTTCAAAAACGCAAGATCTCACCCCGAATACATGACACAAATTCTCAAAAAACCTTTCGACAGTTTTTGAAGATCTATCGAAAATCTTGAAAAATCTTTGAAGTCTCGAAAACTTTCACAAAATTTCAAAAGTCTCCCAAATCGAAAAAATCTTAAACAGTCTTTCAAAATCTCTAACATAATCTCAAATCTTTGAAAAATCACAGGGATCTTCAATATCAACAAATCTCGTGTGCTGTTTTATAGTAATTAACCCCCATGATAATCATGTGGCAAAGGGGCGATAGCAAAAATACCAAAATTTCCCCATGGTTCTTGGATGGAAACTAAAGGGAAATGGACAAGTCTCTATGGGAAATTTGAGGGAAACGGAATTGGGAAATTATGGGAAATGTGCCCGTTGCCCCAAAATTTCCCCAACAAAAAAATGCGGTGAAATTTCATCATTTTTTGCACGATTTCTCTGCTGAGGAAAAAGGTCTTTGCTGCATGCAAAGAGTCTGGATCGAGAGACATTATTTTGATTCAATGTTGAGGCAACCTCGTATGTGGTGTCAATGAAATTTCTCCAATTGTCCAACATATTTTGTTCAGGATTGTACCCTTAATGTTGATGGACTTGCAAGCCGTTGGACTGCTAAAATTGTGAAACAAAGGTTAAGATTTCGTATAAGCAGATGACAAGTTTCCTTTGAAGCATTAAACAAACCAACTCCGGACTTGTCCGGTTGGTATAATTGTTGATTATTCAAGAGATTACACTATTGTGAATGGTGTGCAGTACTTTTTTCAATTTTTTTCTCTTTCAATCTGCGAAACTACATATTTCAATCTGCAAGGAAGTGCGAAATGACGTCATTTTCTATGACGTCACTTCATGTTGACCTGAACGAGGCAGCCAAATGTGTTGTTATTATACCGTCACATTGCTAGCCTCCTTATCGCGCCTTCGCACACTCATACAAAATACAAAATGGCGACGATATTTGGCCTAACTTACGAAGATGCATTAACCAATTTATGAAAATTGAAGGCATCAAAACTTGGAAAGAACTCACGATTGGTGTTCAGCAGTTGGTAAGGTTGCTTTTTAACAATAATTTTATCAACCCCGGACTTGTCCTTTAAAATTCGAAAAAATTCCTTCAAAAAGCAGAACAATGTCTCTCGATCCAGACCGCCACAAAGAAAAGGTAAGGGGCTAGCCTGCGTGCAGACTTTACTTTCAACTGAGAAGGACAGCTCATGCACAGTGTCTCTCCTTAGCAGTGGAAAGTAGAGAAGGTACGTATGCTACTAAGAAGGGGTGCTGTAGATTTCTTAGTAATGTACAAGGAAAAGAAATATGTACAAGGGAAAGTAATGCATTGGGAAAGAAATACTGCACCCTTGTTCCAAGAGTCCTGAAATAGAACTATCCTCGAAATAAATGATATGAGCTCCGCAAGAATAAAATGATAATATTTTGACAAAATTGCAGATGACATAATCTGCTTGATAAAGGAAAAAAATTGCATGCCATGATGCGGTGCGTGCAAAATTTTTCAATTCATTGCAATATCGATTATCAGTCTCAAAATTCGTTGTTTCACGTTGGAATAGACAGGCCTCTAACAAAACATAATTCTTGAACTTTGACAGTATCAAAAGTTTCAACTTCATCTATTTAGTCCAACCAGTTGAGAGTTTCAAATAAATGATCATGTTGAGACCAAAGCTTTTTTCAAATTTATTCATTTATAACGATATCCCATCAGTGTTACATAAATTAATGATCTAATTGAGTATCAAATACAATCATGTTTACAAAAGAAGAGGAATGTCTAATCTGCAAGGTACTGATCTTCAAGGGAGTCGTTCTTGAGGGGGGGAGGGCTATCTCGAATGGTCGTTGTTCAGTAAATCAGCAAATTGATACCCAATGACAAAAAGCAATGTGTCAATATCTCAGTTAGACTTAGACATATATAAAAGTTTCTGCAGTTTTTTCTATCTAATAGATGTTTCACAAGATTTGCTCAAACCTTCAAACGCAGCACGCAGTCAGCTCTGGTCAAAACATTGCGTGTTGCTGAGCGCGCGTGGAATCCCAATTACCGTAATCAAATGTCTCTTGTCTTCGTAACAATAGAAGGTGCAGGGTGGCATGTTGTCGAAGAACACGAAATGCATGACCTATTTTGAACAAGTACAATAGGTATGAATCTAGCACGCTATGGCTTGGTGACAGTTAGCACTTGTTTCCCTCTGTGTTTGTGTTTTGTTTTCGACGAACTCAGGAGAATCATAACAATCAACAGATAATACTGTTAAAGATGGCGTCAGGGAACATTTTACCAGGATCCTTTGCATCTGAAAGAACTTCTTTACTATAGTAACAGTTATTGCAACAACAACAACGACAACAACAACTACGATGAAGACAACAACGACAACAACAACAACAACTAAGACGAAAACAACAACAACAACGATAACAACAACAACAACAACAACAACAACAACAACAACAACAACGACAACGACACAATAGCGACGACGAAAACATCAACTTATTTGCGCTGCACAGCAGCACGCAAATCTTTAAAACGCCCTTGAAAACAAACTCAAGGTATAACACGGATGGCTGACCATTGGCTTCTGGTCAAATGTAAGTATGGAGGCGCAATCAGACACAAACGACGCAAAAGGCACGGCCTCATACGCGTGCGCAGGTATGCAACGTTCAGAACAAACATTAACTTTGTATTGTAACAAGTCTGTTTGCAGTGCGGTTGATGAAGCAAATTCGCTTAAGTTGAGAATACGAAGAGCTGCTTCTACCGCTTCTATTATTTCAACTTTTGTGTTACAAATGGTTGTGAGCGAATCAACGATGTGGCTCAATATCGCACGCACGCACGCATGCTGTTGCTGCTGTCATCATAGCGCAAGAACAGGACACTTTCATCGACAAGTTTTCAGTCGCTGCATTCAGAACGTACATCGTAAATTTACAAGCCACATCATGACAAATTTTATGGTGGTTATTGTTTACAGCGTTCTTCAAAGCAACTTCTTTTTCAAAGATCGCGGGTTCACTGTTCAGAACTTCGTAACATTGTAGCAAGAACTTTAAGCCTCAAACAAAAATAACAGATTGTTCAAACAAGTACCAGTTGTAACTGACTGCCTGGTAAAGTAGTGACGGAATGTAAACCACCATCAGGCTCAAACGTGTATTTGATGACACTTTGTACTTTGTCACCGGTTAAAAAGACCAAACGCCAAGAATGAATCTCCTTCACATTTCACTTTCGTTATACCACCTTATGGGAATCAAAAATAAAACATTGCGTTCAACTTTTGACTGATTACATAATATTCGTAATTATCACTTTTCATAGACTGAAGGACGCTCACATTGTAGGTTGAGCAAACAATTCAATTCAATCATAATATGTAAAAAGAGTTGTTATTGTTGTTGTCGTTGTTGCGATAAGCGGGACTACATCTGGAGTCTTGTTCAAGCCTTGGAAGGGCCTTTTCTGTCTTCCATAAAACTCGAGATAAGGCAAGGGAATTATTGGCACATTCTCGTTTCATAGCTGAGATAATTTGAAAAGCAAATTACAAACATGTTGTTTTTGGAGTATGAGTTAAAATGATACTTTCATATTGTCACTACACGCTCTTCATCGTTGGGGGAAAATACTTCATAATCCAGGTGATATGATGTCACACTTGTGTCCTTTTTTGAGACAACTAATAATTTTAGGACTTTCCTTTATCAAAATCCCAACTTTTTTATCAACAAACCACTGACCAGTACTGAACTGGCGATGTCATAACGCTCGGTTTGAGAGAAATCCGCCTATTTACTCATCTACGCAAGGGAATTTCCTGACAAAACAAGAGGAGATCAGTGCCACGTCCAGTTGTCCAGTAGACCAGACCAAGCGTCTTTCTCGCAAGGCAATGCAAAACATTAACGAAAGTCTATCTACTGTTTTTCAGGCAGCTGCAGCCGAGCAACTTGAACTTAATTATTTCAAAAGAGTCGTGGTTGTTCACGCCCAAAAAAGAAAAAACACGGTCGCTGCGGTGACGGAATGCTGTTGGTCGTAGTGTCAAAACTTGACAGAAATCTGTTTTTTGCCTCCCAATGACAAGCTTATGACCATCTATCAAGGAATAGAATTTGATAACACCCCCTTTAAATCAGCTCTTCTGTGAAACGTGATGGAAACGTGTTCTCTGGACAAACTAATGACCATTAATCAACGAAAAAAGCTGACAACGTTTATCTCAGTTGCAATAACAGAAACCTGTCTTCTAAAAAAGTTATTGATCATCAATTATAGGCCAAATTTGACAACGCCTGCCTTAAAATCTGCGAAATTTAACAGAAACATATTGTCTTATCCTCTAGGACATGACCATCAATCAACGACAAAATTGGAACTCTGCAGAACATTACGGAAACGGGTTTCAGACTCTCATAGAAATGATCATTAAAAACCAAGCAAAACTCGACAACGCTTATGTGAATCTCAAGTGATGTCCAGTGACACAACACAAACGTCTGACTTCGAATTACAGTCAATTAACACCATAGGACAGATTAAGACACTGCCCACCTCTTATAAAGTTAACACTGCCCAGTATATATATTGTTAGGTAGTTGGCCTTAATTAGCAATTTTAGTATTTTTTTTACCATACTTAGCTATGTACTAGCCAACTTTAAAGAAATTGATTATTATTATAGTATATTTTCTCATCCCAGCCATAATAAATAGTCCTCTTTCTTAGCTCTTATCGCGCGCTCTCTCTCTCTCTCTCTCTCTCTCTCTCTCTCTCTCTCTCTCTCTCTCTCTCTCTCTCTCTCTCTCTCTCTCTCTCTCTCTCTCTCTCTCTCTCTCTCTCTCTCTCTCTCTCTCTCTCTCTCTCTCTCTCTCTCTCTCTCTCTCTCTCTCTCTCTCTCTCTCTCTCTCTTCACTTTCCTTTCTTCAGTGCACCACATTAATATGTGCACATGACAAATGACGAAGTACAAGACACTTCATCCTTGGCTTTGCACGGAACCCGGCAGAATAAGTGAGTTGCTGCAAAATAGGCCAAAGACAGCGCAGCCTGTACACCCATTGTTTCTTTGCCTTCACCGAGAACTACAAAATGAAACGGGCCTAAATTATCAAGACAATAGACCATATTTTTTAGGCTCACGCAACCTTTTAACTATGTCGATTCTCTTAAATATCACTTCTCACCATAAGCACATTGCCTGAAAAGTCATATCTCAGTCGAACTGCTCCCTTCCATTCGGTAACGAACAGGGGGACATCAAGCTGTCATCCCCACTCCAAAACTCTCATTTCACATAAAACTCAAAGCCGTAATAGTTCTACATATCAGCAATGCATCTCCCTGTCCCAAAGTTATAAACAGGGGGCCGTTCTACGATTCGTATTTTAAGTCAACTCACCTAACTCTAAACTGCGGGCGTTGGTTGCTATCGAGATAAATTCAATCTCCTTTTGTGCTACGTTGCTGTGGAAATCCCCCAGAGCCTTGATACTTGAAAATATACCAAAGCTTGTTAATTCAAGCTCCAAAACACACCACAACAGATCGATCGAAATTCCACGTTTATATCTGTCTCTTTTCTTGTCTGTATCTGTCTGTTTTCTTGTGTATGATCTTCGGCTCTCGATTAGCTTGCATACGATATTACAGGCTGTTTCCTTATGTTTTGAAGAGTCCCTGCCTCGTACTGCTGACCTGCAATTGAAACAAAACAATATACTGTCTTTGATTTTAAGCAGTCAAGTCACGGGATGACGAATTTTCGATGCAGGCGTTTCCTTGATCATTCAAATATCAATGCAAGCCTTTCAAATCGAAAGCAATTCACCACCAGGTACGATCCACCACTAAACTTTCAAACAAATAACGTTGAAATTTCACGAATTCTTTCAAGGTCTCTACTTGTTTCAACACGTTTCCCAAGCTATTGATCGCAATAGCAGCAATAAAAGATACTTTTGTCAGTTCAACAATTCCCTTCAACATGTGAGACTATGGTGAGGCTTTTCTCCAAAACAACGTGGCGAGAGTGGCTGGCTTATACAATCTTAGTCAATAGAACAATAGGTATTGTGGTTTGAACTTTGCTATAAGCAGAGCAGTGAAGTCGGTCAACTTTAAAAACAAAATGCAGATGATAAATTTTGCATGAATAATTGAGAATAATTTCAACATTGCCTTATTAGACTTATAAAGCAGCGTCATTTGAATGCAAGCTATGACTGAGATTTACATGACAATATAAGACTTTATTCACAGCTTTTTGCTTGTTAGCATACTCTTCAGGGAAGCAACAGTCTCTAGTCGCTCTGGTGAGACCAGCCATAATATACTGAAAAGCAATCTTTTCAAATCTGCAACTAGGATCTCCATTGAATAGGTTTTGAATTGAAGTAAGTCTATCCTCTCGCAGGTAAACATGACTGTCCTGCGCCTGACATTTTATGAATAATATCTGGGATATCATTCCCTATATTATCCCCCTTACAACGTATTGCGTATCTCTCCTGGAGATTATTCACAGACCACAAATGACTGTTGTCTCCAAATCAGCGCAGAGTGTTAAGACAATGTTTCCGATACTAACTGAGCATTCTGACTTATTCCGTAGATCTTAGAAGAGTACAAACAAAAAGACCTGGTTGTCAGTCGGCACTTTGATGATAGTGTTCTCATTTACGCTCTCAGATGTTAAGAGGATTTTGAGTGTGCTTTTTACACTCTTGTTGCACACCACTGGTTGCTCACTACTACTGAGCAACCAATCAAAAAACATCTGGTCCAAAAAATTGTAGCCACTAAGGCTACGTTCACACTACTCCGTTTTCATTTCTATCCGTTTTTGTTGATGAAAACGCTGCCCGTTCACATTGCTCCGTTTTCAAATAGATACGCTATGAAAACGATAGGCGTTCACATTGCTCCAGCAAAACGGTGTTGTTAACAAAGCCTTTTGTTAATAGCTGTCAACAAGGCGCCAATCGCGACTTTCAATGCCATTGTAATCAAAAGTCTATTAACAAAGGAATGTGCAGCGTTTTCAAATGTCTCCGTTTTTGGCGTTCACACTGAAAATGGATCGTTTTCAAAACGCACCGTTTTCAAATTTATGCGTTTTCATTAGCGTTTTCGAAAAGCCCCGTTTTCACAGCGGAGCAATGTGAACGCAAGGCAAAAACGGAGAAGTTTTACTCCGTTTTCATATGAAAACGTAGCAGTGTGAACGGGGCCTAGTTAACCACAGGGAAACCAGATTAAGGTACTACATAGGTAATTATTTGCCTATGCCAGTTTGAAAGGAAAAATATGAGCTATCAAAACCAAAACTTCACAACTTGAAGAAACAAATTTTTGAAGAATTTTGGCATACTTTATTTTTAGAATTTATGCATAAATTAAGGTGAGCGCACCATAAATTCTTCAAACTGAAACAATTAATTAAAAATCTCAGGAGTCACAAAAATGGTTGAAATTTGGCATGAAGTTGGACACTCCTTATGTGCTTCCACTGAACTAAAATCTTTTTGATAGCTTTTGTTTCAAAAAAATTATTGATAAAAGAATATTTTACCTTGTGATGCAACGGCCCGCAAATCTGCATAATCTTATTTATAGAATGATAAATTCAAAATTGGTAGTTCAGTGGATGAACACATCAATGGGGAGTATATCTGCCAAATTTCTACCCTATCAAGTATGTCCTCTGGATTTTAGAAGTGACCAAAGTTTGAGATCATGTAAATTTGGCAAGTGCCAAAAAATGGCCGCAAAGTTTCAAGTCATATTTACTACTATAGTCTGCTTAATATTCTGTCAAATACTCAATATGAACAAGTTTTATGGCTTCCCAGTTGTTCCTCCTTGTCCTCCAAGCCTGCCCTGAGTTTTTTTGCTTCTTTTCTACCCCTTTTCACTTGAACTTCTGATACTGTCATCCAGTCTTTTCATATCTTTACGCCTTCCAGCTCTAGCTCTAGCCATGAACCATCCAGGAACTATGCTAAGCCTTTTTCATAACTTCTTCAATCCTTCTTGCACCACCATTGAAGTTATGTTAATCACTGCTGCTAGTTCAACAATTGGTTTAGAAGATTTTATACTTCCTCTTTCCATTCATATTTGAGGCAATTTAGTAGAAATAACTGAAAATGCCTTCTTCCTTCTCAGATCATTTGAGATAGTGACATTCTTATGACAGTGAGTTGGGGCAACTGACAATCAAGAATCATGCCACAATCTGAGACAACATCATAAAATTGAACAAAATGACACAGTCATCGTTGCTTTTACACACATCTTCTTTCCTTAATCTTAATTTCTTTCCACTTGCTGAGGCACCTAAATCAGCTGGCTCATGAACATCGGTATTGACAATTTGAGTGGGCCTAACAGTTTAGGGCCTAAAAGTAGCACAACTGCCTGAACTTGCTGTCTCTTCTTTTGTAGTTTAAAGGCTTCCAATGTGCTTGTTTCCTTGAAATCTCCTTTTCATCGAGCATCATTTCTTCTTGTTAGCCTTATTCCCCATACTTCAAGTGTATCAAAGAAGAAACCGAAAAATACCGATGCACTGAGAAAAATCGCCAAAACAAAATTTCTCTGAGGAAAGATAAGGGCCATTAACTAGCCTCTTTTCAAGCCCAAACAGCCTCCTTTTTACTAGAAAAAGGAGGAACCGAAGACAGGAGGATCTGGGAGCTCATGACCCTTTGCAGGAGGG
The DNA here is from genome assembly GCA_964020215.1 of Aurelia sp. 3 sensu Dawson et al. (2005). Classification (NCBI taxonomy): domain Eukaryota; kingdom Metazoa; phylum Cnidaria; class Scyphozoa; order Semaeostomeae; family Ulmaridae; genus Aurelia; species Aurelia sp. 3 sensu Dawson et al. (2005). Next base: position 3,908,102 of record OZ026575.1, on the reverse strand, counting down.
ATGGCAAAACAGAAATTCGGTTGCTAAGTGGTTGCTATGGAGTAAAAACAGGTACCAACGCAATAAATCAACTTATTTCTCGAAATTGCCGTACAATGTGACAAAACAAACCGTTTTATGAGATTCTCCATTAAATTTTACATTGGAAAAAGTCAACTTCAAAAATTGCAAATTTTGGTCCGGAATTACCTATGTAGCACCTTAAATGTTAATTTTTGCGTTTGATGTTTGGTGGTCAACATTTAAAAAAATCACTCAAATAAAGCCTTTCTCGTGTGAGGCGTTAGGTCTAACTTGCAAAATTCGGATGCAGTTTCAATGGTTTGAGGACACACAGGCGGGCCATGATTACAAGGCAAGATTATGACGTCAGGACAAACCCCAAACATTTGTTTGCTAAGTCCATTGGCCTCTCGGCAAGAATAGGGAGCAAGTTTCCCCAACCCCCATAATTTCCGCCTCGGGACTTCTGGCATTCGTTCCCGCGCCCGCCGAGCAAGCTCAAATAAAACAGTTCGCATGATGATCACATCAGTTGATAATGATCGTTGCTTAGTCATAAAATCAAAAATATTAATAGATCGAACAGGTGTAATAGTACGGGAGAAAACTTATGAAATATGAACATATCGTAAATTATTGAAAGGTATTGAATTATTAAAAAAACTATTGAATTAATAAAGAGGAAAGGTCAGTCATCGTTTAATGTCAGCATTACTAAAATGTTGAATAATTTGTGATAGCATAATAGCATAGCAGGTACACGGTTGAGACAGTTCTTGTCTAGCGTCATCATGCAAATCATGAGCTGAATCCAGACTGGAGAGACTATGTGAAATGGTTGATCTAGTAGCGGCGCCACTGGGGGGACTGCACAGTGGGCTAGAGGCAGACATTCGGAAATTTTGAAGTTCTCAAAAATGCAAATTGTTATGCAGTTTTAGAAAGTCGAACAACTGGGCTTAAGCGTGCCTTTTAAAGTTTTCATTTATCTTGTGTTATCACAGAGTTATAGATATTTGAATCTGAGAATATTGAACAAAATCTTTCAAAATGTTACACCCAGCATTCTAGTGGCAGAGAATGCGGATAAATGATTTTCGGCTAGAAAAATGGGTTGCAGAATGTTTGATAGCTATAACCAAGTCATAGATAGTCACTGTTTATTGAAAAGCAAGACGAAAATTCTTTTTCTGGTCTACTTGTACAGCTGCAATAATTTTCTTCAGACAACTTGTCAGATCTGTTGTCTTCTTCAGAGGGCAAAATTTGACTTTCATCAAGAATATTTTTAAAAGTACGAGGAGAAACATGACACCAATACATTTTCTGAAAGAGCAGTTTATGAAAATTTTATTTTTGAAGGTTTCATTTTGTTTCCCCTCGGAAAAATCAAATAAACAGGGGGGAAAGGTATTTTTAAGGAAATTTAGGTTGTTCCAAGGAAAGATATTGAGACCATGCTTATTTTTTTGAGAACACTAGAGAAATTTTAATTATTGAGCATCCCCTAGGTAATATCATGTGCATAGGAAACTTCTACATAGCTTTTTTTAAACTGAAATGTACCAGAAAGGAGACTTTTGGTTAGAATTCCCAAAATTGGAAAATGTGTCCCAGTCCCCATAATATAGGTCCCAATCCCCCAAATATGGTGAAACATTCAGCTTTATCCATTGTTCCAACCGAATACATTGAAAAGATCCATCAATTACTATTGCTGATTTTCTTGAGACCGAGAAGTGTAACGGGGAATCTGGGCTTAGAGTGTAAATATAGAGTATTAGGCCCTGATTATAGTATTTAACCCCCCTGAATATAAAAGTTTTAAAGCTTTTGTGAACCATTTGATTTATCCCTCTCATACGTCAAAACAAGCTGCCAACTGCCCCTGCAACATTTAGTTCCCTTGAGATATCCACGAATGTCTGCAAAATCACCATTTTGGCCCACTGTGGACTGGGGGGACTTGTCCCCCTAAATCCCAAAAGTCGGCAAAAATTGTCAAAGAAAAATACCATAAAATTCGTTGGGTATACCTTTAGGGAGCGGTCATTTTTAATCCTGGGTACCAGGGCGGAGGATTTCTGGCAGGGGTATGAAGCTTTTTTCCATTATTTTGTGGGGGTACAAAAGTTTAACACAGCAACTTTTTTGGGCTACAAAACTATTTTTCTTGAAAAAAAATTGGATGAAATCATTGATCAAAGATTGAAAGAAAAGTTAAGAGACATCTGGAAATGACGAATCCCTTGACCAGTATATATGAAAATGGCCTGAGACAACTTGATATCTGTCCATATATCTATGTTGCATGCACAAAGACTTCTGGATGGGGTACTAGACCACTTTGCTCAAAAATGATGGGATACGAAAAACTTTTTCTATGTTCAAGATGGGGTATGAAATTTTCTCTAATTGTGAGAAATTATCCTCCACTCTGGTACCCTGGATTAATGACCGTTCCCTTAGATTGAAAAATTACGTCAAAATCCCCCCATTTCTCACAGATTTTCGGAGCTGGCGCCGCCACTGAGCTGATCACTTGTCCGACACAGAACTGTTTCCTTTCCTGCTCATGTAATCAGACCTCCTTAAGACCCCGTTTATGCTGTGCCGGTACACCATACGATCCGTACCAAAAGTGTAACGAATCGGCATCCCATTTACAGTCTTTTTACACCGTTCCTGCTTATCCGTAACACTTTTCTTTCTTCCATATATGTTCCACAGAGTAGACTTGTCCAAAGTCTATTTCGTCATCTGTAATAAGTCTGCTGAAACAGTGAACGACGTAATTTTCCCTTCCCAATTTTTTTGATTGACGAAATAGACTTGGGGCAAGCAGTGGCGTGGCCAGGGGTGGGTATAAGGGGGCAATGGCCCCCCCCACTTTTCAAAGATCGGCAAAAATTGTAATTGAAAAATGCAATAAAATGGTTGGGTATACCTTTTTGCTTCCCCAGTCTTCGAATTTGTAAGTTTTACCCTCCCACTAATTTTTGTTTGGCCACGCCGCTGGGGGCAGGTCTATCCATAGAGTGATTCTTCGTTTCCTTTTTTTGCTTTTTAGATCCTCAGAACGAGGGAATAGTGGGGAAGATTTGCCGTAAGTCTACTTGCAAAGACAAGTCTGTAGTCACTCAAAATTAAGGAAAGTAATAGGTCTACGCGTAGGCTACTGGCGCTTTGGCTCGAAGAACTTTGTTGGAAATACAGCATGGATACATTGCACTATAAATAGTTCAATGCATGGATATAAAGTGTCCTTCCGCCCGTACATGAATGTTCACGGCAGGCTTCAAATAACGAACTGGTACTAGCTGTCGCTTCAATAAATAAGTCATAATATAAATTAATCTCAATAGTAATATGAACATGACTAATAATTACACAGGTAAACTTCACTAGGAGAGTCTGTTTACATGTGCGCTCAAACCAGGTCATTAGATTATCTATGGGTATTTATAGTATCGGGTGAGTCAAAAAAATGTTAACAAATTTGCCGGGCTGTGGAATAAAAAGTATATTCAAAACTGAAATATCAAATCTGTCAGTCAAAGGCTAACTTAGAGGTGAAAATTCTACTTGGTAAGATTGCTCATACATTAGACCAAGAAACTAGGAAAATGCTGGTAAGAGGCTTGCATGGGAACAAATAGTCTATGTTCGACTCAGGTCTTTGCCGTTGAGTTGAGATTTAATCATCAGTAAGAAATAGATTTAAATTTCAATGATCAATTGTCAGTGTGAAAACCAAAAACGGACACATCTGAAAACACTGCGCACTCCTTTGTATAGGGTGTTGGTTGCAATGGCATTCAAAGTCGTGATTGGTGCCTTCTGACAGCTACAAACAAAAGTCTTTGCTGTAACAGGGATTGAAAATGCCGTTTAGCGGGAGCAGTGTGAACGTTTGTCGTATGTATCTTGCGGGGGGGGGGGGGGTGAAGGTGAAGGTGAAGCTGCGGTTTTTAGCGCCAAGCGCTGGGATCGCTGAAGTAGCTTGGCGCTAATCGAGTCCGCGACCCCTTGTAACGACGCTCAAGTGGTGGGGCCCTACCGGGTTTCGAACCAACTCCGCCTGACTGTTCTGGCTGCAAAGACAGGGGATTACACCACTGCGCAATAACAACTTCTTACACAAAATGTTGAGGGTACGGGTATGTGCCACCCATATGGGTGGGTTTTTGAGCACAAAACTCTTTAAACAAGGGTCCTCTTTCGGCAGATTTTCTTTAAACATGGGTGGGTTTTGTTAAAATTCGCAAAAAAAATTTTAAGGATGGGTAGTTTCCTGCCAAAATTAATCATAAAACTGAGCATAAAAGCAAGTTTCGGTAATTAGAAGAGGGTACCTATCTGAAAGTCGGGCGGCATACCCCCGTCCATCCACAAGTCATATACCCCCTGGATTCATCTGTAAACGGAATGAAAACGAAGCAGTGTGAACAGAGCCTTAGCCAAGGTCCAATAACACCGCTAGGTTTTGCATTAAACCAAATAACCCAATGATTCACTAAAAGTTGGAACGAAAATGATTTATCATGCGGCAACCGTGGCCTCACTGCATAAAATACATCTGGTTCATAGAACTTTCCCACGAATGTTGTCAATAATGAATCATATTAAACAATTAGGTAATCACATACCAATGTAGTATTGCGGTCCCTTATCATCTGGATGTATTTAAATACTACTTTAGCATAACAGAACATTGTTATTTGTATCTGGGTATGTAAGCAGCTCAGGCCGTAAACCTCTGAATCTTAGGCTTTGGATTATCTTCAGAGTTATTGCTGCTATGTTCCCTAAAGTTATTGCTTTTATATATACGCTTTCACGGTGAAACAAGGAATGCGCTGAGCTAACGTGCATATGAAGTTGGGAGGAGCAAAATGCAGCATGTGGAGTCCACATATATTTCAAAAATGTCAATTCCAGACTTCTAGATGGAGAATTGGGACGTAATTTCTGGAGTTGATATGATAACATCACAAGCATGCTTCTAAGCGAGGCTGCAATGACTGTTTCATCTCAGACAGAAACGATGGAAAAATGGACTTATAGAACATTGCAGAATCTGAAGTTGTCTGAACAGCAGCTAAGAAGCAGACTAGATACAAAACCTCCGAATCGCCTCATCGTGGTTGTAAAAGGGAATGCTATATGAAGAGCACACAACTAGACTTATGACGATGAGTCCCTTGTATCCATGCGGTAAACCTTGCTCAACAGGGACTCATAATGAAACAGTTAAAAATCTGGCCCCATTTACTGCATTCTTATGATCGAACAACTGCTTTAGCTCTGTTCAACGGTAATCAACGAAACTTGGTATAAATCTGAAGAACGAAGTTCACTTTCGATTTGTGATTCGGAAGCACTCGAATTCCATTCAGGGACACAGTTTGGCTTTGCCTACTGCAGAGCCCTGCGAGGCAAAACAATATTATAATTCTCTAACTCTGCAAATACCTGTCCTTGGAACCACACGACTCAAAGACAACGATGGGACAAATTCAGGAAATTTTCAAAACAATCTACACTTGCAACCACTCAAATATTCTCCGTGCAAACAGTTAGCCATTACTTTTAGCTTTTGCACAGCCTGTGCTCAAGCAACGGAATATAGTTCCTTAATTCTGTAACTTTGCAGGTACCTGTCCTTGGAAGCATTAGAAGCCAAATGAATCAAGGGAAAAATAAGGGGAAAACGTTGGAAATCATCACAAAAAACTGACAAGCACCCTAATGCCTTCCTTCCAAACAGTTCCCCTTTCGTCGCCGGCAAACTTCTTCACTAAGAAAATGAATACTTGAATAAACTTGGAAGTAAGGGTATTGAGAAGCCAGTTGCAATACCGGGTGAGCCAGAAAAAAAGTTCCACTTTTGAAAGTTCATAGCACCAAGACTACTTCACGAATTTGAATCATTCTAATTTTAGTTAAAAGCCGAAAGATCAAAGGTATTTTTGTAGGACGGTCATCACAAATTGTAGATTCACACAAATTACCTTGGGATTCCTGCTTCACTTTACATGAAATAGCTATCCTGAAAAGAATATTTATTGTACTGAACAAAACCGATGGCTGCAGTTTATGAGAGGAAATGGCTCGCGGTTGACGGGTAAGAGCGCAAATTTTGGAGGTTTTGCGGTTTAGAGGCATCCTATAATAGACCCCCTATTTATCCAGGAACACAGAAGCACACTTTGGTCTCGGACAAAACAATTTGCTCAGTATGCTCAGCAAGAGGGAATAAGAAAATTACCTTGTCAGTGGCTGTATTTAGATGTCAACTGCAGCAACAAGCAAAACCAGTGTAGACTTGTAAGGATACACCCTCTCTGGAGTTTCGACTACAGCTACAGACTTAACAAGTCTGCGTTGTATACCTTCATGTACACTTGAAACCTTACTTGGGACAGAGTTCACCTTTGTCTTTAGCAAAGCCCAACAAGGAGCTAAGGGAAACCTTAATTGCCTTGCCAATGTGTGTATTTAGAAGCCATTTACGGAAGATTGTTACAAGCTTTAGATCTCTTCACTGTTGCCTCTGTTTCCCTTTGTCTCCTGTAAGGACCTACGCCCTGTCCTGGCCAGTTATGTTCAAAGGAGTCAGCTGCATATGGCTTGTACCGTGAAATGACTCTCACCTGACAACTGAGCCTAGTCAAATCAAATTAGCCAAGAACAAAGGTCGTTCACAATATAGCTTGTAGTTTACAAGTGCTATCAACCACAAGGTTAAGCCTGGTACATAAGCGGGATTTTCTATTTTGTAACTTTTATTATTAAGATCTAATTTAATCAGTGATACAACGTTCATAATATTCTTGGTTAACCTGAAGAAGAATGAAGCTTACCGTGTGGTTTTGATTTTCAATGGAATTAGACACAGTTTATTGTCTGTCTTTGTAATGTTGAACCTAGAAGAAAGAGAAGGAGTTGTTAGTCCTGTTTTTCACCGGGAGGGACATAAAATCCAGAGGGAGACCAATTTTCAAAATCACCATTTGTATAATGGGAAGCTAGACACCGTAGTTACGCGTCAGCTTTCGTGCTTTTGCGGAGGACAAAATATCGTTCTCCAACAAGGATCTCCAACAAAGGCCCAAATTTCCGATCAGATGGCGAAATGAAATGCAACTTCTACCATGGTCCCTTTGCATTTCACATAATTTCGAATGAGAGCATTAGTGATCATCAGTGGCGTAGCCGACGGTGGTTACCTTTAGGGCGTACCACTAAGGGCCCCCACTGATTAGGGGCTCCGAAAGGGCCCCCAACCGTCAAATTACGTCATAGACATAGGTACAAGGGGCCCCAGTCCCCCTTCTTCACTAAGGGCCCCGTGCACCTCCGCTACGCCACTGGTGATCATTAACGCAACGCTCGAAGGATCCTCGTAAAAACCATCCTACAGCCATCTTTGGCAACTGTGGGTGGTTTTTGACTTTACATAATTTCTGCCTCTGACGGCCTGGGGCCAGTGGTTGGGGGATTGTGCTGGGAGACCTTTTCGTATACGGTAGGGGTCTTGTGTACTAACATCGGTGGCTCCCAGGGGGGTTCTTAGGGGAATTTTCAGCATCAACGACGGATTTCTTTATTGAGGGTGGACGTGTTTCTAAAATAATGCAGATGAGAATTCTTGAGAGGTATCAAAGACAGTAAGAAGTTTTAAATAAAAAATCTTAAGAATTTGCTAAGAAGTAGTATGCAAGAAAGTAGTTATAATTATAATAAACCAAAGTACTGAACTGTATACAAACAGTGTATAAAATTTAACCCAACTTTTGTCCAGAAATAAGGACAATGAGGGCGCTTTAAATCTGCGAAGAAGAATCTTATCTTCAGCCGTGGCTATCCTGTGTCTACCTCTTGCGGTCTGCCTGTGCCTGGAGAAAGTTCTTGACCTTGTTTTTCTCTCTGACGTTAATAGAAGTGGCTCAAATTCTCAGTGGGTATTGAGTGACCAACTTCATCGTCACTTCGGTCATTCCGGTAAGTTGTGATTAGAACTCAAGGTTAAAGACCAAGAAGTTATAGCTTCAGACACGATCAGGATGTATTCCAAAGAAAATATCTCGCTTTCTGATACCAAACTTTTTTGCTAGAGAGTCTTCAGACTGAAACTTATGATAATTCAAACTGCCCCAAAAATCATTCATAATTTGAAAGCTGGCACAATTCAGGTCTAGTTCACTTCACGAAAGGAAGTTCGATTTTGTGGGGAGTGACAAGTCAAAATAATTCATGTCGAGTGTGTAAAAATCTTCATTGGCTGACAGCTACTCAAATTGGACTAATCACATTGCATGAAAACCTCCAAATAAGACTCTATGCTACAGGGCCGATACTAGCTATGCCTGCGTAGGGGAGCGAAAAACCAAAATTTTCCGACGAAAAAACCATCAACAACAACAGCAACAACAACAGTTGTACCGATCTAACTCCGCGGTAACTAAAATTTGGCCACATTTCGCAATTCAACGTTGAAATCAACACAATTAGTTAATATCAATCAAAAATATGCCATAAATTCAATAATTTCTGTTGGAATTTATGTTTTTACACTAAAAGATTCATGTTTTTCTCCATTATTTCTCCTCAAAATCCTCCAAAACTAGTTATTTAGAACACAAATATTCCGACAAGAGAGCAAAATTTTCCGACAAATGGTCTGCTGGGGGGCGCATTGTGTTAAAAAGTGACGCAACCAGTGCTCCACGGGGGTCATACAAATGCAACTCACGACGCCACTGCAACACTTGCTCACACATACTGGACAGAGACGACACAGTCACCTTTACGAATACCAACAAGACGTTTACAATAAAACAGCGACTAGACTGCAACTCGACTAACATCATCTACGCCATACAATGTAAAACATGCACACAAAACGGAAACGACAACTGCCAATACATCGGACAGACAGGAAGACGACTACGAGACAGACTTAACGAACACCGCAGAGACATCATTAACAGAAAAACTGACAAATCCGGGGTTGCAGAACACTTCTGTAAACCCGGACACTCTGTTAATGACCTACAGATACTGCCACTGCTACAAATGCACAACGAACGTGAGAGCGTTAGGCGAGCCAAAGAGCAATACTTCATTGGCTTGGCTAATACTCTCACACCTAACGGCATGAACAGGACCACTGACCGCTAACACAAATACAACCAGTTTGTAACTTACTACTAACAATTAGAATATATGGTATATATATACATCCTCTACTTATCCTATTATTTTGTATTCCATCACACCACCATTATTCTCTATATCATCAACATGTTACTTTCCTCTTCCACATTATCATGTTTCCCACATCCACCCACATTTACCCCTGCGATGCAGCACAACTTAGCCAATCATGTTACAGTTAACCTTTATTCAAATTATTGTACAATTGTGATTACGTTAGTTCAGCTCTGAGGAAGCCTCGTATGCCGAGGCGAAATATCAGCTCTTTTATAAAATATATATAATCAACATTTAATCCAAATAATAGTCGTCTTTTATTTTGCGTCGTATTGTGGTGTTCCTGCCTTCTAATATAAACAATGATTTGATGTCCTCCAACAAAATTTCGGGCTGAAACTTTAAAAACGTGCTTAACAGTTGGCCTAACCCTATTCCAAGGAAACTGAAGCTTATCACAAACTTCTATAAGACGATTTCTAACTTCAATATTAGGCTTTGAGTAAACGTTTGGAATTATGCACAAAATGCGTTCGAAAATGTCTTTCAAATTGTGGAAGTCGCAGTCAGTCTCACCTTTTTATCTCTCTCTTTCTTTAAAAATAAAAGCTCTTGGCAGATTTAGGCATGTTTCACGGCAAGAATGTATAAACCACTTTGACCCCCGGCAAAAACACTTCGAAGCAAAATGCGTCATTCGGTTTATAAAATTTCATAACAAAACGACAAGTTCTGGAAAGTCGATCCGCTTTAGAAACCGCAGGTTCAGTTATTAGCCGACGCACAACTGGCCTATGTAACCAATGTTGGAATTATGTGGCGGACAAATGGATTTAGGCCCGCTTAATTCTAAACGTGTTTATCTCGCGAAATTCACAAAGAAAACAGTGCATCAAATTAATTAAAAAAATCTGGCCATGAAAGGCAATGTTTCTTGCAGGCCACTTTTCATTTAATAAGAAAACAAGAGAAATTAAGATAAGTTATTCGTTTTAATGAGATATTCCACCAGGAAAATAATGAGCAGTAGACAGCACGTGTCCCAGGTGTTTTCGCCTATCACTTTCGTGAAGGTGCGTTACATGTTACGTGTTGGCCTAACCCACCACAAATATTGAAAATATTCCCCGCAACATAAGAGAGCTTTACTTGGAAACAAGTTTGGATGGGAAGCTTAACAACAGGGTCTTTTTCAACCATCAGGTGTTGTACGTGTCATTTTATTTTTGTCGCCATTTTGATGACTTATGAAAATGGCGACAACAAAGGAACAAAGGCCAAACAAGCGAAGGCACACGATGAGCATGCTGGTTGAATCAGACTCTTTAAACGACTGTCAGATACTGGAAACTTTTAGCCTACCAAAAAATAATTAACTCTTGTGGCTCACATCCAAATTAAAGTTTCTTGTATTGTGAGTGACACCAAGTATTGGTCTGATTGTCCTGGAGCATTGCAATTCATACAGCATTCATAACAAAAGATAAGTTGGATTTCAGATTTGTACCTAAATTTTAATTGATTTTCTTGGCAATCATTTATAACATAGTTAGCTATATGAGTATAACCATATGGCTAACTATGGCCAATTCGCCATTTTGTTGTGACTTTTTGCCTTGGACTTTACAGAAACGAGATTAGAAACTTAAGAAACTTGAGCCTGAAAACACGACAAAAGATAATGGCTACCAATTGGTCTCTAACTTTTTCTATATTTTTTATATTAAACTTTCCGCTCAACCTGTTTGAGTGCGCAATGCAATTTAATAGATAATTAGGTAAAATAATTCAGTTCAATTGGTAAAAAGATTCACGTAATTGCAAGCAAAAACTTGGATTAATTGTAATAAGTCTAGCGGAACGTCATAAACACAAGATATTAATTTGACACAAATAACAGCTTGTGGTTTTTGTACTAAAAGCCTTCGTGGCTTTGAATTTGCAAATAACTATTTTACTATGTTTCTCTTACTAGCCCACCCAAAGGAAATGCGGAGGACGAAACAAAAACAGCAGAAACTAAGCAGTAATGCGATCAGCCACTCCTTTTCCCTTGCCTTACTTCTCGTTTCTCTTCGGAAAGTCATGTTGGCCATCCACAACAGGAACACATTCTATCCTTGAGCTGCCAAGCATATTCCTGTCGCAACCCATTGATTTTCACTTACACTCCATATCAAAGCAACAAACGATTTCTAACAAAGGGAATTCTCTCACGAAATAAATCAAAACATACAAAGCTGCGAAAGATGGCCACAAACCAATGTGTGGCCAACAGTCGTGTTGTGCATGCGACATAAAAATAATTGTAGTTTTAGAAAGAAGAAGGAAATGTCATTCACAATTTACGAGAATTGTGAGGCTGACTGTTTCTGAATTCAACTCCACTCATAAAGCTAAATTCAGAAACGGTGGACCTTACAAGTTTCGAATATTTCTTTTATGTTGATACCTGGGCGCGCTGTAGATCTTTGGATCATTCATTGTTTTACTCTGTGGTATACATCTCTTTAGGAAATATCCCTTTGTTAAAAACTCGGCCTTTTCCAACAAAAATGCAATTTTTCACTCATCTATGGCAGGCAGTTGCTGCAGTTTGCAAACACTCAGCTTCACAAAACAGTTTTATTTCTTTAAGAAACAAAACAAATAAATAACAGTTTAAAGCAGGATGTATATGGCACAACACAAGTCTTTTGAGTTACTTTATTTAGTATAATTCGTGAGATTTTAACAAACTCGAGAATCCCGCGCAAAAGGCTTTTATCTGTTTTTCCTATTTAGTTGACATTTCCCAAAAACTTTAATCCACGATATACGTCAAAGTAATGTTTAAGTTTGTTATAAACGGATGCAGATTTTTTTTCTTAATTCACAATTTTTCGAATAATGGGATTGTGAAAATCCAATTTAGGAGATTCAACGGTTTCTTAAAACTATTACTAGTATCATACAGGCGCAAGCAAGACAGTCACATGGAGAGGTAGAAGACAGAACAATTATAATATCAATAACAACAAGCAAAGCAAACATCTCCCAGATGCAAATCACTCCAAAATTCTCGTACAATTTTGTAAATAATCCACAACAACCTCCCAAAACCTCAAAATTCTTGAAAAATCTTAGAAATCTCAAAGGAAATCCTAAAAATCTTCACAAGTCTACCAAAATCCAAGGACATCTCCCTCAAATTCTCACAAATCTCCAGATGATTCTTTGAAATCTCAAGGATCATTTCAATCCAATAAAAATTCTTGCGATTTATTTAAAAACCTGGCTGAATCTCGAAAATCTTTGAAGATCTTAAAATTTCAAAAGCTCCAAATATCCTAGAAATCTTAAGGATCTATAAGATCAGATTTCTAAAATTCCTAAATCTCGTAAGCTGTTTCTCGAGTGGTCTACATCAACAACACCATCGAAACAATAACAATAACAACAACAACAACAGCGAATTCACGATCCTAATGCTTTTCACCCTGTCTGATCTGATAGGCCACTTTGTTTAGTCTGCGCTTCCCCGTAGAGGTTGCACCGCAGACTAAGTTTTGTTAAGATGTGAGTCTGTTTCAGCTAGTCAAAACTTGATATCTTCTTTCCACCATCCAACACCATAAAAATTTTACTCGTACAGGGCTAAATAAAACTAACAGGCGAAAACTTACAAGAAAAAGCAAACAGATCCCAGATCCCTCCTGGTATCAACCCCAATTAAGGTCTTGAACCTCATTCATCCAATACTTCAGCTCTGGACAATCTGATGAGCTTCAGAGAGCCCTGATTGGGCGGCCTCCTTTTCATAAAATAGGTTATTTTTCATTTTTCATTAGATGATTATTTTATAAAATATATATAATCAACATTTAATCCAAATAATAGTCGTCTTTTATTTTGCGTCGTATTGTGGTGTTCCTGCCTTCTAATATTTTCTCCTTTTCAGAGACTGGTTTTACTATTCGTACATCCCAGCTTACATTTTTATTATTTTCATACAGGTCCTTGTAACTAGGGTATCGTATTGCTTACCAGAACATTGCATCATAATGAGTTCCTTGTATTCAAACTTTTTCTGTCAAAGTCATAAATGTTCTAAAGAATAGTGGTCGAGTAGTTCAATGTCATGTACCAGCTGAAGGAAACAAAACTAGATTTTGACAAAACGTTTGGGCCATGTGCTAAGCATGCGTCGCACAAAGTATAATCATTTGCGACTAAAGCTGGTACCAAGGTCATATCTCCGCCTCTTTGTATATATTACGCTGCCTGTTTGCGGTTTGCGCACTGTCACTGAATTCTATCAGGTTCGGAATATATTACAAAGCAGAGATCAAAGAGTACGGACTGCATGAATTGAATACACTTGAGTTTGGTTGCATTGATACCGATCACGAGGGAAATGACGATGGCAGTGAACCTTCGGCCACTTTTGAAAAATTTCTTTAAATTTAGATCTTCGCACTGTGCCTCTAGAAACCCTTTTAATTGGGAGCATATAAGACCAGATCAAGTAACTTTGGGTTCTAACATTTTTGGGTCCATTGGGCCTGTTGGGTCTCCAATATGGAATGGCTCACCAAACGAAATTATATTTGCAGAAAATTCAAACACCTCAAAGCAATCATAGTAAATGTGGTACAATTGTAATTTCACTCAACTTGGTCGACAAAGATATATCTGCACGAACTTGGGCCTATCAGAGCAGGGCAAACTTCAGCCCGCAGTGAAGTTTTCCCATGTGCTGGCAAGCGATATTTACAGGCATTGGAACGTAGAGGAGAGATGGGTATTTAGCTAGAGTGACCAGGCTAAAATTTCACCGTGTGTTGAAAAATTCCCATTTGAAGAGGCCCCATGACTCTAGCCTGTGTATCATAACCATGAAATAAACTTTTTTCCGATGAGGTCTGCCAAAGGGATACGCTTTTCTCTTTTTATTAAGAAACAAAGAATTTGGGCCATCAGGCCTGTATCCCCGCCCCGCCCCCCCCGGAACATTTCAAAACAAGGTGCTTTGAAGCCTTTTTTAATGAAAGTGAGAATAAAGACTAGCCTGTGTTTGAAAGCCTAAATCAAGGGTCATGGACACAGGCTAGTATACGACTTCAGTAATAAGTCTGTCAAAGATACCTTGATAAGAGGTATTCATAGTCAATTACGTCATCTTTTGTTTCAAAATAAAGCAGGTGTGATCCTTAACTCGATTGCGTGACTAATTAAGACAAGATGGTATTATCAAAAGATGGATTTCGCGCATGAAACCAATGAATAGGCAAACAGATGAATAGGCAAGCTGATAAATAGACAAGCCAGGTGTATCATAACGAATAAATATGCACAACGTGGTTGGGCTATTTTCATCAAAACCGCATTTTCAAATCAGCATCGACAGACTTTTTCTAACACCAAGATTAGATTATGAAGTAAAGAAGACTTTCTTCAGGAATCAACACTTGAAAAAGCAAAATTGGAATCATTTGTCTTTATTCAAAGAACCAGTTTTCAATATGCAAGCATGGGTGCTTAGACACTGCAGTTGTGCTTCATTGCCGCTGCTTTGTTCTTCTGCAGAGGAGAAATTATCTACTACTATGGAGGAGCTTCCAATAACTCCTTCGCAGAAAGATATACAATTTCCTCCGCAGTAGCACATATACTGAAACATAACTGCGGGGTCTAACTTAGCCTGATAACCAGACCCAAGTTCAAAGAAATTAAAGCTAGCTTAAATTTTTTCACTGTTTGTGTACAGTCCAGTACTTTGTTACATTAGAAGTATAACCACTTTCTTGCATACGTATTCTTAGAGAATTCTTAAGAATTCTTGTTCGAATTTTCAAGAATTCTTGTTCGAATTGAACTTGGGACTGGTTATCAGGCTATGTCTAACTACCCTTGATGCAACGATGAAAACCAAGAACAACTGATAGCAGATATCAACATGATTTTGAACCGCTTCTTGCATTCACGTATCATAAGCTTCCTTTGTATTTATCTACCCCAAGATAATTGTGGCATTCCAGTACACGTATCTTTTTTAATAAGAAACCGATAAGTTCAGCTAGTACAGAGCTAGTACTGAAAGTTTCTTAAAATTAGCATAATCAGAGTTCTTTGAAAGATCTTCATGTTTACTACTTATACCAACGTGAATTTTTCAAAGCAAGGTATTTTTGAAGCATTTCTGGTGTTAAGACATTCCTCAAACAGCTTTAGGGTGACATGATATAAGGAAGATAAGTAAAAATTGAGTAAAAATATGCAGAAGATTTCTTGAGTAAAACAAAGTAGTTTCTGGAGTTAAACGTATTCTCCAGTACGGTAAAAGCTCTTTTAAGCCCCCCTCCCCCTCTCTAATAACCCCGTCTCTAAGAACTAAAAAGCTTTCATATATATTCTTATAATTTGATTTGCGAAGCCCCCATCTCCAATAAGCCCCTCTGAAGTGTCCGTAATCAAATAAGCCCCGGGGGGGGGGGCGCTTAAAGACACACTGTTGTGGCGCTGATTGGGTAAACAAGATAATCAAGAAGATAAGAATTAGATAAGGTTCAGTAATTTCGCTGTACAGTGAAATTCACGAAGATGTTAATGATCTGATTCCCTTTATTCTCGAAACGAAGTATGATCCAAGAACAAAAACGCTTCCAAGAACAAAAACGCTTGGTAACTGCTCAAAGGCCAGGACTTTGTTACCGATTTCAATATCACAACTAGCCAATCACAACCACGACATTGTGCCTTTAATGGAGCTGTTACGGCACTTGAGTTTCTCAATTTTTTGGTGATCTGAGAGTTGAGCTGAGTTTAGCGGTTTCCCATAGAAAAAAATCGTGTATTTCAAAATTGCATTTATTTCATCATTCAAAAATTTTATCTAACTTGGATAATTTGCCGTATTTAACCGTCGGTATCCATGCAGCTATCTTAGTGGGACTAAGATTGGGTACCATAAAAACAAAAATGGCACTATAGGGTGTGGTTAGCGTGCCTCTAAACAACAAAGATCTTGCACTGGAATGTCGCACACTTAAAATATGGTTTTTATTGGGCAAACCTCAAAATTTCATCAGATCTCACAAGCTTAGGAGTCACGCTATGAAAAAGGATAATAAAAAATCACCAAAATATTAATCACAGGATTTCATGACAATCTAAAAATCACACGCCTTTAAAAATCACATGCCTACCCGACTTGGAAAAAATTAATTGTCTGTTTCTAGCACTTGTTATTTATGCACCTCTTATGAATCAAGTGTCAGTAAATTTACTACCAGGGGTACCAGAGCCAAAAAATAAAATAATAAAAAGGAAAATAAAGGAGGAAAGAAAGTTGGTTCTGGTCAAGTAGTGACATCCATTGTGGTGACATCCATTGTAGTGACATCCATTTTATTTTTGTAAGGACGACGCTCCAGTATTGTGTAGCAAGTCTTTATTGTTAAATGAAATGTAGGAATTGACCAATGAGAAGCCTATGGTGAGATTTGATTGGATAGCATGAGTCACATGACAAGACTATGATTGTGATCAGAAAAAATGATTCAAACGGTTGTGATCAGGTTTGCTTTCATAACAATGCCTCCTTTCTTCCTTCTCTCCTTCTTCCTTCTCCTTCTTCCGTATCTTCTTTTCCTTTCCTCTTTTCCAGTTTTCCTTTCGTTTAAAATTTGAGGCTCTGGTACCCAGGGTATAAATTTACACACTGTATATAACAAAAACGTACAAACTCCTTGTGACTCATAAGGGTTGAACGAAAAATGTCAACGGCAAGGAAGCAATATTCACTTCTGACATATAACTCAAAATCTGACTAACACGAGAGTGGCATCTTTTAATTCTCACGGCACTGCAAAACAGGAAACAATGCACAGAGGGCATGCTTTTATTGAACAGATAATAACAACTGCGGAAAAGACATAAAACCGCGGGAAATACAAGAAAATCTTCGCTTCCTTAGTGTAATTATCACGTGACCATGTGTGTGAATTACATTAGATAAACAGATAGTTGAAATCATAATGTCTGTCAAATTTATGGTTGGATGTACATGTGTTCTGTGTGTGATAAGACAAGCAGGTTGAAAGAAACCACAATCTTGATCAGATTGCATTCGACAAAAAATAAGTTGTTTTGAAGTTCTGATCTGTTGCATAGGCCTTGATACTATCATTGTCATCGAAGGAGATTAGCTTTCAATACGATAAGGCTCTCTCTGACGTGGCTTATTTTACTTTGTTTTTATTAGAGTTTTTGTACATTGCTAAGCAAACTTGAACGACCATAGTAATTTTTGACACAGATTAACTGCAACTTTTCAAAAATCGTCAAAACCTTACAATTTTCGTGAAATTCGGTTCTGATCTTGAAATTCCCCTTGTGAAACTGCATCAGTGTTCAATTGAATATTCCAAAGAGAGAAAGTTTAAAAGAAGTCCTCAAAAGATCATAAGCTTCAAAAACAAGCCATGTCGAAGTTTTGCACGAAATTTTCTGTTTGATATTTCTGAACTTTATGTGAACACATTGTTTTAATCTCAGTTTCAATCTAGATTCACAAAAATAGACTTGACAATAATCATCTCCTTGCCAGTAAAACATTCGATGATTGAAACAAGATTTCATCTTTTAAACAATTGATTTGGCTGAAAGAATTAACACAGTCTAAAGCAAAAGGACATAAACTTTTAACAACGACTTTTCCCAGAGAGTAGACTAATTAGGATGAGGAGACAGGAGACCCAAGAATCGCTATCCAAAACGAGACTACTACACCAAACCGAGATCACTCATCTTGGAAGCGTCCCGCATAGCGTCTTGGAGTGCCCTCCACACAGAGTCATTTGCCTCACATGAGCAAACTCAGACTGGTCTGAGTTTCAGATCGGTTTGAAACTCATTTTGGTCTACAGTCAAAGCCCTTGGAGCGCTCACATGACACAGGCGAAAAGAAACTCAGGTCAACCTGAAACACAATTCGCTTTCTCAGGTCGTTCTGAGTTTTCACATCAACCTTGAATTTTCATGTGAGCAGAAAATTTTTCGCTTCGTGGCGAAATGACTTTTCAAAGCAAATGTGACAGACATAAGTATTATAGGACGCAATTTTACATAATATGAAATATTTGAACAAATGCTCGTTTTATAATCTTGTCTGCAAAATTACCGAAGGATGTGGAGCTTAATGCATCTATTCAGCAGACTCTCCTTTCTCTATCAAACCAAAAATTTACAAATTTCATATTTGTTTACATATTACCTAATAGGTAATATAAATATTATTCATTTTATCAAAGTTGAACTTTTTCAGTTTCTGAAGGAGTCTTTCCATAAAAATGTGCTTCTTTATTACAACCACCTTATCAAACACTTGTTTTGTCAATATCAAAATAACTTGACAGTCATAGATAAAAAAGAAATAGAATCTTCTTTCAAATGAGGTCCTCAAAGGTTTAGGAAACAAGGCATAATTGCCTCCTATTGGGGCACTTTGTACCATCTTCAACCAAGGCTCATTTGAACAAATTTTACTTCCATCCATCAAATAATACAAAGGACCATTGATAACGACTCCCTGGAAGAGCAGCAAATTTTTATGACTTTTTTCTTTTATGCTGAAGGGATTTTGTGTAAAAATAATTTAATATGAATATGAATATGAATATGAATAATATTATGTTGAGGGACTATTATGGAGACACAGTTGCACTGAACCTTGTAATGCTATCCCTGCCACTTCAAACTTGGGATGTTTTTAAAAATATATTTTGCCTTTTGCCAACAAAACAATTTATATTTGTAAATAGTTTAATAAGATCCTTTCCTTCTTAGATTTTGTGATTATTTTTATACTTTAATTTTATTGGCAAAATATTACAGAAGATATGTAATTGTACATAAAGCTTCCAAGACCCAAAACAGCAAAACAGAAAATAAGTCACTTTTTTACCACAAACAAGAGCACTGATCCTCTCAAAATTATGTATGTACAAAAAATGAAAAAAAAAATCCATCAAATCATAAATAATGGCCAATTTTTCAAAACAAAATATTATGAGCATCTCTCCCTGTTCAAATTTTTTACAAAGGCCCTCCCTTGGACTAACTGAAACGTTAAAAGCTAGGAGAAAGAAAATTTGTCAAAATAGAACATAGGTTCTGAATTCACAAACTTGTCTATAAAGGGAAATGCAAATACATTAAAACTTACTGGAGAAGTGGAAAAAGTTTACTCCTTTGGAAGACCTTATGCATGCAAATGTCTAACGGCCTTGATAAACAACATCTTCAAAAATCTGATCATGCTCCCTCTACTTAAATTTCTTTACATATTGGTAATGAATCATTTCATTTTGTAGCCACAAGTGTTCATGCACCTCTATGATGTAAAGTTTGTTTGCTAAACCAAATGTTTACATCAAATCAATTGTCTAAAACAATAATCCCATTATTTTACAGTTCTCAGTATCTAAGATATTGGCATAAAGTTTTCCACCAAGGATGCACACTGCATAAGGTAAAAACAAATTCCCCTGCAGAGGGGTTACTGTACAGGAAATGCCATTCTTTGGGGGTGCCTTTTTCAGTCAGAAATAAATTTTAAGATGTCATTTTTGGTAAGATTACATACAAGTAGACATCAATTCTTGGGTTTCATAACTCTTTAGCGTATCAATTTTGATCTATACGTTCATATACTTGGCGAGAATTTTGAATTTTTGTCACAGTTTTAGAGCATATATTTTGAATGGCTCATAAATTTTGGGGAATGGTTTCTGGAAAACTTATAAATTCCACAAGGTGGTTTTACAAGTCAAAATAGCATACCCCCATCATCTGCATATTGAAGTCATCTCCAGGCTTATTTTTCAGGGGTTCCATTCAAATGAATCTATTTTTGGGGTTTCCTGCTCTCTGGGCCAAGCCCCCTCCTACTCATATGCTATACCCAGGTTGGTGATTCATTTTCAAGCAGCTTCAGGATTTTTGCCTATGATACACAAGATAAGCTGATGACCAATGATAAAAGATTAGTCTATTGCAGATTGGAAAGTTTGACATGTGTGGGGGGTTAATCCACCGCACACTTTTGTGTTATCTGCGCAGCCATCGGCACATTTTCAAAATTTGTACTAACAGGATTGCACACTTACTTGTATTGTATGTAAAAGTTGTATGCTGATATGCGCATTTCCATTTCAAATTGGAATACTATCTGTGCCATTTTCATCCCTGCTTGAAAATCCCCCATGCAGTTTTCAAACTTTCCAATCTGAGCTCTATTTAAAGTCTGCAGGGTTTCTTCCACCTTTTTGACACAATGAAAACTTCCATCAGTTTGGTCTGGCATTACACATTGGCACTTCTACAAAGTACAGTAGTGTCCCACATATAAGAAATACAAATTTAAGAAACACAGAAGACCCTGACTTTTCAAAATAATACTTCACTCTATAAGAAACTGGTACTGGTATGAAAAAAGCTTATTTCTGATTGAAAAGCTATGCATTCATTTTGCATGCAAGCGAAGCAAAAGCACTTTCCAGGAAATATTACAGCATTTCCTGGAAGTGAACATTTGCAAAATACAAATCAATATGCTTTGCACTACAATCATAGAGCTGGTTTCCGAGTACTCTCGAGTACCGAATAAACGGGGGGGGGGGGGGGGGGGGTGAGAATAATCGGGGGGTTGGAAATGGTTCGACATAACAATAATCGGGGGGGCTGGAATAATCAGGGGCGGTACTTGGAAAAATAGAAAATAGTTGTTTTCTTTGGTGAACACTTATCTTTTATATATTCATGTGAACAGTGATGTTACTGATACATTTACTTTTGAGTTATGGTTGTGTTGAATGCACTTCTTGAGACTTTTTCTTTCGTTTATTCAGAAAAAATGCTTACTATAATTTCATTTTTCCAAAAATTAATAAAAGGGGGGGTTGGAATAAGAGCGGGGAGGTTGGAAAATTTTTCAAAAATTAATAGGCGGGGGGGACGATTATTCGGTACTTGAGAGTAGTTGATCGAAATCGTACACCAGATAGGGTTTTGGTAGGGTTCAGTTAGGTTCAGTAACGGCACAAGTGTGCGATTCTGGGATAGCGCCAATTCTTTTTGGGATAGGAAGAAAAGTGGTAATGTCACAGAGGGGAGCTGGGGTGACGCTTCGGGTTTTTCGTTACATAAATCGCGGTCTCAAAACACAGGCTCTAAGTAACGGGTTGTCTCACGAATACTGACCAAGCGTTAAAAAAATCTGCTGTTTCGGAGAGCTCTAATTTACCCAAGGCCAAAAATACTTTAATTTCCCCAGAACAAGATTCACATTCAGATTCAGAACGAGATTCAGATTCGCAAAAATCTCAAAATATATTAACAATAACGCAAAACATTAGTATCTTACACGAACCAAAACTAATTTACTGATTAGAGCTATCAATTAGCTTCATTTTAAGGGGTTATACAATTTCATACCTCTGGGGGGCTTTCCAGGAAAACGGGGAATATGTACCAAAGTATCCGAACATCAAGAACGTCCATGTAACTTTACCCCCATCTGTCATCTCAAAACAGTAAAATGTTTCAATCAAAACCAATTTACTGATTAGAGCTATCCATTAGCTTCATTTTAAGGGGTTATACAATTTCATACCTCTGGGGGGCTTTCCAGGAAAACGGGGAATATGTACCAAAGTATCTGAACATCAAGAACGTCCATGTAACTTTACCCCCGTCTGTCATCTCAAAACAGTAAAATGTTTCAATCAAAACCAATTTACTGATTAGAGCTATCCATTAGCTTCATTTTAAGGGGTTATACAATTTCATACCTCTGGGGGGCTTTCCAGGAAAACGGGGAATATGTACCAAGTATCCGAACATCAAGAACGTCTATGTAACTTTACCCCCGTCTATCATCTCAAAACAGTAAAATGTTTCAATCAAAACCAATTTACTGATTAGAGCAGCCCATTATGCTTCACTTAAAAGGGGTCTTACAATTCTATACCGCTGGGGGCTTATATACACAGTATCTTCGTCCTGGTAAAATTACCCTCATCTTCCATCCGAAAACTGTCAAATTCTTCATCAAAACAAATTTACTGATTACAGCATTCTATTAGTTTCCCGTTGAGTGGTTATACAATTTTATACTTCGTAGGGGCTTTCCAAGAAAACAGGGAATACGTCCTTAAGTGTACAAAATCTAACCACATCCTAGTAAAATTACTCCCATCTGTGATCTGCTATCCGAAGACTATTAAGTTTTTTATCATAACGAACTTGATTAGAGCAGACTATCAGACTCCCATTGAGGGGTTATACAATTTCATACCTCTGGGGGCTTTCCAGCAAAATGGGGATATGTCCTAATGCAGGGTGTGAAAGAAACCGTGCCTGTGAAGCAAGGCCATAGGCCCACAGAAAATGACTACTAGTAGGTCTGATGTAATGCATAAAGACCCACCAGGTAGCAGGAATGTTGTGTTCTTGTTATATGTCATCATTCTGTCAAACTTAACGAGTTTAAATTGCATGATAATTATGGTGTTACATTGATTGGTTGCATCCTGGACTTGCCAGTTAACATACCACAGTACTGATTTGCGTTTTATTAAAATGTATTTCAATAAGAGGTCAGTTAGTCTTGAGTTCTGGATGAAATTGAAATTGTACGAATCTTGGGTGTCTCTCCACCAAACCATATTTCGCTGCACTTAACGAATTATTAGCAATCCAGACTGAGCTGAAATTAGATTAAAGAATTCCTTCTTACATACCATGTACTTAGTTTTGATTGGAAAATTTAACTGCTAAAGAAGTACTTACAGGTTGTAAACATTAGAAAGCATTTTCCCTTTCCCTGCCAAGACGCCCACACATAATAAGATTATATGATCCCCCAAAAGGAGGTTAATTGACTGCTATACTCAGTGAATTAAGTTTGATAACGAAACTTTGCCGTTTTCTGACCTCAGACGTCGGTAATTTTGCCAGGAGGAAACTACAGTTTGCATACTTAAAGACATATTCCCTGTTTTTCTGGGAAGCCCCCCCCCCAGAGGTATTAAATTCTATGACCCCTAAAAGAGAAGCTAATAGACTGATCTAATCAGTAAACTAGTTTGGATAAAGAAATTTTACCATTTTGGAAGGATGATGGGAGCAATTTTGATAGATCGTAGTTAGATTTTGCACTATTAAGGACATATTCCCTTTTTTTCTGGAAAGCCTCCCAGAGGTATATAATTGTATGACCCCTAAAGGAGAAATACACTGCCTTAATCAGAAAATTAGTTTTGATGAAAAGATTTACAGTTTATGGACGGCAGATGGGAATAATTTTACCAGGACGTAGTTAGATTAATGTACATTTAAGGACATATTCCCCGTTTTCCTGGAAAGCCCCCCAGAGGTATGAAATTGTATAACCCCTTAAAATGAAGCTAATGGATAGCTCTAATCAGTAAATTGGTTTTGATTGAAACATTTTACTGTTTTGAGATGACAGACGGGGGTAAAGTTACATGGACGTTCTTGATGTTCGGATACTTTGGTACATATTCCCCGTTTTCCTGGAAAGCCCCCCAGAGGTATGAAATTGTATAACCCCTTAAAATGAAGCTAATGGATAGCTCTAATCAGTAAATTGGTTTTGATTGAAACATTTTACTGTTTTGAGATGACAGACGGGGGTAAAGTTACATGGACGTTCTTGATGTTCGGATACTTTGGTACATATTCCCCGTTTTCCTGGAAAGCCCCCCAGAGGTATGAAATTGTATAACCCCTTAAAATGAAGCTAATGGATAGCTCTAATCAGTAAATTGGTTTTGATTGAAAAATTTTACTGTTTTGAGATGAAAGACGGGGGTAAAGTTACATGGGTGTTCTTGATGTTCGGATACTTTGGTGCACATTCCCCGTTTTCCTGGAAAGCCCCCCAGATATATGAAATTGTATTACCCCTTAAAATGAAGCTAATGGACTGCTCTAATCAGTAAATTGGTTTTGATAGAAACATTTTACTGTTTTGAGATGACAGACGGGGGTAAAGTTACATGCACGTTCTTGATGTTCGGATACTTTGGTGCACATTCCCCGTTTTCCTGGAAAGCCCCCCAGAGGTATGAAATTGTATAACCCCTTAAAATGAAGCTAATGGATAGCTCTAATCAGTAAATTGGTTTTGATTGAAACATTTTACTGTTTTGAGATGACAGACGGGGGTAAAGTTACATGGACGTTCTTGCTGTTCGGATACTTTGGTACATATTCCCCGTTTTCCTGGAAAGCCCCCCAGAGGTATGAAATTGTATAACCCCTTAAAATGAAGCTAATGGATAGCTCTAATCAGTAAATTGGTTTTGATTGAAACATTTTACTGTTTTGAGATGACAGACGGGGGTAAAGTTACATGGGCGTTCTTGATGTTCGGATACTTTGGTGCACATTCCCCGTTTTCCTGGAAAGCCCCCCAGATATATGAAATTGTATGACCCCTTAAAATGAAGCTAATGGACTGCTCTAATCAGTAAATTGGTTTTGATAGAAACATTTTACTGTTTTGAGATGACAGACGGGGGTAAAGTTACATGGACATTCTTGATGTTGGGATACTTTGGTGCACATTCCCCGTTTTCCTGGAAAGCCCCCCAGATATATGAAATTTTATGACCCCTTAAAATGAAGCTAATGGACTGCTCTAATCAGTAAATTGGTTTTGATAGAAACATTTTACTGTTTTGAGATGACAGACGGGGGTAAAGTTACATGGACATTCTTGATGTTGGGATACTTTGGTGCACATTCCCTGTTTTCCTGGAAAGCCCCCCAGATATATGAAATTTTATGACCCCTTAAAATGAAGCTAATGGACTGCTCTAATCAGTAAATTGGTTTTGATAGAAACATTTTACTGTTTTGAGATGACAGACGGGGGTAAAGTTACATGGACATTCTTGATGTTGGGATACTTTGGTGCACATTCCCCGTTTTCCTGGAAAGCCCCCCAGATACATGAAATTGTATGACCCCTTGAAATGAAGCTAATGGACTGCTCTAATCAGTAAATTGGTTTTGATAGAAACATTTTACTGTTTTGAGATGACAGACGGGGGTAAAGTTACATGGACGTTCTTGATGTTCGGATACTTTGGTGCACATTCCCCGTTTTCCTGGAAAGCCCCCCAGATATATGAAATTGTATGACCCCTTAAAATGAAGCTAATGGACTGCTCTAATCAGTAAATTGGTTTTCATTGAAACATTTTACTGTTTTGAGATGACAGACGGGGGTAAAGTTACATGGACATTCTTGATGTTGGGATACTTTGGTGCACATTCCCCGTTTTCCTGGAAAGCCCCCCAGATATATGAAATTTTATGACCCCTTAAAATGAAGCTAATGGACTGCTCTAATCAGTAAATTGGTTTTGATAGAAACATTTTACTGTTTTGAGATGACGGACGGGGGTAAAGTTACAAGGACATTCTTGATGTTGGGATACTTTGGTGCACATTCCCCGTTTTCCTGGAAAGCCCCCCAGATACATGAAATTGTATGACCCCTTGAAATGAAGCTAATGGACTGCTCTAATCAGTAAATTGGTTTTGATAGAAACATTTTACTGCTTTGAGATGACAGACGGGGGTAAAGTTACATGGACGTTCTTGATGTTCGGATACTTTGGTGCACATTCCCCGTTTTCCTGGAAAGCCCCCCAAATACATGAAATTTTATGACCCCTTAAAATGAAGCTAATGGATAGCTCTAATCAGTAAATTGGTTTTGATAGAAACATTTTACTGTTTTGAGATGACAGACGGGGGTAAAGTTACATGGACGTTCTTGATGTTCGGATACTTTGGTGCACATTCCCCGTTTTCCTGGAAAGCCCCCCAGATATATGAAATTTTATGACCCCTTAAAATGAAGCTAATGGACTGCTCTAATCAGTAAATTGGTTTTGATAGAAACATTTTACTGTTTTGAGATGACAGACGGGGGTAAAGTTACATGGACATTCTTGATGTTGGGATACTTTGGTGCACATTCCCCGTTTTCCTGGAAAGCCCCCCAGATACATGAAATTGTATGACCCCTTAAAATGAAGCTAATGGACTGCTCTAATCAGTAAATTGGTTTTGATAGAAACATTTTACTGTTTTGAGATGACAGACGGGGGTAAAGTTACATGGACATTCTTGATGTTCGGATACTTTGGTGCACATTCCCCGTTTTCCTGGAAAGCCCCCCAGATACATGAAATTGTATGACCCCTTAAAATGAAGCTAATGGACTGCTCTAATCAGTAAATTAGTTTTGGTTCGTGTAAGATACTAATGTTTTGCGTTATTGTTAATATATTTTGAGATTTTTGCGAATCTGAATCTTGTTCTGAATCTGAATGTGAATCTTGTTCTGGGGAAATTAAAGTGCCAAAAATATGAACACAAAGATAAAGCCTGGGGCACACCGACTGGTTTTGCATACGACGAAGAAGGCGGAGATCGAGGACAAATAACAGTCAATAAAAAGGCCGCGCTTTTCACCTTTCGCGGTTTAATTTGCAAAAATAAAACATATGGGACCAAAGCTAAGATCACATAGTTTCGTACATTTATCAGAAGCCATGCTGCGAAACATTGACATGAAAATGAAAGATCTATTTACCGGTGGTATTCTGCATGTGACTCTTTCTTCGTGTGGCCACGAGCGATCAGGCCTAAATCAAATGAAGGAAGAAAGTTCCTTTGTTCTGTTCTTTTGTCTTTTCAAACAGTCAGCCTCATTTTCGCATCGAGGCAACTGATGATTTCTGATTAAGGCGATTGAAGGGCGATTGATTGTGATTATTCCAATATCATTCATCTGGCGCTCCTCCGCAAAGTTTGACCTCGCCATAAAACATCTTTTGACATCTCTAACATACTGTATTTTGTGCCATGCAATGCAAAGTCGTACCATGAGTGCAAAAGCATCATACTCAATAAAAACTTCCCAGGGTAAAACAAACCTTACCCTATTTTCTCTATCCTCCGGACTTTTCTTACCCATGCCTGGATAGAATCGAGGACAGACTTTTCTAAAATCTTCAATGCTTCAGATTTAGAGGATATTTGTTCTCTTTGAAGAATTCAGAGAAAACTCTTGTTGAAACTATCGCAATGTCTAAATTTTTGGAAAAACATTCAATTACCGATTACCCGTAGCAAAACATAACATGTTGTTGAAAAACATAACATGGTGTTGAAAAACATAACATGGTTTTGAAAAACATAACATGGTTTTGAAAAGAAGATAGTACATATCAACGTATAAACATGATATTAAAGAACAAGTTGTTTACAATCTTCTTGTCGAAATATGAAAAATTCTGTAATTTCGAAAAATATTGAAAATTTCAGAAAAATCCAACGGTTGAATCCTAGCAAGGTAAAAGTAGCAAAAGTTTCTTTCAAGGCACTTGGTTCAACTTCAAAGGAATTGGTCGTATAATTTTCCACCGACGACATTTTTAAAGATTTTGAATCTATGCTTGTTCAGATCGTCCGAGCAATTCTTATGGGGTACAACACATGCAAAGGAAACCTGTCAATCGCTACCCTGGGCACCACAGACAAAAATAGAGTTCAAAAAGTAATAAATCTTTTCGTTTCCCCTTTTTCTTTTTACTTTTTGGCTGTGGTACCCAGTGTAATCAATCACTTATGGTTTGGAATCCGGGGGAAGGGGGGGGGCGGGTGCTTCATTGTGACCGTGACTTGACATGAATCTGGACTGTGACGGTCCTGTTGTACTGTATGACAGAATATGCAATTACCGACTACCCGTAGCAACATGAGCAAAGCAGCCTTGTTTTCAGAAGTCTGCAAATTAAATCGAGAATCTCTTCAAAGTCTGGCAAACTTTATCCCTATTGGAGCAGAACGTTCTGCAGGCCTGCCAAACCTGTCGTTTTCGGAATTGGGGAGTCAATCAAACACAAATTCCAAGTCTTTCAAGTCTACCGTTTTCAGAATCGGTATCAATCAAGCATACCCTTAGTTTCTTACAAAACTCGCACATATAAAATAATTTATAGTCGATCAATGTTACATTAACAATTTCAATTAAACAAAAACGTACACAAATACAGTACTGTAGCAACAGATTACAAATCGACTTCGAATCCAGAACACGTCCGGTGTCCCAAAAAGTAGTCCTGTTTGAAAATCGCCAAAATCTGGCTATGAAGCCTTTTCTAAAACTTTCTTTGATCCCTTTTGCCAATAGGCCAAATAATATTTAGAGATGACAAAAATGTTTGTTTTCGGAACTGAAAGAGTATCAGATAACACATTGAATAACCTCATTCTGAGCCATACTCATTAACCCTATTTCACATGGGGTATTTTTTCGATATTTTGGCATGGGGGGGGGCGTTTTTCGCCCCCCCTCTTTTTCTCTGAAACTACAAAAGATATAACAATGAAACTTTCCTCCATTGTTCTTTGGACAATAAGTTTTCCAAATATAACAATGGTAATTGATTATTCACGTGATTTGTTGCTAGGCAACCAAAAAACAAAGGAAAACTGGCCAATTTATAGCTGCTTCGCAAGAAAAATTCTATTTAAATGAATACTCAACGGATTTTAATGAGAGTAGTCTTAAATGATAGGAAATACATTGTACAATTAAAATATGTACTTTGAAGCAATTTGAAGTGTCTAATTATAGACCAATTAGCGCTTAATTAGCTCTTTGTTCCTTTCTACTTACTGTCACTGCAGTTTTCCGTAGTTTTCTTGCTATTTCTGACATAGATCGACTTAATATGCATGAAACAAACAAGATTAAGCTAAATTGCAACAAAAATCGTAATTAATACATTAATTTATTCGAAAAATGACGTCATAAATATAAATGACGTCATAGATATTAAATTTTGCTGATGTCAGCAAATTAGCAAAAATTATATATCAAATGAAAGCTCTCATCAAGAGCAATCGAATGATACATGTTGCAAGTAATTCGGACGAGAAACAAGAAACTTATGGATGTTCAAAGCCGTTTTTTGTCAACTACTCTCCAAATATGGTGTTATTGTGGTCACGTGATCAAATCTAGAACAATGAGACATTTAAATTTTGTTTGCCAATTAAATTTGAGTAAAAGTCACAAAGTTTGGTCATCATATCTTGTGTCGTTTCGGCGCAGTGTAGAAAAGTTTGGTTGGGGGGGCGAAAAACGCCCCCCCCCCCATGTGAAATAGGGTTAAGCAATATTGTTAATCTTGTCTACGACCATTATATTGAGATTTTCATTGTCTTTCAAGTCTACAATACTACCGTAGTTAAAGTTTATTTCTGACATTTATGACCAAACCAGAAGCTTAACAGACAAAATAAATTAAAGGGATTGAATCAGCATAAGACAAGAAGCTCATGTGATCACTTTGATTTCAACCTTTGATCTTTATCTGTGCATGTTTGCAGTGGTGAATATTGTTTCCATTTAAATGCCTTTTAATTTGTATAAACACCTTTGGAGCTGCACTTGTGTCCCGAAGGGCTATTTTTATCATCCTCACGTGCAGGAGATTATATTGCTTGTATGTAAAGACAATGGAGGCATAAAAGCCCCATTTGATTTGACCAGCACCTTTTGAATTTTGTAAGTATCAGCTGATCTTTGCATTGTTTCTGAACTAAAGCAAACAACACAACGACACACAATTTCACGTGATCAATACAGAACTGGCCAATCAAGATCCTTATTTTCAAATGCGTTGTCAGCAGATTTTGACAGATAGGGTATACCTTCGCTACTTATGCTGATTCATTTCCTTTAATATGGAACTAATCATCAGTGCTTGTTGCAGCATGTTTCAAAATCAGGCTGCCCTAACGAGCGAAATTTGCTAACTTCAAAATCAGCCACGAAATAGCTATAACTGGAAAAATAATTTGGTCCATGATCTGCTTGCCAAAAAAAAAAATCGCCGATCGGCCAATTAATAAAATATTGGTGATTTTTCGAACAGGAATATTTTTTTGGGACAGCCAGTGTTGTGTTAGTCACATTTATGATGTCATCAATAAGTTAAAAAATCTATCTTTATTTTGTATAGAAAATATTCATTATACTTCGTACGACTTGGTTTCAATACACTATTTCAATTTTACAAATATGATATCACAAACATACTACTTTTAAGATAATTCAATCATCCTTTCTTAAATACCATGTGAAAAAAATAAAATATTTGTACATTTCGCCGGAATTTTAAATATTTTGGATACAATTATGAAGAAGATTGATTTTTCAATAAATAGCATATACAAACAGAATCATTTCACATTCACATAAAAATTTTTGGCTTTAACTTTACCGTTCTTTTGTTCATGATGGGAGAAAGAAATCTTAAAGCACATAATGTAATCTAGTCAAAACCGACCATGCGAAGCAAAATTTTTCTGGCAGTTCAGCAAATGAATCAGCAAAATGCAAAATCTCCATGGATATGAAAATTCTTTCTTGTCGAGTCATAATATTGTACCAAGTCTTTGAAAACTTTCCGTGGAGCAATCACATCAGGGTCTTGCAGATTATTTTCCTGGATTCAATCAGTTTATTGATAAAACTTAGAATTCTCCTTTTTACCTTTTCCATGATAATATCTTCCGAGGAAATAATATAAAAATCCACGATCAACGAAATGACATAAGTATGAATCAATAACAACGGACAAAATCAGGATATCTGCAACAATGACTCCAGCCAAAGCGCCAATGCTTGGCCCTGCAAGAAAAGGATAAATAAACAAATGACACCATTTCAAAGCGTAACCATTTGGGCCCATTTGGGTATCGAATAAACATTAAAACCCTTTCTTTTTGCAGGGGATTGCCTATCCTACTTATCACTGTTGCGTCACCAACATTTCTCTTCGATCTCAGTCCTTCGAATCTGCTCTTCCTTTTACTCTCGTTTTGCTCATCTTACTTCACTTGATAACGAACGGGCTCAGCTTGAAACGTCGTGAATTCATCATATTCTATTCCAAGTAAAATTTATTTTGTTTCAGATGTTTTATCTTACTAGAAACAAAAGATTTTTCGTGTAGTTTCAACAATAAACGGAGACTTGTAATCTGTTTCTACTTTTTCAACACCTGATCTGATATAGCCTTATGGCGGGCTTTCATCAAAATGAAACTACATGAAACTTCAAATGAATACTGCTTGGTGATATTAAGAGAAATTTGAACACAATGTAATCAAGATTTAAACTACGATAAAGGTAAGTAAATTGCTACTTCACCTAGTGCTGATCCTGTGAGAGCTTGAAATGTCAGAGGCGGTCCGTGTCCTTGCTCATTCTTTGCACTGATTGTGAACGAATACATTGTATGGTCTTTCAATCCTTTTAAAGTAACTGTCGTCATCTTCGCAGTGACTGATTTGCAAAGGGCAGAAGGATAGGCACCATTAGATTGCGGACAATATTTCACTTCGTATTCCAGGTTTGTAGAGCCGCCATCACTGGCAGGTTTTACCCAGGAAAATTCTACGTCACTGTAGAAAAAGCTGACTGGAACACCTTCTGGTTGAAGTAATACAGCAGTTGGTTTATCTGATAAATAAAACACAAAAAACAACGCTCTGTGAAAAGATATAAGCAAAGATTTTATGAAGATTGAAATTCAGGCCTAACTTGGTAAATATCAAATTGATAGTGTCAGGAATGGCTCAGTGGCAGCACACTTGACTACCAATTGAGGGGTTGGTTGTTCGAGCCTTGATAAAGGTTCACCCCATCTCCACAAAATAAAGACTTGTTCGCCTAGCTTACAAAGTAGCACCTGATAAGAATAAAATCAAAAATTATAGGATCGTCTTTATTCATCAGAAATCGTCGGGTGCAGTTGGAAAGTTGCAATTCGTCTCATGTTTTGATTTTCAAGGAGGGCCAATACCAGCCATGACTGCATTGGGGGGGGGGAAGGAACCAAAATCTACCGTCAGTAAGAGAATCAACAGCAACAACAACATCATTCCTTAGTAACTACGATTTGGCCATATTTCACAATCCAGCCTTAACATCCAGTAAAATTACTTGAAAATATGCAGTAGATTCAATAATTCCTGTCAGAGTTTTTCTTTAACGTTGATAAATTCAAGTTTTAAGCATCATTTCCCCAAAAAAATCTTCCAAAAGTAGACCTATAAAATCACAAAAAAATCAGACAAGAGATCAGAATTCTGAAAAATAGTCTCCTTCCACTGGCTTCGGCCCTGTTTTTAGACTTTTTAAGATGCTCATGATTAAAACTTACAAATAAACGCAATGGTAATAGTGTGAGCTGTCTTGTTGATCTTGTTCTCAGCAACGCAAGTAATAATTCCAGCATCTGCCGTTACATTAGCCATGTACTGAACTGTCACAGTCACAGTGTGACCTTCTTGTTTCATCACTGCTCCCGCGAGTTCAACTTTGCCTCTCATGAATTTAATCGTGGGAGCTGGAATTCCAGAAGCAATACAAGTGAGAATTTTCTTTGTCGCTTCTCCACTGAGGTATCTAAGTATCGAGGAGCTTTTTGATGAGTCAAATATTGGAGGTGCTGAAAGAATAGAATTACAGACAGGGTTAGAAATAAACTTAGGCCCCAGTTACACTTTACCAGATTGCTATCGGAGCGGGATGACTTTCGTATCGGATAGGGGTTTGAGTTACACTACGCCGTACCAATCCGATACACAACGCTCCGATTAGCGGAGTGAAAATCACTCCGCTCTGGAGGTGGTATGAAAATCACTCCGGAGTCACTCCGTAGCGAAGCGTTGTAGTGTAATCGCACGAATCCGATATACTCCGCTTTGAAACAATGAAATTCCAGATTAGCAAACAATAAACTTTGGCGCCAGCCTGCAAAAGCACCCTGCAGTGAGGATCAGAACTGCGTAGGAAAATGGCGTGGGAGCAAGAGAAGCGATATAGTGTAACTGCTACCCCAAATATCACTTCGGAGTGAAAATCACTCCGCTCTGCTCCGCGCCGATTTAAAGACCCTGTGCTAACCAGCAGCCTTTGTGCGAACGAGGAATAAACAACATTGTACAAGGTGACACGTCCTATAGAATTGAAGAAATTGAAATATCGAATTTGGACTCTGCGGCTTTGTCTAAGCACGATGGTCTAAGTTAACAGGCTATTCATTTAAAAACTTGCTGCATTGATTTGTTTCATTATCAGAAAGAAAAGCTTGTTCTCATGCGTGCAGTTAACAGGAAGCAAAGCATTGAAAACAAGTCAGCATGTGGCGAAATAGCAAGTCCCGTAGGGATTCCTATTAGCCTACAAGATGTCGGGATCCCTTTGTCTTCTGGGGGACTGGAAATTATTCACAAAGATCTATGGGATTTTTAGGGTCCCTGAAAATGCATTGTGGGATAGTTGACAGCCACAAAGGCCCATGGTTAGCACAGGGTCTTTAAAGACCCTTTGCTAACCATGATCCTTTGTGGCGCCAAAGGTGACTTTCGTGTTATCTGAAAGTCCTTTTTGGCCTAAATCCCCTTTGTCTTGCTTTTCAGTCGGCGCACAAAGGATCATGGTAAGCAATGGGTCTTTAAGATGGATGCGAGGACCGTAGAGGAAGGAAAGAAGAATGACGCAACGTATCAGTAGCCTGTGTTCCAGACCACTTGAAAAAGTAAGTGGTCTGTGCAACTGAGCGCAAATCTGTGTTCAGACGATGAATTGAATTGCGAAATAATTAAAGGCTCTTATTCAACCATTATGCCTTGCACTTGTCGTCTCTTGGTCGGCCTTTGTTGTCGTCGTTTTCATGGGCCATGAAAATGGCGAGGACAAAGGTCAATCAAGAGATGAAACGTGCAAGGCATGATGGTTGAATAAGAGCCTTTAAAGGCAATGTCTTTATGAATCTATGTGTTTGAAACAATACGAGCCGGTCGTTATAGCTCACTGCAGACGTAAAAATCAATAGGATTAGCAGGCATTGAAATATCCTATTCTTTGTATTGTGATATGAGTTTCCTGTAGCTATTCGCAAGAGACAGGCTTTTCTATCCCATAACAAAACAAATGATCATTATGCAAATTATTCATTACATATACTAATTTTTCCTCAGATTCTGGGAAAATTTCTGTACACGAATTTGCGCTCAGTTACACAGACCACTTACTTTTCAAGTGGTCTGGAACACAGGCTACGTGTCAGGTGAGAAAAAAAGTTAACACATTTGATGGGCTGCGGAGTAAAAAGCATGTGACCGATATGATCAAAATAGAGTCTTAATTTATCAGTCAAAGGCTAACTTAGATGAGAATAGTTTGTTTGGTAAAATCACGCATCTTTAAGACCCAACAACAATTAAAGTGCTTGTAAGGGGTTTGTATGGGAGGGAACAAGAGTTCCACATCTCATTCTGGTCCATCATTTACTTGGCATTGAAATCTAAATTCAATACAATCCTAAGTTTCAGAAATAGAATTTAAATTTCAACGACAAGGAAATTATGGACCAGAATCGAACGCGGAATTCTCGTTCCCATACATGCTCCTTACGGACATTTTCCTAATTTCTGGGTCTTAAAGATTGGTGATTCTACCAAACAAAATCTCCTCATCTAAATTACCCTTTGACTGATTGATTAACATTTCAGTTTTGAATATCGGCCACATACTTTTTATTCCACAACCCACTAAAGGTGTAACCATGTTTTGACTCACTCGATACACTATTGTTCATTGTTTGCGCATTAACTGCCCTCAAGCATTAGACTCAATGCTCACTGCATAGTCGTAGTTATCGCAGCAACGACAACAACAACGACATGCTTTTAAATTTTTAATTGAATTGTTTGCTTTTTATACGACATTCTATACATATTGTAGACATCTAATGAAGAATCTTCGAATTTGCAAAACGGTGATAAAAGCTATAGCTAAAAGCTATGCAACTTGCAATCGAACATTTCATAAAAACTTTATAAAAGATATCGCTCAGTTCAGACTCTTATTTGTGAAACAGCCAAAAGATCTATAGCACTTTCACGAAAAGTGACTGGCAAGTCCATAAAAAATGAATTTAAATGGGATTAAGGGACTGATCATTATTTCTTGCAAGGGTGGGGGTGGAAGACATCTGCGAGAGGGTATCAAAAATTTACCTTTTTGATGAGAGGGGGACGAAAAGTAAGCCACATTTTGGGGAAGGGGTACAAAAATTGTCGAGATACATTCTGCAAGTTCCTAAAATGCTAGGTCTCTAAGAAGTAACTTCGCTTCAAACACTAGGTAATGCATCTTAAGGTAATTCTAAAATACAACTGCTTTCTCCTTTCTCGTCACATTTGAAATGACATTTTTCTTTCGTGTGTTCGTGTGCCACTGTAATGATGTAAATCTTCATGTACTTGAAATCATGACAGTATCGTGACACTGGTACCATATATACACTTAATGGGAGAGGGGCTGAAAATATTCTCTAAAATCCTGGAGGGGACATGAAATTTTCAGGAAAATCAGAGAGGGGTTAAAAAATTTAATCAAATGTTTGTAAATGTTTTCCCCCCGCTTCCCAGCAAGAAAATAATGAACCATCCCTAACAACATCCCTTCAGAATCTCCCAAAGCAACAAGAATTTAAAGACCTTACATATCACTTCAGCGGACAGCATTGCTTCATCTTTCAACTCTGGTTTGACAGTTATCACAGCTGTGCATTTGTAATTGCCAGCATCACTGGCAGCTACACTGGTCATGTTATATATACTCTTTCCTGCTTTTCTCTAGGAGCAAAACGAGGTTACATTTAGATCCATATGTTTTGGACGGAAAAGTCACGGCAAAAATGCTTTGAATATTTCCTGAATAATCAGAATTAATATCCTTTTTACAGCTCATTCATCAATTCATTTGCTCAAAACGAGTGAATTTTTGCAATTACTTTCAACCAAAGATCATGGAGCATTGCGGACACCTTTATTTTGAACGAAATATTTATTTGACATCACTACCTTCAGTTTTATTTGTGGCTACTACCTCTACTAGAAGCACCAGCTCCCTTCACTCGTAGTTAAGGTAGTACCTTGACTACAAAACAAGGTAGTAGTATAAACATTTCGTTCAGAAACAAGAGTGTCCGAATGTGCCATGCAAAGCTCGGCAGTGAACGCTTTAATGAGAATTCTGGATCGTCGACCAAAAGAGACATAGATCTCTACCTGCCACCATATCGTGCAAAATTATATCAATTCTCCTCCATTGATTTAGGATATACAATGATGTTCGTTCTTCAAAAATTACGATGAACTCTTTCAACGTAACAAAAAATGTCACAATTTCAAGCTCGTTCCCAGGGCTGCCACCCTTGGAACCAGGAAAGGAACCAGGTTGCACAGTTTTTGAAAATGATCAAAATTTCAAAAACGGTGACGGCAGAATTCTCACTGCTATGAAAGAGGGAATAGATATAATTAAACATCACCCGTTTAAAAGATTTTGCGTCTATCCTGAAATTTAAGCTTCTTTCTGAAAACTTACACTTTGTCCAGCGAGTATTTTAAATTTCCCATCTTTCCCTTTTTTCATCAAAGTGGCTACAGGCTCTGGGTTACCAGCTGCTTCACAAGTAATGCTATCTTTTGATTTAAGTAAAAGCATCTTGTTTGTGAATTTCTTGATTTCTGGTTTCACTGCAACAAGAATGGCTACATCAAATGATCTAAAAACAAAACACGTCTTTCTAAGTTCCTATGAAGTATCTTAAACTTGCAGGAGCAAGACACATCAAGGGCACTTTTTCATAAGAAGCACACGTTGATGTGCGTTGGCTTGTAAACTCATATAGACCTCCGATTTCTTTGCAATTCGCAACAAAACAAATGGAGAAGTAAACTTAACTAAATAACTATAAGTCACTAGCATAATAACAAATCTGAACAATATTCTGAGTTTTGTTTTCAATTTGTTTTGAAAGGGCTTGTCAGGATTTCTAGCTACTGAAAGATAATTCAGGCCCACTGTGCATGCCGCATCCAGGCATGGGACCCCTAATTTAACATCCCTTCAGAAGGACGATGAGGTGAGTTGTGACGTCAGGCCTCCGAGGTCACCCATCCGGAGCTTCACCTCACTCGACCGAGTTTAACTTCAGTCACCTAACTAAGACTGCATAAGCTGCTTGGCCACTCACCTCTTTTAGCGCAGCAGTCTTGAAAACAAACAAATTGGCACCTCCAAAATCTTTGGGGGCATGATGGTGCAGTTTGTTCCCATTTACCTAAACGCTGCGCTCACTAATGTTATTGCTAGCGTTTACTTTGAAATTGTATGTTGCGGAATTTGAAAGATGAAAGCTGACACTGAAACAGAAGCTACTCACCATAAACCATGCTAATCACTGTAGTAGCTTTGTCTATGCCAAAGATGTTTTCACCAACACACTGAAAGGAGTCGCCTTTGTTGGCCAGGACAGGTATGATTTTTAAATTGGTACCATCAAGAGTTAAAGGGCCATTTGATGTTTTTGTGACACTCTTAGTTATGCCACCTTTTAGTGTTTGAATCCAAGTAACCGTTAGATTGGCGAGATTTTCAAATTCACAACTGAAAATTGTTGCAAAATCACTAACAACGTCATAGCTTAGAGCTGGCTTTATCTTGATTTTTGGTGCATCTGAAGATTGAAAAAACAAACAATAAATCATCCAGCCACAGTGGAGAACAGATCACCAAGTGTCCTTCTTCGCTTTGGCTGGTAAATAGAAATGTATCTTTTTTGTATTTTTAGAGTTTCTTTTATCAATTAAGAAAGAATGAAATAAATCTCTGCCCAGAAAATCTCTGAAACAAATTCCAACAAAGATCCCAGTACTCCAGCTACAACACGCGATTCTGCAGAGATCTTCAGATTCCGAGGTATAATCTGGAGTATGCCAAAAAAGGATTTTCCTATTCAGCTCTTAAGGTCTGGAATGAAATCCCAATAAGAATTAGGGAACTTCCTACCTTGTGCCAATTCAAAAAACAACTAAAAACATATTTGATGAGCTGAAAGCCAGTTAAAACACGACTCCCTGGAAGATCAGCAATGCGATTAGCCCTCAGTATTTTATATTTTTGTTTGATGTAATATAATTAATAAAACTTTATTTTTTGTAAGCTGAAGGGATTTCGTGTATAAATAATTTAAAGTGAAAAATGAAATGAATCATAGCCATATCAAAAAATAGGGCTACCAAACTTTGACCTAGATATATTTTCTTGCTTTTGAGCTCCCCAGTGATCTATTTTGCAAAAACTATAAATGAAATGAAGCACATATGTCGGGCTATCAGATCAGAAAATTGCTATCTCATTTATGTCAGATCATTTGCTTCAGAGAAATATCCATTTTTTAGTCGGTGAGATTTTTTCGATACATCTTGAACTAAGGAAATTTCTACGAGCAATCATTTAAGAATCTTCAATCAAAGCATTTCAGAATTTTGAAATTGCCGAATTTTCTATGATAAAACAAAGAAGAACACCAAGAATCAATAGGATCTGTAAATGGCTACGTCGTTAACTTTGTATCGAATGGGTTCTCCGTTATATTTCGATTTTGCAAAGTGATAGTTGAGGACACATTCATTTTGTAAATCCCTCTAACTTTCATTTGTTGTTGCTGTTGTTTTTGTTGTCACTGTTGTAGCGAAAAGTCTGCATGGGGAGCGAAACAAGTCATTTTCGGAAGCAAGGTCACCTTTTTTCAAAGTTTCCTTATAAGTCCCTGGTGAGCAAGGCTTACCGAGAACTCAATGGGACTTAGGTAATCAGTCTAGACCAATACTTACATCCAACTTCTATACTGAAGTTAGCTGTGTTTGAGCCTCCATCTGAGACCTGATAATCGCCTCCATCACTCGGGGCAACCATTGTTATTGTTAAATGAGCATTGTAGCCACTTATCTCATATTTACCAGTACCAACAGCCATTAAGTTGGTCTTTGTATTGTATTGTGCTACAATTTGGTAGCTACCCGTTACATTCTTTTTCTTGTATGTATAGCTAGCTGGCCTGGGGTATCCGTAAACTGTCGTATTTACTGTGGCTCTTGATCCAACTGCCAAGTGGTAGACTGAGATGGGTGCAACAGCCTCAACTAGAATGATGAAATAAACCCATCAAAAAATCTAATGGTTTTCATCAGTAGTTTTCACTTTGAATACAAGTGCACAAATTGTTCAGAAATGAATCAAGCATCCTTTTCTTGTCTGCTGCGAAATCACATTCATGTAGATCATAATGATTATGATGTCATAAAATCTGCCATTTTGAAAACGTCTGGATATAAAGAGATTTCTGAGACAGATTTACAAGGACGTACCCTTGCTTTTTTCAAACAATTTAATTCGATTCAAATAAAATACAAAGTAATTTTACACCCACCTTATGAAAGATTTGGGCCATGTGCTAGGCTACAATGTAACATCAAAATTTAATACATACTGAGCATTTTGACTACTGTTGTTTTGGGTGCCCTGCCACTTGCTCGGCAGGTGTATTCCCCAGCAGTATCCATATTCACCATTCTAATGAGCAATTCTAATGATTCTGGTCTCAATGTTGTAAGGTTATAGATATCATCAGCTACAATCTTCTTGCCCTTAAAATATATCTTCTGCTCTGGCACTGCTGCGGGAAATGCATGGCATGCAATTGTGCAATTTGCACCATATTTTAACGGGCGATCTTTGTTTTGCCAAGCTACCAGCTGACCTAACAAGGAAATATCCTCAAGTTAGAGCTTTGATACACAAAATTAAAGGAAAAGTCAGGGGGTTGGTATCAGGGGCGGCGCCACGGGGTGGACTGGGGTGGACATGTCCACTCCACATGTTTTAGGATCAATTTTCTAATTCGACTAAATTCGATGAAAACAGGCGGGAAAAGGGGTCACTTTTCCTTTCTCTAGATCGTTATTAGTTTTCTTCCTTTTAAGCGACCATATTGGATTTGATTTCTTAGCTCTTTTTTGGAATATCTGTATATATATATTTAGATAAATGTGAAGAAAACTTTAAGATAGATTTCAAATTTAACTATTTTGCTTTCTCGTTTATTGTTTGATGTGAATTAGGGCTTGCAAATCAAGTCTAATATGTTGAACAAGATTTTATCCAACCTTGCAAAAGGGCATTTTCCGACAAGGACCGAGATACAGGAGGGGCCAGGGGGGCCAGGGGGGCCATGGTCCCCTCAAAAATTTTATGTGGTTGGTGCTGTATATCTGTTATTCTTTTATCTTAGTGTTTCAGAAAATCAGATAGATACTCTAGATACTTCTTATT
This sequence comes from Aurelia sp. 3 sensu Dawson et al. (2005), assembly GCA_964020215.1. Lineage (NCBI taxonomy): Eukaryota > Metazoa > Cnidaria > Scyphozoa > Semaeostomeae > Ulmaridae > Aurelia > Aurelia sp. 3 sensu Dawson et al. (2005). The sequence continues at coordinate 3,867,520 of OZ026575.1, read as the reverse complement.
TATGTCTCAATTACTTTGTTACCTGCCACATAGTCTTTGCCTGCCATTAGTCCAAGAAGTTCTTTTTCGGGTACTTTCAAGAACAAACTTGCCTTAGACCAGAAACATGAGGCTATAACTGCAGTATATTCTGGGTAAATTAGTCTTTTTTGCTTTTGGGGAAATGTTTACAATTTCCATCCCAAATTACATTCACCTGTAAAGTCAATCTGCATCTGACAATCAAAAATTAGCTTCGTTTTAAGCTAACCTGAAGGGCTTGGTTACAAATTTTTACCAATTGGTCATTAATATCCGCGGTTTACTTCGATCGCCACCCAATTTGCTCGTGGCCCCCTCAAGCAAAAAATTGTATCTCGGTCCTTGTTTCCCGATGTTCTAGAGGGCATGGTCCTAAAATTTTTCTGGGACATGCCCCAAAATCCAATTTTCCCCTTGCTCTGCTCGCCTGTCCACCCCACTTTTTGGAGCGCCCCTGGTTGGTATGATTACGGATGAAATACAAAATTACACTGCAATGGAAAGTGCCTTTTCGGCTTTTCCTTGGGAAAATACGCTGTTGATATATGACTTACCAATAGCAACATCATCACATGCAACAACTTCTCCCTGACAGCTGCACATGATTACATCAACATTGCAGAAATCTCTTATTTGAATGTGGAATTTCGAAAAAGGAGAGACTCAAAATGGTGAAAAAAGTACCATACACAATTCATGACACTATAATCTTGTATCTTATCATCAATCATACCTGTCTTGTCTATCTAACATCTGCAAAGTTCTTTTTCTGTAATCGTAATCCTAATCTTAATAATTCTAGCTTATTTTTGTTCTGTATGTATCTAGTTGTAGTGTAATATGTAGAATTGTATTTAGGAAGGATTGATTGATTGACTGATTGATGAATGAATAAAACTGAAACAGAAATAAGTTACTCATTTTGAGAAGGCACTCACATCACTGCTAGTTAAAAATCTCTTACCGCTAATTGAATGTCCAGTTAACAAGAGTACCACCAGTTGAATCCACATCACTTTTCTCTTTGTTCTGTGAAAAGTAAACAGAATGCTCCCCTGTAATTTCTATGCGAAAGCAATGATTCTGTGTCTGCCATCCTATGAAAGAGCTCTTTGATTTGCTAAATCTTCATGTGTCCTGGAGGGTAGCCTGATAGCCAGACCCGATTAATCGGATCGGGTCTGGCTATCAGGCTACCTGGAGGGATGCATGATGAAAGATGGGGCTTTGGGGATTAACCCAATTTAACCTGAGCTTGGTACTGATTCATTCATTCATAGGGAGGCCCATATGCCATTATGCATAGGGGCCCTAGAAATAAACAACAATATCTGGGAATTCCAAAACATTACACTCAATATTTAAGATCCAGTAACACATTACACATGGAAATAGTGGCACAGATTCCCCTGTAATGAAAATTGAGGAGTGCCCCCAGGAAGCCATTGCTACTTTTCTGCACTGATGCAGTTCAGGCAACAGATTGCTTCCTTGTTGGCAAATATTGCCAGATTGGGCAACATTTCCCAGTTAGGAAAGAATGCTCGGAGGTGTTTGATATAAAGAACTTTTATCAATGCATTTTGTAAAGTTGAGAGCAATAATACTGATCGTCAGAAACTAATGTTAAAGGTTGATTTCCTACATTTTTTTAGCAGACATATGTATGCCTAACATCCTATTCAAATACAAATCAATATTTTCACAGAGTTTCCTTTGTAAACAAAAGATTTCCAGTCCGCACAGACAATTCTAAAATTCTACTGAGTTGCTGGCCATTTCCATGGAAATTGCCTTTAGGTTGCCTAAAGTTGATACCTATTAGTAGTAGGGCCATACAGTATAGGCCCATAGTTTAAAATTGTAGCTTGTTTGGCAGACTCGGATAAATGGTTTCAGAACGATTTCAGAGGCACAAACTTTCAAACGTTGATATATTCATTGACTCATCCGGTATTACGTCACCACAAGAACTGACGTACAGTAAACTGGCCTAATAGAAATGTAAAAAATATGAATAAATTCTGGATAAGAATCAAAAGACAAAAGAAGACACACAGTCCCCTTTGCATTATTGGGTTGATTCGGAAGCAAAGACATGGAAGTTAATGAGTCATGGCTCTGGTGAACGGTATTAACATTGTCTTACCCGCAAGCTCAATCTGTGGGAAAATTCCTCCACTCCAGGAAAGGAACAACTTGAAACACTTTCCTTGCTTGATTCATGTTCTTTGGCCTGTGGCTTGTCTCCTGTCCTGTGCCCTTTGAGAGGTCAGCCTCGCTTTCGCATGATTGTCCAGCGTTTGTGTTTGTGATGCTTTGTGATTAAGCGATCACGCAATCGCTGTCAAAACGCCACTTCGGGTAAACGCCACTCTCTTTGGCCAAGGAAAGCAGGATGTTTTTGCAAGAGAAATAAATCATCGTATTTTCTGAACTCTTTGACAGAACATGAATCATTTCAGAACACCAAAGACTTCAGCTCCCATTTGAGATTGAATTCAACTAACTGATTCTTCATAGCAATGTTTTTACGCAGATTTGAATGCTGTGTTCAAAGTGACAAAATCTGTCCCTGTCAACTGGGCACAACCCATGCGCCTCCGCACAGTGTGGACCACGCTCAAATGTGCACAAGAGAGGCTGGTGTCAATTTTACTTGAAGTACTTGACTCTCATTGTGGCGGGAAGGAAACATGGAGGATGAAATTCAACAGTTCATGGCCATCACTGGTTCAGACCGGGAAGTTGCTGAGCGCATGCTTGAAGCTTGCAATGGAAATATTGAACTAGCAATAGAGATGCATCTAGACACGACAGACATAGAGCAATCGCCAGTACAAGGGATCTCAAATTTCAATAGTTCTGCTGCCGCGAACAATCGGCCTAACATTAGACCCGCTGTTCCTCCCGATGTACTTCAAGATACAGGAGGAATGGAGTCTGACAGCAGTTCATCATCTGGATTTCAAGCTGGCGGGTAAATACATGTAACAAATAGAAAAAGTAGAAGAAACGATTTCCGTCAAACAAGAAATTAGGAAAAGCTAAAAATCTTAAAGATTCTTGAGGTGATGTAAATTTTGTGTCATTCTGTGCAAGCAATTTTCGTCACAGTTACAGAATTGCCCGATTGGACCGTTAAGGGGTCCAGCTCAAGCCAGGTTGGAAAACCTGCACTCGTCGTCACTCGCTGCTACGCAGCAATGTGAGCTTTCACTCTCGCCAGGTTGGAAAGTTTGTCAACTGCGCACCGAATGCCAAGAGACTGATAAGATTTTGCGCACCAAAAATGAAATTAATGTGCGCACCAAAATTAAAATAGAAATAGCAAGGGATGGCCCAATTCCGATTTTTTATGATAATATTTTATAATCTTATCATGTTCAGCGAGCTCTCGTTCAGTCGGACAAATTTTAATTTCTGGCTCATCTCAACTTTAGGTAAAATACCAATTACAACTCAGAGCCCCTCTTCTTCGGACTCATTGTGGCAAGAATCCCCGTAATTTATGCGCTCTGCGCACCAATTTGTTTACATTCGTGCACCAAAGTTTTGAAGTGCGCCCTGAAGTTCTACGGCGCACAGTACGAACTTTCCAACTTGGCCCTCTCGCGTCCAAAAAGAGCCTCACTCACACCGCAAAATATTTGTCCTCGCGCTTCGCGCTCGTTTATCTGCGGTGATATTCCGTTCCTTCTACTTTAATAATCAAAGAAACCTTGGGGGGACTCAAAGAGCCCTAGGAAAACCTGTCTTAAGCCCGCCGCACATGGAGAGGAAAATGCTCTGCAAAGTGGCATGAATGTCATTTTGCTCCTAGGAAAATTCTCACTGTGTGCGGATGATTTTTGCTGAGGAAATACTCATTTGTGTAGCTTAGGAAAATATCTGTCATGTTTGATAATTTCTGCCATTCGTGCGTAAGTTCTCACCGTCTGCAGTGTCACTGAGAATTTTGCTCACTGCCTTGGGTGCACACGTGTTCACACTTTGAGCCACCATCTTGCTGTGACTTGTGGTCAACATGAACATGTGATACCATGGCAACATGAACACGTGTGCGTATTAAAATTAATTTCATATGTTTAAAATTGTAAGTGTCATCCATAGTGGGAACTCGCTGACAATATGTCCTCTCCCGCTATGGATGGCACGTAGTTTATAAATCTTGTTCTTTGTTTGTTTTTAATTGTTTTCATTGAATAAAAAAGAAAAAAAAATCTATTTATTCTATATACAATCCAGTGTTTCCTCACTTGTCGCATTGCTTTTTAGCTTGCAGGTCGCATCCGATTTTGATCCGCTCGCAGCTAGCACCTTGCCAAGTCAAGCCACTCGCAGCTATGCGTAGGGAAATTCATACATGTTTTTCAACCTGGAGCTCAAGTCAAATCCGTAAATAATTTTACTTTTGTGACAAAAATTAGAATTGGCAGGGCACTACTTGATTTTGATGTCACTGCTATTTGCATGAAGAAGTTGCCGTTGGCTTAGGCCCCAACCAAAGACACATAGAAAGCCTGTAACGCAAGCTTGTGGGAGGCCCTAGACTAGAGAATATCTATTGATAAATTTTGTTTCCGTTAAGATGGGGGAGGGGGAGCTTGAGTTGTTAATGGCCCGATTCCGTTAACTGTGATGAAAATTGTTTGTCAATGACCACTTAGCAGTCTGGACCCTATGCTGGAAATCATCCCTGCTGGGAAATTCTGGAAGATATGTATGTTACACCAAATATCTATGCTGTGGAGTGACATCAAGAAGAATGGTAGAACAAGAGGTTTATTGTCTATTATACAACTGGCATGGTGTAGACCCTTTGCCTATGCGTAGACCCATTATTCTAATAGCAGAAAGGGTCTACAAAACAAAGAGCAAAGGCTTGCTATTCTAATCCTCTTTTCAAATTATTCGTGAGGCACGTTTAATTAAGCAAAGTCTGCATAAAGTAAGTTTCTAGAAATCCAGAAACCTCGTAGCAAGCTTTTGCTCTTTGTTTCGTAGACCCTTTTTCTTATGGAATAATGGGTCCATGTGTAGGTAGGCTTGTAGACCCTTGGCAGGTGTGCGGAACATGGCACTTGCACAACAGAGACTTTCAATAGGCTATTCAAAATAGACAATAGAGAAAAAAAGACGTCTCTTCTTGCACGCTGGAGATCTCGTATAAAAGTGCCATACTCTGCAGACTGGACCCTTGGCGCAGTAAAAAATTAACTTTTTACACACATGTCTTAATCCAAGATTCCAAACTGGAACAGTTCCCAAGCATCCTGGGTGGAAAGTTCATTTTTGCAATGCCAAAGGTTTATGCCAGACCAATGTCCAAGATCATAGCCCTATTGTTCTATCATCATTCTTGACATCGCTCCATGCCACAGATATTTGGCATAACGTACCATACTGGAAAACATTTTACGCTGGAGATCTCCGGATGGCCCAATAGTAGAGAAACTTTGAAACAATAGTAGAACAATACATGTGTTGTTTAGTAAACCTCTGATGTGGCAAAAGCATACTTTCCACCTAGGGTAACATACTTGCTCTCCCGCAGCGCCAAATGTGAAAATGTTGAGCTGGCATTCCTCCTCCATGCATCAACTTTAAGCTTCCCTTGTCAATTTCTAGCAATAAAGATTTCTGCTTATTTCTTACACAGGTGTTTTAATAAGAACTGCTTGTAAGGAACCCACCAAGTCTTATGTTGCCATGAGAAACTCTAGAACTGGGAAAATGTAAAATTAAGATGCTATTAGTTTTTGACAAGGGAAATCCAAATGTATATATTGAATTTAAATTTGAATCTCCATGGTTGATTCAGTATGAATTGTGAGATAAATAAGTCCCTGTGGACTTAAAATAGCTTTTAAGGTATCTGCAATCAATGATCTAATTTCGTTTTAGTGATGAAAGTGTAAGGGCACCAATTCCTCAGATGAGAGCTGTTCTTGTGGAGGATCCCTACCATGGTAAAGTAATATGTCTGAATTAACTACAGTTAAGGCCATGTACCAACTAACGTGACAAGAATTGTTTGAAAGACTGTGAATTCTCGTAAGCAAGAATTCTTGGGCAGGAAAACAATGTTTTCATGCGTGGAAAACCTGTATTCTACCGGGTATCCCAAAAAAAGTTCCAAAGTTTGAAAGAACACAGAGAAAAAGTCTTTGAGCTTGAAAGTCTCTATTCACTCTAGCTACACGCTAGATATTTCAAATTAGAGTTTGGAACATCATAAGAAATAATTAATCATCTGGAAATGGAATTGTGAGTTTTAACATTCGGTTTTCATGCTCAAGGCAAAACCAGAGAGATTTGTACGGCATCCTGCTTCATGGTGGTGTAGGGGGACTCCCTCGATGACCAAAACAAAAATTGAGTTGATGATGAGTTCATTACCTTAGCAAAGGGCAAGATTTGTACTCCCTGGACATATTCAAATTAAAGGCCATTTTCCAGTCAGTGGAATTTTCCAAGGGGAAAAATGAGTTTTGTGCTAAAGGATGCCTTTCCTGCCATTAAACTGTTGCCTGCAATGGGGGATGGGGGGGATCCCGATTCAGAATTCCATCCAAAAAGCTGAGTGTCTGATGAGTTTTGTATTGGATTGTAACTTGACTGAGATTCACTTACTCTATCATCTTTTGTATTGTTGTGTACTATGCTTTAGTTTTGTGAAGATGAACTGATCCCATCTTACAGCCCCCCAAACCATACATTAGTTTAAAAATCTGTAACTGCTGTAGCTTATCTTGCAGATTGATTATTTCAAAGAACTTTGATATTTAGTTGAATTGTTTGTAATTGACAGCCATACCATACCAAAGAGGAAGGCAAAGACAACAACATATATCAGTTTTTGACGGATTTAGAGATTTTCAAGCTGAAGCCAGTAAGTCCTTGTCATTCAATGCAATCTTCAAGTTTTGTGAAGCTAGAGATTTAAGATCCAAATTCCTTCATAGAGTAAAATTGAAACACTATCAGGTATTCCAGAACAGAGCAAACAAATTTGGTCAGGTCCAGAAATAGAACGTTTACTTCAATCAAATGACAAACGATGTTAAATATTCATTCAAAGCTAACTTGGACATAGATACCTTAAATCATTGTTAGCATTAACGGAATACACTTAAAGGGAGTACAAAGACCAGCAGCCTTTGCAGTCGTTTGTTTTTGTTTTTTGTGAATTTCGTACTGTCAGTTATTCTTGAAGCTGTGCAGAGCAAGTGGCTGAATTCCCACAAAGCATGCTGGTCTTTGTACTCCCTTCAAACATCTTTATTCTTTCATCAAAGGAAGGCAAGAAGAATTATTAAATATGGCTGAAGCTGTAACACAAGAGGAAACAACGAACAAGAGCAAGATTAAAACTTTACAAGATCTGTTTCGACCTCCTGTTGATATTATACTCAAGGGCACATTTGAAGCAGTATGTATTGTTATCTTCAATTATTTCTTCTTCTTCCTTTTTCACATGTAACATTTCATTACTGCAAGCATAAGTTCCAAATCTATGAATTGATGTAAAAAGATGTGTGAACTTCCGTGACCCAATTTTCTTAAAGGACAAGTCTGGGGTTCGTGTAATTGGTGATGAAATACAAATAATACTGCTATGAATGGTGTATCATACTTTTCCCACTATTTTTCTCTTTCTCCATGTGAAATTACCTACTCTTGAGTACTGAATAAACGGGGGGGGGTGAGAATAATTGGGGGTTGGAAATGGTTCGGTGTAACAGTAATCGGGGGATTGAAACAATCAGGGGGGTGTTTGGAGAAATGGAAAATAGTCGTTGTCTTAGGTAAACACGCATCTTTTACGTATTTATGTCAACAGTGATATTACTGATATATTTACTTTTGAACTCTGGTTCTATTGAATGCATTTCTTGCACTTTTTCTTGCATTTATTCAGAAATTATGTTTACTATCATTTCATATTCCAAAAGTTAATGAAAGGGGGATTGGAATAAAAACGGGGGGAGTTTGGAAAATTCTTCAAAAATTGATAAGGGGGGATGATTTGTCGGTTCGCGAGAGTAAACGATGTAAGCAAAATGACATCATATCTCTCAAAAAAAGATGACCCTGTCCTAGCTTTTCTCACATCTTAGTCGTAGCTAGCCTCTTTATCAACTACTTCACCAAACCGAGACCACTCATACTGCTCATGCCGCTCATACTGGTAGTTAGGAGCGTCCGGCAGCCTTTCAATAGCTGTAACCACGGCCATATAATGAGTCTAAGACCCTTACATACGTACATAAAACAACAACAACAATAACAACAAATCGCAGCAACAACACAACAGTAACAGTGCTCGCAAAAACATTCATGTACCCAAAGGTATACCAAGGGTGTTAGGACACGGATGTTTCAATTGATTATTTATTTACCTTGTTTTGATCCCTGTGTCTTGTTTTGTTGTCTTGTTTTCTGTTCTGTTTCGTCTTCAACTGAACGTGCCTAGGCCCAACCGCTCTCAAGTTGTTCGAATGCAGCTCCCTTGTATTTCTGTGTCTTAGTGCGCCTTCGCAAAAGATAGGTTTTAAAACCAAAAAGCCAAAAAGGGAGCTGTATTCGAACAACTTGAGAGCAGCTGGGCCTAGGCACGCTCAGTTGAAGACGAAACAGAACAGAAAACAAGACAACAAAACAAGACACAGGGATCAAAACAAGGTAAATAAATAATCAATCAAAACATCCGTGTCCTAACACCCTTGGGTATACACCCAAAGTTGCTATGACCCCAAGACTTGAATCTTTCTTCGATTCATAGGCAAAAGAAGCTGGTGCATTGCAAAAGAAATGGTTGATGGTAAATATTCAAGACGTCAAAGAATTTGCATGTCAAGTTCTTAACAGAGATGTGTGGAGTAATGCTCTAGTCCGAGACCTCATCCAAGAGCATTTTATCTTATGGCAGGTAAAGGGATTTCATATATTTCAAAATCTCAGATCAAAACAATATTTCTTGTCATCTTAACTCATATCTTTTCTAGTTTGTGCAGTCCACGGACACACAACTGTATCCAAGATTTCGTTGTGAAACTTGACTTAAACGCACTCTAGCTAGCCTGCGTGCAGCCTCTACTGTCTCTACGGAGGAAGACGGAGAGGAGGAGAAAAGAAAGAAAATTTCGTTCTTTCCTCCTTCTCCCCGTCTTCCTCCGCAGAGACAGTAGAGGCTGCACGCAGGCTAACTCTAGCACGTTCTCTGCAACAGTTTCAAGGGGCAAAAATGTAAAGTCAAGAGCAGAACAACAGGAAAGTGGGCACATTTAGGCCAATTTCGAGAGCGGGAGGGAAATCACCCCCTTCACGGCACCCTTCCAGTGTTTTCGAGAGTATTCGAATTAAACCTAACTATTTTATAAAATTGTTTTGCTTTCAGGTTTACCATGACAGTGAAGAAGGACAACGATTCATGATTTATTATCCTGTCAAGAATTTTCCAAATATATCCATCATAGATCCGCGAACTGGTAAGCGACTATTTTGTGCAGTTCTAAGATTTAAATGTCGACTTTGGTGGGTCCACGGGACAGGGCTCAATTTTCCTTCCCGGTTGCAAGCTAAGCACTTTCATTTCTTCTGACACAATTCCTTCTCCTTTTCCTGTATACCACCCCATTCTATTCCGAATCCTTTCCTTCTTTCTTTCCCTTCTTTTCCCTTTCCTTCCATTTCTTTTTCCCTTTTTCCGGCCTGGGAAATTTGAGCCTTTCAGCTACCTTCCTGGTAACGCCGCTACCACGCTACTTCGTTGTTTTGAGCCCTGCCGCGGGATCCCTGTCAGATGTTTTGCTAAGAAGATTCAATTTCTTGATTATAAGCAAATTAATATTAACATTTTTTGAACCATTTAACTTCAGAATAGTTATTATGACTACCAATTAAAAAGGATCCATGAAAATCAAAACAAAAGATAATTTGTCTTCATTTTATCTAGCGAACCTTGATCAAGATGAGCACATGTTTTCATATGAAACGCTTTATATGAAGCATTCTCAAATTCCGTAAAAGTTACGCTATTTTTACCCTGGGTAGCAGAGTCTTGTACCCAGGGTACGGTATTTTATAAGATGTTATAAGACTAGACAAGAGGTCATTTGCTTGTAAACATCGATGTTTCAAGTAAAATTTTCAAGAAACCTGTAGGAAGTCCATTTTTTCACAAATTCTAAGACACTTTCAGTACTCTTTGAAGAAGACCAAAAGTTTACAATCTAACCATTTTGAAAGTTTTTTGTTATTGGCATTTACACGTTGTGCAGGACAACGAACGCGATTTGGTAATCAACGCTTGCAATTTTGGAACATTTACTCAAAACCACGAAGAAAAACATAGAGATGATCAAAGTAACCCCTGTTGACAGTACGAAATGCTAACTTCAGTTGCAGATACTAAATGCTAACTTGTATCCTGGGTTGAGTACTTAGTACATTTTTGTTCGACGGGGATGTGCCATTTTTGGGTATCGTTTTCACCTATTTTTCTGGAGCGGGGTATCAAAAGAAGGCAGTTTTTCTGGAGTCGGTTGTCAGAACTTGTCAAATGGGAAAATTTTGTTTGGTCGGATTGTTATTTTGTCCAATTTTAAAGTTTGGGTGTCTTCTTTTGACCGATTGGTGAAAAAATTTTTCGTGGGCACAACTCCGTACAAAATTTGGTCATATATCCCCCCCCCCCAAGGTTCAGTATATTTTAACATTAAATGATGCTGTTTCTTTTTTAGGGGAATGTTTAATCGTTTGGGATAGATTCGAAAAAATGGATCCCCAGTTGTTCTGCGACTTAGGTATGTCGATGAAAAGATTAGAACCTGTTTCTTCGGGATACTGCAAACTCCCTCCTTTGTAAATCACAAAGGAAAAGACGTTAACTCGTATTTGCTTGCTGATCAATGGGACAAGCAAAGCTTTTTAGTCCATGCGCAATTTTACAAAAGAATGATGAAGGGCGATGGCCAGGGAGCGCTTCCTTCGGTGTTCCCTGGCCATGACCCTTCCAAAGCACTTGGACGGGCGTCTGGCACTTCAGGAGTAAATCCGCAAGACTTTCATTGATAGTATCCCGAACAGTTTGAGTGAGGAGATTGTTTAGAATTTTAATCGAGCGTTTTGAGCCTCATGCGTTTCAAAGTGATGGTTTTTTTTGTAAATTGTAGGATCAAACAATCTAAAAACCTTTTAGGATTTCAGCTATCAATCGAACTTTTCTATTCTTGTTTAGTTAAACAGGGCAAGCAGTAAAATAGTATCAATTATATTACATAGTAAATTAGTATCAATTATATCAATAGTATCCGCCCTGTTTAAAGAATATCAAATGAATAGTATGAAAGGAAATGGTTTCATTCGAAAAAGGTTCCGATAATTTTATTATTTGCGCTATGCGGAGCAATTCTCAAGACTGCCGTTCTGTTATTCAATAAATGTACAACCGTAAAAGCTGTGTGAAGCCCTCCGGGGGCTTATTTGATTTCAAACGCTCCAGAGGGTGGCTTATCACCAGGGGGGGGGCTTATTCATTCACAAAATACGCCAGATGGAAAGATGTACTATATGATAGCTTTTTAGTTCTTTGCCTCATATTTTGTTGATTCAGCATAGAATTTTACGAGTCAAATACATTAATTCGACACATTTTTATCACAGACTGTATCAAACTTAACTTTTAGGTAATTGTATGATGTTGCCTTCTTTTCAGTTACGCAGTTTCTTGCGGCTCATCCCGACATGATAACTGAAAATGAATTTCCACCTGAGAAGAAACAGAAAACGGTAAGCATCAATTTTTTCGAATTTAGAATTACCCAACACCCCTTCTGGTCTTTAACTCGCAATTTCTCCTTATAGCAAAGTGTCTTAACAGTTTTGTATAAGACTGTGGCCCATTGACCTAAGCTTTTCATGTTTTACCCCATGAAGAAACAAGCCATTGTTCTGAGACGGTTGCGAAAAATTAAATGATACTGCGCACTGCATTCACATCTGTTCTTATATTCTATCCACAGGTGGCGGAGAATGGTTCTGTAATACTTGCACGATTCGGTAATACATACAAATGTACTAAGATTTAATCATCTGCCAGTTAACTGTGTTAGATTTCTCTGGAATCCTCTATCACTTACACAGACTCCTATCTCCACATCTCTGTGTTTCGCTTAGGCCCAAATTGTGTTGAGTTGTTGCAGTTGTATTGAATATTTGAATATTCAATACAACTGCAACTACAAACTAGACTTATGCCTTTTCGTCCCTTGTTTCCCTGCGTTCTTCGACTTGCTGATATCACTTGGTCAATAGGGACTCATAATATTACGGTTATATAATGGGCCCCCTTTTTCAAAATGGCCTAAAAAGGTGGGAGTTCTCGTACACTCAACAAAATCGCTTCAAAATCTGGTTTAAAGAGCTCGAACATTGAAAAGAGAAGTTTTAGTACAAAGAATGATGTTGTGTTGACCTACAAAACGCAAAATGCCTACCTTTCAGACAGTAATCTTCCTCTGTAGAAGCAAAATAGATCCATCGAAGCTGCGAGAACTCCAGGCTTCTTCAACCGTTCTTTAAGAGCAACAACAGCAACATTCTGAATAGGGGCCCCTGATTGGTTAAAAACTGAATTCTAGCGATTTGATTGGTGAATACGGAACCATCCTACGCGGGCCTAAAGTGGGCCCACTATTTCAGAGTAATGTTATAGTCCCTCTTGACCAAGGAACGCAGGGAAACAAGGGACGAAAAGGCATCAGTCTAACTACACACCACAATTTAGGCCTAAACGAAGCACAGAGATGTGGAGATAGGAGTCTGTGTAAGTGATAGAGGATTCCAGAGAAATTTAACACAGTTAACTGGCAAATGATTAAATCTTAGTACATTTGTATGTATTACTGAATCGTGCAAGTATTACTGAACGATTTTCCGCCACCTGTGTTCTATCTGTTTGCATGGTAATCCTGCAATAGATTACTAAACCTGAATTCTGTCTCAGATAAGCTGCCACGTGAAATTTGCAGCAACACAAAACTGTTCATGCAGAACCCTTCAATTATTGTCATTTGCAGGCATTTGCACGTGACATATAATCTTACCGCGACATCTAATTTTTTCATGCACAAACAAATCAAATACTAACTACAAAAAGTAAAGTACAGTACATTAAATATGCCACTCACAACGGGAAAAGACACAGGGTCATCTAGTTCCCACTGTCAATGGTATTTACATTTCTTTAATAATTTACAAATTCAAAAACAAGATCAAGAAATGAATAGACCTTTTAGCTATTCTGAAAAGAATCTCAATCGAACGATACTTTGCTACATTTTGTAGAATTTTCCAATGTGGACAATAGTGATAGAAGCTCTAACGCCACTCGATCGAATCTCATGTATAAAAATTTATAAAAATAACGCTCGAAGCTAAAAGGTCTATTGAGAAAGGTGGGGGGAGGGGGGTCGCTGCCACATCTAGTTTTAAAGAAACACAGACTATAGGCAATACACATTAAACACATCTGCTCTTTTAGGATTCAGTGATCGAAGAACCCGAAGATAAGCAACTCGCTGCTGCGATCGCAGCCTCGCTTCAGGATGAAAATCTAAAAGACTGGTCAGAAAGCATTGATGATAGTAGTGAAGATAAAGAGGACGATGATGAGATAGAATCATTTGAATACAGTGATGACGAAAGTTGCACACCAAAAGACAAACCAGCAAGGCTCGAAGATAAAGCATCTATTAATAACGAAATTAACCAATGCACCAAACGATTCAAAGCGAATAGTCTTGATAAGAAAATTTCATCAACAACAACATGTAGAGTTATTGAAGAAGGGGAGGATGAATCGAAGCTAGGAGGTATGTATCACTGTCTGTTTGATCTGATTTCATTAGGGGCCGCACACAAATCCATTCTTTTATGCAAAACGTCCAATGGACGTTTGGGGGGAGGGGGTGAAACCAGACGTGTTCAAAATATTTGTATTATCGAAATTTCTTCCCGAGAATTTTCTGCAAGGAACCTTATTCTACAGCCTTCGTTTGCTGTATATTTTGTCAGTGCGAAAGAATTTCAACAGCAGTGAAGGTATCTTGTCCGTACACTTTCACTGCTGTCGAAATTCTCATGGAAAGCAGCACATCGCTGAGGACTTCATTATTAGGCCCATCTGATTTGCAGCAAAACAATGGTATGAAATTTTCTCGCGATAGGAAAAATGACATCGATTTTCAATAGGATGTCTTGGGGGGAGGGGGTTGATGGTATTTTGAAAACGTATAATGGACGTATAGCGTGAAAGAATCTATTTGTGTGTGGCCCCATACGATATTTATTACCTCGATATTACTGTTTTACTTTGTTGTTTTCCCTTTGGGCCAAGCCTAACCAGTGCAATGAATCAAATTCAGGTGGCTCCTGCTCGTCTGAACAGTTAGTTCCTACACAGCGTTCATCCTCGTTTCAAACTTCCTCTCAGTAAGAGGCAGTTTGAAATGAGGATGAACGCTTTGTAGGAGCCAACAGTTCAGACGCACCGGAGCCATTTGAATTTGATTTCTAGCACTGGTTAGGCTTGGCCCAAAGGGAAAACAACGAAGAAAACTATGGTAATATTGAGGTAACAACTTTGATTCGGTGCATTATTGCCCATGTACGAACCTCCCATTGTAGATATCGGATGACTTAAATCAAACTTCACGAGCTAGATCGCACACCATTCCTCATGAAAGAAAATGTAATAAACACAGATAAGCACGTAGCTGAAGGGGATAGCAATCTTTTGAGATGATGCTTGGTCAGTCTAAGACTGCGTTCACACGATGCCAGCACAGTTTGAAAACGGTGAAAAATGTGACGGATAGGCCTCCCGTTCACACGAAAACGGCACATTTTTGCCGGCAGATTTTGAAAACGGTAGATTTTGAAAATGGAACTCTAACCGGCGCATTTTGGAAACGGAATCGTGTAAACACCTGAAAATGATGAAAACAGAACATTTTTAGACACTTTTGGAACGAGACTGATCGACTCTTAGAGTGTAGGTAAGCTTCTTTGGCATCAAAGTGTTGCAACGAGTTTTTTGTCGTCTAAGTATCTACCGTTTTCAAATTGTTCCGGTACTGTGTGAACGCTAGCCCAACTTTTGCAGCCGTCAAATTTTTCACCGTCTTCAAAATGTGCCGGCATCGTGTGAACGCAGTCTAAGTTACGAATACTTTCCGAAAAGGAGCTTCCAAAATATGCTAATTCATTCATTTCTTGAACTTTCTCACCCTTTTCCGGTCCATGTTTTGGAAGATGTAAAGAAAACAGAATTCTCAATTTGCATAGGAGCACGGAAATTTGAATAAGGAACAGAGGTGATTCTTTTTGCAGACAACGAACTTCCCAGACGACTTCAAATCAATCTCCGCGTCAAGTTTTCGCAAAATGTGCACAGGACAAGAAGGCCATATTTCATTCAAAATTAGTAATATGAGTTTGAAATTTTGGTTGAACCTGGTTTTTCGGATCTTAGACTGCGTTCACACGATGCCGGCAAATTTTGAAAACGGTGAAAAATGTGACGGTAGCAAAATTTCAGCTAGCGTTCACACGATGCCGGAACAATTTGAAAACGATCGGAAATTTACTGGTAAAAAGCTCGTTGCAAGACTTTGATGCAAAGAAATGTACCTAAACCCTAAGGATCGTTCAGTCTCGTTCCAAATGCGTCTAAAAATGTTCAGTTTTCATCATTTTCAAGTGCTTACACGATACCATTTCCAAAATGTGCCGATTAGACTTCCGTTTTCAAAATCTACCGTTTTCAAAATCTGCCGGCAAAAAATGTGCCGTTTTCGTGTGAACAGGAGGCCTATCCGTCGAATTTTTCACCGTTTTCAAAATGTACCGGCATCGTGTGAACGCAGTCTAAATCATAGCGTAAGCTGATCATGCAGCGTTTCAAGGAATGACCAAGCCTGTCAATCAAATGATGCCACAAACATTTGTCAATAACTATTGATTTCAGAGAACCAGTTTTGATCTAGCGCGTTAAGTTTCTTTTTGTCACCCTGTATTTAGTTTGAAGTAATTTCTTGTAATTTCCTAGAAACCCTTGTCCGCATGCAGGACAAGTTATTTAGACACCAACTTTTGTGATATTGTTTATTTGCATTTACAGCTTGACAAAGTATCCATAGAAATAATCCTTGTTTGCAATCTCTGATGATTTCAACAAGCTTTTCTTCTCTTTGTAGGAGCATTCACGAAACTGATGCTTCGGCTGCCAGAAGGCAACAGAAAACAGATACGTATGCTTGCCGATGCATCTTTAAAGGTATAGATCTTTAGATTATAATATTTTGCCCCCGGAGGCAATCGTCATCTACTTTTCTTTGTATAATAAAAGGATATCGTAGATTGACGTAAAGTAATGTTCAATTTGTTTCCTATGTCCAAACATTGGAAGGGCTGCAAACTGTCTTGTTTTAAAATGTTCAAGAGGGCACACAGATCTGATGATTTTAACATGTCTGTGATTTTATGACACTTCCAATTACTGGTCCAAATTCTTGGTCTCTCCTCGCAGAAACAGATACCTGATACCCTTTCGGTCTGGAGCGCTTGGATTTTCCTTTTACTCATCTTCTATAATTCTTCTATAATAAATTTACACATCAATTCATTCCTTTATTGTTCGATTTATTTCAGGAACTAGCCGATTATATTTCATCAATTGGTTTCCCAACTCAAGACTACGAAATCGTCACCAATTTTCCACGTAGAAATCTGACGGATATTGAGAACACGAAAACTTTGAAGGAGGCGAATTTATTCCCTCAAGAAACGATATTTGTACAGGAAAGATGATTTATGCCCAACAATTTAGATTTCAAATTGTAGTTTTAGTAATAGTTGTTGCAAGACGTAAAATTTCTATTTCAAAAAAACATATGTAAATAATTTGTTTCTTTTAGATGTTAAAAATAATTTACAAAAATAGGTCTTATTTATTTTGTTACTTGAGCGTATTCAATGCTTGCTTCTCAGCAAATTCTGCCATTTCTTTATAACATGTTTCCCAAAATATGCATTGGTGAAGGTGAAGTTGCGTTTTGCAGCTTTTCAGCGCCAAGCGCTGGGATCGCAGAAATAGAGCAGGCACGGGGAGGTTCTCGGCTAAATTTCAGGTAGGGGTGTGCCGCCCACAGTTTCAAAATAGCACCGTTGGCTAGACCAATTTTTGTGAAAATGATACCCTTGGCTAAACTGATTTCTACATCAAAAGTGCCATGAGTTGGCATTTTCTAGACAAAACTTGCCAAATATTTGCATTCTCTGGACCAAAATTTGAAAAAGAATTGAGTTTCTTTACAGGAATCACCGAAGTTTGACATTTCTTTGACCGAAATTGCCAAAAGCATACCCTTGCCCAGACTGGAATAGACTAAAATTGCCAAAAAGCATACCCTTGCCCAGACTGGAATAGACTAAAATTGCCAAAAAGCATACCCTTGCCCAGACTAAATGGACTAAAATTAGCAAAAGTATAATCTTGGCTAGACTAGAAAGTTTGAAAAAGTATACCCTTGCGGGCGGCACATCCCTAGGTACCTTTACTATGGAAGAACCCCTCCCCTCCCGTGAGAGCAGACCTAATCGAGTCCGCGACCCCTCATCATGACGCTCAAGTGGTGAGTCCTACCGGCTATCGAAGCCACTCCGCCTGACTGTTCTGGCTTCAAAGCCAGAGGATTACACCACTGCGCTACAACACCTTCATTGCACTGAACAAGGACAGATGTTGTAGCATCACATACTGTTGATAGTTGACATTTCAGTTGAAAGCAATTAACGAAAATGAAACAGGAAAAGCGAAAATATTGAGATGCTCTCCCCGTATATCATTTACGCACGGAGTACTAAAGCCACGCTTCGGTGCGGGGCAATAAAAAATTTCCTTCGATTCAGGTTTTATAGAATAGGTAAAAGGCCTATTGAAAAAATCATTTGGCTTCCCTATATTTTCAGAATTTCCTTATTAAATTCAAACAACGGGATGGACTTTAAATACTATTTAATTGTCTTTGTTATTTTCTATTCATGCGTTCTCTTAATTTATGCCACCACTGTAACAAAGGAGTCCTGTTATCCCAGATTAGATGATGTCCGTATTTCACGTACCATCTGAAAAAAAAACAAAAAGTCATAATTAATCGTTGGATCCATGTCATTCCAACTTATGCTATTGAGTGACATATTTTTGCCCCCTTTTAGAGACAACTAGTTCATTCCCACCACAGCCCTCAACGCCAAAAAGTTCTCTTGTACTTTTTGCTTGATTTCGAAATATTTGGAGAGAATATTCAAGTTGGATAGAAAAATGTATCCACTGCTTTCAAAAGTCATACCACGAAAATAAAACCGATAGAGAATAAAGCAGTACTTACATTCCAAATAATGTACCGCCTAAATGTGCGCCATGATCAAAGAGCCTCCATCTAAAAACGAGACCAGCGACGTCAACTGCAATTATACTCATTAGGGCCTACGGAAAATAAAAATCATTGATAATCTAAACATATAACCTCTGCTTAGCCACTGTATACAACCAATCATGCAAAAGTTAAAGGCACTGAATAATGATAAACAGACCTGCTCTGCCATGTATCATGTGACCCACGTGATAAAGATAAAGTCCTAGCAAACAAAAAGAACTGTTGGAATGCAATGCATTTCATGTGATCACTTTCATTTCAAACAATGTTTAGCCAATTAGATGCACCAATAAAGCCATGAGTCAGCAGACTCCTTACATTAGGGCATACGCAAACAACTTAACATGACTCAATGCCTTAAACCTTAAATTTCCCAAAACTTACCGTTTGCGCAGAAAATGAAAAGAAGGGTAGAAACAGAATTGAGAGTCTTGCATCAGGTCTTTCAATGCAAACTGCACCAAGAACAGCTAATAATGCACCAGACTAGAAAAGACAGGATAAATGCAAATGTAGCTTGGCTGTAGTCAATATTAAAGGATAAATCAGGGGATCAGTAACATAGCACATAACGCCAAAAATTACGGCAATTTAGGCCTAATTTGCGAAGGTCAAAAATTTCCAGAGAAAGTTTATAGTCCCCATACCTAAGAATTGGGAAATAAATGTTCCCTGTAAACTCATTGAATTTCAAAGGAATTCAACATTCCATGCAATTCAAGAATTCTTTACAGAAAAGCAGAAGTATCCTTGTCCCTTGAGACAAAAACATTTTATGTATCTAGGGACTAGGGACTACAAACTTACTCTGATAACTTTCGACTGAGTTGCCAATTCCTAGCCTGAAAGAAAAGACGCTCCTCATTGTTTTGAAGATCTGATATGGCTGTAAATCGATCCCCAGTTTTTGATGACTTTTTGAGGATTTCTGGCATGCCCTTTTCCTCAAAACTCTTAATTTGCAAAATTTACCACGCCGAAAAACATTGCAAAGCATACTCATAATGTAGGCTAGTCTCTTAGCCACAGAACAACGTTTGAAGCATTCCCATCGGCTTCTTACTTATTTTTCTGTAACAGATTGCGTCGGGTCACTTTTTTGTGGGTCACCCGGCAGTTAAAATTTTTGAGTTGAAATAT
The DNA here is from genome assembly GCA_964020215.1 of Aurelia sp. 3 sensu Dawson et al. (2005). Lineage (NCBI taxonomy): Eukaryota > Metazoa > Cnidaria > Scyphozoa > Semaeostomeae > Ulmaridae > Aurelia > Aurelia sp. 3 sensu Dawson et al. (2005). Next base: position 3,847,853 of record OZ026575.1, on the reverse strand, counting down.
CACCTCACGGGAATATTTCCACCGTTTGATGACAGCATTGTGTGAAAGATTTATCAACAAATTCTCAATATTCGGCGCTTGTTCCGTTGCTGACGGTAACTTTATTGGAAAGACCGTCCTGTAATGCCAATCGTATTTTAATTCAGAAGTTCGTAGAGAAATACTGGGCAATTCAACACAGCGGATCAAAATTCTAATGAAAACAAATTGCTGATTCGAACAGTGATACTGGTTATCCTGCCATTCTTTTCACGAAAATTATGAAGCATAACCACTCACCCTAAAGGTTTTTGAGCTATATTCCCAAACAAAGTGTATCGAGAATAATATGTGAATCTTTTGTACGTTCAGTCAAAACAATAAATGCCTTAGGAACTGTATAAAATAATTTGATCCGAAGACTAGGAAGGTCACTTTTAAGATAACTACTTACAGCGCCAAGAGATGCGACTGGGCTTTTGATAAATACTTTCAGAGCGTGGCTACACAATGCAGCAAATACACCTGATAAAAGATATTACATAGTCAACAAAACGGTTCACAATTTTAATTTCCTATGCTGGAAGACAGCAAAGCAAACTGAGTTGACAGATTAATGTTTTTTATAGTTATACCCATAAGTAAAATTCTTTCATTGCAACTCATACTCGCTAATTACTGAAGAGTGATTGCTGTGACGAAAAACCAAAACAGATTGGCAAATTGGTGCAGCTTTGTGAATGTAAAATCATGAGTCCAAGATTTAGCAACGCGAGGTTTAATAGTTGAAGCAGTAGAAGTTGAGGCAGTTTAAGCTAGGACGAAAATTGTAAGTCTACCGGGTGAGTCAAAAAAGTTTACGCGTTTGGAGGGCTATGAAATAAAAAGTACGTGACCGATATTCAAAACTAAAATGTTAATCTATCAGCCAAAGGCTAATTTAAATGTGAAAATTTTGTTTGGTAAATTCATACAGCTTTAAGACCCAACAATTAGCAAAATGCCTAGAGGGCTTGTGTGGGAATCAAGAAATCTACGTTCCATTCTGGTCCATAATTCATTACCCTGGGTACCAGAGCCTCAAACTTTAAATGAAAGGAAAATGGTAAGAGGAAAAGAGAGAAGGAAGAAAGGAGGAACTTCTTTCCTTCCTTATTTTCTTCTTTTTATTATTTTTTGGCTCTAAGACCCAGGGTAATAATTTATGTGACAATGAAGTTTGAATTCAATACCGTTGTCATTTTCAGAGATAGAATTTTAATTTCAACAGCAAATAAGTCATGAATCAGAATGGAATGTGTAATTCCCGTTCACAACACGCCTCTTGACAGTTTTCTCCTAATTTCTGGATCTAAATGATGAGTGATTTTACCAAACAAAATTTTCTCATCTAAGTTATCCTTTGACTGACAGGTTAACATTTTAGTTTTGAATATCGCCCACATACTGTTTATTCCATAGCCTGCCAAATGCCTGAACTTTTTTTAACTCACCCGGTATTAAACGACCAGATAGGCTTGAGAAAACAGTTCACATGGCATGATAGGTAGAAATAATTAAAGGTCGAGTACTTAAGGACTAAAAATGATCACACCTACCTCCGGTTAAATAAAATGCTAGGAATTGTTCGGAACCTAAAAGATCTGCAACGGAATAACAAAAAATACAAATACCAAGAAAGAGACTGTGAAGGTCAAGACACCAACATTATAAATTGCTGCTGTCAAATTTTTACTATGGACAAATAACGAGCGTACAGTTTTCAAATAAGAACATTTTCGACTTTTTTTCTAATTGTAAAGGACTGTTCATCTTTCAAAACGAATTAATGAATTTGGGAAAGAAATATCGAGTATAATAGCCTGATAGCCAGACCCGATTTACGAGTATAAAGACTATGACTTTGTTTCTCGTCGTTCTTGCCCTTCGATTTATTTTCGAATGCGATTAATCTAAAGGATGTATAGATCTTCCCTTTTGGCGATAAATCATCGCATAAAAACCTTGTAGCTCGTTAGGCTTCAAAAGTGAATCGAAACGAGAAAAGTTGAGAAGATAATAGATGAGAGGTAAACAGAGGGAAAGAGAAAATGCTACCCAACAGAGTTTACAGCGTGGAAATGTTTACTTTTTGCGAAGATAAGCTTATATTTTCATGTTTAACTCTTTTAAGGAGGGTTGCCCTTCAACAAGTTGATTTTCAAGGGGCCCTCTGAAAGATGGCTAACATAGCAGAAGATGCTGAGAGCAAACGTTGAACTGAAGAGAGACGTATCGATGTTCCATCTCTTTGGCTTGTACCAGTAGTTTCGTAAATTATGACTTTCGTACAATATAGGGTGAAGTTATCAAATAACAACGGGCAAGAGTCTTTGATAGAGAGATTTCGGTTAATCTTATGCCCAGGGGGGGGGTAACATAACATGTTGAGGGTACGGGTATGTGCCACCCATATGGGTGGGTTTTTGGACCCAAAATTCTCTAAACAAGGGTCCCTTTTTCGGCAGATTTTCCATAAACATGGGGGTGGGCTTTCCAGAAATTGGCAAAAATTTTGTCAAAATGGGTAGCTTTCCGCCAAAATTAATCATAATGGCGGGTATGACGGCAACTGTCGGTAATCAGAAGAGGGTAGCTTTCTGAAAACCGGGCACCAGACCCCGTCCATCCGCAAGTCATGTACCCCCCCCCCCCCTCCCGCGGCATCTTATGCGGACCACGTTTGTTCGACATCGATAAAAAATCCTTACAATTTTGAAGAAGGGGATCTTAAAATCAAAGAGTATTAGTTTCGTTGTCATGAAATCTAATTCCTTCGATACTTTGTCTTCACATTTCCATTGAAATCTCACATGATCCATCCAGAAACGTTTCCGCAGAAATTTTTCACTTTTCATTTTTCTTTGGGTATGATCTGGCGATGTTTGCTCTCTGCATTCACACTGACAGAGTTAAACCCGTTTTATCTAAACCAGTTTAAATATTAACCAAAATCAAATGACAGAATTTGTTGGATTGACCAATCAGAAGACCCTGTTGGAAAACTTGGTTTAGTTGAAGCTGGTTTAACTTGCAGTGTGAAATGAGCATAAATCATCATAACGTCAGAAACAAGAATATTCGTTATGACATATAAACAAACCTTGTATTGGTAATGCGAAACTCCAAAGAACGGCCATGTTACAACCTAAATGCCATAATTCTGCATGACTGAAAGTGGACAGGAACATTGGTAAACTTCTGCCTGTCAAGGATAACAAACAGCGGTTGATTAACTTCTGTGTAAAGTAGGTTAATTGAGTAGGGGTAAACATAGTAGTAGCTAAAATGGCGAAGTAGGTTGGCAATGAGGCATACATAGCTTTTGCTCAAGGGGGAGGTTCACTACATGTTAGAGTACGGTTATCTGCCTCCTATATTGGTGGGTTTTGGGGCCCAAACTTCTCTAAAAAAGGGCCCTTTTCAGCGGAGTTCCCTTTAACATGGGTGGGTTTTGTTGAAATTTGCAAAACACAGCTGAAAAATGGATAGCTTTCCGCTAAAATCCAACATAAAAGTAGGTACGAAGGGAAATTTTCGTAACTAGAAGAAGGTAGCTCTTTGAAAACCAGGTGGCAGATCCCATCCACCTACAAGTCATGTACCCCCTGGGTTATTGCTCCTAGTGGCCCTATCCTAGTAGTAGAGTAGAGTGGCTTGTAAGTAGTGTAATTTTGTAATGTGAATTGCAAATACAAAGAAGCTAATCATACCAGGTTAGCCAAGAAAAAGGCCTGCCGTTTGAAATGCTACTATTCACTGAATATATAAGCAATGATATTTTGTAATGTATGATTGAATAGCTAACACGTTCAGCTATTTAGAATTTTTCCTGGCTGAAATCAGTCTCTCAAATTATGCAAGGGATTTCTACAAAATCTTCTGCCAAAAAACCCTAAGAAACGTGTCAAAATCACGACCAAGATTCCCCAATATGTTTCCCTTACAGCAATGACTTGAGAACGCTTTAGCAAGTGCTGTCATCAAGATGGAATGAAAAAGTCTTCTCTTTAGCATGAACAAGGGATTCTATTCTCCCATGAAGACCAAATACATGAATACATGTAAGTGTCATTATTGCAAGGAAGGAAAACAACTGGAGTTTTGCTCATTGTCTTCATTCGTTTTCGTAGGTTTTCAAAAGGAACCTTCTGCAGAAAATCTCTTGTATCAACGAAAAGCAATGGCCGATCAAAGCCAGGTAGATTGCTGAACCTGATTGGACATATCGGGAATAGATCAAGACAGTTTTCTATATCACTTCTTTGATATTCAGGGAGTAGCATTGTTTCAAATGCCGGACCTTTACATTGACTCAACCAATACTATCAGCCACTTACCATTGAAAGCACTTGCAGTGAACCATTTTGTCATAAAATGCCTTAAAGCTGGAATCTGCCAGCAAACAAAAACACAAGCATTCAATCCTATGATTCCTGCAAAAAGAAAGAAAGAATGACTTGGACTAGCATAGAATACAGGTCTTGTGCACGTTAACATGACAAGAATTCTTTACATTATGATAAGAGTTCTGGAGCAAAGTGAAAGATCGTAAACTTTCTTAGGCAGGAAACCATGTCATTGCGCGCAAGGCCTGTACTGTACTTGAGCATAAACTTGTTCATGGGGAACGAGGTTTATGACAAGAAAGAAGGAATAACTAACCTTGAATAACTGCCCGATTACATGAGAGTTAAAAATTGTACATTTCTGTATATCTGTCCTGGATAGATTATATTCTCTGCCCTGGATTGATTTTGATTCACCTATGATGAACAGAATTTTTTCATCTATCCTGGATAGAGTTTTCTTTCTTTCCTGGATAGAATTTTGTGCATCTGTTCCAGATAGATTCTTTTCTGTCCCTGTTAGATTTTGGTACATGCAACCAGGATAAATTTTTTATCTTTCCTGGTTAGATATTGTGTTCAGTTTTGGGATAACTATCAAATGATGTGGCTGTTAATCAACTGCAGTCTCTCCTAAATATAGAATAAAATAAAATAGATAGTAAATGTGCTTGAAATTACTGTATATAAATACCTGCAACTAATTTTTGACCATCATTCAATCTATTCCACCACTGATTTACCTGAAAGGGGGATTATTGAGTATTCTACAGCAGAGCCCTTGTACATGTTAAAATGATAATATGTCTCTATACAGATTCTTCAGCATTCTTAAGAATTTTCAATTCTTCCTGATCTAATGAGAATTATTGAGTGGCATGAAAGACTGTAGAAATGTTTGAACAAGAGAAGTCAAAAATATCCTTGAGAACCCACAGTAGAATTCATAGACACAAAAATGTTAATGTGTGCAAGCCTGTATTGTAAATGCTTGTTTAAAGAGCTATAAGGAATCACTCATCTTGATTGGATGAATAAATGCTTGCAAAGAAATCCCAAAACAGCCTCTGGAATAGTCTGTTGTCCAGGCCTTTATTCCTGAGGAATAAGTACTGGCTATGCAGTGAGTTCAAATGGCATAAAAATGGTGTGACTGAACCATGACATCTCTATAAATCCCAAGAAAATAGATCATATTTCTGCGCGAATACATACTGCTGCTCTAAATGACAGTTCTTTATAACTCTGACTTGTATATCCTTCAGAATGAACACCTCTGTTGATGACATTATATCTGATTTTTTCATATTGTAAAATTGTACAGCAAGCAAATGCTCCAGAACCAAACTGAAACAGAATTATTGAGCACATCACTGACAGGCTTTGTCTCTTCTTTTTCTCTTCTCTTCTTTGACACAGAAGAAGACTAATTTCAAATGAGGTGCCTAATGAAACAACTTCTACAGTATACTATTTTTGATTATGAATAACTGTTATAATAGAATATGAAATGGACAAATTCAACCCATCCATACCCTTGTGGAGCACTTTAGATCATAATCATCTCAGGGTTAGATGACATTAACATATGAAGAGTATATGGACTTGCCCCTCATTGGCAGCAGATAATCTTTAAAATGAGTACTTTTTTAACTAAATTCTTTGGAGACATTGTAAAGTGGGCATTATTGCCTAAAAATCCTTTGTCAATATTACCACATTGGAAGTTAAGCTGTAATTTTCTTAGCGCAGTGAAAAAGACATTGTCTGCTTGAAAAACTTGAATGTCAATTTATCAATAAAGGTGAATTATTCTTTTAGAGTGGTGAAACATTACAATCATACCAGGCCAGTGAATAAAAAGGGTCTGAAAAGTTTCCCCCTTGCGGTGTTGGAACTTGCAAATCTTCTGATTGAAAGTTTGTTGACTGCAAATCTAAAGCAAAGAAGGAACGTCATAAATCATAAGTAAATGCAGGCGTAGCACGATTTAAGGACATTGAGCAGGAGACATTTCTTGCTTTTCAACATGCTAAAGCCAAAATTGCTGCCAAGAGTTTCCACTTGATGTGGAAGAGCAGTGAAAATTAATAACAAAAACGTATCATGAATGTAAACGTGACCAGTGGGCAGTGGTATCAGTGACACATCAACTTGACGGATTTCCTGTTGAAAAAATTAGTGGATTTTCATATTTGTTCATTAAAAGTAGGTGTATTTTCATATTTCACTAACCCCTTTTCATCTCTCACGCCAAATTCACACCCTACCAGACCATTAGGATTCAAGCAAAAAGCGTAAGACAAGACCAAGGGGTCATCGACAAACAATTTCGTCACAGTTAACGGAATTGGGCCGTTAACTGCTTGACCCCCCCTCCCCTCCCCCCTCCTTAACGGACCACTAAGTTCATGGCTACATTTCTCTTGTTGCAAGCGTCCCACAGACTCTTGTTATAGGCCTATTTTGTGTCCTTGGTTGGGGCCTAAGCCGACTGCAACTTCTTCGTGCAGATCGCAACATCAAATTTAAGTAGCGCGAGGCCGAAAACTTTACTGCTACGAGTTATTCTTTCAGGATTGATAATGAAATATTCCTTATTTCAATTTTCGTCACAAAAGTCAAAATTTTAACGGATTTGAGCTGGACCCCCTCCCCCCCTAACGGCCCAATTCCGTTAACTGTGACGAAAATCGTTTGTCGATGACCCCTAAACACTTGCTTGAAAGACTTAAGAGGCACTTTTTATTTGAAAATTTCAAGATGTGCACACTTGTTAGCTCACTTGCTAACTATTGCACACTGCACACTTTGAATTCTTTTAGTTCACACCCGATATCTTGTCGAAAAGTGCCGTACTTTCCATAATTACTACTTACCGGAGATAGGCCTTTTGGGCCAAAGAAATCAAGAGGACATGCATACATAACAAATAGGCCTAAGGGTAGGCAATATCGCTTTGCCCATTTAACATTGAAATGCCACAGAGAGAATATTTCCATTACCTGCTTGGTTCTTTAAAAACACTAGTAAACAAATATGAGCATTGCAATCTTTGTGGATTTCTTGCAACTCGTTTTGCAATACAGCTACTGCACAGGACAGCCGCCATTTTTCTTCCCGCACTCGCACGCGAAACGCGAAATATCGCAAAATTATGGGTAAAGGAGGCATTCTCCTTCACATCGGCTAAAAATTCTACCGTTTTAGATTCATTACAAAAGTCCCTATTTCAGCAATTTGGTATCACAAAGGCAGCTTAAACAGCAGCAACAACGAAGGAGAATCAGAAACTTACGTAGTGAGTCTAAATAGGCCCTTCGATACCTGCCCTGCCTTTCCTCCAAAGGGATATTGCTGGGCAGTGGCAGTGCAAAGGAGAAAGGAGAAACATGGCCATGCAAAATGTCTTTAACACAGTTAAGAGTAAAGCACTTGGTGTTGCAGAGTATCTTACACCAGTTCTGAAGGTAGTTCTTCTATTGCTCAAACTTTTCATCAGGTTTTTCTTTAGACACACGTTGTTGACAGTCTATGGAGTGGGACCATACCATACCAGCCATGTTCTGTCTGGTTTCTGGTGCCTTGCATGGCATTGTGAAAACTTTTTTGATTTATTCTTTATACTCAAGCCTTGAAAGCCACTACAGTTAGGAAAGAAAATAGCTGGAAATTAATGAACATTGGTCTGTGTATTGATAAATAGTTTATTTAAGTATGAAATGACAGAGTGTAACCTCATCAACACCCAGATTGGAAAGTTTGTCTTGCGCAGCCGCTTTCTCTGCCACGCACTTTACATTTCAGCCGTGATTCCAGCCGCGAAATTTTTGTAACACAACAAAAGGAAAGAATAGAACTATTGTTTAGTAACACAAATGCAGCTGCGCAAACAATTTGGACGTAGGAGAGATCCCCCACACATTCTGCAAACTTTCCAATCTGGATCAACACAACCAACTGATTTTCATCACCAGCGTTCCTTGATCCTTACCTAACATGAACCAAAACTGATGAGATTAAATTGTTGCATCATTTAGTCTACAACAGGTATGCAGCAGCGTGGAGAGGATCGGCCTTCGTAGAATTACAGGATGGTTCTTAAGAAATCCCAGATTAGACCTTTCCTGGATGTATATAGGTTTGCCTTGTCCTAGCTACATATTCTGCCATCTCCCAGATATTGGTAACTATTGTCCTAGCTTGGCTTGTTCATGTGACTCCTGCATACCCATACTATTCCATTAACTTTGTTGTAACTTTAAAACTTTTAAATTTTTTTCCTTTCTCTCATAGTTAATAACATACTAATAAACACTCTACGTAATGCCAATAACTTGGTTTTGTACAGTACTGATAGATAGATGATATATGATATATGATATAATGAGGGATAAAGAGGCCGTTGGCCTATTAAACCCTTTAGCGTTCGTTTTCAAGCGTATTCATAGTTGTACTTCTCGTTACCGTAAATATCGTCATATAATTTCTCAAACTCTACAACTGACTTCGCATTGACTATGGCTGCTGGCAAATTGTTCCATTCGTTTATTACTCTGTTTGAGAAATAGTTCTTCCTTAGGCTCGACGATGAATCAAACTTGAAAAGCTTCAAATTGTGTCCTCTCGTAACTGAAGTACTTCGTTCAAAAAATACTTTACTATCAGTATCGATCATGCCGTGTAGTATTTTAAAAGTTGTGATCATATCTCCACGTCTTCTTCTATAGCTTAACGTTGGGAGATTGAGGAAGAGTAAGCGTTCCGTGTACGATTTGTTTTTGAGTTCCTTCACTAACTTTGTTGCTCGTCTTTGCACCAATTCTAATGTCTTAATTTGTTTTACTTTGCATGGATTCCAAACTGGCGCACAGTATTCAAGGATTGGCCTAACTAGGCTTTTGTAAAGAGCATTGAAGGTCTCTTTGTTGACGAATTTCATGGTTCTTTTAATAGAGGCTAAAACACCACTAGCTTTTTTTGCGATTTCTGCGATGTGTTTGTCAAATTTGAATTTGTTGTCAGCTATGATTCCAAGGTCGCGAATTGATTCTACTGATTTAATCATCGTATGTGTTTGTGTTAAATCATCTAGCATGTAATATCCATTTCTTTGATTGGAGCTACCGCGATTGGAGGATTAGATAGGTAGATAGCCTAAAGATTTTTTACAAATAAAGATTTATGATATATTGTATGGCAAGAGAAAATAGTTAAAAACTGCTTGAACCTTGAACCCACTCTCACTCTCTCTCTCTCCTACTGCCAGTTATCAAATTTATTATAATTTCAGAGATTAGCAGATTGCACTTGAGAAACTGTCTTGCAAATACAATCAAAGGGGATATTACAAATGAAATCAAATAGTTGATACTTTTATAGTGCACAATATCTTGCACACAGAGGAACTTATTCAGTTTTCAATCACAGTTGGCAATAAACAAGATCTGTTGCTTCGGCCTGTTGTCCTAAATCCTAACCTATTGTCCATACCTGCCTTCTTGCTTCCTTTGAAAACTGTAAGGTTCAACTTTTATTTGTCATTTAAGTTAATAACTTTGTTCATGAAGTTAATGGTATCAATCACTTTCTTTTTGTAGGAATCAAAGTTCAAGGAAACTGGAGTGATCACACCTGAAGAGGTTGGTTTTGTTGCATGGCTCTACTAAATGTGGATTTTGAAACAGGAACAAGAACTTATTGATGAAAAAATTTGAGAATGAAATTCAGCCTCTCATACAAGCACTGTTGTTTGGAATAATTATTTCTTAGAATTCATTCAAATATTTTCAAAATGTGGAGGGAGGACACATTTTTTTAATTATAGAAGGGCCTTTCTGTTCCATGCCTCTTTCTATACAAATCTAGCTGTATTATATAATTTGTTTTTTCATATTTTTTTAGTTTGTGGCTGCTGGGGATTTTCTGATTCATCACTGTCCGACATGGCAATGGTATGTACATTACAATCACTAACTTCTACCACACTTACATTGATCTTGAAATCAATGATCTTGAAAAGCTTGCAGTGTTAAAGTGAATGATCAATGATGGGATTCTACAGGGTGAGCATAGGTTCTAAATCTTTATATATAATAGTGGTTGTGAAATCCAGTGACCTGGTTGTTGAAGTGAGTGGCTTCAAAGAAACTTTAGCTATTTTCCAATGATTCTGCCATTGGACTTTTCTGAGATCTTCAATATTTTCAGAATTAGTTTTTCTTCATTTTCCAGAATTAGACCGTTTGACACAACATGAGGTCATTTCCAAGAAAACCTTACAGTAGTTTATGGATGTCTATATTATGGTATCAAGCAAAAATCTGTCACTTTTGTGATTTATGATTTGGAAATTTAGTGATGTCACATCCTCAAGTGAACTCAGCTGAAAAATGAAATCCGCTGTAATTTCAAAAACATTCAAAATTTTGAAAAGTTTAGTATGGTGTATGTTGTATATATTGTATTGAAAAAACCTATGTGGTAGAATTATAGGGTAGTAGCTAAAGTTTCTTTCAAGCAATTCAGAATAAATGTTTCATAGAATTTTTAACCCACGTTTTTGATGCTGACTTAAAGATTTGGAACCGATGCTTGGCCAAAAAATTTTAGTTTCCCAGCAACGAAAAGTGTCACTTTTCTGAAAGCCTGCGTCCTGTGCTTTCAATTGGTGTGTAAGTTTTGACAACTGAGCCTCTGGGGAATTGGCAAAGAGGAAAAATGCAAGCATATGTCAAACTGATATAGCACTTTTTTATTGTTTTAATTGTATTTTTGTTGGGAGAAGGAAACTAATATTGCTAGTTTGGTTAATTTGTCTGATAATGTAATCACTGAAGAAACTACCACTGTAACAGGTAAAATGATTTAATCATTTAGTGACAAAATCAATATACCGTTATTGATGAAAGCCTTTGCAATAATGAAACCTTTTTGCAATGCTTTATCTGCACCCCAGATTGTTTAACTTGAGTTTACCCATCTTAAATAATGAACAAGTTGATCCAAATGCCAATCAATCAACCAGTCATCAGTATCATCAGCCATTCAGGCCCCTACAGGCCAGTGGCCTTCCCTAAATTTCCAGCATACCCTTTTTGCTGTTCCTCTCACTCAATTAGAACCATTCTATGATTTAATATCTCCATCTCTTTATTTATCATTCTCCGCTGTCCTTCCTCTTACATGGATTCCGTTCCATGCACTTCTTTACCCATTTTTATCTGTGATCTAATCAATAACATTGTCAAATTTCATTGATTTTTCTAGAGCTTTGCAGTTGCAGTGTTTTGTTTCCTTGTAGATGTCAAATTTCTCCATTCATATTGCTAGAAATTGATGTGATGTGTTGATTAAATATTTCTTCAGGGCAACTGGTGATGAAACGAAAATCAAGTCATACCTACCAAAAGAAAAGCAATTTCTCATTACTAAGAATGGTAATTCTTTGATGTCCATTACTTCTTAAATTTTTTGCTAAATTCTTGGTCTTCTTGCATTCACAAGGCAACCATTGCCCATACAGGATTTGAGAAAACTTTAGTGGATTTCTGTTTTGATTTGTTGCATGCTAAAAGTTTAAATGCCTGTCATTGCCAATCTTTAGATTGGCATCAGAAAAGGTGGAAAAAGTGTGCAAAGCCACGAAGCACCTTTGCAGAAAGCTTTTTTGTCTGGAAGGAAGATGAGTGGAGGTGACAGAAAAATGGAATAGACCGAGAAAAAGAGAGGAAATGATGAAGGGTGGACAGAAGTGCTTGTTTCTCCAAGGACAAAAGAAGTAGAGGAAGGATGAAGGATGAATGAAGAAAGGTTGAGAGAGAAGATAGAGACTGGGAATATAAAAAGGAAATTAAGGAATAAGTGAAAGAGGAAAGGGAAGAATTAAACAGGAGAGCATTTGGATTATCTTTCCTTTCACAGTTCTCTTTGAGATTAATTCCGGTTCCTAGTGAATTGTTATCTATACACAGTACACAATAATGCAATTCATATTAATAAATTGTTGATAAAACATTAGAACGAAGGAAGAATTTTAGAACCAGGGTGCTTTGCAAGAAGGCAAGTATTTTTTCCACCACTGATTGGCATGTCAGTCAAGGAAACCGAGGATAATGTTTAAAAATCTGTATTTGCAGCACAAGGCTTATCTTTCGTCTTTTTATACTTTACAAGTCCCATGCTACAAAAGATGCCACCAGATGGAGCATTTGAAAGAAAATGAAGCAGTTGTTGAAATGGATGATGATGGTGGCTGGGTGGATACGCATCATAACACTGATATCAGTGGAGAACCAGCTGCTAAAGATGAAGAACCTGCACAAGACATGAAAATTGATGAAGGGGTAGGCAGTTTCTTTCATTTCGTGTACTCCCTAAAAACTGTGACAGAGTCTGATAACTGGATTATGAATATTCATCGAGACGACATAAAGTCATAGAAGGGTTGAAGATGATGAAAACAGTGCCATCTTTTTTACGGAAATGTGGAGCAAACATCTGTAGGTTTCTATAGGAATTAGTCAAATCTTTTATTCTGTGACTATCATCTTTGAAAATGATGTGCTGAAATCACTGGGAGAACATGATTGTTTTTGTCGCCTTACTTGCCCTCCGATTTACCTTCAGACTGCGATTTCCACCTCATGAGCTCGTTTGGCAATAGTGTAATTGCCAAAGACCATGATTGTAAAAGTCCTCCATTTGTAATTGTTTATTCTCGTAATTATTGATCTTTTTGGCATTGAAGGATGGTGGAAAGAAAGCTGAAGAAGAAGATGATGATGAAGAGGCAGAAGACATGGAAGGTTCGTTTTATCTTAATCATTAGTCATAATGAATTCCCCTTTGCAGAAATGGTTTCTGTTACAAACTTCTGTGTGTTTAGAGAATTTATCAGATTGGTATTCTTGTTGAAATTGTTTTACTATTAAGGAGCACTGTACTGTTACACTCGATAGTTTATTTATTCATATAGAGATAGAACTTTGTGTGGACGATATTTCACGTGGCTTTTGTCAATTTGCATTCAGAAATGAGAGTGAATGACCATATATTTATCGAGAGATTAAATTTTGTAAATACGTGGAAGCTCATTAAATCATTTAGGAGTTTTAGCGGGTGGATCCCATAAGCAAGGTCAAAAGTAGGATTTAATTTGGAGAAGTGAAGAGCAGCGCGCAACTGTTGAAGCTTTTGGCACATTTTGCAATGTTATCCCCGCAAAGACAATTTTGTCACAGCTATCTTGATTTCTACTTTCCTTTTAATGTTTATGCGACTATTTTCTGAGTTTAGGTCTGACAGACAATGACTATCTATCCTTTCGTATCTCTCTATCGCGAGGGAGAATATAAGAGAAGCTTTATGCTGTCTTGTTTATTTAACACAAATTAAGTTAACATCATGTTTCCAGCGATGCCATCAATGCCACCCGAGTACTTGGCCGGCCGAATATTTAGCCTCGTAGCTGTACCGTCAAAGTATGTCGTCGGTATGGCTTTGCGTTCACATGAGGCCGGCCATTATTCATGGGCATGCGCGTCAGTATTTTCATTAGCACTGAGGACCACATTTCATAGGCCTCCTGTTCAAAGCATTTCATCCTCGATTGTAGTACTGTGCAAATTTTTGTTCCCTTAGAGCGTTTACACGAGACTGCTCACAAATTTGATCCATTCAGTTAGCAAGAAGGAAGGTCAGTTCCCCAGATGACCGAGTAAAGGTCGGCTAATCGTCCAAATATTTGGCCGGTTAGGCAGGCCTCGTGTAAACGGGAAGGCTCATTGGCCGGCCAAGCATTTGGCCGGGCTAGTGTAAGCGCAGCCTAGTTAATCTGTATGTGAGAAGGGAAAAGGACTATTCATGCTATTGTTTCTCTAGCGAAACAAATATCTGCAACTGCGCTGAAATCATTGAATACAAAAAGCTTATGTTAGAGTTGAACGTGCAGCTCTCACGTTAGGTATTTTTCTCCATCAAGTAACTTTTTAAGTAATTGAGTCGATGACAATGATAGTTTCGTCTTTTTCCAGCATTTGAAGAGAGTGGCATGTTGGAGTCAGATGAGGTACGACAAAATATATTGAATGTATCGTGTACGTCTTTCTATTGCTAAGCCATGTTAGAAAGCAGAATCAAGTTTCGATGTAAAGCAAATTGTATGTGATAAGAATCACCGTTCATAACCATTAACAAGCTTCTTGAAAATTGTTTTTAATAAAATACGAGCAGAGATGTCAAATTTGTATCCTAGTACTGGGTAGTAGTAAGTATTCATCTGTTTGAGTTGGGAAATTCTCTGTGTAAAAATCTCGCTATCCAATTCCATAACAGTTCTCAAATCAAATTTTCACCATGAGTAGCCAACTCGGAATATAGACGATACATAGCATCATGATGATGATGATGATGATGATGATGATGATGATGATGATGATGATGATGATGATGATGATGATGATGATGATGATGATGATGATGATGATGATGATGATGATGATGATGATGATGATGATGATGATTATGATTATGATGATGATGATTATGATGATGATGATGATGATGATGATGATGATGATGATGATGATGATGATGATGATGATGATGATGATGATGATGACGATGATGATGATTATGATGATGATGATTATGATTATGATGATAATGATGACGATGATGATGATGATGATGATGATGATGATGATAATGATGACGATGATGATGATGATGATGATGATGATGATGATGATGATTATGATTATGATGATAATGATGACGATGATGATGATGATGATGATGATGATGATGATGATGATGATGATGATGATGATGATGATGATGATGATGATGATGATGAGGATGACGACAACGACGATGATGATGATGATGATGATGATTATGATGATGATGATGATGATGATGATAATGATGACGATGATGATGATGATGATGATGATGATGATGATGATGATGATGATGATGATGATGATGATGATGATGATAATGATGACGATGATGATGATGATGATGATGATGATGATGATGATGATGATGATGATGATGATGATGATGATGATGATGATGATGATGATGATGATGATGATGATGATGATGATGATGATGATTATGATGATGATTATGATTATGATGATAATGATGACGATGATGATGATGATGATGATGATGATGATGATGATGATGATGATGATGATGATGATGATGATGATGATGATGATGATGATGATGAGGATGACGACAACGACGATGATGATGATGATGATGATGATTATGATGATGATGATGATGATGATGATGATGATGATGATGATGATGATGATGATGATGATGATTATGATTATGATGATAATGATGACGATGATTATGATGATGATGATGATGATGATGATGATGATGATGATGATGATGATGATGATGACGATGATGATGATGATGATGATGATGATTATGATTATGATGATAATGATGACGATGATGATGATGATGATGATGATGATGATGATGATGATGATGATGATGATGATGATGATGATGATGATGATGATGATGATGATGATGATGATGAGTATAATGAGTGTAAAATGTTAACTTATTCTTGAAATGCTATTATTACACATAGGCAACGTTAACTACACAAGGTAAACAGTCACAAAAAGACATACTTCAGGAGGCAGCAACAACAAAAGATGGTATCTTACAGACAAGGACCTATGATCTCAATATAACGTATGACAAATACTATCAAACGCCGAGGATGTGGCTGTTTGGGTATGATGAGGTATATGAACTTCAGACTTGTTCGGGTAGTTTACATTATTTGAAAGCTTACAAAAAGCTGTTTACATTCCTGATAGCTGTCACAACTCTGCTGGCTAGAGGGATGCTGATGAGATGAGGGACATGTTCACAAAGTAGATCAAATGACAAGCCTATAGATTATTGCTTTTTAGGACTTGCGTCGCATACAATTTTTATGCAATTTACGATTCAAATACATGCAGTTTCAATCCCAAGCCATATCAAAGTTAACATTCAAAATTCTTTTAGCTATAGGAAGAGGAAAATGTTTAGTAGCCTGTAGATTTTTATTTATCTTGCGGGTGTGTCTTCATATAGAGCTTGAGATAGAGAGGCAGCTGGAAGCTTATTCAGGGTTGTAGCTCAGAAAGTAAGGACTTGTTGGAGCGGTATCACAACGTTTTAAAAGCCCAGTGCATTAGTGGAATAGTTTACCCTGTGAAAACCCCGGCGATTGTTCTGTCATATCATAGAAGAAGATATACTGCAATTGTCTGTACTTAAGCAATCCGAAGTCGGAACCCTGCTGTCGATCCAAGGGCTTTTCGACACTTTGACCTTGTAAACGCAGAAAAATATTCGTACCTTCATTCCAGGA
This sequence comes from Aurelia sp. 3 sensu Dawson et al. (2005), assembly GCA_964020215.1. Lineage (NCBI taxonomy): Eukaryota > Metazoa > Cnidaria > Scyphozoa > Semaeostomeae > Ulmaridae > Aurelia > Aurelia sp. 3 sensu Dawson et al. (2005). Next base: position 3,831,071 of record OZ026575.1, on the reverse strand, counting down.
AGTAAGAGTTAGAAATTTCCCAGGCATGCATTAGAACTTCTAAATCGTGGTTATTTACATACAATAAGCCTTTCGCAAAAGTCATTCTAGGTCTTTTCTCGTTCGCAGAACAAAAAGCCGCTTGATATGGACCAGATGTGTGAAGATATTAGTCAGGTATGTAGATACTTGGTTTCTTAATTTTTGGTTGTTCAAATCAGGGCCAATTTAGAGATTGTCAATGGTTTAACACAATGTCGCAGATACAGAAAGTTGTCGACGTTTACCTACGGAGAGGGGAATTTATTTAAGCAATCTGTATGAAGAGAGGATGTTTATTGATGTTCTGTTAATGTTCTAGGGACTTTTTACCAAATTTGTCATTTGCAGAATCTTTCTTTGTCAGAAGCTAAGCTGTTGCTTAATTTTGCAGTTGCAATTCTAGCAGCCCTTTGCCATCAATATTGTGCGGTTTGCTTTTGTAGCATTTTTATTAGTATGGAATCTTGAGATATGAAGCATGTTAAATTTCAGGATCACGTGAACAAGACTGTAACGATTGAAAACCACCCACACTTACCCCCGCCACCAAGAGCATCGATTCATCCTTGCAGGTAAGTGAAACTCAATTTGGCAAATGCTTTTTGATAAATACAAACATCATACCAGTCCTAGATCATATAAATTTTTCTTAGATTTAGATTAGATTAGTTTAGATTAGGTTAGATTATATTGAATTAGATTAGGTTAGATTAGATTTAGAAAAACAGGAATCTTTTACCGTTTCTTTCTATCATGACAAATGACTGAACAGTTTTGACTCATTTGTTAAAATGTTTAGTTAATATTATTTCATCCTCCTCATATCACAAATATCATCATTTTAGGCATGCTGAAGTGATGAAGAAGATCATTCAGACGGTGCAAGATGGAGGAGGGGACCTTGGAGTTCATATGTATCCTTTCATGCAGAGTTTCACGATTCCTAGACGTGCCTCCCAAATGAATCACTTTTCAACGAGAAATTCCAAATTCTTACAAATCGGTTTTTTCACACAAAGACCCCAGGCAACATCATCATCACCATTACCATCATCACCATTACCATCGCCATCATCATCATCTTCATCATAATCATCAACATCATCATCATCATCATCATCATCATCATCATCATCATCATCATCATCATCATCATCATCATCATCATCATCATCATCATCATCATCATCATCATCATCATCATCATCATCATCATCATCATCATCATCATCATCATCATCATCATCATCATCATCATCATCATCATCGTCATCACCATAACATGATTTACAGTTGGTAGTTATGTAGTTACTGAAAATTTATTTAAACCAACTATTTACAGTAAATATATAAACATTATTTACAATTTAAGCATCTGCATCCTTTGCTGTCCCAATCTTTGACCCCCCTTCCAAAACTTCTGAAGGTATCAGCTTTCTTTAGTTCATCACCTAGAGTGATCCACAGGAGACTACCTCTAAACGAAAGAGATCGTTAAAGAGAGGTCAATATCGATGTAAATGTGTTGATTAAAGCCTGCATGTCTATTTGTGCGGAGATTGTAAGGTAGGCATGGATTGTATTAATTAGAAGAGCTGTTAAATCACTAAGAAATGTCGTGATTTCCTGTAGATGGATGGGTCTTTGGTCTAAAAGTTGATGGTGGTAGACTTAAGTATTTTTTTGGAAGCATGCGTTTCACCTCTTGTTTAACCTTCAATTGGAAGACCAGACCAGATCAGACCTGGAGCCGGTATTTTTACAGTGAAAAGCCTGATTATGTTCAATTATGGGTACGGTGGTAGTCAATCTTCATGTGGAGCCTATCCGTGCAAATGACACATGTGGGATCAGTGCTATTGCCCGTTGTAGAGGGTTGTCCGCGCTCTATGGAGGTATCATCTTTTATCATACTGTATTTGGAATGAAAATATATGTCCGTTGTTCGTAGTTGTCCATTGAATAGAGATCTCCGTTAATGGAGATTCTACTGTATGGATATAAAGAATGACATTCTGAGAATTGCTCTGCACTTGCTTTGATTGCCTCCGACTTCTGATCATATTTTCTGCTCCCGCTGCCATGCGATTTCAGTTAGAATGCTCCTTGACTTTGTTCAGGTACTTGCTGATATTTTTGAAATTCGTGCAAGCTGTAATTCCAACAATAGAATATGATTACACGAGACACTTTAATTTCTAATTATAATGTATGAAGGGACAGGGTGTAATTAACGCCGCCACCAATGGCTGGATAGGGTAAGTGATGGGGGGAGGGGGTTGCGGTAATTTGAATAATGCAGATATTGATTTGTTGCCAAATGCTGATTAAATCATTTCATTGTGATTCAGCATGGGACTCGAACCTTTGCAAAACGTTAGAATTATTTGTTTCAATTGATTTGTCTCATTCATTGAACTGAATTGAGCAAAGGGTGCTTCAATGGGTAATTTGCCATAATCCTAGAGAGAGCATTTTCTGTATCATTATTGTCTCCAAAGTTACAGCATTTGTATAGTTGCTGCTGGTTTTGAAATTATGATGTCATAAAAAATTGCTTAATAGTACACCATAAAAGCCACTGACTTTTGCATGCCACCATCTTGTAGACCTTCAAAATCTGAATATTTCGTTTTTAAAATATTGATTTTCCTCATTAAGCTTAAAATTTATGGAGCTTTTTATTGTTTGTTAAAGCTTCACATACCTCCTCTCGTACATTTTTTCATACAAGTTAAAAATGCTGCTATTCTCAAAATAATCATGATATCAGGAAAGTCCCACAGTGCCCCGTTTGTGTGGCTGCTATGGAGGAGCTGTAGATTCAATCATATCGGTTTTTACACAGCAGCAACTATACAAATGCTGTAACTTAGGAAACAATGATTGTAAAGAAAATGCTCTCTCTGGATTTTGGCAAATTACCCATTGAATCACCCAGTGCTCAATTCAGTTGAAAGAATGAAACAAATCAATCGAAACAAATAAAGTATGAGAATTGCTTTGAAAACTGAAATCGTAACAAGCCATGCTCAAAATCTTTTTCATAGTATTTTCATTTGAGAAAATTGCAACTGTAATTAACAATGCCCACATCTTTTTCATCTGAACTGTTCTTGCTCGATCACGGTTTGCATTTCAAAGCAGTTTGCAAGTTAAGTTTTGTACGCATTTAAGTTTAATAGTAAATAATTTGCCGAAAGCACGAATAACAACTAATTTAGATAAACAAACATTGATAATTTAATAGTAAGTTGCTTCAGTCTTCATTTCTTCTTGATTCACGTTCTGCCGTTGCTGAGACTTGTACTGCAACTTGCAGGGTAGACATTCCCCTAGTCTATTTCGTCAGCTCAAACAAAGCGTGAAAAGGGCCCTTCTGACAAGGTCGTCTGAAAGCGAAAGAGCGAAATATTTCGCATGGTCACCAAAAATAAAGAGCCAGCAAATTTGCACAGTAAATTACATTGAAACTCCAGAAATATTACGAAGAATGTTTTGTGAAGACCTTTGAAGAATGTAGCTATGAGGAAAACAGGCTGGAGTGTTTGGAGTGTACGCAATGTGATTGGCCCAATTCACAGGACGCGTGTCTGTACTCTGTACATACCAGCTGTACAACTGTACCCTTTGCAGCCACTCAGAGTTTGATGCCTATACTAAGCAAAGAAACTGCTCTGTTTCTTCTTAATGAACATAAACGTTTCGTTCAAGGCCCCTTCGTTCACCCCTAATGCAACGGGGAGAGTAGGTAGAGTACCCTCCACCAACATCGATCGAAATCGCAAATAAAAAGAGTCCGTAATTGCCGCCATTTCAGAATGAGGCCGTGACCATCTTGGGGCTTGGGACCGAATTTGTCAAAACGTGGTGCCCAGTTCTTTCTTTACATCCCAAACGAAGCAAGGTAAGGCCATGTTGGAAATTGTCCTCGAAATTCTCGCAGCTTTTTCCTACTATTTGAAGCCCGGACAAGATTGTAATGAACTAAAGAAGTGTTATGATTAGTTAGGCTTTCTTCTATAGCAAAATTTCCCACTTCAACTCTTACAATGCGATTTAATTTCCCCGTAGATGCCGGGCGGTACGACAGTCAAAGACGTCTCTCCTCATGACTTTGTTAAGGCCTTTGGGGCCTACCTGAAAAAGTAAGTAATATGCTTCATGATGCTACGTGTGTGGTGACGGTAGATTTGTTCAATTAAATTCACAAGGTTCTATTGATGAAATAACCCCCAAACGTTGAGTCATGGCGGCTGCCCTTTTATTTTCCATCACAAGAAATTGGTAAGATCACCAAATTTTTAAGAAACTCTGATACCATGTTTGAGAAAGCATAAGAAACTCTTAATAATAATAATAATATATGTAAGTGTGGTAGCCTGTAACACATGTAAACACCAGACTGGAAACTTTGCTGTGTGCACTAGAAAAAAAACTTATCCATGCGATTGGAGAATAACCAAAAGGATTAAATTATGTTATGGCAAATAGCTCATTGATCCAGTATTCTTGAGTTAAATACCAACAAGCTATTCAAGTTTTGAACGTCATAAAATTCCCAACTGACGTTTTAAATTTCAAGGAACACTTATCTCCAGTAGTATTACAATACTACAATTGCAGACACCATTTTTAATTAGATTTTAGCACACAGCTGTTACGCGACATTGTTTTTGTGGAAGTCAAGTCTGCCCAAATCTCCGCGACAACAGACCGCACGCCTCGATTTTGCAAATTTTCAAGTTTTTTGAAAATTTATTTCAAGCATTCAGAAGTCGATAAGTCAGTGGAGTTTAGTATCATTAAATAGATAAAACATCAGTTAATTTACCTGTTTAAATGCATTTTTCTTCATTCCTTTCTTTTATGAAATAAAAAATTAAATCCGAGTAGTGTTTTTGAATTTTTTTTTTGATTAGGCCGAAAACGGTCCTCAAACTTTATGTTGGGGATTCCAAACGAAGTAAGATAATTATTTCATTTTTTCGGCATAAATTAGTTTAAGAACGAGGCTGCTGGAATATCACTGGCTCCCTCGTATCCGCAGTTGCTAAGCAATGCAGAATACGTTTTCAAAAGTTCAACATGTGCGGAGAGGCCAACGGTCTTTTTGGAATTTGCGGAGCCATAGATAAGTGTGTTCTTTAATCAATTATCTTTGTATTTAATATATAATTCTTACCTTAAACCTCCTATGACAAGATCCCCAGCAACTTTTCGGTGACCAGTTGGAGCGAAACTCTTCAGCTGGGCTGCCGCTGCGCGGCACCCATGCGCAGCGCCTATTGTTTTTTATCGTAGGGAAACCGGAATGGAGGGGAATTCCCTTGAATAACTTCGAAGTTATCAAAGGTAGGCCTTTCTATGAACGTTTTGAAGATTTTTCAACATTTTTCTCAAGAAAAACCATTATCTGATAGTTTCTAAATTGTTATTATGCAATTAGTCTTGCATTTGCGTCCTCTCTGGTCGACTGCAGGAAGTGCGGTCTGTTATCACTTTGCAGATTCTGTTGGCACGCTTCGCAAAATCTGGTAAGAACGATTTAAAAAAATTTTTATAAATTCCGTGTTGTGTTAGAAACAAACATTTGAAGAGATATTTGTAGAGAATTTAACGCTGAATCTGAATCTGTTTTCGGTTTATACATAGCTCGTACAGAACGCAAGTTACATTAGAATGTATAGCGCGAGGTGGCAAGACGGGCCTAAACGGACTTGACTTCCCGGTTGTAACAGCTGTGAGCACACCACCACCATTAAGCCCCTAGTATGTTTATCATTGTCATTGCACTGAAAGTTATCATTGTACTGAAAGCCTTTATATTTATCATTGCAGGTCAGGTAAAATGAATGTGCCAGAATGGGTAGAAATCGTAAAAACCTCAAAAGCCAAGGAGCAGGGCCCATATGATCAAGATTGGTTCTATATCCGTTGTGGTATGTCTTAATCCTTCATGCCTTTATTTAGATTCTTTTAAGCACATAGAACTTGTCATTACTCCCCAACAGTAAATTGCGGATGTTTCTAGATTGATTCATGGTATATATGTGTTCTTATTTTAAATCAATAAACTTTCTAGCTGTCTAGTCACAAAATATGTACAAAGAGGACTAATCTACATTGAGTATCAAGAACCCATGTATAAAATGAAAAAATAAGTAACAAAATATCAGGATCTTTTTTGGTTTATTTAAAGATGCCATCAATGTCCACAAAGACAAGATTCACTTGAATATATTTTTAGACATGAAATTTACAGTTGGGACCAATGCTGAGAATGTTTTGGAATATGAATTAGATAAATTTGGCAGTATTCGTAAATCTAAATAAATCATTGTAATGTATGTATGTCAGAAGAATCTGCATGGTCAACTTCCAAAGTGAAATGTATGTAAAATTGTGCTGTGAATGACCCCGTCATTTCTCCAAACTTTGAGAAATTATGACCACTTCTTGAAAAGGCATGTGCCAAGGTCTGCAGAATGCCTTCATAATTTTTGGAAATTCTCATTAACCAGGCATGATTTGTTGCAGGGCATTCCTTTTATGTAAAAATTTAAACAGTGGTCTTTTCAGTCAGTGTGATTTTCATTATATATTTTGTTTTGCTACTTCCATTCAAGCTGCTATTGCAAGACACATATACAAAAGACCATGCGTTGGGGTTGGTGCCATCAGAAAAATTTACGGAGGTAAGAGCCGACTGATGCAACATCTATTTTATCTGACATCCAGGGTATGCCGGAAAAAACTTCCTATCAATGAGGGCGAGTTTAAAGACTGATGACATTGATAATGTCTTCCATTTATTGAGGTTTTTCCAGGCTAAGAGGTTTCAATAGATTGCTTGTGTGAGAAATGGGCAGTCAAAATCTGCAAAAATAGCAAAATAATGCTTAAGATTTTTGCCAAGATTTCAGCATCAATCTTTGAAATTGCTCTCGTGTATAATTTATCATCACTTGTTAAAAGTGGGAAATTTTTGGCACATCCAGAAATTCATGAAATTAGGTTGTGCATGGCTGCCAGTGATGTTACCAATTTGCTACTGCTGACATTGTAGTGATTAGATAATTCACCAAGATCTCTGAGGCAGCTTTCTAAACTTCCTGATCATCTTTGCATTCAATAAAAGCTGTATAGAACACATTCTGAGATTTAACAGCAAAGTTTATCATCATGCAAACTTTATCCTTACTTGATAATTTCTACTCTGCTGTGTTTTATCATTTTACAGAAAATTAGAAAGGTATCAAATTAGCATTAGGTTTATCAGAATTGTATCTGCTTTGTTTTGGGTTGATCCCAGATGAGATACCGTATGAACTTTTCAATGAGGTAGATACTAAAAATTATGTTTCTTGATGTTTACCACACATTGGTGACATTTAAAAGCCTCTAAGGGAGTGAAAATAAATATTTTGATGTTTTCTTTCTAGTTTAGAAGCGATTTGAGTTGTTTAAATTGTTACGGTTCAAATCAATTCATGTTTCAAGTTAAATTCATTTTCTAGATGAAAAATTTTTGTCTGCTCCTCACACTGACATTGATTTCCATTAACACATCATAGTATCTTTGTGTTAAGCTCCTTTTGCAGTTTAATCAAGTTTCAAATACTTAGTGGTGGTTCTTGTTCCTTCTAGGTGCTAAGAGAAACGGAACTAGACCCAACCATTTTTGTCTTGGCTCTGCATCTGTTGCAAGGAAGGCACTGCAATCCCTTGAGGGTATGAAACTTGTCCAGAAAGACTCAAATGGTGGAAGGAGCATAACCCCACAAGGACAAAAGGACATGGATCGAATTGCAGGACAGGTAATCATACTTTGCAACATTTTCTTCTATGCTGGCAAATTTCTTACACATGGTACAGAGCATTGCTGTCAAATTCACACAGTTTGGACTTGCATAAGTCAAATTTTTCATAAGTTGGACAAAAAGTATCAGTCCGAACCCCATTGGCATCTTATCCTTTTTATATGATCAGTTAAAAGAAGAAATTCAAAGAAGTACATCTTGTGCCTATCATGGTGGGAATGGATACTAGGTTATTGGAGTCACCACCATGAAGGACACTGATATTTCAAACTTAACAATATACTAAGGAATCAAAACCACAATAAAAAGTTAGTGTCTGTCTCACATTAGATGCCAACTACAATGTCAGCAAGTAAGAAATAATTTGAGAGAAAAATGTGGAGGGAAGACAATGAACAGAGGGCCCCTACACACAGACAAAACAGCTGCCACCCCCTGCCATGCCATCTCAACTGGGATAGCGCACAAAAAGCAAAGGGCAGCAGCTGCCCATCCACACAGCATGAATTCCATCTACATATTAACCCACACCAGCATCAATCCTTTGAAATTTCTTTGCCTAGCTTAAACTCCAAGGTGGATATTCACGTTAAGTAGAATTTTGTGGGGTCCAATATTAGGAAAATATCATTGTGTACATTAACATTGAAAACTTTTGGTTTTTTGTCCAAAAATTTCAAAATTCATTGAAAATAGAAAATCACAAAAAACCTAACATAAAAAGTGGAGTACATATATGATCATTGTTTTGCCGGTATTGCTCAAGTTCCTTGATTTTTTTATCCATACATTTGGTTCCTTGAAGAGTTTCTTGTAAATAGTTCATGTATGGTAGGACCTTTTTCATTTGATCAACAGCTGGTTTTACCATCACTCAGTTTGACAAAATATTCATTGACCTTGCACCCAAGTTGATATTTATGATGGAATTACAATTACTTTTTAACATATATTTTGGTTTCATTAATGTATTTTGGTATCATGTTTGTGTTTTGTCTGAAATTTTTTTTTGGTAATTCCGGAAAAAGCATCCAAAAAGCTTTCTAGAACTTGTCCATCTTAGAGCTTTCTATTTTAATCTAAGTCTGAGTGCACAACAGTAAGAAGGGCGTAACAGTCATTTTGGCACTGATTGGCAAACAAAAAGGTTCTAAGTTTATAGTCTATGTGCTCTTTATTCTATGCTTATGCTGAAGGCTTTTCTGGAGTCAAAATAAATGTGTCCCTTTCTGAAGTTGGACAAGGTCCCACTGACAGAGGAGTAAGATTTGCACAAGTCAGATAATTTCTTCTTGTCGACATCAGAGTTATGTGAACACATTTGACTCTACACTGTACTGTTGACTGGAAAATTCCAGTTGTTCTTAAATCCATATTTTTGAAATTCCAACGTAGTCAAGGCAGAAGAAGTCAATCAACGCTTATGACATTGTTTTCTGATTTTTTTGATGAAAATTTTTTATCAGAAGTAGAACAAATTGCTATGACCTTTATACAGTATGAACCAAGCCTTATGCACTTTCTATTCTTATTTCAGGTTGCCAGTGCACAGTGAGATGTTATGAACAATTCTTTTTTCAAACGATAAATGGAAAATATATTTGAAATGATGTATTTGTTGTATTGTCTCCTGCATTCTACCTTGCATATTCTCGCAAAGTTGTGCTTTGCTTTCGTTGATGATTGAAGTTGAGACTTCACCCTGGAAATACCTGTTTTTCAAGATCTGCAATTGTGACAAATCTTGCAGCAAAATGTCTAGTAGACATTTAACATTATAGCAGAACTTCAAAGTTTTGTAGAGGGCAACTGTCTTGGTGGTGATTTTAGAAAACCATGCTGGGGAAACTGTCTTGGAGTTGGAATCCTTGCATTAAATCTGATACTAGTTTTTTAAAAGGCAGATGATTGCAGATTTGTTGGAAGCAAAAGCCAAAAGTCATTCCAACATTAGGTAGTGGTTTAGTCTCCAATAGATTTACTCTCCCACATTTATACCAAAAAATACTGTCACCTGAAAAGCTACTGCCATGCTGTATAGGAGGAAAGGGAAAGCCTGAAGGCCCCCCTCATGTTGGTAACTTGGAGATTTGGTTTTTTGGATGTGGAGGAGACTGGGGTACGTCCAAATAGAAAATGCACACATACAATGTCTTATGCTGAACGCTTTTTAAAATGTTCAAGAACTCAAAGAGTTCTCATAAGTCTCTAGTACTGGAGAATCCATCTTTATTGTTTCACCAAAAACACACCCAGCAATGAGCAGAAATGTGTCACAAATACAAGTATTTATTAATCTTACTTATTTTACCAAAATGTTTGTTTGTCAGTTTGAAATTTTTTGGAGCCGCTGACGGAATTTGAATGTATTTTGCAAAAGTCAATGATCAGTTGGAAGCAGCAACTCACCAAAAATTGGTTTCAAATTTGTTTGGCAAATCCATAATCAAAATCAAGTGTCCTGTAACCCAATTTCGGAGAGTTCCACCTTTGCTCTTTGCTCTACCTCCTTAGAATTGGTTGCTGTTGCTGCTTTTCAAAATCGTGTTGCAAAAATGGCTGCCATTCAGCTTCGAAGCAGCAGGTTGGCAAATCTAAAGATGGCACCTTTTTTCGGCTCGCCATTCAGGTAAACTTATAATAATTCTTCAGAATATTGGTTGTGGGACTTTGTTAGAAATCATGAAGCGTTGGTGATTTGAGTTTCATCGCTTGCCTTGACTGAAGTGAAATGTCTCGAAGTCCCAAAAAAGAACAACACAGAAAGAAGTTCGTTCAGTCAAGTTACTGTTAAAACTTGTGCAACTATTTGGAAGGTCCTTTACAAGTAAAACTACATCCAATATTTTGTGATGCAGACCTTTGGATAGGCTACGGCACTGTACAACCGGACATTTTCAATAGGCTATTTAAAACAAAAAATTGCACTCTTTGGTTTGCACAGTCCAATGAATGGCCTGCAGAGTGGATAACTGCCACAAGATTTACAGCCAGACTGGAAGTTTATATTTGTGCTTGCAAGCTGAGATGGCCTTAGTAAAATTTTTGCTAGAATTTTGCCGTTTCACAGTTGAGAACAACAGCTGTTGTCTGTACAGATTGGTTGGAACAATTGACCTTTTGTTTATTGCCAACTGTCCAGTTCAGATGGAAAACCGTGTAAGTTCCTGCACATGCAAGGTATTACATGACAAATAGCAACTTTAACTTGCCCATCAGGTGAAATCAAACTTTTTAAATCTTAGGCGAGTCCAGCTTGACTTTGACGCTCTAGTGACTTTCTAGGTTGCAGAATGGCTATTGTTCATAGACGTAGGAACCAGGAGGCAATGGGGACATGTGCCCCCCCAAGATTTTGCAATAAACAAAGAAGTGCCCTTTTTATTTTTTAGGAAATGCCCCCTTCTCTTTAAGGAAAAAGGTGCCCTCAAAGTGTCATGCCCCCCAGTCTGAGATCCTTCCTACGTCCCTGCTGTTGTTCTAAGTAAAATAATTCTACCGGGTGAGTCAAAAAAGACGCCCGGCAGTTGAAAGGGTACTGCTCCCTGAATATATAGTAATGATATTTTGCAATACTGATTGAATAGCTAACATGTTCAAATATTTTTAGAAATTTTTCTGACTAAAATCGGTCACTCCGTCCAGATTCTATAAGTGATTTTCTAATCCCGCTGAGAAACCTCAAAAATAATGCTGAAATTACAAGCAAAAATCCCTAATGTTTAACCTCAGAGGGATGACTTTCAGCGCGCTTTAGCACATGCTTTACTTTTGATGAGTTGAAAAGTCTTCCCCTTAGTGTGAATAACTCATTCAGGGGGATTCCATTCTCCCATGAAGACAAAATACATGAACACATCCACGAGTCATTATTGCTAGGAAGGAGAACAAAGGGAAATTTTGCTTGATGTGTTCACTTGTTTTTGCAGGTTTTCGAAAGGGGCTTTCTGCAGAAGATCTCCTATTTTGACGGGAAGAAATGACCAATTAAAGCCAGTTAAATTACTGAACCTGATTTGACATATCGGGAATAAAATTAGACAGTTTTGAACATCATTGCTTGATATTTAGGGAGCAGGATTTTTTCAAATGCCGGGCGTTTTTATTTACTCACCCGTTAGGTATATTACAGTACATTGTTTTGCTGAAAATAAGCACAAGGGTACAAAAATAAAGTCAGACAATGCACTTTAAGAACTTTTCAAGACCACATTGTTGTTTGTTTAATTTTGAAATTGTATCATTTCTTGCAACACGCAGATCAAACTGTACAAAGCTTCTACAACAAAACCACATCTTTATCAACACTGGCTGTTGCTGCAGTTCCAATGCAAAGCAAAGTCTTGGTATGTTTTCTCTGTTTGTCAACTTATTTTGTATCAATCTTTCAACATTTAGCTGAGCAGAATATTGCTAAGTGATAATTACACCCACTGTAGGTCAATTCTGCAACATATTCACCTGATAATTCTAAGTGTTTATGTTGAAAACAACAGAGCAATATTTTTATGCACGCTTGAATTTTTTGGCATACAGTGTACTCAAGCCTTGAATGTACATTGCATAAAAAGAATATATAGCATACTTACTTTGGATCATTTATTGTCAGCTGATAGTCCCTTTTGAAAAACTAGACATTAGACCTACAGTTTGGTCCACTCATTTAGAAAATCTAGGGTATTAATTGATTAGTTCTATTTGGCAGTCCTCTTCAGATTTAAGGCCCCAATAAATATTTTGCTAAAAAAGTTGTTTTCACATTTGGTCAAACTTTTCTGCTTTATTTTTCTTCCCATACATCTTTGTTGATTTCTTACAGCAAAGGCAAGACCAATATCAAAAGTGTTAGTGGCAAACAGAGGTGAAATAGCATGCAGAGTAATAAAGAGTGCAAGAAACATGGGTATTAGAACTGTTGCAGTATATAGTGATGCAGATAGTAGATCAATGCATGTGTCCTTGGTAAGATGTTTTCTACAGCATTTTCATACAAAATTGAAAAATTAATGAACAACATGTGGTTGTGTATAACAAGCAGTTTGTTACTCTTAAAGGTGGCCTTTCCCCTTGATTCATGAAAACAAAATCAATGAATATTTCTATGTAATGTTTCGCAGTTTTACTCTTTGGTTGCTTTATTCAAAGAATGGAAGTTATTTGTGTGGTAATTATCAGGCCCTTTCTTGAGGAAAGTTGCACGAGAGTGCCAAAACGCTCGCGTAATTTCGTTTGCGCGAGCGATCGCTCAGGTAAAGATTCACAAGCACTGTTTATTCCTTGGAAAAGATGAGAATGAGGATGATTCCTTGTCTTCTTGAAAGACTTAAAATTTCCTCCGAAAGTTGGTTCCCTTCTTTTAGTATTCTAGGCCCCGTTCACGATGTTGAAGTTCTCTAAGTTATATTTCCGTTGCTCTTAGAACCAATGTTTGATTAAATCATCTCCCCTACCGATCCCAGTAAGGTACTTTCCAGCTTTAACTCTGAGCTTATAATGTAGTTATTCTAATATCAGATTTCTATCGCATGTTTATACTACTGTATTTCGTTTTCCCGAAAAAGATGTTTTCGTGAAGTATGATCATTTCCACCTGAGGTCAAATCCATTAATGCCGTTTTTCACAACTTAACAGAAGATTTGTTCATTGATCAAGGAGAATCTTATCCTATTGCAATTCACAAGAAATTGTTGAGAGCGATTTCCCCTAAAATTGCCAATTTTGCGAGAGCGATAAAGAGCTCGCGTGATCATGTTTGCGCGAGTGCTGACGCGATCGCGAGCGATCGCTCCCGTAAAACGAAAAGGCCTGAATTATTATGGACACAAGGAAAAGTACTTATTGCATACAAATGAGGAAAGACTGTTCATTTACATTTAATCTTTTGTTGTGGCACCCTTTTTCCTGTCCTATAGTGGGTCCTTAGGTGTGATCTTTATAAACCACAATTTAATCATGATTTAACAATTTATGATATCTTTAGCCTTGACTTCTATCAAAGTTTGATAAATGATATTTTCCTTCTATCTAAATAGGCAGATGAAGCATATCATATTGGTCCTCCTGCAGCAAGGGACAGTTATTTAAAAATGGATAAGATAATGGAAGTTGCCAAAATTAGCAGATCACAGGTAAGACTACTTTAGCCCCAAAACAGCAATTCTCATGATCATTATTGATGAAAGTTGATGGAACAGTGCCTGAATCAAAGGATGTTAGCCATCTCCACAGTGTTAGCACAGGAATCAGTTAAACCATTTCATTGGGGGTAATGGAAACAATTTTTTGTGAAGGTAGATTTGTTGCTGAGGCAAGAAAAGAGTTTCTATAGTGCATGATAATAAAATATATAGATATCTCATACCCTTGCGACACTCTTAAAAGTCAACTTAACAGTTATAGAAACATTTTTCAGCCTTCCTGTCGTCATCAGTCAACTTTTATTGTTGACAGATCACAATATGGTGTCAACTGATGAGGACCTGAAGGTCAAAACATGCTTTTTTAACCGTTGAGTTGAGTTTTAAGAGTGTCAAAAGAGTATGAGATATTTTGTATAATTTGTTATTATGCAATGTTTTGTTTGGAGAAAATCTTAGGAGAATTATCTGCTTTTAAAAAACAATGACTGAATTGACCTTTATGATATAGATCCAGTTTTAATCCCGAAACTATCAGCGTTTCTCAAATTTGAGATGACTTTGTGGTTCATACCTTTGGTTGTTCTTTGAAATAGCATGTTATCTTTTATTTTTATGTATATACTGAAACAGTTGTTGTATTTTTATACAGGCAATTCATCCAGGATATGGATTTTTGTCAGAGAAACCAGAATTTGCAGATTTGTGTGAACAAGAAGATGTTATTTTCATTGGCCCACCATCATCAGCAATCCTTGATATGGGCATCAAAAGGTGATTAATCATATCTAAGGGCTCAATTACATTGAATTTTTCACCATAGGGCTAAGATTTCAGCCTGCTTGCCCAAACTGAAATTCCAGCTCCCCTCTCTGGTGAATGACTTGTAGATTGCTCTTGCCAATTACACAATAAATTTTTAACCTTGGGTTAAAACTCACCATAGGGGCTGAAATGTCAGCCCTTTTTGATCTACCCACTACCCAGGGTAAAAGTTTAACACTTATTTTGACACCTAATTATCGCCTATTCCCTTCTTTAAAACTAACTTGACATATGGTGGCAGATTCTAGCACTGGGTTGAAAACCCCCATGTAATTGCTGATATTTCTCATCTTGGGTGTAGGCAGGCTGAAATCCCAGCCCTGTGGTGAAAACTCCATTGTAATCAGGCTTAACAAAACATACTGAAACATATGATTTGCAGGGCAAAATTTAGAAGTTAACAGGAGTTAACAGTTTTCTTTCCACTAATTACAGTGTCTAATATTGTGTTTATGGATTTCATACGATGGGTCCATTATTTAAGAGATGATATTAATATTGTTTTTGATAATCATATCTCTTTCATCATATTTCATAAGAGGAGCTACATTGATGACTTTCTTGCACTCTCCATTATTCTGAGGTGTGAATGACACCAGCAGGCAAAAGATAAGATCTTGATTTCCAAAAAAGCTGTAAGGATGGAAACATGCTATTAGTTGAACGTTTCATATAAAAAAATATACAAATATTGCAAAGGTTCAATGAAAAGGAACGCATTGAAAGTTTATGTGATCTTATTAGTTCCTTTACTGACTATGGCTCAGTTGGTGAAAAATGTGTGAGAAAATAGAAAATTTCATTTTCTCTGCCAAAGATATATAGATAGCTTATTGCTAATAAGATGGAACAACAGATTGCCTTAGATTCAAACCATAAACGAATTTCAAAGAGAGTAAGTATAAGTTGCATTTCTCCCGTTTTTCAGTTTTTCATTGAGATTCCATGCTCTCCTGAACTCGGAACTATTTGATAATGTTCTGCTTCACAAATCTTTTGCTTTTTCAGTACTTCGAAATTCATCATGAGTTCTGCTGGAGTTCCAATAATTGAGGGATATCATGGAGAAGACCAAAGTGTACAACATTTAAAGTCAGAAGCTGAAAGAATTGGGTAATATTTACGTGAATTTTTAGAGTTTTCACTAACAACTGCCTTTCGAAGAGTGGATGGAACTTTCAAGAGAAAAACATATTATTCTATGTCATTTTTTTAAGGGTTCTGTGAATATCGAAAAAAGGCATAAATTGCTCATAACGTTGTATTTCCTCATTTGGGCGTAACTGTCTCCACTCATTCTCATGTTGTTTTAGGCTATGTTCACACCGTTCCATTTTTGTTTATATCCGTTTTTGTTGATAAAAACGCTGCCCGTTCATATTTCTCCGTTTTCAAATGAATGCACAATTTATACGATAAACATGCACATTGCTCCAGCAAATAAAGAGGTAGCAATCGCAAGTTTTAATGTAGTTGTGATTGGCAGCCTTTACAAATGTCTCCGTTTTTGGCGTTCACACTTAAAACGGTTCGTTTTCAAAACGCAACGTTTTCGAATTTATACGTTTTCACTAGCGTTTTTAAAATGCTCCGTTTTCATAGCAATGTAAACACAAGGCAAAAAAGGAAAAGTTTCCATTTGTATGTTTGTGTCTGTGCTTCTTTTATTTGAATCGAAAAATTGTTAGCTACAAAAGCAACTTGTCTAATTCGATTGTTTATATAAGAAAATACAAATTGATATATAGTTTGAAGGAATGATCTACAAGATTAGTTCCGAAAGCATGCATTGCATCTGTAGGTGGCTGCATCCTAGCTCTTGATTATCCTCTTGAATTGGACCAAATTTTCTGCTGATTTTATGTCATCTGGCAGACGATTCCAAATCTGCGGCCCAAGAGACATGAGTCTATATGAAGGGAACGTTGTTTGGTTGAACCTATTGTGCTGCAAATCATTTTGACTACGGGAAGATCAATTGGAGGTTGTTGTATCGAAAATATTTTGCATGAATTCAGAATTTAGCTGGTTTACAGTTTTGAAAATTTCGACACAACGGTATCTTAGCCTATTTACATAAACTGTGCATGCATCACATGCATTGATCTGTTTTCATATGAAAACAGGGCCTTAGTCAAACTCATTTCTTTGATTGATGGTAGTCTGGTGATATTTTAGACCATCGTAGATACGACCAGCGAACAAATTATTTTTCAAATCCTAAAGTAAAAGGTATTGAGCCAATCTGTTTATTTGAAAGCAGTCTGTAAACTGTGAGGATAATTCTCTGCATACCCGAGTGACATCTTGTAGTATTTAACAAGTAAACAAACAAACAAACAAACAATCTAACAGTGTAACTGGATTGTTAATGTTATTTATTGAAATGCTTTCCATTGCAGGTACCCAGTCATGATCAAGGCTGTTAGAGGTGGAGGTGGAAAGGTTAGTTATTTCACAATTTCAGCAACACCATATAGAGATAAAAACCTTCATGTCAACCATGATGTTTTTTGTATCAAACTAAACTTGTATCGTATTATGTCAGAAATTTGTTGATAGCGGTAAATCCTACCAGGTAAATCCCAAAACATCACACAAGCTGGATGGACGTAATTTCAACTTACCTAACGGCAAAAGTACAACTCGGGGGGGGGGGGAGGGCGGGGCACTTCACTATTGGGTAATATGGAGGTGTGTGCTTCAAGTATTTCTGTTATGAGTAAGTCGCAGAATTTCGGCGGAATTTTGAGACCCAATCCCATAATTCGATGTGGTTTCTGACCAGTGTTTGCACTGCAAAACAAAAGGAAAATTGCTAATTGTCCAATCTTGGGCATCCCCTCAAGTTGTAGCAAATATTAGACGTAAAAGTATTATCTGTCTCTAAGTACCTTCCTACAGCCAATGTAACAATGACGTTTTCTTTGCTCTGCTTGTTGTGAATGAATGTTAAGTGTCAGAAAATAAATGTAATCTTTTTCTTCTTTGACAGGGCATGCGAATAGCACTCACAGAGAGTGAATTCGATTCTGCATTGGAATCAGCAAAGAGGGAATCCCGAAATGCATTTGGAGATGAAAGCATGCTTGTTGAGAAATATGTTGAGAGGCCGAGGTGAGTCATTTCCAAATCATTCCAAGGACCTCAAACTGAACTCAGATTAATATCATACACATCCAGTGTTTCAGTGTTTCACTTGTGTTAAAACTTGAGGTGATGTTTCCTACCATGGGAGCTTGAGGAGAAAAAAGTACTGCTGTGTAGGAAAATATTCTTAAAAGAAGAGCTTTTTATCAGGAATTTGAAAGAAAAATTAAACTAAATATAGTTAGACAAATTAGACTAATTAAACTAGTGGTATCTTTCTAAAAGATTTCTCTTACATTCAGCATTTGTTCTTTGCTTTTCTAAAGGCATGTGGAAGTTCAAGTGTTTGCAGATCGTTATGGGAACACTGTTTATCTATTTGAACGAGACTGCAGTGTACAAAGGAGGCATCAAAAGATCATTGAAGAAGCTCCAGCTGTAAGTCAAAGATTGTTTTCCTCGTTTTTGTATTATTTGTCTTTTGACATTCAAATCCAATTCCTGACCATCTGTTTCAGTTATAAATATCTGAAAACCGGGCTAGGAAGGTCTTTTTTCAATCAATTTCTTTGATTTTAACGTAATAGAGAATATTGAAGCCTCTGGGTTTGAGGCAGCCAATAATTTTCACTTTTTTGCTCCACAAATCAGCAGCCACTGATCAGATTTACTCAAACTACGTGTCAACCTTTAAGTTGAAGTCTTTTCTATCAAAAAATTTTAAAGCATGAAAATTGGATTTATGGCTGCTCCGCAGCAGCCACTCAAACAGCGTACATGCTTTTAATACACCCAGTACATGTTCTACCAGTATCAAATAGCTCATCATCCAGGTCATCGAAACCCTGACCTGACATCTGACCTGACATCTGACCTGACCTGACCTGACATCCTAGTACGTGATCCAATAGTTTTAGTCGATTGTAGCGTAGTTGTTAGTTAGTTTAATGTTACGTGTCTCTTTACGCAGGCCATGGGGTAGTCATTGTCTTTCGCTCCCCATGGTATCGTACCTGTAGTGTTGTAGAGTAATTAGATAAGTATAGTTAAACGTAAAACTCATTGTAAATTTTTATATTTGAATACAAAAAAAAAATAGCTCAGATTCATCGGTTGACCTTGTTCAGCAAATGACTTTCCAGTTTTGTTTTGAACGATTTACGGAGTGAGTGGCTGAGTGGCTTAAACAGTTCTCGTCAGGTAACTGAAGTCAAGCTCGGTCGAGTGATGTCAAACTACGGAGGCCTGACCTCACAACTCACCTCGCCGTCCTTCGGAAGGGACGTTAAACTAGGGGTCCCATGCCTGGATGCGGCATGCACAGTGGGCCTAAATTAGCTTTCAGTAGCTAGAAATCCTGACAAGCCCACTCAAAACAAATTGAAAACAAACAAACACAAACGATATTTTCGATGAATTATTTCGGAGTTCGGGGGTAATGTATTCCAAAGTTTAACACCAAGATATCGAACAGACTTTAGACCATATTGAAGACTGTTTCGTAGAGATATATATAAATTACCTTAATTGGCCTGTCTTGTGGCATACTGATGAACAGATGAATTAACCATGCATGTTTGCTATCTTTTACAGCCTGGTATCTCAGCTACTGTTAGAAGAGAAATTGGAGAAGCTGCCGTTAGAGCTGCAAAAGCAGTCGGATACGTTGGCGCAGGTATTGAGAACAACTTTTAATATTCTGTGTACCTCTTTTAGATGTCCGTATGTTTGCCACATCATAGCATTGTTCTTTTCGGCAACTAGTTGCCCAGCTCACATTTTTAGACTGTAGTCATTGGGCAAATTTTTTGTAACTTGTAGGTTTGTCAGACACACCGGGCAGGTTAAGCGACGAGTGATGTTTTTGCAAGTGCATTTTCATTTGACGTTTTGGTATGAATTTACGTCCCGAGACAAGGTAGCAAAGTGTTTTGAAATTTATGTCCTGAGTATCGTTGCTCAACAAGCCTTCTTAGGGATGCTCCCATGCCATACAAGTGAATGTTCTATTTGTTCTTTAGTATGATATAAAATTTGTCTTTGTGTTCAGGGACTGTCGAGTTTATAATGGACAAACATCAAAAGTTTTATTTCATGGAGATGAATACAAGATTACAGGTTTGTGTGCAATTTAAAACAATTCCCAGGAGGTGGATGATTTAGTAGGTACTCTGAGCACAAAGCTTTAAAGCCTGATCTCCACTAGGCGGAAAAATGTTGAGCCGCGAAAAGTAGAACGTATTCCTACTATTCGCGGCTCGACATTTTTCCGCGGCGACAATTCGATTAGCCAATTAGATTGCCGGAAATTTTTCCGCCTCGAAATTTTTCCGCCTAGTGGAGGTCCGGCTCAATGTAGAAAATTTGGCACGAGCAAGGTCGAAAGAGCTATCTGTGAGAATATATGAACCTGGAAAAAATTTCTGAAAATATCGCAAAGTTACCGGTAACGTGAAGTTAGCTTTCTGATAATTTATTGCTTCCTAGTTACTCCTGTACGAACTTTCTACCGCTATTGCATCATCCATACATTTGAAAGGTTACGTACCCCGGGGAGGGGGGCACTCCACTGTTAAGTCATAAGGGGTTGTGCACTCCAAGAATTTCTATTATGGTGGGATTTTGAGACCCCATCCCAGAATATGGTTTTGGTTTCTGACCAGTGTTTGCACTACAAAATGATATGTAACCTGCAGCGAAACACTGTCAGGTGTGATAATTTTGTATGATAATGTTGTTGATAAGTGATTACTTGATATTCTTGCACGTTTAACAGTTTTCTTTCTAGTTACAGGTTTATTTTATATTTTGATTATTATTCTTTTACAGGAGTTGACAGTGTTTCCCTACAGGCTACAAGTTTATTGTATGTCCATGGGTTTATTATGATGAGTCCACTATTTAAGGCTAATTTTAAAATTTTGTACCACAAATCATTTGTTTACAAAATAATAGGAAAATTGTAGATTATCTCAAAACTAGGGATTGTCAGAATTTTAGCAAATATTAGACCCCAATTCCAGAACTTTTCTTTAAAAAGTACATCTCACTGCCAGAATTTCGTGCAAAAACCATCCAAAACTGGCGCACATGATTGGATAGTGAAGTATCACCTGGCTTATGTACATTCAAATGAATTCCTCCTCTTTACTAGGTTGAGCACCCTGTAACTGAAATGATAACTGGCCTCGATTTAGTAGAGTTACAACTTCGCGTTGCTGCTGGGGAAGAATTGCCATTCAATCAGGAAGATTTGAAACCAAACGGGCATGCAGTTGAAGCAAGAATTTATGCAGAAGATCCAGAAAGGTTCTCATTTTACATCATTGTTATATTTCACTCGTCTGCTGCATATAATTTTTTTCAATGATGTGTCTTGCTAATCTAAGTACAGCTCCAAATAGTTTATTCTATTTATTTGCAAAACTTCTCTGTTTAATTTTGTCACAAAACTTGATTTCTCAAACGTT
This sequence comes from Aurelia sp. 3 sensu Dawson et al. (2005), assembly GCA_964020215.1. NCBI lineage: Eukaryota > Metazoa > Cnidaria > Scyphozoa > Semaeostomeae > Ulmaridae > Aurelia > Aurelia sp. 3 sensu Dawson et al. (2005). The sequence goes on along the minus strand of OZ026575.1, from coordinate 3,809,704 downwards.
TGAATCTTTGCAAATACTTTTTTCGAACTGACATTTATTGGGATTCTCTTACCCACACATGCTGCCTGCAGCATGTGTGAAATCAAGAGCCTAGACCCTCCTTGTAACTAGCGCTTAACTAAAACGAGGGTCTTAATCACGTATAATCAAGATCCCCTCCGAAGGCCATCTTTTTCCTGATGTTTTCCAACATTGAAAATTAAATCTATGTTTTAGCGAATTCCTACCTGGTGCTGGACCATTGATTCACCTTTCAACGCCAAATCCAAGTAGCGATGTTAGAATTGACACTGGTGTCAGACAAGGTAAGAGTAGTGTCATTAGAATATTGGTCGCTTTCCTAACTTGATTATGGATATAGCCTGCAATTTCACCAAAGGGATGGGAAATGCCATTTGACTGCGATTAGCTTGTGACAGATTTAAAGTAGAATGTAAGGCTAAACTACTGCTTTCTTACAGCTAGCGCCATCATTAAGTCAGAAGTCTTTTGTGGATTTACCCCATAGGATTAGATAGAGAATTTATTTGAGTCACGCCATACCTTTTGACACTCATTCCAGTCTTCATAGTGAAAATTACCGAAGCTATATGAAAAACATATCTTTAAAACTTCAGAGCCCTGGCTTGTTATCTTCACAATGCTTGTCAATTTTCCTAATATTTCTTGGATTTAATTTGCAACTTACTAAGAATTTCATTTTTAGGTGATGAAGTAACCGTCCATTATGATCCAATGATTGCGAAATTGATTGTTTGGTCGGAAAGTCGAGGAGCTGCTCTAAGAAAATTGCAAGCAAAACTCAACGAGTACCACGTAAGCTAATATTCAGTGATTCTAAACCATTATGGCAAAAATTATTACCTTATTTTCAGGTCAAATTTGATAAATTGTATCTCTCAAGCACTGTCCCTCATCACGAAAGTACTAATGGACCTGAATAATTGATCTAGTATTTGAATGATTTAATTTCTAGTTAAAAGCCAAAGGATCAAAATATTTTTGTAATTTTTTCACTATCTCAAAAGCACTATAAATATTGATAAATTCAACTTTATGAAAATTCCTTGAATGCAAAATGACTGAAAATGATTAAACAATGATCAAATCATAAAGGACCCTTCCCACAGATCAATAAAGAAAATGCAATAGACCTTTTAGCTATTCTACAAAAGAGCCTGGATCGAACGTTATTTTATACATTTTTATACACGAGGCTCGATTGAGTGGCGTTAAACCTTCTATTAGTATTGTGCACATTCGAAAATTCTACAAAATGTGATGAAATATCATTCGATCCAGATTCTTTTTTAGAATAGCTAAAAGGTCTATTGATGGGTAAGAGATATCCACCGTACACTTGTTGCCATGGGACTGAAAATCTTGGGTATTTGTTTGAAAATTGATGTTTTGTAACTCTTGAGAGAGAAGAAACGCCCATTGCGTATTGTTCTGGAGAGTCCTTACAATTTATCAATGTTTTAGGCCCTTTTTCCGTCATATTGCAACCATTTTTATAAAGTTGAATTTACGAATACTTCGAGTGCTGGCAAGACAGCGGGAAAAATAAAAAAATTACTTCAGGCTCTCGGCTCCTATCTAGAAATTCAGTCATTCAAATCTATGAAGTACTGTTGGTGCAATGAATTTTCTAATGTGGGAATTTTTTCTGGCTCACTCGGTAGAATATTTTCTTTGGCCTTTATCTAAGTTCTTTGGCACATGTTGAATAGGCGAAACTGGATAACGATGAGGTACATATCCTTGCAAAAGGAACATTTTATTTTAGTTTTTCGATGGAGAGGCCTTGAAAATTTTGCAGGTTTCAAATTATTTCGGAAATTTCTTTCTTAGCAGTTTTTCGCCTCTTTCTCGTAGATTGTTGGTTTAGATACGAATATAAAATTTTTGGCAGATCTTGCAAGGCACCCTAAATTTGTTGATGGTGATGTGCATACAGATTTCATCGAGGTAAGTCTATAGAGTTTTGGTCAAATATTAGACGCTTCAAACATTTATCGTTTTAATTGGCAAATATATTTACCATGTTGAAAATGATTAAAATAATTCTCATTTGTTTTCAAATTGATCACAAATAGTTTCCTGGAGGAGTTTCCAACACTGTTAATGAACAGTGTTAATGAAAAAATTTTTCCATTTTGTAACAGGAACATCATTCTGAATTACTGCCTATCAAAGGACACCTCACTCAAGGACAGCTTGCTCACGCAGGATTAGCCTTACTTTTGAGTATAAATGAAATGAACAAAGGCCTCGTCAGTAATTTAGGTGAGTTTTTGGCATTTCTAGATTTTTTAGGCGAGTCGTTGAAAAGAAAATGTTGGGTATGCAACGAAACTTCACGCAAATCCTAATACGATCTTTTATTATTTTTTCGTTATTTTTCAAGTGCAAGGGAATGTAATCTTTTGAAGTTTTATTCATTTTATTTCTTTTTATTCCTTACACGTTTTTATTTTGTAGGAAACTGATTTATAAGAAACTATTACCAGGATGGCGACGTGCAAGGAAAAAGCCCCATAAAAAACTTTTTGGTAACCAGATCAAAGAGAGTTGTGGGGAAATTGTTGTTGACCCTTTTTTTGGGGTAATATTCATAATAATGCTATGCTTTGAGCCCAAAAATTTTGTTTTCGTGATAAAAATTGTGCTGGATGTCAAGAAAAAAATGTCTGGCAATGGTAGAAACCCCCTCCATCAAAGAAATAAGAAACAATTAAGAAATTTTTAGTTGTGAAAAGCTGAAATTTAACTTTTCGTACTATGGACTAATCCAAGTTTCTTATAAAAGAAAAAGCGTGCACTTTTCATCGAACTGTTTATGCTCTTATTTATTGATTTGATCTAGGTTCTTATTCATTGATGTCTATTTCTATTTTGCAGAATTTTTCCTTTGTTGACATTTTGGATTTAATTCATCGATTCATGCATGCAATTTTCTGCAATTTTTGTAGGAGTTTTCACTGATAAAATTTTGTTTATCATTACGGTAATGTTATACGGAAGTTTGTTGTATCTTCTTTACAGATGTTTCTACGAATTTAACCGTCGTCTCCATAGATTGTGTTTAGATTTATACATTTGCTAAGAGGAATTGTATTGAAAATAGAAAAAATCAAATGAAAAAGGAGAATCGTGTTCGACTATGTTGCGCGGGCTGGCAACTGCCCCCTATTCACAGACGCTATCCCACTACTGCCTGGCGCGGGAACTTTTGCCTGCTGTGTTGCCACCCTGGGCCGATACGTTCCTCATTATCGAACCTGGGCACACCAGAATTCCTTCAGTGTGACCATGTTGACGTCTGGCTTAGTGCGGACGCCCGATCTACATGGGCAAACAGCGACCAGTGGTCCCGAACTCAAGCCGTCCAACGATTCTAACCTCCAAGCAGCTGGATTACAGGTGCACGCCACAACACCCGGCGAAGGAACAACGTATTTTCGTAGTGCTGGTTGTTTTCTTCTTTGGTAAACAAAGCAATTCAATTCATTGTGTGCGTTAAACAAAGCAACCAATTCACTTTCGTAAGATACATCTAAATGATTATTTATATCGAAAATTCAATAATTCAATTCAACTCGCTCGGAAATAATAGGAGGCAGCCTCCATGATGAATTGAATTGCTTTGTTTACCATAACAACCAGCCAATCACAACAAAAAAAGCTAGTAGTCCTTTGCCGAGTGTTGTTACTTGATTTCGGGACCTCTTGAGCTGGTCGATATTTGGTCTGGTAGACATCTAATGATGAAAATCTATCCTCCTTTATTGGACCATTTGCTCCGATCTCGTCTCGTACACATTTGTAAAATTCCTAAAACCATTTTCGAAAATCCCAGAAAATCTCGAAATCTCGAAAGTCTTCACGGATTCCAAGGAAGATGCTAAAAATCATTGAAAGCTCATAAGATACCGGAAATCTCCACCGCAAATGAAGCAGATTCTCAAAAAATCTTTCGACAATTTTATGAAAATCTTTTACTCGTCAAATATTTTGCAAAATTCAAAAAAATCTTGCGAAATCTCCAAAATCTTTGCAAATCTGAAAAGAGTAAAAATGTCAAGAATCTAAGAATCTCAGAAAGTTTTAGGAATCTAAAAATTGCTTGAAAATGCTAGATAAAATCAAAATGAACCTTAGAAAAATCCGAGGAATATTTTTAATTCCCAAATCTGGTACACTTGCTTTGGATGTTTTTGAAAAACAAGTTGAGTATATTGTCTATTGAACTTTATGAAATTCACCAGAAGGACATTGCCATAAATTGTCAACGCTTGTCTTTTTGAAAATGGCCTGATATGATCTTCTTAATTCTTTTCGTTTTTCTAGAAAGCAATTCGCCATTCGCAAACGCTGTTGGCTTTCGACTGAACAAAGAATACCAAAGAACTCTGCGAGTATTAGATGGAGATTTAAGTATGAACTACCACTGCTTCTATTCTGAGTAATTTAGAAAAAAAGACTTTTCCAGGAGCTGCTATCCTCCTGTATCCTATAGCTAAGACACAGTGTACCCCAAAATACTGTGCGCCATTCGTGTGACTGTTGTGGAGGAGCTTTATGGCCTATTGTTTTTTCTTGATACAGTTGAATATCATAGGCCTTAAAGGTGCAGGGTCACGTAACCGTAAACATTCTAGCTCTCTATCATTTATTTTGTTGCCCACACGTGGCTACTATGTTGTGCACAGGTGGCTACTATGTGGCTACTATATTGGTGGACGGGGTGGGATGAATCCACAAGAAAGTTACTTCCAACAATCCACCAATATCTCTGCAACCGTACAACATATGAGTGTTTTGTTTGTATTTCTATGAAGCTCAAGAGTCCATCTTAAAATAACATCTTGATTTTGAGAAAAATAGTAGAAAATCTCTGTGATATAGCGTATCAAAATACTGCAAAATCGTCATTTCGAGAGAAGTTTGTTTACATTACGTGACCCAGCCCCTTTGACTAAGAATTCGAGAACTTGTGTTAGCCAATCGAACAACTGGTTGCTGATTTATGGCACAAGGACGTCACAATGGTGATTGTTTCAAAGTGGTATGTTCTTTGTCTCAAAAAAATGCCAATATCTACTGCAAAAAGGGTTCTATTGCTGTACAATAATTTTTTGCACAGTTTAAAAGGAGTTCATTGTATTTTTATTGATAACACAAGAAAGATGATAGAAAAAAATGTAAATATACTTCGAGAAAATCTTCTTTTAAAGTTTGCGTGATATCGACAATTTAGAATGCGAAGGAATTGCTGTTTTTAAAACAACCATTGTTTTAACTTTCAAAGTCAGCAATCGCATGTGCGAGTGACTAAAACAACGTATCAAGAATGAAATAACAGACTTTAAACTCCTCCGCAGCAATCACAAAAATTGGGCACGATGTTTTAGAACACAGTGGTGCTCAAAAACACAGGAAAAATATCACAGACGGTCTGCGGCGGACAGGTCAGCATAAAAGAAGTTATTTCTCAATGTCCTTTCCTCGCCTATAGTCAAAGTTTAACATTGCCCAGACACGTTACTTGTCTAAAACCGAATATTCTCAGAGCATAAAAGTTTTTAGGTGCGACATTGTTATGAACTAGAGGCAAAAGCTATGTGACTATTTTCACTGGCTAACCAAGGTCTTATCAACTTCATTCTTTCTCAGTCGGTCATCGTGACCTCAATTGCGATAGATATGAAATAACGTGAAGAAAGCCAAATTTTGTTGAATGCTTATCTCTAAGGAAATGAAATCAGCCAAACAGTACGTTTCTTATGCAGAATTGATTTTAACTTGCCTATTTCAACGTATTCCTGACGCAGTTACTCCTATTTGTTATTTGTGTATCGTGAGCTAGACAGATTTTGAAATAGATAACAATGTAAGTCCAAAATTTACCATCACTTAGCTGAAAGTTTCTGTGAATACATTTCGAAAACAATAACTCAAATCTATATAAGTTATTGTACTTGTAAATTTTATCGGTTATCGCCAAAATGTAACAACGGCGCCTTTGATGGAATGGAAATTTGTGGGAAGACAGTTATTAGTTGTGAAACGAACGTTCAAAATCAAAATTGGAGCACAATCGGACAAAATTTTCGGGAAAGAGCAAATCGAACTGAATCTCCACTCCTAAAACGTCCCATTGGAAAGCTGGGGGCCATTTCTCTTTCAGGAGAAACTATTGGTGTAGCCAGACCTCATTTCTTTTGGAGAAACTTTCCTTTCCCATGTCTCAGCTCCACTTAACAAATGATAAGACATTTTCTAGGCTTTTTGAGTTGAAAATAAAATTTCTTCATCAAATTCGATTTAGCCCATTTCAGGTTCTTGGTCCATTCTGTTGTTTTGTTGACATTTCCCAATACAAGTTTTTGAAAGTGATACCTTAATTTTGATACGCTCAATCTTTCTCCACAGCAAAGGAGCTACATGTAACGTACCTGCGAGATGGAAAATATTTTATTCAGGTCAGAAGTTTTTTATTCATCAAATTATTCTGGTTTGTTTTTTGTAGGAAATTTATTCCATCTTCTCAATGATAAACGTGATTCTATTGTCTACTAAACGAACTCTTGAATTTTAATGATAGACTGTGCTAGATTTTTTGTCAATGCCAGATTTTGAGACTTTCGAGATTTGACAAGATTTTGTAAGATTTTTAGGGATTTAAAGGATCTTTGAGATTTTCAAAGAATTATCGATCAACTTTTGTGAGGATTTGCATCATTTGTTGGGGGGAATTTTTGGATTTTTTTTATATATTCGAAGATTTTTAAGGTTTTCCTTTTAATTGCTAAGATTTTATGAATACTTTAAAGATTTTTGAGATATTTGGGATTTTAAGGATTTTTTACGACTTTGTACGAGAGTATATAAGATTTCTGGAGTGGTTTCCCTATGATCTGACTTTGCGATCTTTGTATTCCATAGGTTGAAAGTTTAGAGTTCCTGTGCAGTGGAGAACTGTCAACAGAAGATAACAGGACATATTTGAATTCAGACATAAATGGAGTCAAAGACAAAAGTGCTATTGTCTTTCAAAACCAATCAATCCACGTTTTTACAAAGGTGAATTATTTTGCAAAATATTTACCAATGAGGATCTCGAATCCTCGAACCCATAGCATTGGGTATATAGCCCAACCGCCCTAAACCAACTGAATTTGAAAGTAAACAAAAGCCTTTACGACGGTTTCGGTACACTGAAGTCAGTCTAAGTAGTTTAGCACAAGTTAGAAAGCCATTTTTAGTATCATTTGACACTTTTAGCATCATTTTATGATCTAAATTTTTACAAAATATAAATATGAATCATTTATTTTCATTGTTTAAAAATGCATTAGCTCCTCAACTTGTTGCTAATATCTTCCAGAAGGACAGTACAATAATTTAAATTAATTAACCCTTCAACATTGCACCGACCTAGTCTAATCTTTATTCTCACTCTACAGGATGGCACTTTCCATGTAAACAGGCCGTCTCCTAAATTTGTTGCTGCATCTCATTCAGCATCGCCCAGCGGAGGAGCTGTTGCACCAATGACAGGCACAATAGTGAAGGTACCTGCAGTTCTTTTTGAGTTACTGTGAATGAGGAAGTCCTAGATTTAGAACCTTTACAATAGAAATGGTGCAAGGCTTAAGGAGTGGAAAGGAAAAGCTCCTAATTTTTTTCAAACTATGAAGACGAAATGTATTCTGATGCATTTTGTGGCTTTTTGGGACGTAAATTTTGCTGAAAAAAGTCGAGAGGAATTGTCTTTCCCTGCCCTTCCGGTGGTGCCGCCCGTTTCGTTACGAAATGAAAATTTTGTTGATATAGAATCTTTAGTATCAGGAACCATAGTATCGGCCTGAAGGGATGGCTAAAGCCCCTTCACATTTTGCAAAAGCCTTTATTCTTCCATTGATTCGTTTCTTGTAATACTTATCTAGGGCCAAAGTCGCTTTTTATCCTCCACGTTTTAAAACTCCGTGGTCACTTTTTACAATCAATTGCTTAGTTGAAAGAAGCTTTTGAATTCTTAAAACATCAGACAATGAAGTGGGAACTTTCAGTGACCTACGAAGACGAAATATGCACCGCATTGTGATTATTTTCTTTCGGGAATATCTGTAGGCCAGCTCTTGTCATGTTTAAAGGCTTTTATGTCATGGAATCCTTGAAAGTTTTGGGAACTTGCTCGTCTACTTACGCCACCGAAGATAGGTAGAGAACAATCCTTGAATGTAAGCTGCTAAAGATATACGTTCAAGGATCTTAACTTATATCATATATTGTTATGAAAGACTTCTTATCGTATCACAGTCCCCCCTAGTTATTCACCATGACCGATAAGAATCGCGTATTCAGTAAATCCAGCTTATTCACAGGCCTACTACACATTTTGCTCGGAGAAATTGTTGTTGATAGGTATTTTTCTCGCTTTCACCTTGCGTTAGGCCAACTTTGCATAGATTCATTGATGTTTTAATTCTCTGAGGCTGTATTGGTGGCAGATAGTAGACAATTATTGGTCATATAAGTAGACACTTGGAGGGCCCCTTGACAGGGCCTCTTTTTAAGGATTTTCCACTAATGGGGCAAACAGCCAACCAAAATTTTTGCGGTATGACTTTACCAAGACAAAAGTGAATCGCTTATCACTGAAGAAGTTAGGTCCCTGCTATCAAAGCTGCATCATTAAAAAATTGTTTTGATGCATCTGCAAAGCTACATAAAGGCAAACTTTTACCTGAAATTGCACAATTTACTATCTTGGTAAGTGAATACAGCCAGATAGGTGATATCCAACGTAGTAGCTGCATTCGAGGGGAAGATTTTATTTTAGCTAGCAACATTAATTATATTGTTTTGTTTACGAGGGAAAAGCATATGAAAAAGGGTCCTATTTTGTAGGCCACTGAAACAAAAGTACTGTGAGTCTTTCTGGTATCGGGCAAAGTTTACGGTTAAGCAGAACATAAAACAGCTGATCATAACAAAACCATGTCAGTAGTAAAGTTTTTAAAAAAGTTGGTGGTTCTCTTTTTGATTATTGAAAGCTCTTACAGCTATTGAAACTTTGATTCGCAAATTTTCACTTCTGGTTATAGATTAATGTGGAACCTGGTAACAAGGTGAAAGCTGGTGATGTTTTGGTAGTTATGGAGGCCATGAAAATGGAGGTAAGATAGAATTGCATGTATAAAGATTCAAGAAATTTAGGTGGTTGTTAATGAATCAGAAGATAGTAACTTAGGTATATCCTACTTTATTTTATAGATGCCCTTCTCCTCTGTTAACGCACAAGCCCGCAAAATAGAAACTTTTCTTTTTCAAAACAGCCCTTGTAGCGTCTTTGAAGACCCGTGAAAATTACTTTTGAAACTTATGGAAGTTTCTTATTCGAAAGTACCATTTCTGAAAAAATCAGCGAAAGGTGCCTTAAGCCTGGTTCACACAAGGGTCTTTTAAGTCGTCAGAGTCGTGCAAAAAGACCAAAAATAAAAAGGACTCAAACTGTGAGCCTTTGTCTTTTGGGTCTTTCTGCACGACCTTAACGACCCAAACGACCTAGTGTGAACCAGGCTTTAAAAGTGGTTTCTACTTTGCAGGATCTTACTTTACTTTGTTGTTAGGGCATCTTTTGTGATTGCTTTGTCCACATGCATTGCTAGAATAATCTGGCATAGAAATCTCTTTGTTTGCAAACTCTAATTTCTTTATAGTGGCAGTATTGTTGTAAAATGTTCTAAATTGAAGGGTCTTAATTCAACCAGCGTGCCTTGCAAGTGCCATCTCTCGGGTTACCTTTGTTGTCGCGTTTTCATGAGCTCTACCGGGTGTCCAAAAATGATGTACCAGCGTTTGCAGAGCTGTATGATCATGAATTATGCACCGATTTTGATAAGTCATTGCTCATTTTGAAGCCCAAAGGCTACTTAGATGAAGAAATTCATTTCACTAAAATCGGTTATATGGTTATTCTGATAAGTTGTGAAAAACACTAAATATTTTAATCAAATTTCATTCGAACCTAAGTTGCACTTTCTGCTTCAAAATGATTTTTGTTTCTTTCAAATTAGTCCATGATTTACAGTAAAGGCGTAAATAGCGTACCGCCTTTGTTCACAATATTCAAAGTAGGATCGAACCTTAATCGAATATTGTTTTCGTTGCGTGGAACAATTCTCGAATATTCGGCGCGGGTTTTCAAAGTTACAAGGCGCTCCCTGGTTACTATGGCTCTTTGATTGAGAAATGGCTTGCAACTCGTTTGGCAGGTTCTTCCAACACAGTCCAGCCATTTTCATTTTGCTTCGCACATGTGTTTACCAGGAATCTGGATCCAACGCGAATAATTCGCGAACAACAGAATTCAAAACTCGAATTTTATTCAAATAATAATCCAACAGTTCAAATTTATTTTCAAATAATTTTTGAATTTACATGGTACGCTACTTCCGCCTTTACTGTAAGAAAGCACATTGTGGCGAACACTGATACGTCATTTTGGGACATCTGGTACATTTCATGGCCTTGCAACTGTTTTGAGACGCTCCTGATATAATATAAACTTAACTTTAACTTCTTTTGCAGCACAAGATCAAGGCAAGCAAAGACGGAACTATCGAAAGCATACCATACAAAACTGGACAAACTGTGCAGAGAAATGTAGAAGTTATCAAATTCTTTAAAGAGGAAGAATAAAAACAGATTTGCTTGACGGAATTAAATTTTATGTTTGGCAATGTAGAGAGAAATTGCATGCATCTGCATGACCTTGATAGTGTGCAGAACTTGGCTGGAAATGTATCTTCAAAACCGGAGTCCAGACTTGTATCGTTCGAGTAAGAAAAAGTATCCATTTTCAAAGTCTTTGACAGCAGAAACCATCCAGTCATTTAGAACAACTTTGAACCTGCGTCATATTGAATCTTTAACTTGGTTTTTGTTGGTTTGCTCCATTTGCCCGGGCGTGTATCACTGTTCCGAAAAAGCGTACGGGATTGTTTAAAACACTAGGATTTTCAGGGATGTTTTACGTATTTTTCTTGAAAACAAAAGATTTTTTCCAAAGGTGTAATACGAGATTTTTTGAGAGTGTGATAAGCCCCGCACATTTGCCTAAATTTAACACAGTCACAGAACGCTCTGTTCACTTCAGTGGAGACTTTTTACCAAATGTGCCTTTTGATGCATTTCATGCCAAGCTCCTGTGCAAATGGACCATATGGTATCTCTCTTTTGGCTAGTGTTTCTCTGAATGTTCAGCCTCTGCAAAAATCAGATTTGGTCCATATTATGGACCATATGGCACCATGGGTATTGGGAAACGTGGAGTGTGTTATATGGGGTTGTATATTGTTGTAAAGTATCAGAAACATTAAGCCTACCTTTGTGCATCATCTGTATATCGATAGTTTCTTCTGTCGTCTCATTTTTGGATGTTCACAAGGCTGCTTTTCCTAATCGACTAAGTCGCTTTCCTTTGAAGGAACTAAAACAACACAACAACCTTTTAAACAACACAACAACCTATTTCAATATGGCGCTTTGCAAATGAAGTCGATTAGGGAAAGCAGCCTTCTGCACATCCAAAATTGAGACTAACAAGATATTATCGATAGACAGATGATGCACAAAGGTAGGCCTAATGCTTTTGATTCTTTACAACAGTGTAGAACCCCATATAACACATTCCACGTGTCCCAATACCCGTGATCGGACAGTTAACGAGAAAAGCGGAAGAATAACACGGCTGTTCTGGGTAATCATCAGTTACCCTATGTTGGGGTTCGAAGCAACAAAATCAGACTTCGTTTTGGTGTAAAGTAGTGTCAAATCTAAAACCTTGCAATATATCAACTGACTTGAAGTCTGCTCAGTACTCTATTGACATTTAGTGCTGAAACCACTTTCCTGGTGGTAAATATCATAGTAGATGTAAATATATACCAAAAAAGACATGAAGTATTACGAAATACAAGCTTAATGCATTAGTACAATACTTGAGCATGTTCTGCGTGGTTCGAGACGTTGTTGATGAAAACCACTATTTGCTAAAGTTAATCTGTTTCTCTATAATGTATTTTCTAAAATGTCTTTGGGATTCCTCGCATTTTCCTATCACCCATGCTGTGCTCATAGCCATCTGTCTTGCTATCCAAGTAATTGTAGTTGCTAAACCATTACTTTATTTAACTTCATTTGAACTCAATAAGAATTTCATCTATTTGTGAGGATTTATGTATGAATATGACAGTTTGAATTTACCATAGTTTTAAATTCACGTGTCTACTTTTTTGACAATAACCTTGTCCCGAGGGGGGTACATAACATGTTCAGGGTACGGGTATGTGCCGCCCATATGGGTGGGTTTTTGGGCCCCAGATCCTCTAGACAAGGGTCCCTTTTTCGGCAGATTTTCCTTAAACAAGGGTGGGTTACCTTGAAATTGGCAAAACATAGCAAAAAATGGGTGGTTTTCCGCCAAAATTCATCATAAAAGTGGGTATGACCGCAAGTTTCGGTAATTAGAAAAGGGTACCTTTCTGAAAACCGGGCTGCAGACCCCCGTCCATCCGCAAGTCATGTAACCCCCCCCCCGGGACCTTGTCATGTTGGCACCCGAAGTTCCAATCAATTTTTTCAGTTCTCCGAAAATACTAGATTCTTGAGCGAGGCTTATTGGGAAGGTGTACCTTTTCTAGAACGGGTATCAAAAGAGAGCAATTTTTCTGGAGCCGGTTGTCAAAATATGTCCAAAGGCGAAATTTTGTCAGATCGGGTTGTTTACTTGTCCAGTTTTTGTGTTTCAGAGTATATTTTCAACCGATTTTTTCTCGAACCGGGTATAATTTGAAGGCAAAATTTCTGGAGCCGGGTAGAGAATTTTTCATGGACACTCCCTTACACATTTAGGCAACTTCCCCCGTCCTCGGGCGTTGAAAAATCTGATGGATCTTCGAATAAGGCCTTGTGCAAAAATTCATTTTCGACGAATACCATGGCAGTACCATTACGGCCAAACAGAATTTCGCTTTTCGGATTCACTTTTCAGTCCCTCAGATTCACTTTTCAGCCTCCCAGATTCGCTTTTCAGCTTCTTTTCTATTTACAGATTCACTTTTAACTTCTCAGATTCACTTTTCAGCTTCTCAGATTCACTGTTCAACTTCTCAGATTCACTTTTCAGCTTCTCAGATTCACTTTTCAGCTTCTCAGATTCACTTTTCAGCTTCTCAGATTCACTTTTCAGCTTCTCAGATTCACTTTTCAGCTTCTCAGATTCACTTTTCAACTTCTCAGATTCACTTTTCAGCTTCTCAGATTCACTTTTCAGCTTCTCAGATTCACTTTTCAGCTTCTCAGATTCACTTTTCAACTTCTCAAATTCACTTTTCAGCTTCTCAGATTCACTTTTCAGCTTCTCAGATTCACTTTTCAACTTCTCAGATTCACTTTTCAGCTTCTCAGATTCACTTTTCAACTTCTCAGATTCACTTTTTAGCTTCTCAGATCAGGTGACAGTTCAAGTTTTCCACCTTTTTTAAATTGGATTTCAGTCTCTATCAGATGTAAGTTCATCTTCAAATTTAGCCCTTTGCTTTGCTTTGAAACATTTTTCCCATTCATAGCTTCTGTTCTGCGTTTCATGGGGAATGAGTGATACAACTGACTTCACGATTCGGATATATTCGGAGGCCTAAGTTTAAAAGAGGACACGCCTGCACTAAATAGAGGAAAATGGCGACACTAAAAGAGCTTGTGGAGCCTGACACTATGCAGTCTTTGGTTCACAGAGGATGTTCTCATCTGAACAAGTCAAACGCGCTTCAATCCATGTCAAGGGGGGGGGGGTTCTCAGCTAAATTTCGGGTACGGGTGTGCCGCCCGCAGTTTCAAAATGGAACCGTTTGCTAGACCAATTTTTGTGAAAATTACACCCTCGCCTGGACTAATTTCTCTATTAAAAGTGCCCTGAAAGGGCGTTTTCTAGACAAAACTTGCCAAATTTTCGCATTCTCAGGACAGAATTTTTTTCAAATTTGGTTTTTTACAGAAATTACCGAACTTTTACAGTCCTTAGACCAAAATTGCCAAAATGCATACCCTTGCCTAGACTAAACTCGACTAAAATTGCCAAAAAGTATACCCTTGGCTAGACTAGAGGTTCTAAAAAGTATACCCTTGTGGGCGGCACATCCCCAGGTACCTTTACTATGGAAGAACCACCCCCCCCCCCCCCGTGATCCATGTATCTTGGTGTTCGTGGAATTAGTGAAAGAAGTGTGCGGCGCTATTGCAGGTTACACAACATTACACGGATCACTGATGGGGAGCTTGATGGGATGATACGCCATTTTATTAGAAACAAGGGATATAACTATCCGAAAATTTGCGCCTCTCAACATGGCCAATTATGCAACATTGATGTGGGCAAAGTTATAAGTACTATTACGAGAGAGAAGGGAAGGTTGCTGCTGTTTCTTCTTGCACCACATCTTCAAAAGTCATTTCGCGCGCATCCTCGTACGTAGCGATGCGTCTCATTTCAAACTTTCATTCTATGAACTTACTGGGTGGCAAAACCATTTTTTGTGCAGCCATCTTTCGTGCAGGGCTGGCCGGTTATTGCCGTTTATCAGTAGACCAGAACTAAAGGACGAATAGCACCTTGAAAGGAGACGTAGACAATCGCCGCGTTAGAGGTGACACGTGAAATATAATAATGCTTGTAGCGACAGTACCATTACTAGTATCAAGCTTTTACTGTAATCCGGTGTAAGAGAAACAACACGGCGAGCAAGAAGACAGTTTTTAATCGTAGTTGAGGCTGTGTTGCAATAGGAACTCTGCTGGTTTCTTTCCTTGCTGAAAAGTTAACATCGGCTCTTTTTCTTTTAACTATTCGGTTTATGGAATTTCATTTTTGCAAGTGTTTCAATTATTGTAGTGACTATAATTTACTTACTAACAAAACTGTTCTTTCTGCTTTCTTTAGAGGAGAGAGAGAAAAACACAACATGTTGAATTCACAATAGCATAAAACGCTGAATTCAATAACGAACAAAACAGAACTGGAAAGCTTAGCAAATAAATTTTTAATATCAATAATACGAGTTAATCTAACAACGACATAAAGGGGTGCTGTCAAAGGACGTCCACAGGGAGGCAAAGGTTGGATTACGCTCTGATACTTTCAATATGATGGTCCGGATTATTTCAAAATGTTTTGGGTTAACTAATGTTTGTGAAAGCCTCTCCCTGTGGATCATATCTTTGAGTTCACCATTTTGATTTACAACAGCAATACCAGCCTTAGTTAAAGTTACAATTTTGCAATTAGCAAATAAGCGTTACAATAAATTTGGAAGAAATCATGGGCAGCATAAACCCGTACCTTCATCAAGTGGACTTTTGTGAGGATATTGTTGATGAGGTAAATACACTTTAGTAAAAAAGCAAAGAAAAGTGAAAACATTCCAACGCTTTAGGTGTACTTTGACGAGTGTGTGGTCCTATTCTGAATTCAAATTTTCAGATACCACATAGAGAGATTGAAGGGGGCATTCGTTTTTGTATCAAAGTTAAAAAGGGAAACAGTAATGCACTTCATGGCAAATCTAAAATGGATGGGATCAACATTCCGTTCTCTGTGAGAGTTTGTAAGAGTGCTACATGTGAACAGTCAACGACCACTAGATTGTACCAGGTGTCACAACAGAAGGTATTCGCATTTGAAAAATTGCAGAAATTTGATTACTAAACCTATCATAACTTTTCTCTTAGATGCCTCTCACCAATGATCTAAGATTATTTGAAGATGATGAAATGTTTGTTTTCATTAGTTAAATGTATCTAATTCTTATTAGCAGAGAATACCAGGCCCCTCAAAGGTTATTGGCACACTTTCAAATATCAAGATATTTACTTTCTCTCGGCCCTAACCAGCAATGTTGTTCTCTCATCATTGGGCATAGTTTTGACTGTTAGTGTATTGGCCAAATTTGCATGATCCGACCCCCAAATTTTTTATCAACTGGGGTCAACAGAAATAACATTTTCTGCACGAACCAATGGATTAAATGTCCCTGCCAATGATCAGTGCCTATGGGAAGAGGCAAACATCAGCACAAAAAGATTTTGAGGAAAATAGCGGCGGGTGTGAGGGAAAAATGGAAATCAACAATGGCTCATTAAAATGTTGGCCATTTTCCCATACAGTAGTACTTTTTTGGGCACCTTGTTACAAAATCTGCGTAGCAAATTTTGAGAACCATTTTCTGTAGCTTGGGTGCAGACAATAACGAAGGACAATGTATAGTCTGCGCAAAGTTGCTCAATATCGAGTATGGTATGAGTCAGCATTTCATTTCAATAACAGTTTGAATGGCCCTTTCTACTTAGCATCTGTGTATTGTCCGCTGTAGGGTATTTAAAATTCCAGAGTATTGTGTTGTTTATGATGTTTGTTTAGAGAACAAAGCGAAACCTGAGATTTAATCATATGATAGTCCTTCTCAAATCTGATTGCTTCCTCGTTTTGCCGGAAGGCAATGTTATTTGCTGTTACAACAATACGTTTTCTTAGTTATCAAATAAATGCTGAAGCACGTACTACACAAAAGCAAGCAGCGTTGCACAGACTACAATGTTATTCTTGGGTATAGTCTGCACACAGGCTACATTCTCTGTGCTTGATATGCCATTTCTTCAACTTAAAAGTGTTTTATCTTATTTCTGCACTATTTTAGTGATAACATTTTTCTTATTGTATGTAATGTCAATGTTGTCAAGGGAAAGGAGTTTCTCCTCCAACTCATCTGGCTTTTCAGTATAGGTATCTATGATATCCTCTTGAAAGAAGATGCCTAATTCGGTTGGGAAAACAGTCAGCGTAATTTGTGCATCATCTGCTTCGACATCTAATGTGCAGTTGAGTCCACAGGGACATTTAGATGACAACATCTTCCTTAGGCAATTGTTGCATTTAACAATTTTTTCTCCTGGAAGAATTTGAACCTTCCTTGCGCATTTCTCATTGACACATATTGGGTACAGATTTATACCAACACTTACAACATCAGCAGATGTTATGGTTGAATTCCTGGAAACCCTGTGGGCGGTAGAATCTCCAGGTGCCATCAGTTCTTCAGGAACTAATGTCCAGTCAACAACCTCCTCAAGTTTTACTTCCTCTGCAGTACTGTGAGGAGTTGTTTGTAGCTTCTTTCCTTCATAATGCTTGATTGTTACATCTGAGAATAAATACCATGTATTTTCCTTTATGTCAATCAGTTCTTCCCATACAGACATTGGGAAGTATGAAGTATTGTCGCAAACAACTGCTTCACGGACTTTTTTAGGTACTCCAGTTGGTGAGTGTGGATGGGAAGATGTCCCAGCTTCTTTGGAAATATCAGGAGATCGAGTAGATGGCTGGTCACATATTTTTGCTGTACTCTGAGCAGAATGCCCTTTTTTATTGAGGTATACTGTAACTTCTGGTCCTGTCCACCTAATCATTCCATGGATATTGAAGGAGCCACTTGTTTTTGCATTAAGATTGGCAAGGTTAATGCACTCAGTATCATCGAATTTAAAATCGATTGAATCAACGTTATTTTCGATTGAACTTCCTCTGTAAGAGTTGTAAAATGCAACGCCAGTTGCAGTTTGATAAACTTTCTTAAGTGCAAGTGGCTGTGCAGAATCTATCTTATCTGTGAACAGCTGACGTTTGACACCTGGGTTTTGCTTTGTCATGATTCTGATGAGTGATGAATTGTCAGCAGAGGTTTTCATCCGCACGTCGTAAAATGGATTTCCCGATGAACTTCTTTGGATTTCACTGACATGTGTGATGTATCCCATGTAGTCTATAAAAAAATTATTAGTTGAAGTGGTTGTGAATTTCAATAAAGTATCACTAGATTGTACTAAGTTGGTAGTCTTAGGTGAACATGATTTTTTAGCAATTCCAGAATGTCACTGCAAAAATTAGTTGAATAGAACATATGTTGTCTTTGAGTAGTTCCAGGTTTTTAAACCATATTACAAATAACTTCCAGAAAATATCAGAGGAAATTTAAGTTCAATATGCTCAAAAATGGTCCTGAAAGTCAAAAGTAAAGCATTCTACAAATATGATTAAAAGTACATCATCAAATATATAAATGTGGACAGAAAGAGATCCTACCTATTGTTCCAGGTGATTGGCCCTTGGATGAAGCTTGTTGGTAGAGTTTTTGTTTTTCTGGGGAAACTTGTGTGTCGGTATTTGTATTCACTGAAAGAAAATTTGCAGTACTTGTAACCAGATGTGTTAAACACTGGAAAGACCTAGAACCAGCTAGAGCTGGCCAGAATCAAGCCTGAAATTACTCAAAATGTATGAATCACTTGATTCTGACAAAAAAGAACAAACAAACAAATAAACAAACAAATAGAGGCGAAAGAACAAAAACACCAAGGAATAAATACAAACAAAGTCAGGGTCTATGCCTAAACAACAGGTCACATGAAAACACGATGAAAGATCACATGTTTCTGAGATACCTCCCTTGAAGCCTTCTACTTACATGGACACACTACCTTCAATAGAAATTTCATAAAGTTTTGTTATCTCTCGATATCCAAGTGCTCAAGATGCCATTGATGGTCTTGTTAGTTGCAGTGTAAATAAGGAATACAAAACAGCAGCATACAAAATTTTGCATGTATGCTGTCAATAGTTGTGGCTGCAAAACAAAGATGTGAAGATTGTTTTGACTTGGAGAAGTAATTTCTTTCTCAGAAAATTTTGGGTTTAACATAGAATTAACCCTTAACATAACCCTCACCTGCCCTAGAATTAACCCTGCCCTTAACATAGAATAAGTAAAAATACTAACCTGATGATGCTGGAGCAGGCTTTGCCAAAAATCGTTTTTGTTTTTTAGGTGATGGTGAATTCATCATGCCTGAATAAAAAAATAGGACAATACGTTGCCATTTTTCATGATAAGTTTAGCTTTTTCATGATAAGTTTGGCTTTTGCATCAATACAAGTTTTACTGCATCATGATCAGAAAAGTATACTGTATGAATAGTTGTTTGAAAATCTACAATGTCACAAAAACTTTTACTTGCATAAACATGGTCAAGGAGGGAGCCATATATACATGTTGGTTCATGAACCAAAGGAATGTAATTTTCTTCAAGGTATAACAGGTTAGTGCTTGTCGTTAGTGCATTAATATTAAAATCCCCAAGAACAATGTCAATTTTCCTAGACTGTAAGAAATAAGATAAAATCTCTAAAAAGCATGGTACAGACAGATCATGTTTTCTGTAAAGTAACAAAACTGTTATTGATGATTTGAGAAAACTTTCCTTTGTGAATTCAATTAGTTTGAATCCTGCAGTTAAGTGCTCATGATTTTTAGTGTGAACAGAAGGTCTGAAGCAGAAAGCTGTACTGTTATGTTGTTCATCTTCATTGTCATAAAGTATTTGAAAATCTTTCAGACACTCTGCACCAACAGTGACATCATCTGCTGCACCTGGTTTGATTTGGGTTTCTGTAAATAATATTATGTCAGAACTCATTAAAGATGCAAGATTTCCAATCTTTCTGGCATGTTTCTTCAAAGACCTACTGTTAAGTAAGGATATTGCTAAAGTCTCGCCATTTAGCTGATGACCGTTGTAAATCCGTGGCATCATAGATGTTTCACGTAATTTTTGATATTCTTGTGTTGCTTTTGGGTCACATCTTATTTTAGCTCTATCATAATTACCCACAAGGTACAAACCGTCTTGGGATGTTACCCTGCTTAGTGCAACATACAATTGCCCATAGTTGAATGTCCTTTGTTTCATCAAGTCAAAACTTACTACTGCTTTTATAAGACTCAGCCCTTGCACCTTATGTATTGTGCAAGCCCATGCTAATATAAGAGGGAACTGGATTCTTTTTATCACGGGAGAAGAAACCTTTCCTGGGTTCACTCTTATTTGTCCCTCCACTTGTTCTATAGGAACAACGCTATTCTGATGTGCATAGTGGTCATGTGTCATTTTTTTCGTCCCTGCATTAACATCATCAAATTTTATGTATATCTGTGTTACTTGCCCATGACAATTGCTGGTGATTTCAAATATAGTTCCAATTTGACCATTTATCAACCTATCATCAATATCAATGTTATTTGTAAGCATGACTCTAGCTCCTACTTTTACACGTAAAATTTGGGAAAGCCCTGCAGTTTGTGTTGGCTGTCTTTGACATGCCTTCTCTGCCTGAGACAATGAAATGTCTGGAGGGATTTCATCTCTTGCTTTAATGACAAAAATTGGATTGTCATTCTTTTGAAGCATGATAAAGTTGTGGCTTTCTGCAGGAGCATTTTCTGCAAAGATATGTAGAGCATCCCAAGGATAATTAGAATCATCCTTGGAAATGAACCTTGATTGTAATGTTCTTTCATCAGATTCATCAACTTCAGCTGTCCGTACATGGTTCAAAATTTTGATAAATGTGTCATCACCTTTTTGCCTGACTGTCTGTGTCAATTCTGCCATCTTGAAAAGTGTCCACAGGTGTGATAGATTTTGCAATTCATCATTAAAAAGAGAGTACACTGGCTTACTTTGTACTGGAGGTAGCTGGAAGAAGTCTCCAACAACTATTACTGTTCTACCAGCAAATGGCAGGTCTGAATTTGAAGAACCAAATATTTCAAGTAAGCGCTGATGAATGTGGTGGAGCAATTTGTTTGAAACCATAGAGATTTCATCGATGATGATAGCAGCCACCTCAGAAAAACAATTTCTTAGTGTTGATCTATATTGGTCTGAAAGTTTGGGAATATTCTTACCAAAGTGACCAATAGGAATGTGCAAGGCAGAGTGAATAGTTGTGCCTTGAATATTAATAGCTGCAATTCCAGTTGGAGCGAGAAGCAGCACTCTTTCCTTTTCAGCATCTTTTGCATTGTAACATAAAGTTTTCTTAAGGGAGTGAAATATTGTTTTGACCAAATACGACTTTCCACATCCACCATTACCTGTGATGAAAAGATGCAAAGGAGACACGCTGCTGGCAGGGGTGTTAAATGTCGAGTATTTGACATAATCTCTTGCCCATTTGTTCACCACTAAAAAGATATCCATTTGGTTTTCATTTAGAGAGTCAATCATTGAAGTAATTTGATCATCAGACAATATGGGCGATGTTCTATAGGAATTGTAAGATGATGATGAATGTTGTTCACAAGGACTGTCTTCATCATCTGTTACAGTAACATTGAAGACGTTATCTGGTGGCTCTGTGAAAGTATTCATTACTTGATGAAGGGTGCACAAGGCAGAGTCAACCATGTCACCGTAAGGCTCAAATCTGATTTTGTTCTCATTAACAATATCCTGTACACCTGGCTCTGTTAATTTTGTCATATATTTCCCATCTAAGGAGCTACAGAGATCAGACTCATTCCGAAATGGGTAGAACATGAACAAAATATGATGTGCATATTTCTCTGGTTCTTTTTTTGCGTTGGGGATGTGATATCGCAAAACTGATCTTATTTTACGGCATTTTAATTTTTCTTTTGAAGTTAACAAAGGGATACTAAGTGGGTAACCCAATGGATGAGCAGTAGCCTTTTCCAGTGAAGAAAGAATCTCTGGTTGACAGTCATTCTCATCGCTGAATGAATAATCAACATGGTAATAAGCTACAAATTCTGCAAAGCAGAAGCTATCCACAACTTTGTACTTTCCATTTTTGAATGTATTATTTGGCCTATCAATATATCTATCAATCATTGACCGCTTAAAAACATTGGTACTATCTTCTGGTAGTGCTTGTAAATCTTTTTCTGAGAGGAAAACTTTTGTTCTATTTTCTGGGAGATTGCTGTTGGCAAAAACGACAGCAGGAGAACACTTTCTTAGCCATAGCATTGGCAGAATATGATATACAGCTTCCTGGACAGAACACTCACGACTTGTGGTGTATGCCCTTGCAATTTCTTTCATTTCTTCACGTTTGGTCATGTTTTGATAACAGGCTTCCTTTGCTGCTTGTTGCATTGCCTCTGATGTAGCATCCTCAGATTTTGAGAAATATGCACACATGTAGGAGACAGCCTTGTAGTAGTTAAACACAGGCTGAATATCAATGTTTGCTTCCCATGCTTGGAGCCCTGTCTCAAAGTAATTGTTGATAAAGCATGAATTTGGTGGTCTTTTGAGGAATATGTGGAAGTCATCATCAACTGAGATAGAAAGTGCATTATAATAGTCAGTCTCACTCAGTCCTAAATCAGCTAGAATATCTTTTATATCCATGCCCTCTTTGAAATTTAACTTTGTAGGATCTAAATTTGTATCAATAAAAGATTGAACTCTGCCCAACAATTTCTCTCTCTTTTGAAGAATTGCATTCTTCTGGCCAGGTGGAGTGCTTGGAGGAATTGGGATGGCAATTATTGTCCTGTCAGAAAAGAACCTTCCAAATGCATACCGACATTCTCCGTTTTTGTATTTCCTGCACGATTTTGAATGCTTGTGCACTTGATATTTGCTTACAAGGTGAGCAAGTTCTGGACTTAACTGATCATTTGGTTTACTGGCCTTGATAACACTGTCTACAAACTTAATATATTCATCCTTTGTCTCCATTGATAGCTGTGGAGCAGTTGGTACCCACAAAAAGGCATGAATGTGTGGACTTCCTCTCACTTGAAATTCTACCCGTATCGAATAACACTTTACTTGCTTCAATGGACTGTTTTGTGCCATAATAATATCTTTGAAAAACACTTCAACTCTGTATTGGAAGTGCCTAGCCAACAAAACAGGATTGCTATTAAGGATATTACATCTTTCAAAATAGGTAAGAGATTCTATTTCTTCCTCTGTGATATTTTTCCCATTTAGCTTGGAAATAATAGCAACCAATTCATTCCAGCGGAGGTCTGCACAAGACAGAGTCATGAAATATGTTGGCAAGCCTAATTGCCTAATCATGGCCAACACATCAAACAAAAATGTCTTCCAGTAAGCAGGAGTTCCTTTCACTGAGCTCATGAAAGAAAATCCTCTATCCTGAGTTATGAATGATTTAATAATTTCATTGTAATTTGAACTCAATAATCCAGCAGTGATTCCACGTGAAGTAACCTTTTTCATGGCGATATTGATGCTGCTATTCAGTGAGAGTTGTTGGAGAACAGACAATGCAAAAAATATGTAATCTGGGTCAGAAGCAAACCTTTGCTTATAATTGAGCAATCTTTGGTTGAAATACTTTGTTGGGGTTAGTTTGACATCTCGCTGAATATTACATCCAAATTGACCTTTAGGAAAGAGATTAGGAAAAGCAAGCTCTTCACAAAAAGGGTCCATCAATATACTTATGGGAATCTTACCCTCACAAGGGGCAATAGCAATAGTGTCTTCATTTTCAACTTGAAATGGAATATTGCTGATGAGCATAGTTTGGTTTGATCCTAACCTATCCATGTCTCCAGGATTTTCATCTTCATCAAGACCATTCTTTTCGTCTACAAAGGGAGATGTTTGTTTGTCTTCTTCAAAATTTAGCAATTCAGACGCAATGTTGGAGACATCAATTTGAACTTCTTTGTACAGAGGATTATTGTCTTTGAGATACTGGAGTGCTGCTCTGACATAATCTGGCCTCACAGGTTCAAAAAGTTCATGACCACGATATGATAGCTTCCTCTTAAGCCTGATTAGTACAAATCCACTAGAATTGGCATCCCTAGGAAGAATGTTACAAACTTGGTCAGTCTCAATGGGGACATTACAAATAGCACCTTTCATTTTGGGGGCCTGTCCTTTGGGCATGATGACAACTTTCTTGAAAAGAAGTCGTCTGGAAATCAAAACCCTTTCAAGTCTATTCAGTGCTGTTAATTCATCTGGAATTTGTTGAAGATCCAATTTATTGTGCACCGCCTGGCAAGGTAATTTTTTCTTTTTCAATTTCAAATGACATGTCCTACAAACATACTGTCTACCATCAAAATTTACTACTGGTGAATAGAATAGATTATTCTCTATGTCATAGTTACAAGGAGAAAAGGGAACAACACTGTTTTGATAAAGGCTTTGCTGACAAACAGCACAAATAAAAAAAGGACCTTCTCTCACTTTTCTTTTAAAGTTAAGAATCATGTTGTTGTGTTCCATGTTAAGACAGTTAGTTTCATCCTTAGGTAATGTCCTTTTTTCCAGCCTACGGTTAGTTTCATCCTTAGGTAATGTCCTTTTTTCCAGCCTTTTCCTTTTCTTGTTGTGCAAATCTTCAACGCTACCTGTGTTTACTCTTTTTCTAATATTCTGATCTTTCACCTTTTTCCAGGCAGCCTTAATGTTGGTAATACTTTTTTCTTCCATATCTATTTCAATTGAATTAATTTGAAAAGGAAGAGTTGTGCGACTCCTATCAGAAAAGTACGTCTTGTGAACATATCTTACAACATCATTAAGTTGTCTAAATTTTATCAACATGGAATATCCATTTTCCACTGGCTGTCCTAAATGATTTCTGCTGTGGGAATCAAAAACATAAATTGCCTTTTTCCCAAAAGTTAGTGATATACAGTAATGATTGACAAACAAAAGAAGACCTGTTCTTATATCTCTGGCAGCAGTCCTGAACACATTACAAAAATGTGCTTCATGTGATTCATCAATCAGTCCAGAATAATTGTCGACAAATTTAATCGAAACATTTTGGTCATGCAGTATACAATTTTGAGGAATGTCTTCCACTGAAAGATATCTATCAAGTTTCAAATTCTTGTATAATCTATCTCCTTCATCCAATATATGATCTAAATCTAAACTGTTCCACCATGGAACATGTTTTATTTTTGACCAAATTAAAGACATCACAGAATTACAAACACATTGTTTTCCTGCAGTTTCACGAAACTTCAAATCTCCTTGGCTGAAAGAACCTTGGATCAAGTTAACAAATTCATATCCAAGACCCTCATTTTCTTGAAAGTCTGGTTCTGGTGGGTTTAAGGCTGCCATATTTGCTATCAGTTGGTTGTCCCTAAATCATCTTTGAAAATTTGCATATTTTGACGTAAATTCTAAAGAAAACAAACAGTCCGTGTTTGTTTGTCCAACCAAAATAATCCCATGAAGTCAAAATAGGTAATTATAACCCACACTTGCTGCTTCACAAGGAAAATGTCTGACTTGTACTAATCATGCCTGTTCTGTGATTCCTTTGTTGCTAGTCTGTAGCAACAGTTCATTGGGTGTTAGTCTGTAACACCCGATCTTTCTGGATAGGAATGGCTGGTAAAAAAAGTTCAGCATCGGAGAAAAATCATTAAATGGAACTAAAAGCTATGAATGTAATGATTACAAACACACATCCTAACCAAAATTGACATGAAGTGTGATTAAGATAATACAGTGTTTCAAGTTATCTTGAGCAGTGTTAGCACGAGAAAGAGAAAGTGCAACACTTTGTGATTGGGTTCTAAGCCAGCCGGCAACTTCAAAGATGGGTGTGTTTTTTACCTACACAACTCTTTTGGCCCCAATATTATGGACTGAAACAAACTTTTCTTCGATGGACAATAAATATATATTATACACAATCACGTTGAACAACCAACAAAAGTAAATTATTCCAAACTAAAATATACATTATGATATATTCGATCTCTCACTTACCTATTCTTGAAGTTTGATAACTAACTGTTGTGACGACTGGGCTTGGCGTTGATTGCCTGTTGATAAGGAAACAGGGTAGTCGTCAATTCAAAAAAATTACCATAAATGTTAATGGGTCGAAGGTGGTGAGAATGTGTTCTGTATGTTAGCATAAAAAAGTGCAAAAAAAGTTCCGCGGGGCCTCGCGATTTTTTTATTGACCCACTTTCCCAAAACTGGGAGTTCTGTGGGATGTAGGTACCGTATTCTTGATTCATTTGATTCATTTGGTGGGCCTTTTTACGGCCTATAGGCTACCTAGAAACGAAAAATTACATCCAAAAAAGAAGCCGCAAGAAAAGCACCTATATAGGTAGGCCTACTGTACTTCCCACTGTAAAATAAATGTTACATTGTGTGGAGATGTACGATATTTCAACTTTCCACTTACCCTTGGTCCCGATCTAATAAAATGGGCCAACTCGCTCTTCTGAAAGCTCGAAAGCCCTTGCCATGTTACGACTATGAATGCGCCATATTTCATGCTACCTTTCAGCATGCTACCTTTCAAAAGAGCCTGGATCGAGCGTTATTTTCATACATTTTCATACGCAAGGTTCCATCGAGTGACGTAACAACTTGGAAGGTCTACTCCAAATGGAGCCAATCGTGATAGTCAGAGGTAGCTAGCCTGTTAACCAGACCCTATTTCCTTTGAAATCGGGTCTGGTTAACAGGCTCCAGAGGTAGCCAGCCCCTCAAGCTCTGCTCATATCATTGAGTTGAATTGTTGCTGCTGTGGCCACACAGTGGTGCAGTGTTTTAGCATTATCAGTTTAGTCAGAAAGCGAAACTACGACTGTACCTAATCGATTCTTGTTAAGAGCCACGTGACAGGAATGTTCCCTTTGAGCCATATTGTGGCGACGTAATATTCGTCTCGTTATTCGTAATATTATTCGTCTTAATATTCGTCTTATTATTATTATTTTTATTATAAACATCGATATAAAAAAGAGGACGTGATTGCTTTCAGATGGCAACTGGGGTTATGGCAAAGCCACTTTTGTTAAAATAGCTGAAAATATCAAAGAATGCAGTTAAAAAATGATCAGCAAAGTATTTCAAAACCTTCTCTTGCTCACCTATCCTCCACTCCAAGTTGGAAAATTCAAATTCCGTTCTTGTACGTTCTTATGTTGCACGTTCTTATCGTGCACGACCTACACGGCCCCTCACTTTGCTGGTAACTGTAGATTTAAAATGAAGTGAAATAAAAAACAAAAACATTTATTTTTGACGATAATTATTATGGCGTGGAAGATTACCATCCTCAAAAATCGCAGTCATTTCGAAGTAAGTGTGTGACAGGCATAGCTAGGTGGTGATGTTCCTTCGAGATATTTCATGCGTAATGCCCAAAATGGCGATCAAGAGAAAGTGGGCGTGTTTTCTCAGTCAGAGAGCAACTCTTTGGGGTCTTGTTTTTCTATGCTGTACTGGCTCTCGTTAGCAAGAAGACAAAACAACGTTCGTTTTTTTAATCATGCAGAATAAAGTTAAACAGTAAAAGATTTCAAGTATTTGCAATCATGTGGGAAGTATGTTCCTTCGAGACATTTCATGCCTATGCAACCATTCCCAAAATCCCAAAATGGCGATCAAGACAGTGGGCGTGTTTTCTCAGACAGAGAGCAACTCTTTGGGGTCTTGTTTTCTATGTTGTACTGGCGCACTTTCGTTATTTTTTTGAAAATCATGCAGCATAAAATTAAACAGTAAAAAATAAAAGTATTTGGAATCATGTGCACCACTTCCTTCGAGACATTTCATGCCCAGACAGTGATGCCAACCTGGCGATCAAGACATTGGGCGTATTTTCTCAGCGAGAGAGTAACTCTTTGGGGTCTTGTTTTTCTGCATTGTACTGGCAGCCATTAGGAAGAAGACGAAACAACTTTCGTTATTTTTCTTCAACTCATGCAGAATATGTTAAACAATCAAAAATAAGATATTTTCTCTCCTACTCTCCAAGTTCGACAACAATTTGCTCGATCTTCCCCTTCGCCTTGTTGAAAAAGTTAAGATCATAAATTAACAACACAATTAATGATGACCAAAACTACTATGAAACGGAGGGCTATGACCATAAAAACCGAAATCACTAGAGTCATGTGAAGTTGGCTGAGACACTTAGTGACAACATTGTGATCTCCAAAGTGGGCGTGTTGTCAACTGCCATTTTCTTGTGGTGGCTGCCTTTCTGGTCGTTACTGGGTTTACGCAGGCACGAAAGTGAAGCCTCCTTCTTCTTCAGAGCTGTTCAGAGTACATGAATATCACACAATAAGTTAAACAATCAAAAATACAATATTTGCAAATAAGATCAGTTTGTCGAGGTACATAAAACAGTAGACTACGACTCACCTTCGCTCGTCTTGCCAACGTTACCACCTGCCT